>CM076579.1:174285927-174885927 GCA_034641835.2 Pinus albicaulis
CTTTCATACCTTGGCTTGTGGCCAAACTTATTCTAAACCCTACAGGACAATATTGCTTCCAGAACTACGTTATTCCTTTAGGTGATGTTGCAGGGAGTTTTGGCATACCATCTGTAGAGTTGGTTTTCAAGTGTTGGGGTTATGCCCTTAATTTTGGAGATCCATTGGAGGAGATCTATACATTGTTCATTTCAGATCTGATTTGCATGTTTCTAAATACTTCTGAATGTCTAAATACTTCTGCAGATCTGTAACTTAGATCTCAGATCTACTTCATGTACATGGTGTTTTTCTAGAAACCCCAAGAGGGGTTGAAAGGGGAGCCTCTATAGTGTATGGATCTGTTATAGATCTGAAATTTCATGCACTTATATTCTCTAGATATAAAGTGTATTCTTCAGCTGTTGCAGCACAATAAAATAATGTTGTCAAGCCTTTTTAGTCTATACATGTGGTTGCAGTACCTCTTTTTGAGGATTTTCTTCCATTGGAGACTTATATTTCTTGTTTTACATCTTATGGGCCATCTTATGCATATATTTTGCTGCTATAAATGTAAATAATGTTGAAACCTTGGTTAAACTGAGAAGGGGGTGAATCATTTTAACGCAGTCATGGTCTTGTAAAACTTTCTTTCACACTTATTTACATCTTCAATTCGTGATCAACTTAACATACAATGGAACAACAATATTAATAAGTGAGAAACAGGTATTAAGCAGATTAAATACAAAATATCAAGACATAATCATCATGCACATAGATAGCAGATATAAGTGGAAACCCATAAGGGATAAAACCACATCTTATTATTTTTGTGATGCAAAGGCAAGCTCCAACTCCCTCTCACCACTAATTTTCTGTAGTCTCCAACCTACAGGAGGCTACTACCTCAATTCTGCAAGCTACAACTTGCAAGGAAGCTCCAACTCCCATCTATTTTCTGCAGGTTATAACCTACACGAGGCTCCTACCTCAGCTAGCTACAACTGGACATCTATCAAGCTACAACTTGATTTGGAAGCACCAAATTCCTCACACTACAATGAAAACACATGCTGATTACCTGCATATCAGCGCTTTTCTGTTCCATCTTCCCTGCTGTCCTCCAGCCTTCATATCTGCCTTATATCATCTTTGAATCTTCACAGCCTATCTATCTGCTCCTCCTTCTTCTTACACTCTCTCTAACCTCTTGCAGCTCTCTTACATTCTTCTTCCTCTCTCATCCATTCTGTAGTTCTCTAACCTCTCTTTTTCCAATGATATTACATCTCTTATACAGATAACTCTTGACTGATTTCATTCTACAAGGAATATGAAGTGAACAGGCTTGACCCTATGCCTTCCACCCATTCAATTCCTCATTCTTCAGTTCAAGTTATTACATGAGAAATAATCATTAGAACACTCATGGAGTTTTTCTTATGCCTACGGAGACTTGCCTTTGCATCAAAAACAATATAAATTCAATAATACATTTACAATTACAATCAAACATTTACTTAGAACTTTCAGTTTCTTAGCTTTGTTGAGCATTCATCCTCTTCTGCTTGCTATCCTTTTGTCTTTTCTGTTATGCCGTTACATTCCAGCTCTACTGCATAGCTGTCCTGTTTCTTCCGTTACATGTGTCTTTTGTGTTGCATTCACCCTTTTCATCTGCGTGTGTTGCTGCACCACTGTCTTGCATGAGTTCCTATTATGCGTTCATTCCATTCCTTTGTGACCTTTAGAGTATGGCCCACATACTATTTCCTTTATGGTCGCGACGGATTACAAATCCAGGCTTTAGTCATCATACATACGTTTAAAACCATTAACAATGTACGCATTATACTATGGCGCATTTAACATATACGAAACAAGAGCTTACAGGGTCCCACACCACATTGACCAATCACAACGCATCACATTTCGCTTGCCTGCAAGTTTTAATGATTTGCAATAGACATATCTCCTAAGCTTGCGATGAGCGATGTGTGATCGGGTCCCACTTGAATTTATCGCTACTTCGCATTGCAACTTCTATAACTTGCGAATTATTATCACATAAGCATTTCTAATTGCAATATGCGATATGCGGGCCAGGTCCATGTCATCTCCATGTCATCTTGATTTATTTGCGATTTGTGTGGTCAGGTCCATGTCAGTTGCCACGTCACTTGCCATGTCACTGCCTATGTCATTGTCACGTCACTGCCATGTCATCATGTCGCACTTCGCATTTTCTATGACTTCTAAGTTTGTGCGATATCTGTCTTGCTCTGATTGCGATATGCGATCGCATCACATCAACTTGTGATGTCCGATATGCGATCGGGTCCAACTTGATTGCGATATTCCTCCTACCTCGATTGCGATTTAATCTCTACCGTCAATCTCCCTTAACTCTCATCCGTTGATCACGCTGGTCCACGACTGTACTTTTGTACTTTAGGAAAGTGGGTCCTAGTTCTGTGACATCGGTCCCACACTTTTTATCATTCCGCTCTCTTTATATACTTTTTGCTTTAAAACAAAACACTTCAAAAAAATGTATTGGCCCCACAATATGCATAGCACCGGACCTCAAAAGGCGCTCGAATTATTAAATCAGATTCATCACGTTATCACGTGCCAACTAGCCCAATGGGTAATTGTTTTTGAACCTATGTGAAATAGGCGGTTTCAATATGCCATGCATCACCCTCCTAACTGTATCATGTACATCTCACTTAAAACCATGTATCCTCCAAAAGGGGTGCGAAAACACTCTGGTGGTTTTCAAAACCACTTTCCTTGTTCCGTCTTTGCCATTGACTCATGGTTCCGCTTTCAACTCTTCAATGCGCTTCTCCACATATTTGGTAAAAGTTCAAGCAAGCCATCGATTCATGTTTTCGCTTCTGTTCATCGGGTCCTCCACGCTACTCCTTCTAAGCTTTATTCAATTTCTAAGTTCATTGATCTCTCCTGAGCTTGTTCTTCTATTCGCTATTCACTCCAACTTGGGATTCTGTCCCTTGCTGCATGCCTTAAATGCGTCGATATCTCCTGAGCTTATTTTTCTGCCTTTGCTACCTTTGGTGCCTTCTTAGCTGCATTCGCTGCCTCTGCTATATTTGCTTCCTTTGCTCCTTTTCTTTCTTAACTGCTTCTCTACTGCCTTGGTTGCCTTTGGTGCCTTCTTAGCTGCATTTGCTGCCTCTGCTATATTTGCTACCTCTCTACATTCGCTTCCTCTACTGCCTATGCAGTATCTTCCACCTCTGCTATCACTGATAATTCTAGTGTTACTCCATTCTACTCCTTTGCCATCAATGACAATATTTCCAACAATCTCCCCCTTTGGAATTGATGACAACACATCCACCAATACTCCGATACTTCCTTCAGGACTTCCTCCCCCTTTCATTCTGAGAATTATCTTGTCTTTCTTCCTCTGCCTGCTTTACAGAAGAGCCTTTCTTATTTTTCTTTCTTTTCCTCCCCCTTTGACATCAATGGAAAATGGTTGTAATTTTCCCAGTGTGGTTTCTATCTTTTAATAATACTCTGATCTTGAGGACCTATCCCATGCACTGCTCCATTGCTCTAGATCTTTTGTGACAATTTTTATTGACTTCTCTCCCCCTGGAATGATGCTTTCTTGTCTGATATTGACTATCACTTGTCTTCTGCACTGATCCAGTTTCTTGTATGCAGCCCTTTTTTTTATATATTTCTGATCATGTTAGAGAGTAACATCTGTAGACACTAATCCTAGCTTGTCTCTTAGATATTCAAATGGTTCTTTAGCAAGAGTTTTTGTGAATATGTTTGTTGTTTGTTCCTTAGTTGGTACATATTCCAACTTCACTAATTTTTGTGCTACTCGTTCTCTGAGGAAGTGGTACTTTATTGGGATGTGCTTTGTTTCTGAAAGAAGTACAGGATTTTTTGATATACTTATTGCACTTGTATTGTCACATTTGATAGAAATGGGTTCATCAATGCTTACCTTCATGTCTTGGAGAGTTTGTTTCATCCACATTACTTGTGTGCAACATGCTGCTGCTGCTATGTATTCTGCTTCTGCTGTAGATAGAGAGATAGAAGTTTTCTTCTTGCTTAGCCATGCCACCAAAATTTTTCCCAAATAAAATGCACCTCCACTTGTGCTTTTCTTGTCATCCACATAGCTGGCCCAATCTGCATCTGTGCATGCTGTCAATGTGAAGCTTTTTCCTTTTGGATACCATAGGCCATAATGTGAAGTTCCTTGTAGATATCTAAATATTCTCTTGATTGCAAGTAAATGATTTTGTTTTGGTGCTGCTTGATATCTTGCCACAAATCCTACTGCCAACATAATGTTTGGTCTAGAAGCAGTTAGGTATAGCAGACTTACTATCATGGATATGTAAAGTTTTTGATCTACATCTGCTGATCCATCATTAGCACATAGTTTGCATCCAGTGATCATGGGAGTTGACACAAGTTTGCAGTCTTCCATTTGAAACCTTTTCAACATTTCTCTGAAGTATTTTTCTTGTGAAATGAATATTCCTGTGTTCTTTTGTTGAATTTGAAGTCCTAAATAGAAGGTGAGCTCCCCAATAATTGACATCTCAAACTCTGATTTCATTTCTTCAGCAAATCCTTTTGCTAACTCATCTTTGTTGCTTCCAAACATGATGTCATCTACATACACTACTACAATTAAGAGTTCATTTTCATTAGCCTTTATGTACAAATTTTTGTCTACTCCTCCTTTCTTGAACCCTTGTTTTTGCAAGTATTTGTCTAGCCTTGAATACCATGCACGAGGAGCTTGTTTCAGACCATATAAGGCTTTCTTTAATTTGCACACATAGTCATGTTTATCTGTTAATGAGAATCCTTCAGGTTGTTCCATGTAGACTTCTTCCTCTAGATCTCCATTTAGGAAGGCATACTTCACATCCATTTGATATACATTGAAATCATGATAGCATGAAAAGGCCAAAAACATTCTGATTGCTTCCATTCTGGCTACAGGGGCAAAGGTTTCATCATAATCAAGTCCTTCAATTTGTATCCCTTGCATACAAGTCTGGCTTTATTTCTAATTACCTGCCCTTGTTCATTCATCTTATTCTTGAATATCCATTTTGTGCCAATGAAATTTTTCCCAGTGGGTCTTGGAATTAATTCCCAGGTATTGTTCTTCTCAATTTGGTCTAGTTCTTCATTCATAGCATTTACCCAATTTTTGTCTTTGCTGGCTTCTTCAAACTTCTTTGGCTCTATTTGAGATAGCATGGCTAGGTATACTTATTCTTTTCTGGACTCCCACACTCTTTTCCCCAATGATTTTATCTTCTCGATGGTTCTTTTGAGTGTGTCTTGAGGGACCTTTTGAGTTTAATTCAGTATCTTTTATTGTCTTGCTATGTTCATAATTATCTTGGTTCTCAGCTTCATGATCATCTGGAGGATTGGTGCAGCTTGTGCTTCTTGTTCTGTTTGGTAGATCTTCGTCAAATATTACATCAATGCCTTCCATAATTTTGTGCAGTCTTTTGTTGTAGCACCTGTAACCCTTACTCTTGGATGCATATCCTAAAAATATTCCTTCATCAGATCTTGCATCAAACTTCCCAAGTTTTTCATCATTATTTTTTATGAAACACTTGCTTCCAAAGACTCTAAAGTGCTTGATTGATGCTGGTTTACCATGCCATAATTCGTAAGGAATCTTATCACAATTTGGTCTTAGATGAGCTTTGTTGAGAATGTGAACAATTGTATGTATTGCTCTTGTCCAGTAGGTTTGGTGAATGTTACTTTCTTGCATCATAGCTCTGGAAATCTGTTGTACTGACCTTTTTTTCCTTTCTGCCACTCCATTCTGTTGAGGTGTTCCTGCAATTGTAAACTGTCATTTTATCCCATGTTCATTACATAGGTCTGCAAAATCATAGTCTATGAATTCACCTCCTCCGTTTGATCTGATGCACTTTAGCTTGCATCCTGTTTGATTTTCTACCAATGCCTTGAATATTTTGAATTTCTCAAGCGCTTCCGATTTATATTTGAGAAATGCTACCCACGTCAATCTGGTAAAATTTTCTATTATCAGCATGAAATAAGATTCTCCGCTTGGTGCTTTAGTTCTTGAAGGTCCACATAGGTCCATGTGGACAAGCCAAAGAGGCCGACTTGTAGATAGTATCTCTTTGGTCTTGAAAGATATGCGGGTCTACTTGCCCAGTTGGCAGAATTTACATATGGTATTTGAAGGCTTCTTTATTGCTGGCATATCTCTGACTGCGTTCTTCTTGCTCAGACCGATGATGTGGTCAAAGTTTAGGTGTCCCAATCTTCTATGCCATAACCATGATTCATCAAGTTTTCTTATGTGGCATGCTTCATTCTCTTCTTTCACTATATAGACATTACTTTCTGTTCGAACACCTTTGATCAAGTTCTTTCTTGTGGTGCTCGATCTTACTTCATAGTATTGGGCTCTAAAAAGGACCTCATAGCCTTTATCACACATTTGAATAACGCTTAGCAGATTGGCTTTCAGCCCATCCACAAATAGTACATCTTGAGCCTTTCCTCTTCCATTATTCAGACTGACTGAGTCTTTTCCTTTGATTTTCCCTGCTTTATCATTGCCGAATGTTACATTCCCAGATTTATTTTCATCAAAGGTTACAAACTTGCTTCGATCTTCAGTCATATGCTTTGAACATCCACTGTCCAAATACCATTGGATTTTTTGATCTTGAGCTATTAGAGCCATGCCACACTCATTCAACTTCTTTTTCCACTGCATGCATCCTTCTATTTGGTACCTTTCCTGAGAAGATGGACCACATTCTCTGAGAGGACATTTGTGACACTTGTTCCCGATTTGATGGCAGTCAAATCATTTGATTATGTTTATGAATGTATTAAGTACATGAGTGAGTTCTCCATTGTTCATCAATCTCCTTGGGTTTTCATACATCAGTCTTAATCCATTCGCTTTGCGCTCCATGGCTTTATGGCCGTACCCCTTACAATAAAAACAATACCCATGGAAACGATTAGTGTACCTGGTGAAGGGTTTTCCTCTCCATTTGTTTGCTTGAGGTAGTCTTCTCATTTTCTGCATCCTTTGCTAGTTGGAATCGATTCTCTTTGTCTGACAGTATGCAGCAATATGTCCTAGTTTGTGGCAGGAAAAACAAGTGACATTTCTCATAGGAGGAAAGAATCTCCTTTGAGATCTTTCAAACTTTTTCAATTGATCTTCAGGAACAATTGAACTTTTTGCAACTGCTTGCTTCTTCCTCTCATTCTTTGTCTCTTGATGTTGCTGCTTGTTTCTGTTTGTTTCATCACACATCAAGTTCTTGCTAGCTTCTGCTTCTGTGGTTCCTTTTTGGGCTGCTTCATCATTCCTTTCAATGTCTGCCTTTCTTGAGGTCTCCATGGAGGCAATCTCATCTCCGAGTTGCTTACACCCCCTGCTCCTTTCTTCTATCAGTCTTCTAGCTGCAATAATCCCAGATTGATGAGAGTTAATTTTTTCTCTTACAAATTTCACAAAAATGATATTCTGGTTATCCTCTACCTTGGATTTGCTGGTTTCTCCTTCATAAACTATCCCATTATTTATGAGAGGAGATCTTTGATCATTTAGTATTTTATTCAACTATTCAATGCTTTTCATTCGAGGAGTGTTCATTTTCAATTCCCTTTCGGTGTGTTCTAGTTTCTTTCTCAGGAATACTACTTCTTCTTCCAATTTTTCTTGCTTCTGAATTTTATCCTTAATTTTATTTAGTAATGTGTCTTCCACCTTCTTAGCTTCTTCAAGTTCTACTTTCAATTGAATGAGGTCTTATGAATTTGGTATCTCTTTTACATATTTGAGAAGAATGTCTTTCTGTTTTCTACACTTGAGTTTAAGTCTGTATATTTCCTCCATGGTACTTCTTAGCTCCCCCTCAAGATCTACCTCACCTTCTTCCTCATCTTCTAGAAGGAATCCTTCAGACTCTTCCTTGGCCATCAACACAAATTCATGGGTTCCTTCTTCATTTGAGGATTCATCTGAGTTTTCAGATGCACTGCTATCTTGCTAAGCATAAAGTGATTTTCTATTAAATCTCTTCCCTTTCTGCCAGTTATTTGTGTTGGTTTTATCTGTCTATTGAGTTTGATTCTTTGTTTTCTTGTAACAACACTTTGATGCATAGTGCCCAACTCTTCCATAGTCAAAGCATTTAAATGGAAGCTTACCTTTATACTTACTTGAGCCTCTATCCAATCTTCTGACAAATTTGGCCTCTTGTTCATTAGAGCCGGAGCATGTATCTTCCTTTTCTTCTTTGCTCTTCTCATCCTTAAAGGCTGCCTCCCTCACATTTGACTTCCTCTGTGGAAGTCTCATCTCATAGGTTGTTAAGTTTCCAAGTAATTGGTTCATGGTCAAATTTTCCCAATCAGATGTTTCTTCTATGGTAGAAACCTCAGGATTAAAACTGGAGGGTAAAGATCTCAATATCTTTTGAACAATTACACATTCTCTAATGGTTTCTCCTAGAGCTTTCATATTATTCACAATTTCTGCAACCTTTAAGAAGAAGTTGGCAACATCTTCTTCTTCATTCATTTTTATATTTTCAAATTGGGCTCGCTAGACTTGTAGTTTGGCCATCTTCACCTTTTTATCTCCCTCATGGATACTTTCTAATGTACCCCATATTTCTTTGGCAGCATTGTTGTGGATTACTTTGATAAATTCTGCCTCACACAGACCACTTAAGAGTGCATTCATGGCTTTGGCATTAGCTATAAAATCTTGTTTAGCTTCTTTCTCTGTGTCAGAATCCTTTGGGGCATATCCCAACTCCACAGCAGCCCAAACTTCTATTCCTAGAGACATTATGTACGTCCTCTTTCTTATTTTCCAGAAGGCATAATTTGTACCAGAAAACAAAGGGGCCTTATTTGTTGAGCATCCTTCTAGACTAGCCATCTTGGGGACCTAGGATCTCCTTTCAGTTGTTAAACTAATACAAATGAAACCTGCTCTGATACCAATTGTTGAACCCTTGGTTAAACTAAGAGGGGGGTGAATCAGTTTAAAGCATTCATGGTCTTGTAAAACTTTCTTTTACACTTATTTACATCTTCAATTTGTGATCAACTTAATATACAATGGAACAACAATCTTAATAAGTGAGCAGCAGGTATTAAGCAGATTAAATACAGAATACCAACACATAATCATCATGCACATAGACAACAGATATAAGTGGAAACCCATAAGGGAGAAAACCACATATTATTATTGTTGTGATGCAAAGGCAAGCTCCAACTCCCTCTCACCACTGATTTTCTGTAGGCTCCAACCTACAAGAGGCTACTACCTCAATTCTGCAAGCTACAACTTGCAAGGAAGCTCCAAATCCCATCTATTTTCTGCAGGCTACAACCTACAGGAGGCTCCTACCTCAGCCAGCTACAACTGGACATCTATCAAGCTACAACTTGATTTGGAAGCACCCACTTCGTCACACTACAATGAAAACACATGTTGATTACCTAGATATCATCTCTTTTATGTTCCTTCTTCACTGCTGTCCTCCAGCCTTCATATCTTCCTTATATCATCTTTGAATCTTCACAGCCTCTCTATCTGCTCCTCCTTCTTCTTACACTCTCTCTAACTTCCTGCAACTCTCTTACATTCTTCTTCCTCTCTCATCCATTCTGTAGTTCTCTAACCTCTCTTTTTCCACTGATATTACATCTCTTATATAGATAACTCCTGATTGATTGCATTCTATAGGGAATATGAAGTGAACAGACCTGACCCTATGCCTTCCACCCATTCGATTCCTTATTCTTTAGTTCAATTTATTACATGAGAAATAATGATTACAACACTTATGGAGTTTTTCTTATGCCTACGGAGACTTGCCTTTGCATCACAAACAATATAAATTAAATAATACATTTACAGTTACAATCAAACATTTACTCAGCAATTTCAGTTTC
Source organism: Pinus albicaulis (assembly GCA_034641835.2). NCBI lineage: Eukaryota > Viridiplantae > Streptophyta > Pinopsida > Pinales > Pinaceae > Pinus > Pinus albicaulis. The sequence continues at coordinate 174,295,933 of CM076579.1, forward strand.
TTAGCTTTGTTGAGCGTTCGTCCTCTTTTGCTTGCTATCCTTTTGTCTTTTTTGTTATGCCGTTATATTCTAGCTCTATTGCATAGCTACCCTGTTTCTTCCATTACCTGTGTCTTTTGTGTTGTGTTCACCCTTTTCATCTGCCCATGCTACCGCACCACTGTCTTGCACGAGTTCTTGTTATGCATTCATTCCATTCCTTTGTGACTTGTAGAGTATGGCCCACATACTATTTCGTTTATGCCCGTGAGGGATTACAAATATGAGCTTTAGTCATCATACATACGTTTAAAATGATCAACAGTGTAAACATTATACTATGGCGCATTTAACATATATGAAACAAGGGCTTACATGCTCCCACACCACATTGACCAATCACAGCGCATTGCATTTCGCTTGCCAGCAAGTTTTAACGATTTGCAATAGAAATATCTCCTAAGCTTGCGATAAGTGATGTGAGATCGGGTCCCACTTGACTTTATTGCTACTTCACATCGCAACTTCTATAACTTGCAAATTCTTATCACATAAGCATCGCCGATTGCGATATGCGATATGCGGGCCAATTCCATGTCATCTCCATGTCATCTTGATTTATTTGCAATTTGTGTGGTCAGGTCCATGTCAGTTGCCATGTCAGTTTCCATGTCACTTCCTACGTCATTGTCACGTCACTACCATGTCATCATATCGTACATCGCATTTTCTATGACTTCTAAGTTTGTGCGATATCTCTCCTACCCCATTTGCGATATGCGATTGCATCGCATCGCATCCATCACATTGCATCGCATCTACTTGTGATGTTCGATATGCAATCGGGTTCCACTTGATTTCTATATTCCTCCTGCCTCGATTGCGATTTAATATCTACTGGAAATCTCCCTTAATTCTCATCTGTTTATTGAGCTAGTCCACGACTGTACTTTTGGTCTTTAGAAAAGCGGGTCTCAGTTCTGTGACACCGGTCCCACACCTTTTATCATTCCACTCTCTTTATATAATTTTTCTTTAAAACAAAACACTTCAACAAAATGTATTGGCCCCACAATATGCATAGCACCGAACCTCAAAAGTCGCTCGAATTATTAAATCAGATTCATCGCGTTATCGCGTGCCAACTAGCCCGATGGGTAATTGTTTTTGAACCTATGCGAAATAGGCGGTTTCAGTATGCCATGTGTCACCCTCCTAACTGTATCGTGTAAATCTCACTTAAAACCACATATCCTACAAAATTGGTGCGGAAACCCTCTGGTGGTTTTCAAAACCACTTTCCCTGTTCCGTCTTCGTCATTGAATCATGGTTCTGCTTTCAACTCTTCAATGCACTTCTCTGCATGTTTCGTAAAATGTTCAAGTGAGCCATCGATTCATGTTTCTGCTTCTGTTCATCGGGTCCTCCACGCTACTCCTTCTGAGCTTTATTCAATTTCTAAGTCCATTGATCTCTCCTGAGCTTGTTCTTCTATTCGCTATTCACTCCAACTTGGGATTCTTTCCCTTGCTGCATGCCTTAAACGCATAGATCTCTCCTGAGCTTATTTTTTTGTCTTTGCTGCCTTTGGTGCCTTCTTAGCTATGTTTTCTTCCTCTGCTATATTTGCTGCCTTTTCTCCTTTTCTTCCTGTTGGGGTTCCCATGTTTTGGCCAAATTGGCAAGACCAAAAGATGAGACAACATCATAACCACTTTCGGACCTCAGGATCTAGCCCTCCTGGGTCCTGAGAGGGATCTCTATAATTTGAGCAAAGTTTTATGTCTATGAAGCTCAAATTTTAAGATATTAGGCTAGTTATAAGCATGGGTTTGTTTGTTTATTTTGGTTGTTGGTTATCAGGAAAGAAGGATTCAATGTAAGACCAGGATGAGCAAAGAGGGATAAGGCAGAGGTGAAACATTCTAGGAAGTATTCAGAACCATTGGGCAATGGAGTCAGGAAAGGATTTTCTTGCTAATCAATAGGCAAGCCTTCAATTGGGCTAGTCATCGGAAACTTAGGATCTTCTAGATGATTATGTAATATGGAAAGTCGGAGGGAGGAGATAACACAGATTTCAGAGCACAAGGTTATAGATCAGCAGGTCGTACAAGGATCCTAGTGGAAAGGGCTAAATCTAATCCCTAGTGTTCCTAAATCTTCCAACTGAATCAATAACAAGAAACATCTAAGAAGTAAATTCATTTAATTCATACATCAGAGAGCTGGAAATAACATCCACTACACTGGTTAAACCAACTGAAAACACTTCTCAGATAAAACATTCAGAAGATAAACATAAATGGCAAGAGTAGAACAGCAGATTTTAACAAGGTAAATCCTATGTATTAAACCCCAGATGCAGCCAAGTAAGCAGTAGAGTAGATGTAAACACGAGATAGGAAAAAATCACCCACATTGCTTGAATCAAGGGATTAGAAATGTGCTTGTCATATTATTAACAATACCAATCAAGTAAAACATGCCAATATTTGAATACTTAGTCTAGAAAACATATCTTTCAACTTTATCTTGCAGTCTTTACATGACCCAGATCTCCATCCATCATTTTCTCGACCGTAATCATGACATCGATAAGCAGTTCTTCATTGTTATGCTCGGGGAGGAGCATAGGAGGTAGGTGGAGAACTAAATGTAGTATTAAACTTCTGAAAAGAAAGAGAACCGAAGCCCATTCTGTATAGATCTTATGCATTAATCTCTGGTGTTCTGACTGCAGTACTGTGTGGTGCGGTTGGTGAATAAACAACAGGAAAAGAAATGATAAGAGATCTACCATATTGATGAAGTAAATGCTCTGATAGTACTGGGGCTGTATCAGGGTAGGAAATCTCTCCAAGACATGGCATGGATTGAATACTATATGGGCGCTCTGTCCTTCATGGAGGGAAAAATACTCTGCTGCTGTATGAACCCCTGATATGCCTTGATTTCTTCATGTTGTACTTTTGCATGATCTGTGGGATCATGGATCTGGCACTTTGCCTCTAAGCTATTGTATTAAACTCAAAACTCAATTCTGAATGCTGGAAACCATGATCCTGAAGCTATTTTTTTCTTCACGGCTTCATAAATGTCTCTATTCTACAATATCTGGACTTTAACGACGTGGGATGGAGTTTTTGAAGTTTCAAACTTCGTCCTTTGATGGAATTTATACTGCCACCACCTTTCTTGACAATTTCCCTGCAATACCAGCTTCAGTTTTAATTCTCTGTCTGCCCAATACGCCATTAAAGAAGTATGTGCTCACCATGGAGATTTTTCGTCTCTGATAACCCTACAAAAACACGAAATTTTTTAAGAAAACCACGGGGGTGGGGTAATGGATGCATCGAGATGATGAAAATGGCTGGGCAGTTGGTGACATGGCAGAAGAATGCAGAGGAACGACGGAGAAATGCTCTGGTGGAGATTGGCGCTCTGCGGAGCGAATTCGAATGGAAAAACCTTAAAACACACAAATTTTGGACAAATATATGTAATGGAATGGGTGATTGTACGGTGAGACACGTGGAAGTGACGTGGTGGGACCGGGTGACAACGGTATAGTCAAAAATGGAGAAATGAATCTGGACCGTCCAATCTCGGTGGAGATCGATGGTGGACAACACATCAGAGGGCAAATGAACGTGAGCCAGGGGTACAGACCCACGGGCTAAACAGCGCGTAGACCCGTTGAGCAATGACCGTTGGATGAGCGAGGGCAGATCTGACGGCTGACGTGAATATTGCTGCGCAACCCATGCCGAACGTTAACGCACAATGGGCAAGCGGTTTTGGAACTGTACAAGAGCCATGCGTCGAGCAATGTATTGAATCGTTGGCCGATCAGGGAAAACCGCCCTCTGCTCAAAGGCGGTGCGATAGAAACTGGTGGTTTGTGAATAGTGTGTGGTAGGGTCCACTAGGCACATAGGCTCCGAACTGTCGATCTGATGGGAAAATGAATGGTGATGGCGCAATCTGGGGGAAGCACGGGGAAACGCGGGCACTTAAGACTTGATGATCACCGTCTGATCAACTGAGATTAACGGCTGACATTGCGCTCGATATGGTTTTGAGATAGACACTTTTTTCTCTGGTAGGTGGTTCCGGCACTGGATCGTATGGAGGAAATGGCACGAGGACTAGCAGAAAAGGGGTTGAGGCCTGATATGCGGAATATATCAATTTTATCCATTTTTTAATTTATTTTAAAGCCCAAGGAGGGTAACGATAGGGAGATGGAAGGGAAGAATGAGGAAACAAAGGGTGATGGTGAAATCTAAAGGGGATTTCGGGAAGATTTAAGAGGTTAGTGGTGGAAATAAAGGGAAGAAAGGGAACTTTGACCAAGGGAAAAGGGGGTAAATGATGGCATTTTGCAAGGGTATGAGGGGTAATATAGGCTCTTTGAGATGGGAATCAGTAGAGGGAATTTTTATAAGGAAAAGCATGGGGAGACTTCAAGGATGATGAGTTTTTGGTAAAATGCATTCCTTGAAGGCTCCCAAACAATCTAGCCCCCTGCTTTCTTGTCAAGAATTTCATAGGGGGGCTAACAGTGGCTCCACATGGGGATGGCTTCTTCTTGAATGAGTCAAGAATTTAGAGAATAAATCTTTGGAGTAGGCCAGTGGCCTACTGCTTGGCACATCCATTTCTTTCTTTGATCAGCTGCCACAATATGAAGATGTTACATCAGTAGAAAAACTTTCCTCAACATTCTACCTACCCATATTACAATCCTAGCATTTTTTATTTTTCCATGGTGCATTTGAGCTAGCAGACCCTTTACATATTTTATTTTTGCAAACAGAAAATAAAACTATTCTACATCTACCCTCATTGCTTCATGAGAATAGATTAAACTGTTGGTATCGTATGTTTCTCTACCTAGTCTAATATTTGCTGGGATTAAACGGTCCAGCAAATTTCTTCTCTACATTCTACAACAGAAATTGAAAAACAGTTAAGCTAGGATTAGACTGTCTGACTTGCTATGGGTCCACGGCATAAAGACAGTTGCACATGGATAAAATTTGCAGGAAGCTGAAAACAAAATTGTGAAGGCTTGAGATCTGAAACTTGAAACATCCTTCTTTCCCTTTGTGACTCGATATTTGAGCATGTTAGAGTCACTTCTTTTCTCATCTCCGCTCTGGTATTGGGCATGTTAGAGCTGATTCTTCTTTCTTCTTTGCTGGCCTAGATTTTGAGCATGTTAGGACCAGCTACTTTACTTACTTTTTCTCAGGTTTTGAGTTTATTAGAGCCATTCTTTTGCATATCAGAGGTCCATGTTTTAAGCATGTCTGGACCTCCCTTTTTCCTCTATTTTTTTGAAACATTTTTCTTTTTCTTGAAAATAAAAAGCTACAATGGTATATACAATGGAAATGAAACTGGAAATTATGAATTAGCAGAAGTAGTGTTTGAGCATCCTGCCATTGACAGGACCCCCAAACAGTTCAGTGCCATCTAGTTCTTGTAGGAAGAAAGCATTGGGACCCACAGTGGCCTGGACGAGGTATGGACCTTGCCACAAACTATCAAATTTGTTGCGCTTTCCTTTATCTTCTCTTCTCGAATCCCACTTTAGAACCTTATCTCCAACTTTGAAATCAACAGCTTTGGTTCTTTTTTCAAACAATCTCTTGATTTTTTCCTGAACCTTCACTATTATGTTGTAGACTTCTTCCCTTGTTTGCTGGAGATGGATTGTCTGATTTATTCTCCTCACCATGTTGTCTTCTTCTGTTTGGATCTCCTAGATCAGTTTGATCACTGGTATTCCAAGGCTGGTAGGGAATATTGCTTATGTTCCATAGACAAGCTGGAATGGTGACATGTCAATGGAATTTTTAGTTGTAAGTCTGTCAGCCCACAAAGCATGTACTAGCTTATTATGCCAAGATTTTTTGCTCTCTTCCAACAAATTCTTGATGATGATCACCAGGCTCTTGTTTGATGATTCAACTAATCCATTACCTTGAGGGTAATAGGCAGTTGAATGACCAAGTGCTATTTGGTACCTATGACAAAAATCAACCATCTTTTTGGATCCGAAAGCAGTAGCGTTATCAGTGATTATTTTCCTTGGGCAGCCAAACCGAGAGAGGATGTGACTTTCTAGGAAACTAATGATGACTGAGTCTGTGGCATTCCTAGTGGGCACGACCTCTATCCACTTAGTGAAATAATCCGTGGCTGTTAGGATCCATTTGTGTTGGGCAGAAGAAGTGGGGTGAATTTCCCCTATGAAATCTAGGCCCCATTGTAGAAAGGGACCTTCAACAATGATGGGTTGTAGGGGTAAAGGGAGGAGTTTTCTTTTTCCCTCAAAGATCTGACATTTGTGGCAAGCAACTATCATTTTATGAACATTATTGAAGAGTGTGGGCCAATAATAGCCAGCTTTGAGTATTTTGTTTGCAGTGGCTTTCCAACTCAGGTGGCCTCCACATTCTCCAGTGTGGAATTCTTGTTTAACCCTCTCTGCCTCATTTTCAGGAAATTTTTTTAACAATAGGCCATTAGGATTCTTCCAGTATAAGTTTTCATTCAAAATATAGTAATTCCCGGCTTTTAGCTTTAGAAATCTGGCCTTGGTATTTGATAATCTGGGAGGGGAATTGAGGTGTGTAAGCACATACAGAATGTCGGAATACCAAGGAGAGCTCTGAAATTTTTCCTCAATAGTGGGATCAGGGAATTCTTGTTGCTCATCCAAGGTACTTATCATGTTAATGTCTAGGGATCGCAGGTTCGATTCAGCCATTAACTTGGCTAAGCCCTGACCTTTAATCAGTTTGGTGGGTTTAATTTCAAGGTCATATTATAGGATCACTGCTATCCATTTGCCCCTTTTCCCATCTGGGTCTTGGGACAATATATCTTTGACTATGATGCTGGGCACATAAGCTACAGTGTGAGAATGCAATATGTACACCCTGAAGTCTTTCAAGGCCTTAATCAGAGCATAGGCATGTTTCTCCATGATATTTTATTTCAAGGGTGCATCTCTGAGTGCTTTGCTAAAGAAGGCAATTGGCTATTCCATTCCCTCTATGTTTTTATGTAGCAAGACTGTGGCCACTGTATGCTCTGAGGCGAATTAAAAGATCAGGAAATCTTTGGAGAAATCTGGGCTGATTAGGACGGGATCTTGGGTAAGTGCAAGTTTCACTGATTCAAAAGATCATTTAGCTCCCACGGTCCATTTAACTCCTACACCTTTCTTCAGCATGTTAGTCATGTTACTAAGGTGTTCAGCCAAATTTGGAATAAACCTCCTAAGGAAGTTAATATTTCCAATGAAAGACTGTAATTCCTTGATGTGTGTGATCTTTAGTATTCCCTCAACTCATTGTGGGTCTATCTTGATTCCCTTCTTGGATATAATGTGGCCCATGAGTTTTCCCTCCTGTAGCCCAAAGATTGTCTTTTTGGGATTCAGGGACAAACCAAACCTTCTACATTTTTCAAATACTTTTCTCAGATGTTTCAAGTGTTCTTCTTCGGTCTTGGAAAAGACTGTTATGTCATCTAAGTAGATAACAATGAAATTCCCTATCTCATCTGAAAATGCTATGTCCATCGCTCTTTGGAAGGTGGCTCCAGCGTTCATCAATCCAAAATGCATCTTCACATACATGAAGGTACCCCATGGAGTGGTAAAGGCTGTTTTGAGTTGGTCTTGTGGGATTACTAAGACTTGGTTATATCCGGAGAAACCATCTAACAAGGAAATCCTCTTAGAACCTACTACCTTCTGAAGAATATGTTCCATTTTAGGCAAAGGGTAATTGTATTTGAGTGAGGCTCTATTGAGATTCTTGAAGTCTATACACAATCTGATTTCTCCTGTTTTCTTCCTCATAGCCACTAAGTTTGATACCCAATCAGAGAACCTCACAAGCACAATTATACCTGCTTCATACATTTTCTTAATCTCTTTCTCTACTGTAGGTAATTTTTTAGGATTGATCCTACGAAGTTTTTGCCTAAAGGGTTTCTGGTTTTCTTTCAAGGGTATCTTATGCTGAATGATATTTGTGTCATAGGCCTTTAAGTCTTCATAGCTCCATGCAAACACAGCAATGAATTCCTTGAAAAGGTCAATGTATCTCTTCTTCATGTCTGCAGGTAAAGACTTAGCCAGTTTAATCATTTTTGGCCTATCTTCAGTGCCTAAATTGCATTCTTCCACATCAGATACTGCATGTTCTATGGTGGGATTCTTGGCAACATCATCAAAGTCAAAAATGTCCTCTAAGGGTACCAAGCCTCTAGGTATATTCTTATCTTTGGCCTGCAGCACCTCTACCTCTTCACTATCTATATTTTCACATTTGCGGTCTAGATTTCCAGTTTTTTCATCTAAATAATTTATTTCTATGTTACAGGGTGTTTCTCCCTCATTCAAGGGTTATTCACTTCGGCAGCTACTGTCAGATTTGGAGTCTGAATCAGAAAACTCAAACTCGTTTCTTCCTACCAGAAAATCTTCCATCTGTTTATCACCTTCAAAAACCTGCCAATATTTTTCGTTGTCTGGCACAACAGGTCTGAATTTGGTTTGAATGATGATCTGTTGGTATCTAGGAGTCTTGGGGTAGGAACTGTCTAGACACGCTAATCTGTTTGCAATGACATTTTGACCCCTAGGAACGAACACTAATTTGTATTCCACAAACGTTTTTAGTAGGTCCATGTTGTCATTCCTATATGCTCTTAGCCTAGGATGTTTGGTTGTGTATTCTCCGTTCACTTGTTTAATAACTAACTCTGAGTCTCCCCTTACGGTTATCCTACGGGCTCCCTTTTTCTTCAACATATTCAGACCTAGGATTAGAGCCTTGTATTCAGTGACATTATTTGTGCATTTGAAATGCAGGCTACAGTCGTGGCTCTCAGCATAGTCCTTTTCTGTATTGTGCAACCATATCCCTACCCCTGCAGTCCCTTTAGTACAAGACCCGTCAAATCTCATTTCCCATAAGGGGTTTTTCTTATTATTATCATTGTTTTCTCTCTTGCAGCTAGGTTCGCCATTGCGTTGTGTTATAGGGTATGTATTAGGCTGTGGATTTCTTTGTTCTTCATGAAATGTATGAGGTTCAGGGATCTGGCTAGATGGATATTTATGCGTTGTTTCTTGTTCACTTGGAGTTAGGTTTCCACCACATATCCTACAGGTTTCATTGCGGCTTTCTTCTTCGTTGTCCTCTAAATCCAGAGTAGCCATTATGTTAAGATCAATAGCTTCTGCCTCTCCATTTGTATCTCTATTTTGGGACTCTGACCCTTCTAAAGGTTCGTCATTACAAAATATGAAGGAGTAAAGGTCTGTATGTACAGAATAAATAGGTGAATTTTCTTGTTTTTCGGGGCTGCTGACTAGGAATTTCATCTAAATCTCCCTATACAGTTTTCTAAGTTGGCCAAAGATTGGGATTGTGGCATATGAGCCATCCATCTGCATTGTACCTTGCAGCTTGGCTCCCCATGATCTTGATAATAACATGCCATACTTAGGTGGCACATCTGCCACCACAACATCCATGACTATGCATTTGGCTGGGATTTGAGCCAAGCTCACACACAGGTCTTTGATCAGGCCTAGGCATTTTAGTCTGCTAGAGTCGAAAGAGTATAAATATTTGTAGGGTCCGGTTATCTCTAGACCTATTATTTCCATAACTACCTTAGGAATTAGGTTGTGAGATGCTCCAAAATCATGCATTGCATTATGCAGGATCTTGTCATGAATGTTGAGACTGATATAGAAAGGTGGAACTACCCCCTCCTGAAACTTCCCCTCTATCTTAGGACCAAACAAGAGGGCAGGTTGATCATCATTTAAATTGACAGAGTCACCATTATCACCTAATTTCAAAGCTCTCAAAATATGGCCTTTATATGCATCCTGCGTGGCCAGCTCAGAAAGTGGGATATAGATCTTAATTCTTGCAATATCACTTTCCAAATTGAAAGGGGACTGACTCTTTGGCATACTCATCTCTGTTTTATTTTCCACTGTCTTAGTGGCTAAGTCAGTGGGCTGATTTTCATTATGTACAGTGTTTGTGACAGTTTTATCAGGATAACTAACTGCAGTGCTAGTGTTGCTATTTGGTTTACCTTGTGCATTAGTGTTTTGGTTGCCTTTTTCTTTACTCCTTCCAGAACTCTTCACTGCTGATTTGCTACTTTCAGCAGTTTCTTTAGAAGATTTCTCAGGTCTCTTTTTGATGGTAGTCTCAGAAGCTTTGGGTTTAGCAGTTTCTTGACTCTTTTTGCTTCTAAGTTCATATTGCTCTCTGACCTGCAGCATGGCATTTTCAAATCCTAATCTGTAATCTTCATATTCCAACCATTCCTCTTCCCAACCAGAGGGTGAAGGCTGATCTTCTTCTGAATAATAGTTATGGATTGAATCTTTTGTTTCAAACATATTAATTGTGTTTCCCTTAGAATATTCTATGATTCCCTCATCTTCATCAAGAAAATTCTCTTGGAATGGGGGAATAACCTGCTGGTCTGACTCTCTTTGTCTCTTGGGAGTGTTATTGTTTCTTCGAAAGTTCTGGTTTTGGTTTCTATTCTGGTTACTGACTGTGACAACCATTTTTTCCATCATTTGTTGTAACTTTTCCACATTTTTGGATAGCTTGTCATAATTTTGGTCAGATGTGGAAGCTACATTATCATCTCTGTATGTTACCCTTCTCTCAGATTTCAGTCTTACTCTTTTCTCAATCAGTTTTGCCTCTATGTTCACAGCTCATTTCTGCATGTCCTCCAATGTGTTGTATTCTTTATCTCTAAGCTCGTAGGCCATGTCAACATCAAAGCCTTTAGGGTATTTTGCTAGGGCCATGCCTTGTGGAGGTTTCATATGTGGGGGGAGACCATTATAAATGCGGTTGAACCTTGTAGTGTAATCGTGAACACTCTCTCCTACGTTTCTTTTAAGGGTCATGTATTCTGCTGGGAGTTGGCGAGGATTTGCCCTAGTTTCCCATTTGTTTATGAAAGTATGATACAAGCCCGAAAGATCATTGATGCTACCTGGAGGTAGGCCTTTAAACCATTTCTTCACATCACCCCCTAGGCTTTGGGCAAAGATTCTCATTTTGACTGTATCATCATCAATTTCCATGTAGTCAAAAGAATCCTCCATTTTATCTACATGTTGCTAGGCTGTGATGGATTCTTTTGCAGTGAAGTGTGGGATCTTAGACTGATAGTCGTTTGGTAAGGGTACTAGAGGCTGAGGTAAAACCAAAGGTGCATACCAGGCCGCCATGATGATGTTTTGATGAGCTAAAGGGGCTTGGGCAGCAGGTATATGGATGGCAGGGATATTATGACCAATAAAGGACTGATGAGGAGACCTAGGGTGACTGAGCCCCAAGTTTTGTATGAAATGTAGATCAGGAGGTGTAGATGGAGGGGTTTTTCTGTTCCCAAGGTGTCTACTACCTTGCTGTGGTGAATCAGGAAGCTCAGGGTCTGGCTGGTCTAAGCCACTGAATGACCTAGTTCTAGATAAGCTGTTAGGTAGGTCTAGGTCAAGGTGAAAGTGTGATAGAGCTGTGAGATCTTCTGGTGTAGAATTAGCTCTATGGATGCGTTTGGGAATAGTTGATCGTTTAGGTGTATGAGCTTCCTTGAGGATTCTCTCAGGGTTTTCAAATATTTTAGGTGGGTTTGGATCAGGGTAAGCTCTTGTATGAATGGTTCTAGAAGCCAGAATGTTGTTTTTGACCAAGCATCTTAACCCTACTTGTTATTTATACTGTGGTTGATGTTGTAATGGAGGCTGGCCTCCCAGTGGAGTCTAATGTGAACCAAGATAATCAGCAGGCCTACTGATCACCAGTGGAGTCTTTGAAACGTTTATGGAATATAGGAGTCACCAGGTGGAGGGTTTAGGAATATTTTGGAAGGCACACTGTCCACCAAAGTGCTCTCGAGATGTCCCTTTTCAAGGATATCTCCCAAACACAACAAACTCTAACCAGAGATTGACTGGGAGGGCATTTACCAGATATGTCACCTCTAAAAGAGCATGAGATCCGGAGGTTACCTGGCCCTTTCTAGACTTTGTCCAAGAGTATGGGAAAACATAACAAAGGGTGTAGAGGTTGATGTGAGAATAAAACTGTTTAACTACCAACCTAACTAGAGATTGTAGGTTTTTGAATGCCTGAGAATGTTTAAGGTATAATGCACTCAGTTCCCCAGCGGAGTCGCCATTATGTTGGGGTTCCCATGTTTTGGCCAGATTGGCAAGACCAAAAGATGAGACAACATCATAACCACTTTCAAACCTCAAGATCTAGCCCTCCTGGGTCCAGAGAGGGATCTCTCTAATTTGAGCAAAGGTTTATGTCTGTGAAGCTCAAAGTTTAAGATATTAGGCTAGTTATAAGCACAGGTTTGTTTGTTTGTTTTGGTTGTTGGTTATCAGGAAAGAAGGATTCAATGTAAGACCAGGATGAGAAAAGAGGGATAAGGTAGAGGTGAAACATTCCAGGAAGTATTCAGAACCATTGGGTAATGGATTCAGGAAAGGATTTTCTTGCTAATCAATAGGCAGGCCTTCAATTGGGCTAGTCATCGGAAACTTAGGATCTTCTAGATGATTATGTAATATGGAAAGTAGGAGGGAGGAGATAACACAGATTTCATAGAACAAGGTTATAGATCAGCAGGTTGTACAAGGATCCTAGTGGATAGTGCTAACTCTAATCCCCAGTGTTCCCAAATCTTCCAACTGAATCAATAACAAGAAACATCTAAGAAGTAAATTCATTTAATTCATACATCAGAGAGCTGGAAATAACATCCACTACACTGGTTAAACCAACTGAAAACACTTCTCAGATAAAACATTCAGAAGATAAACATAAATGGCAAGGAGAGCAGGAACATAGGGTACCTAACAAGGGTAAATCCTATGTCAAACTTCTGATGCAAGCTAGTAGAAACGAAATGAAATGAATGTAAACACAGAGATAGGAAAAAATCACCGTTGCTTCAGATCAGGATCCAAAGAAATGTGCTTGTCATATTAAGTAACAATACCAATCAAGTACAACATGCCAATAGCTGAATACTTAGTCTGAAAACATATCCTTCAACCTATCTTACAGTCTTTACATAGAGACTGAGTCTCAAAAGCAACTGCTTGCAGTTCTCTGACAACTGATCAACAACCATTACAATGAGTTCTTCATGAATTTATAGCTCAGGAGGAGCAGAGGAGGTAGGTGGAGAACTAAATGCAGTATTAAACTTCTGAAAAGAAAGAGGGCTGAAGCCCATTCTGTATAGATCTTATGCATTAATCTCTGGTGTTCTGACTGCAGTATTGTGTGGTGTGGTTGGTGAATAAACAACAGGAAAAGAAATGATAAGAGATCTGCCATATTGATGAAGTAAATGCTCTGATAGTACTGGGGTTGTGTCAGGGTAGGAAATCTCTCCAGGACACGGCACAGATTGAATACTGTATGGGCGCTCTGTCCTTCATGGAGGGAAAAATACTCTGCTACTGTATGAACCCCTGATATGCCTTGATTTCTTCGTGCTGTACTTTTGCATGATCTGTGGGATCATGGATTTGGCGCTTTGCCTCTAAGCTGCTGTATTAAACTCAAAACTCAATTCTAAATGCTGGAAACCATGTTCATGAAGTTGCTTTTTTCTTCACGGCTTCATAAATGTCTCGATTCTACAATATTTGGGCTTTAACGACGCGGGATGGAGTTTGCGAAGTTTCAAACTTTGTCCTTTGATGGAATTTATACTACCGCCACCTTTCTTGACAATTTCCTTGCAGTACCAGCTTCAGTTTTAATTCTCTGTCTGCCTAATACGCCATTAAAGAAGTACGTGCTCACCATGGTGATTTTTCGTCTCTGATAACCCTGCAAAAACACGAAATCTGTTAAGAAAACCACGGGGGTTGGGTAATGGACGCGTCGAGATGATGAAAATGGCTGGGCAGTTGGTGACATGGCGGAAGAATGTAGAGGAACGACAGAGAAATGATTTGGTGGAGATTGGCGGTCTGCGGAGTGAATTCGAATGGAAAAACTTTAAAACACACAAATTTTGGACGAATATATGTAATGGAATGGGTGCTTGTATGGTGAGACACGTGGAAGTGATGTGGCGGGACCGGGTGACAATGGAATTTTCAACAATGGAGAAATGAATCTGGACCGTCCGATCTCGGTAGAGATCGACGATGGACAACACCTCAGAGGGAAAATGAACATGAGCCAGGGGTACGGACCCACGGGCTAAACAACGCGCAGCTCCGTTGAGCGATGACCATTGGATGAGCGAGGGAAGATCTGACGGCTGACGTGAATATCGCTACGCAACCCATGCCAAACGTTAACGCACGATGGGCAAGCGGTTTTGGAACCGTACAGGAGCCATGCGTTGAGTGATGTATGGAATCGCTGGCCGATCGGGGAAAACCGCCCTCCGCTCAAAGGCTGTGCGATAGAAACTAGTGGTTTGTGAATAGTGCGCGACAGAGTCCACTGGGCGGATAGGCTCCGAACCGTCGATCTGATGGGCAAATGAACGGCGATGGCAGAATCTGGGGGAAGCACGGGGAAACACGGGTGCTTAAGACTTGATGATCACCATCCGATCAACTGAGATTAACGGCTGACGTTGCGCTCGATATGGTTTTGAGATAGACACTTTTTGCTCTGGCAGGTGGTTCCGGCGCTGGATCATATGGAGGAAATGGCGCGAGGGCTAGCGGAAAAGGGCTGAGGCCTGATATGCAGAATATATCAATTTTATCCATTTTTTAATGCATTTTAAAGCCCAAGGAGGGTAACGATAGGGAGATGGAAGGGAAAACTGAGGAAACAAAGGGTGATGGTTAAATCTAAAGGGGATTTCAAGAATATTTAAGAGGTTAGTGGTGGAAATAAAGGGAAGAAAGGGAACTTTGACCAAGGGAAAAGGGGGGCAAATGATGGCATTTTGCAGGGGTATGAGGGGTAATATAGGCTCTTTGAGATGGGAATCAACAGAGGGAATTTGTATAAGGAAAAGCATGGGGAGACTTCAAGGATGATGAGTTTTTGGTAAAATGCATTCCTTGAAGGCTCCAAAACAATCTAGCCCCCTGCTTGCTTGTCAATAATTTCATAGGGGGGCTAACACTTCCTTAACTACTTCTTTGCTGCCTTTGTTGCCTTTGGTGCCTTCTTAGCTGCATTCGCTACCTCTGCTATATTTTTTTCCTCTCTACATTCGCTGCCTCTGCTATATTTGTTGCCTCTCTACATTCGCTTCCTATGCTACCTATCGCTACCTCTACTGCTTATGCTGTCTCTGCCACCTCTGCTATCACTGGTAATTCTAGTGTTACTCCTTTCTACTCCTTTGTCATCAATGACAATATTTCCAACAAATAAAGAGTCTCCATATTGCCCTCCTGCTATGTTTTAGATGATCAGCATTATTTTCTTGCATATCTGCTTTCTATTGTTGCATTCCCCATTTGGGAATATTACAGAATGGATGGTCCTTAATAAACCTATTTTAATTTTAATTGATCATGGTTCTAGTTTTAGCTATATCATCCCAAAGGTTGCAGAGAATTGTGCTCTGCAAAACAAAACCCATGAGAAATATTTTTTTCTTTAGCTGGCCATGGGAACCATATGATGTCATAATTGGCATGGATTGGCTAGATACCCATAGAACTAAAGTGGATTATTACGAAAATCCACTAGAACGCATAATTGATGAGGGTGAAGAATTGGTGCTCTAGGAAATAACGAAGTGTGTCACTATTGGGAAAATATCATTGTTTTAAGTGAAAATATGCATTCGGAAAGGGTATTCCATGTATGTGGTCTAGGTGACCAACGAACCAAAGAGAAATTATGCCAAAATGGAAACTCACATGATATTAAATAAATTCAGCAATATGTTTCTAAAGGAAGTGTCAGGAGTTTTTCCTATGAGAGAGATCAATTTTTCCATAAAATTAATTCCATGATCAGTGTCAATCATGAAAGCACCATATCATATGAGCATGCCAGAACTAGTGAAGTTAAAATTACAATTGAAAGAAATTTTGGACCAAGGGTATATCTGATACAGTGTTTCACCTTGAGATCCCTAGTGTTATTTGTAAATAAAATGGATGTCATGTTTCATTTGTGCATCAATTATTGGCTACTAAATAAAGAAATAGTTAAAAACAAGTACTTTATACCTAGATTTGATGACTTGTTTGATCATTTGAGAGGGGTTACAGTGTTCTAAAAAATACATAAGATCTAGTTATCATCAAGTCCAAATTAAGCATGACGACATCCATAAAAAAACTTTCAAAACAATATGGGAACTATTAGTTTTTGGTGGTGCCATTTGGGATTAAAAAATTCCCTGCCATATTTATGTGTCTAATGAATAATTTCTGCATCCCATATTTTGATACGTTTGTATTAGTCTTCATTGATGACAAATTAATCTACTCAAAAACTATGGAAGCACATGAAGAAAATTTGAAAGGAGTATTGCAATTATTGAGAGAGCACAAGATCTATGCCAAGCTCAACAAATGTGATTACTTCCAATCACAATTTCAGTAATTAGGGAATATTATCTCAAGGGAAGGAGCGATTTTGGATCCCAAGAAGATTAAGTCCATCATGGAGTGGCCCACTCCTATAAATATCACCGAAGTGATATTTTTTGTGGGATTAGATGGATATTGCAGGAGATTTATTTGAGAGTTTTAAAATATTGGGCATCCAATCTAGCTCTACAGAGGAAAGGATTCAAATTCCAATGGAGATCGAAGTGCACAACTAGCTTTTAGCGACTTAAGAAGTTTCTCCCATGTGCACCTATTTCGCAGATAGCGGAGCTAGAAAAGGGATTCTTGGTCTGTACAGATGCATGTAAGGAAGGAATAGATGGATTCCTAATGAAGGAAGTTGTGGTCTATTATGAGTCAAGAAAAAAAATGAGCATGAGAAGAACAATGTCACCATGAATTGGAGCTTGCAGTGACAGTGCATGCATTGAAAATGTGGGGGCACTAATTGCTTGGTAGTAACTTTTTGTTGATGTCAGATCATGGAGGGTTTATATACTTGTTTGACCATACCAAGTTAAATCCTAGGAAATCTTGATTATTGGATTTGATCAAGGAGTTCAACTTTGTGATAAAGCACATTAAATACATATAAAACAAAGTAGCAGGTGAAATTATTAGAAGTATGCAAGTGGCACACTTGGAAGCCCTGAGCACTTACGAATTTAAATATCAAAGAAAAAATCAAGGAAGCATTGATACAAGATAAGAATTTTTAGCATGTGAAATATTTCTTGCAGTGGGAGCTATAAGGGCCATTTATTAATAATTACGTGCTCAAAAAATATGGAATATTGGAATTCAAAGACAGGTGGTACATACCTTGCATGGGCCACTGGAACAAGATCAACTTGGAAAAGTTTCACAAGTTACCCTATTCATGTCATCCTAGTTATCAGAAAATGATAAAAATCTTTAAAATATATTATTTTGGATGAGTATGAAAATTTAAGTTTTTGAATACATTACTATGTGCCTAGAATGTCAACAAGTCAAATGGGAATGCATACACCCAACAATATTGGTAATCCCCATTCCTGAGTAGAAGTGGGAAGTCATATTTATTGACTGCACCATAGGATTTCCAAGGAAATCCAAGAAGCATGATGTCATTATGGTGGTAGCGAATAATTTGAGTAAGGTGGCCCATTTAAAATCTATCAATTATTCCCATAAGGCATTGGACATAGCTCATATTTTCATGAAGGAAATCTCTAGATTGCATAACATACCCAAGAGGATCATTTCAGAATATGATGCCAAGTTTACTTCCAATTTTTGGAAGGCATTGTTTGTTGGTTTTGTAAACCCATATATCTTTTAGTATAGTCTATAATCCTCATACTGATGTAAAAACTGAGAGAATGAACATATTTTTAGAGGACATTCTAAGGATGTATGTCATGTGCCAAAGAGGTGGGAAGAATTCCTTAAACTAGTTGAATTTTCCTATAACAATGGGTACAAAAGTCACTAAATATTAGCCTTTTAAGGCCTTATATAGTAGAAATTTAACACTCTTTTTGTTGGGATGACCAAGAAAGGAGATGGAGTAGGAAGTGTTCCATATCAAGCATAAATTGAAGGCAACCCATGATAGGAAAAAGAGTTATCTAGATCAAAAGAGAATGCACAAGGAATTTCAAGTGAGAGACCATTTATATCTATGCATAAGACCAATAAGGAGCTCCTTGAGAGTAGGGTCTTGTGCTAAGATAACACCCATATTTTGTGGACCATTTAAAATTTTGGAAAGAGTGGAGCTAGTGTTATATAGATTGGCCCTACCACCCACAGTAAAAGCACATGATGTTTTTCACATTTATTTTCTTAAAAAGTATGTATATGACACTAATCATATATTGGATTAGTTTGTGATACATGTGGAAATAAAGGTAGGGTTCCAACTATAACCTGTGTGCATCCTATACTAGAGGCAGGTCACACTCCAGAATTGAGTAATAGAGTAGGTCAAGATGCAAACATAGTTACCGATCAAACGAGAACTATTACCTCAAAACGAGTACTCTAACGCAAAAAAACTTTAAAAACATGAAAAAACAACCCAAAAATGAAAAATATGTCTTCCAAAACGCACGAAGGGTCAAATTTCAACATTTTTTGAAATTATGTTAAAAACCAACTTTTTTCTTGAAAAAGGGATTGAAAAAACACCCTTGAAACAAAAAGTGTTGATGATGAAATAACATCGCCAATTTTTTGTGTGCAAAAAACAACCTGAAAATGAAAAGCGTTGATGTTGGAATAACATCATCAATATTGTGTGCAAAAAACACCTTGAAAACAAAAACTGTTAATGTTGAAATAACGTCTTTTTTCTTTTGAGCAAAAAAACACCTCGAAAACAGATTGTGTTGAAACAAAAAATTTAGAATAATAAAAATTTATATAAAAAAAAAAGGAAAAAAAAAACATTTTAAAATGATTGAAAAGAAAAAACAAATTCATTATTTTTTTTTGGTAAAAAATTTTAAAAATTTAAAAATTAAAAAAATAAATAAAGATAAAAACATTTTAAAACTAAAATTTAAAAATATATTTAAAATTGGAAAATAAAAAAACAAAAAAATAAAAAAATTTAAATTTTAAAAACTAAAATAAATTTAAAATATACAAATTAAATTTAAAAAAGAAAAAGAAAAATTTTATTAAATAAAAAATAAATAAATTAAATTTTAAAATATACAAATTAAATTAAAAAAATTTAGTAAATTTTAATAAATTTAAAAAATTACAATTAAAAAAAACATTATTTAAAATAAATTTAAAAAAAAATCAAAATTATTTAAACCTAAAAAATAAAAAAAAATAAAAATATTAAATTAAAAAAATATTAAAAAAACAAAACAAATTTAAATAAAAAGATTAAATTAAAAAATATATATATTAAATTTTATTAAATAAAAAAAAAAAAATCAAATATTAAGATTAAAAAATAAAATTAAAAAAAAAATATTAAATTTTAATAAATAAATAAATAAATTTTAAAATAAATAATAAAATTTCAAAAAAAATAAAAACACTTTTAAAAATAAAATTAAAAATTAAAAATGGAAAAAAATAAATAATTTCAAAATATAAAATAAAATAAAAACAAATTAATTTAAAAATATATATATTTAATTTAAAATATAAAAAAATAAATTTAAATAAAATATTTTAAATATTAATTTTTATTTAATTAAAAAAAAATACATTTAAACCAAAAAAATAAGAAAACAAAGTGTATATATATATATATATATATATATATATATATATATATATATATATATGAAATTTGAATAAATTAAAAAAAAAACAAAATTAATTTAATTTAAAAGAAAACAAAATTAATTAAAAAGATTTATTTAATTTTTAAAAATATTGAATTTAATCGGCCTCATGTCGACAAGCGGAAGGGAGGTCGATTCTTGGAATCGACCTCCCATTGATGGTTGCTCACAAACCATCAGTAAATGAATGAATGAAATAGCATTCAATTTGTTTCCATTCTAATCACGTCTGTTATGTAGGCAATTCATTCCGTCAGCTGGTTGTCTATGAGAGAACGCAAGATGAGCGTAATGGAACTTCAAGGTTTACGAGTCCTGGTCTCTTCCAAGCTCGCATAGCCAAACGCTAGCAAACCCGAATCCTCCAACTGAGCCAAGCAACGTGCTGTTGCATGTGTTGCATGCTATTATTGTTGCTATTCTTGTTTCTGTTGCGTGCTGCGTTGCATGTTGCGTTACAAATGCGATGACTCCTTCAAGTGACATCAAGGATGCTGCGACCATAAGCCTTGGCTGAAACCTCTGGTCCATTTACCAGAGCAATAATTCTGGTAAATGGCCCATACTACGTCACTCATAAGCTAAATGAAAGGCTCAACGATGGAAGAAAGTGCCAAACCACGAAGAAATCGAGCATATGAAAGTCAATATGTCAAACTCATAAGTCCATATATAACAAAGCGTTGATGTTGGATGCAATGCATTAGGTTGTTGTTGTTACAATATGGTCAAAATATCGGATGACATGTACACAAAATATATCCCTCTTGTCCGTAGATATACATGTGAAAGCTTTTCAAAAGTTGCAGATTCCCCTGTAGCCTGCAATGGGAAAAATCAAAAGTCGTGAAATTATTTTATCACCACTACAAACAAAACATTCTTATGGGCACGAATTTATGAAACCCCAAACTAGCAACATTCACAAAATGGTAAATGGAAAATCGTTCCCTTACTATTTGATAAAGCAATAATTCTCGGGGTCAACTTGGGTATTGTTGTCACCTTTGAGGCGATTCTCGGAATCGAAGACAAAAATTCAAATTTTTTAAATTTTTTTTTTTTTTTTTAATTTATTAAATTTTAATAGCTTTTTTTTAAATTTAATATTTCATTTTAATTTTTAATTTTTAATTATTTAATTTTTGTTTTTTCATTTATTAAATTTAATATTTGTTTTCTCTTAATTTTTTTTTTTTAATTTAATATTTTTTTTTTAATATTTTAAATTTTTTTTTCATTTTATTATTATTATTATTATTTTTTAATTTAATTTTAAATATGTTTTTTTAATTTTATTTTTAATTTTATTTTTAAATTTTTAAATTTTTAAAATAGTTTAATGTTAAAAAAACAATTAGATTTTTGTTTTATTATTATTATTATTATTATTTTTAATTTTCATTTTAAATTTTTTATTTTAATTTTCTTTTTAATTTTTTTTCTTTTTAATTTTCACATATATATATATATATAATTATTTTTAATTATTATTTTTTTTGTATTTTAGTTTTAATTTTTAATTTTGATTATTTTTAAATTTTCTATTTTAATTTTTCTTTTTATCATTTTTTTTAATCATGTGGTTCTTTTTAATAATTAAAAAAATTGTTTTTGATGTTTTTTTTTTTTTTTTCAATTTTTAATTTTTTCTTTAAATTATGTGTTTTTTGAATTTTTTCTCTATTTTTTTATTTAATTTTTGAATTTTTTTGTTTTATCTTTTTACTTTTTTATTTTTTTTACAAGTTAATTTTGTTTTTTTTAATACATTTTTATTGATTTTTTTATTATTTTTATATATTTGATTTTTTTTTTTTGTCATGTTTTTGAATTTTAATTTTATATTTTATTACCAACATGAAAATCACCAATCTAAAAAAAAAGGTTGATGTTGCATCAACAATTTTCAAAATTGGCATGAAAATCACCACTCTAAAAAAAATGGTTGATGCTGCATCAACATTTTTCAAAATTTTCATGAAAATCATTATCATTTTAAAACAAATGTTCATAATTCATAAATAAAAAAAAATTAAGTGTAAAAAATATGCTCCAAAAAAAAGGGTGATTCTGCATCACCACTTTTCAAAATCGGATGTTTTTTTGCTACCTCAAAAAAGTAGGTACCAGTTCAGTTACCTATTTGATCGGTAACTATGTTTGCAATGAAAGCACTTTACACCAAATGAAGCAACCTGTGAAGTGCAGATCATGATGAGCTCTAGTATTTTAGCAAGAATGTTGCAACTCCCAAGGATACCAACTTTAATTTATCAATATGATATTTGTACAAACTTAAGAGGTGACCATGTTGTACGCATAGTAAGTTGAATTCTACTTAAGTTGCTTTGAGGCAGTGGATCAAACGAAGGAATTTAGAGACCATTTTAATAATTAAATCTAGGTTCTAAAAGAAAGGGAATTCTAATATATTAGCAAGAAATATAATTGTTTCATAAAAGGAAATGATAATGTACTTGTAGGAAATGTAAATGTCACATAAGAAGGAAATTCTAATCTAATTCCAAGTAATGGAAATGCTCGAAATGAAAAGCCTAACCTATTGCAGAAAATAAAACTAGAATAGATTGCATAAATTAAATAGCATGAAATAAATCCTAAACTATTTAATTCAAATAAGATTCTATACTAATGAAAAAATTCAATAATTTCTTCAAGAAGTCACATAGTAAACTATCATTGTGTTATTAAATTCATGAACTCAATCACTATCCCTGATTGCAGAAATAAAATGAATAGATGAGATTAAAGGTCCTAAGTGATATTTGATCCTCCTAAATATTGGTTCTAAGGCCTAGGAGAAATTATGAAGGGATAAGTGGAAAAATTTAGGCTTAAAGAGAAATATTTTTAAATTTTTGAGGGGTTCTATGTAGTGCTACAATATGTTTCAAGATCGCTACGGGATGTTAGAAGATTTCCCTGTTTTGCTACTGGATTGAATATGAGAGAATTTTGAGGGCTTAAAAGGTGATTTGAAGGTGAGAAATGGTTATGGAATGTGGGATAAGGTTATGGAAGTCATTTCCAAGCCTAGTAATCCTTAAGTCTAGCCCATCTTGCACAAGGAAGGAATGCAAACAGTGACCTGAAAGAAATCTATCTTGAATTTTTTATGTGTCGATCGCTTGAAGAAGTTGATGAGGATGAGAAGAGGATGTCAATGGTAGGGTTGAAGGTAAGAATGAAAGTGCCCTTCCTTGCAAACCAATATGATGTATTTCACACCACAAATATTAATTTATCTTTTGAAATGGTTAAAGCATTCTAACAAAACTAATTGCAGAAACTTAAACTAGAAATGAAAGGATGAGTTGAATTTTATTCAAGATATAACTATTGCATCAAAATAAATCCATATTTTTTTTCTTGCGAATAAAAGGCCTACAACCATACTTTCCAATAGAGATGATTGAAAAATATGCAAAGGAAACTTTTCATATAAAAAAACTTGCAAAAGATGAAATACTCCTAACCTAAGTATAGACAAGAAAGATGCATAATAAAAATGTACAAAGGAGAGAGACTAGAGTGCTTGGATTGGGCCCTAACCCAAGGGTACTCAACCCTCTAGAAATTACTCAGATTAAGTACAACACAATAATTCCCTTTAATCTAAAAAAGTTCTCAAGTACATGATATGAAAATGAAAATGACAAGTACGAGCTCCTATCTCTAGCAACCACTATGCTCCTCTAAAAAGTCAAATCCTACTGATCTCTTAGGCTCTTCTATTTATAAAAAATGAGTGAGGGGGAATCATCCTTGGAAGGAGGGCTACTTACCTCTAAAATCCATATATATATATATTTTTAGGCTTTTGATATCCTCACAACCATTGAGAAAATTTCTCAAATCGAAAACCAAGTTGGTTGGTGAGTTAATGCAGGGAATAAGCCTCCTACATTTCTTATAGCTTCCTCTAATGAACTTATACATAATAAATTCATCGTTTTCCTGCATATTCATCATGTTAGGCCACAATATATGATAAAAATCCCTTAATATCCTAATAAACACATTATATTCAAAAGAAGGTGTTATCAAATGCAAGGAGAGAGGTAAATGTATGTGGAATATTCACCAAATGGGCCTGTTATCACTCGGATTGATCCTAAGGCTGAAATAGGAAATCCTGAGGTAACCTCAAACCAATATTTAGACTTGGTATCTAGCCCTACCAAATCAGAGAGTGATATCTCAATAGAATCACAGCCAAGAGGGCTAGATTGAAAGGATTTTAGGCTAGCTAAGGAAAACAAGGGGTTTTGATTTTGATTTTAGGGTTGGGCTCACTGAACCAGAATTAGGTCAAGAGGATAAAACATGGCCAAAAGGATGAAATTTCAGTCTTCTTGATGGGGAAAGGTGGGTAAAACTTTTAAACATTCAAAGAGGATTAAATGAGGTGAGTAGACTGGTGAGGAGCTAAGGAAAGCATATGAAATGTATTTTCCCTAAAATGAAGAAAATGAACAAATTATACTTAATTTCCCAAAACAGAGCATAACTAAATATGAATTTTGTCTTTCAAACTTGAAATAAAGTAGATTATAGATGTGAAATGGATTATAAATTAACAATAAATTATAACAAATCAATCATAGAGAAGAAACAATTTTCAAAACTCGTACCACAGGGATCCCAAGAAAATAGTTGCAATTTTCCATTAATGTCCAAGCCAGAATGATACTTGATCAATACAATCTCTTCAACTGATGCCAACCCTTACAAAGACTAAAAAATTACACCTCATAGACTTCAAAACCTCTTCCTCTCATCCCCAGGGGTCGAATCCATGAGGTGAGGGAGTTGTTACACCAAAAAATGAACTGGATGCTAAAGCCTAGGATGAGGAAAGTGACTCATTCCTAACTTTTAGAACAGATACATTTGACTTCAAATTAATGATTTACCTAATGTATCTACCTTAGGTAAAAGGTAAAACATGATAATTACAATGGTAACTTCTCATTTACCCAACTGAAAATTAAATCAGAGGTGAAATTTCAAAATTTGAGTAAATTGGTAAACTATGAATTCCTTGGTAAACGCGCAACACCATGATATAAAATTTGACCTGTTTTGTAAGCCACTTTTGGAGGCCTTCCCCTTGTCCACATCAGCTCCATGATATCTCATTGGAAAGGTCTCTGAGTCGAGTTTCTAGATATTCTTTCACTTTCCAAAATGGTGTCCATGTGCCCTGTCAAAAATTTGTTCTCCCAAGACTGGTAAACGCACAATGCCAACGTCAAAAAGAGGGCAGAAACATGATTTTTTGATGGTTTTTGACGTTTTTGAGGGACTAGTTTTGCTCCAAATCTCTTGAAAATTTCTAAGGTTGATGTACTCATCCCTAGTAACATGACGATGCTGACCATTTTTCATTTAAGTGCCCCAAAAAATAGCGCAGCGCCAGTGGCGCTGCGCGTTTAGCTAATTTTCTGTGCTAAACTGTCAAAAATAAAAATTTGCACCAAGTGTGCCAAAATTGGAATTTTATTGCTAATCAACAGCCTAGGGGTATGAAGAGACATCTCAGAAAGTATGTCTAACTTCCTCTTCTCCTTTTTCTTGGCTAGGGTTTCCTTCAATTTGTTCTTCAACTACCTGATCTTGGCATCTTTCTCTTGGATGATCAATCTTGAGTTGTCATGGTCATCTAGGTCATCCAAGTCCACCAAGTCAAACTTTCTCTCTTGCTCATGATGAAGGTCTTCCTATTCTTCCATGTTTCAGTTGTGTTTTTGGTAAAACCCTTAGGAAGAAGGGGAAGGGAGAGGGAGTAGGATAGTGGGGTTAGGGAGTTGGGATGGCTAAGGGAAAATTTAGAGAAGTAGGGAAGGGATTTAGGGAGTTGTGGGAAATGATGGGAGGGAAAAAGGCTTAGGGAGATAGGCTAGGAAATAAAATTACAGGGATTTTGTCTAGGTAGCTAGGAAATGCCACCTAGATTTAGGGTTTTGGGAATAGAGCTAGAGAAAAGGTATTGGAGGAGTTTAAGGGTAAGGGAAGTGTCTAGGGAGTGAATTAGGGTGTAAGGAAGGAAGAAATAGGGTCTAGGGAAACAATTTAGGCATTTAGTGGTGATAATTAGGGTTTCTTAGATCAACACTTTTGATGGTAAATGAAGAGAGTTTATGTCGTAAAATTGAAATTGTGAAATGAGAGGAGGGCATAAAAGGGTGTCACTTACTTTTTTGGATGTGAGGAGACCTTGAATTGCAGGTTGGAGGACTTGTAAAGGAGCTTGGGAGGATTTTTGAATTCATTTGGGTTGCGAGATCACTCAACAAAGTTCCTTGGCTAGGCGCGCAGCGCCACTGGTGAGCGTGCAACTCTTTTACAAACGCGCAGTGCAAGTATACAAACACAAAAAACCTTAAAAAAATACACAAAAATATTTTGGAAAGGGAACAATGCCAAGGTACAGGTGTGCAACCCCGATGCAAACATGCAATGCCAAGGAGGCAGAATCTTCTAAACGCGTAGCGCCGTTCCTGCACCTTTTTGCAGACAACTTTTGGAGGCCTTCCTAGTGTCCAAATTGGGACCATGATAGCATTGGAAATATTATCCTATCTACTTTGCAAATATACCTTTGGTTTTCTGTTTGGAGTTCATTCTCCTTGTTAAAAGTTCATTTTCCCAAGACTGGTCAAAAAGTGTTGAATCAGGGTGCAGAAATGAAGAGTGATGGTGTAGGCAAATTTTGGAGGCCTTCCTCCACTCCAAATTAATATCATGATATCTAATTGGAAATATATCTCTGTATAGTTATATTTGACTCATCAATAAAGTCATTTGGACACTCCAGCTAGGAGAAAGATTGATTTTCCCAAGGTCACTCCATAAGAGCAGTAATTCTCCTGTGGCACCTGTTTTTTTTACATTGCTCTAAAACCATGACACCTGTGTAAAAAATGAAGGATGTTTTCTTTCTTGACCTATGAGGGACAAAAACCTCTCTCACTTTTGTTCATTTCATCTCTGTTTGGTCAGAAACATAGTTTGAAGCAAAACTGGCCCTATGTGTGGCAAATGATTTGTCCCTTGGAATGACTTCTTTAAAAATGATGGAGGAATGATGTTTATGAGTTGGTATGGCTTCATTCTTACTGATATGACCTAACATATCAATCCTCTACTCATATTCCTATTTTTCATAGCAAACCCTAGCTCAGTGAGAGAGGAAATTAGGGTTTAGTGCTTGTGAACAATGATGACTTGGGCACCCTTGGAACAAGACAACTCCCTTTGAAATTTGATTAATTGCTAAAGTAAACAATTTTTGTATTTGAAATTTGATGTGTTGGCATGTGGAAGTCTGAGTTGGAAGCCTTGGGAGACTAAGTACTTATTACATTTTAATTGACATAAAATTACATGAATAAATCAAAATTACATCTTGGAATGAAACTCACACTTGAAATCAAAATGCAATTTTGGAAACCATTTTGGAGATCATCTTTACATGCTAAAGAGACATTATTGGGATCACTCTCATAATTTTCTGACCTTATGCAAATGAAATGGTGCATTTTTGGACCTTGAAAGACAAAGCCCTAATGACCTAATGAGACTTTGAATAACCTAACTTCCATGAATGAGATTTTTAATTAAAAGACTTTCTGGTGAAAAGAGACTTCCATAGGTGTTGTTATGCTCAAGGGGACATGGGAATGAGTCAACAAGATGAGTATTGGAGAGAGTGGAGTTTATTTACAATGACAACCACCAGTAGAGAAAATTTATTTCATGACCTAACGGAATGATAAAAAAATTTATTTAAGTATGGGACACTTAAGATGCACATGCAAATGTGTTTTGATCCCGGTGGAAGTATGCAAATACTGACACTAACATTGGCTCCAGCTCGGGATGGTAGCTCCTTGGAGGTGTGAAGAATACCGTAGACCAAGTGCCTATTTCATTGGGCAATGGAGTCAATAGCTAAAAAAAAAACTAAATACTGAAAGAAACTTGACTAAAAAAAATTGACTTAAGACTGACTCAAACTAAAACATAACTGGCAAACTGAAAAAGATGCTTTGAATTGAGCTTATTTGACAAAACCTACTCTAACTAATCCATTCATCACGTGAACAAGTGAAATGGAACAACCAATGAAACCATGTAAGAATTCTAGCTGCTGTTTGAATTCAACGCAAGTGCTTGCTTATGAGCAAGAAGAAAGAAATACTGAAAGGAAACTCCCATGAAAACTTGTCAATAGATCGAATCTTGATGAAATTTCAAAGCATGAGCCCATTGACTGACCTCAAGAATGCTGCGAAAGGATCTTCATAGGAATACATATTGATTTCCATCCCATCAAATACATTACTTCTTTGCTCTAGATAGTCTTCGTACCTCGGTTTCAAAATTTTCCTAACATTTGTGCTTTCTTTCTTTGATGATTGCAAAAAATTGACAAAAGGATCCTGAAACTCATGAATGAGTATTTTTTTTCTTGATGATAAAAAACAAAACAAAAATCTTCTTCATTACTCTCCTGATATGACTGCAAATCTTGGTATGAGCTTCGTAATGAAACACTTGCTGAAAAAGACAATGAAGTCAGCTGTCAGATCAAGTTCATATCAACACTCTTTTCAGGCTCACACTTAGCTAATGGAGAAGGACTTTTACTACAAATATCATCCAAAAATTTAGCTATTGGGTCATGAAAAATGAGAAAAGACTGCTGCAAGCTATTTTCCATTATTTCTAATGATACAGCATGACTTTCTACAAGTTTCTCATCCTTTGGTTTAAAGAAATTATGAAAATTTTCCTTTAAAAA
Organism: Pinus albicaulis; assembly: GCA_034641835.2. NCBI lineage: Eukaryota > Viridiplantae > Streptophyta > Pinopsida > Pinales > Pinaceae > Pinus > Pinus albicaulis. The sequence goes on from CM076579.1 coordinate 174,324,708, forward strand.
CTGAAATGCTTCAAAACACAATGGTACAGAATCATCTTGCATCATTTGATCATGTGTTTCAATTTCCAAGCCTTCATATGAAACTTGACATTCAATGGCATTCAATGGCTGCAAATCTGGAGCTAAGGAGGATTCTATGTTGCAAATGATTTCCTCAACCAATTCAGGAGAAGGTTTCTCATTAATAACTTGCTCAAGAAGTTCATTATCTATCTCGACCTCAACATCAAAACTGAAAGACTGTTGATTTCTAATCTTGGAAAAATTTTCTTTCATAAATAGAAATGAAGCAAAACATAAAGGCAAAGATCATTCAACTAAATATGCATCCTTCATAAAATTTTCTAGACTTTCCTCATCTTTGTCATCATAAATATGCATCAGCTTATTATTATGTTCAAGTTGTTGAAACTGAACTTCCTCCTTCCCCAAACCAACTGCTGCTTGCTCTGCAAGATTAGCTTATGTTTGGAGAACATAACCATCGTCATACTGATCGAAATTTGGCAAATCATCAATATAAGTAATGTCACCAATCATCACATTAGATTATCATATTTTTTCAGTTCAGATTGATTTACAAATCAATTTTCTGATCTACGGTAGCTGGGATTAGCAGGAAATTTTTTAGGGCTTACAATCATTTCCTTTTTAAGGATAAGTGGGTCATGATGATCTTGAACGGAAAATACATCTCTCATAGTGATCCTTTGCACCATTTCCTCTATTATACTTACCAAAATGTCAAGCTTTACCTCTGAACATCTCAGGTGCTCTGCAATGTTCTAAATCTCTTATTCCTTCAGCTTTGCCCTTCTGATAAGCAGATTAGCCTCTACATCTACTGCGTTGTTCTGGATCTCTTCAAGTGTTGTGAGGTTTCTTTCTCTCAGGTGAAACTCCATTTCCAAATCAAAGACATTCGAGTAATGTAAGAGAGCTGAGCCAAGAGGAGGTCTTATATCAGTGGGTATCGAATAATAGACTTGATTGAATTTGGCAGAAAACTGTTGTGTTGTCCCCCCTAGCTTCCTTTTCAACTGGGCATACTCTTCTAGAATTAGGAAAGGATTTTGTTTGATCACCCACTTGTTGAGAAATACTTTGACTAACTGCGGGAAATCTGAGATGCTTGTGGCAAGAAATTTTTTGAACCAACTCTTGACTCTGCCTTGCAAAGAAAGAGCAAATAGCCTAATACTGATATCCTCTTTTCCAACTTCAAAAAGGTCTAGGAAAGACTCAAAATTCTGGATATTTCTCTCAGCACTGATGTTGTCATATTCACCATTAAACCTCGACAGATATAGGTAATGATTTTCGAGGAAAGCATGGAGTATAGGAGGTAATATGAGTGGTTTGTATCAATACGGGACTATAGAAGGTGTAGGAGTATGTACAGAAGCTATAGGATCAGTCTTGATCTCTTTAGGCTCATGAATTTGAATATGGTCATCATAATATTCAGAAAAAGGATGTGGACCAAGATAAAATAAAAACTACGTATTTATACTTTTCGAATAGGTAGAATCAAGATTTTGATCATTATCATAAACAAAACTCCGAAAAACTTTAAGGATAGTTTCAGGAAAAGAAAAGAAGTAATTTATAAGAAAGAAGATAAGATCTTGACGAAAATTCCATTTTGAATATCTGACCTTTGTGTAAGATCCTTCCATATTCCTGCTGGCTAGGTCGATCCTCCAGTGGAGTCTTTACATCAAGTTGGAGTTGCCAGGTGAAGAATTTAGCCTTCATATGTATCCCACTTTTTCTCACCATAAAAAATTAGATCTAAACTTTGTTGTTTTTTCCCAGGAAAGGTATGATCTTACTTTTTCTTCCCTGGCAACAGTGCCAAAATGTTATCACTCGAATTGATCCTAAGGCTAACATAGGCAATCCCAAGGTAACCTCAAACCAATATTTATACTTGGTATATAGCCCTACCAAATCAAAGAGGGATATCTCAATAGAATCACAGCCAAGAGTGCTAGATTGAAAGGATTTTAGGCTAGCTAAGGAAAACAAGGGGTTTTTATTTTGATTTTAGGGTTGGGCTCACTGAACCGGAATTAGGTCAAGAGGATAAAACAGGGCCAGAAGGATGAAATTGTAGTCTTCTTGATGGGGCAAGGTACGTAAAAGTTTTAAAAATTCAAAGAGGATTAAATGAGGTGAGTAGACTGGCGAGGAGCTAAGGAAAGCATGTGAAATGTATTTCCCTAAACTGAAGAAAATGAACACATTATACTTAATTTCCCAAAATAGAGCATAACTAAATATTAATTATGTCTTTAAAACTTGAAATCAAGTATATTATAGATGTGAAACTCATTATAAATTAACAATACATTCTAAAAAATCAATCAAAGAGAAGAAACAATGTTCAAAAATCATACCACAAGGATCCCAAGAAAATAGCTGCATTTTTCCATTAATGTCCAAGCCAGAATGATACTTGATCAATAAAATATCTTAGAATAATGCCAACCCTTACAAAGACTGAAAAATTACACTTTATAGAATTCAAAACCACTTCCTCTCATCCTCATGGGTCGAATCCATGAGGTGAGAGAGTTGTTACACCAAAAACTAAACTGAATGCTAAAGCCTAGGATGAGGAAAGTGACTCATTCCTAACTTTTAGAACAGATACATTTGAATTCAAATTAATGATTTACGTAATGTATCTATCTTAGGTAAAATGTAAAACATGATAATTCAAATGGTAACTTCTCATTTACCCAAGTGAAAATTAAATCAGAGTTGAAATTTCAAAATTTGACTAAACTGGTAAAACCGTGAATTCCTTGGTAAATGCGCAGTGCCATGATATAAAATTTGACTTGTTTTGTAAGCCACTTTTGGAGGCCTTCCCCTTGTCCAAATCAGCTCCATGATAGCTAATTGGAAATGTATCTGAGTCTAGTTTCTAGATATGCTTTCACTTTCCAAAATGGTGTCCATCTGCCTTGTCAAAAGGCTGTTCTCCCAAGACTAGTAAAAATGCAGTGCCAAGGTCAAAAAGAGGGTAGAAACATGATTTTTTGATGGTTTTTGACCTTTTTGAGGGACTAGCTTTGCTCCTAATCTCTTGAAACTTTATGAGGTTGATGTATGCATCACTAAGAACATGATGATGTTGACCATTTTTCATTTGAGTTCCCCAAAAAAGAGCGCAACGCTAGTGGAAATGCTCGTTTAGCCAATTTTCTGTGCTAAACAATCAAAAATCAAAATTTGCACCAAATGTGCCAAAATTTGAATTTGCTTGTTGATCAAGAGTTTAGAGGTATGAAGAGACACCTCAGTAAGTATGTCTAACTTCCCCTTCTCCTTTTTCTTGGCTAGGGTTTCCTTCAATTTTTTCTTCAACTGCCTGATCTTGGCATCTGTCTCTTGGATGATCAGTCTTGAGTTGTCATGGTCATCTAGGTCATCCAAGTCCACTAAGTCAAACTCTCTCTCTTTCTCATGATGAAGGTCTTCCTCTTCTTCCATGTTTCAGTTGTGTTTTGGGTAAAACCCTTGGGAAGAAGGGGAAGGGAAAGGGAGTAGGATAATGGGGTTAGGGAGTTGGGATGTCTAAGGTAAAATTTAGAGAAGGAGGGAAGGGAGTTAGGGAGTTGTGGGAAGTGATGGGAGGGAAAAAGGCTTAGGGAGATAGGCTAGGAAATAAATTAATAGGGATTTTGTTTAGGTAGTTAGGAAATGCCACCTAGATTTAGGGTTTTGGGAATAGAGCTAGAGAAAATGGATTGGAGAAGTGTAAGGGCAAGGGAAGTGTCTAGGGAGTGAATTAGGGTGTAAGGAGGGAATAAATATGGTCTAGGGAAACAATTTAGGCATTTAGTGGAGATAATTAGGGTTTCTTAGCTCAACACTTGTGATGGTAAATGAGGAGAGTTTATGCCATAAACTCGCAATTGTGAAATGAGAGGAGGGCATAAAAGGGTGTCACTTTCTTGTTTGGAGGTTAGGAGTACCTTGAATTGCAAGTTGGAGGACTTTCAAAGGATCTTGGGAGGAGTTTTGAATTCATTTGGGTTGCTAGATCACTAAGCAACCTTTCCTGCTTAGGCGCGCAACGCCACTGTTGAGCGTGCAACGCTTTTAAAAACGCATAGCGTGAGTCTATAGGCACGCAATGCCTTCAAAAAATACACAACGATATTCTAGAAAGGGTGCAGCGCCAAGGTATAGGTGCGCATAACCGGTGCAAATACGCAGTGCCAAGGAGGCAACATCTTCTAAACGCGCAGCGCCATTCCTCCACCATTTTATAGACAACATTTGGAGGCCTTCTAAGTGTCCAAATTTGGCCTAGGATAGCTTGTTGGAAATTTTATCCTATATAATTTCCAGATATACCTTTGGTTTTTTGTTTGGTGCTCATTTTCCTAGTAAAAAGTTTATTTTACCAAGACTGGTCAAAAAGTGATGAATGAGGGTGCAAAAATGAAGAGTGTTGGTGCAGGAAACTTTTGGAGGCTTTCCTCAACTCCAAGTTCATATCAGTATAGCTCATTGGAAATGTATCTATGTCTAGTTATCATTTAACTCATCAACCAAGTCATTTGGACACTCTAGCTAGGAGAAAACTTTATTTTCCTAAGGTCACTCCAAAAGTGCAGCAATTCTCTCGTGGCACCTGTATTTTTGACATTGCTCTAAAATCATGACACCTGTTTAAACACTGAAGGAGGTTTTTATTCCTTGATCTATGAGGGACACAAAAATTTCTCACTTTTTTTCATTTCATCTCTGTTTGATCATAAACATATTTTGAAGCAAAAATGGCCCTATGTGTGGCAAATGATTTGTCCCTTGGAATGAATTCTTGGAAAATGATGGAGGTGCTGTACCTGTTAGCCACCTATAAAATTTGTCATATCAAATGGTGGCTAAATCATTTTTGAAGCCTTCAAGAAACAAGTTTCACTAAAAAATTGTTAATTCTTGATTTCTTGTGAAGACATCATGTCCTTTGATTAATCTTCACTGTTGTTTCCCTCTTAAACTCTGAAATTCTGTTTTTTTCATGAAGAAGAGACTGCTGCAAAAACCCCATTTTTTTCTCATTTTACCCCTGCTTTCACTCATCATTAACCTCCTTTTTATCCCCTTTTTCCTCATAAAATTCCTCTTTTTTCCATTTATTTCCCATTTTTCCCTTTATTAAAATCCCTTTTATAAGGTTTGAAAATCCTTTTTGAACCTTACCAAAACCCCCAAATCCATTAAAATCCTTGAAAAAATCATAAAAATGAGCCTTTTTATATTATAGGCTTAAGCCCCTTTGGGCTAAGTCCTAAACCACTTCCCCACCATAAACCCATGCGCTGGAACCAAGCGCTAATAGTCCCAAGCACTTATCGCATCACAAACTTTGATGGGCGCATTTCTTTGTTTTAATAAAATCCCTCGATGCGATTGGCCCTTTTATATAAACCCCCAATCCCTTTGCCGCTTCATATAACCCAAGAGCCCACAATCGGGTGCTTAAACTTATGAATAAACCCTTCCCGATCATATTTTCCTTTTGTAAATTCATAAAAACCCACTATCCTATGTTTTGTATTAAACTCGCCGTTTCATTGTTTTAAAAGGAAAAGAACCGTTGATCTGAAGGCTGATCGAAGGTCAATAAGATCTTGGATCATAAATTTTTCATCGGGTGCATTTAAAAAGGCCCCTCCATCCTTCCGATTCCAAATTGGCCCCTTTTTTATAAACCCTCAATCAACCACTTCCCCACCATATACCCGAAGGCCCCGTAATCGAGCGTTAAGCCTTATAAATAACCCGCCCCAAAGCCAATAATCCTTTATATTCCATAAAAATTCAATTTTTTCATATTATAACTAAGTCCGCCATTCATTGGTCAGAGCCCTTCTCCATCGTTGATCTTGCACCAATAAAACGGCCAGTGAAATATCGCATTAGAGATTTCCATTGGGCGCGTTGTATTATTTTATTAGCCCCTCCCGATTGGTGGTCTCCCGATGGAATATCAGTTGTTGATCTCCTCCCCACCTTCCCAGATCTGACGGCCCTTATCGCTCCATCCCAAAGCCCTTTTTCCCCACCGTGACCTCCTCCGACTCATTCTCCACCGTTGATTTGGCCCTCAGATCAACGGTCCATAGCCAATCGCTTCAACACCCTTTCCTCTTTCCTCCCCCCCGATCGCAAAACTCTGATTACATATGGGCCGTCCCTGCAATAAGATTCGATGGTCTAGATCTTTCCTCACCACTTTGGTTAAAATTCATAAACCCTCTTTATAATGTTTTTTCGACCAATTTCTGTCATTGATATCTGCAAATCAACGGCCCATACTGACCTTTCCTCCGCCTCATATATTATTCCATTTAACCCCAGATTCAATCTCCACCGTTGAATCGTTTCATCCAATGGCCACGCTCCTAACCACAACCTCTGAAGCATTCTGACCAAAATACGCAGGATTTTATTAAATTTTCTTGTATTGTGCAGGTTTCAAAGGTTTTTCCATTATATTAAAAAGAAAACCAAAGGTCGGGGATGACGATCCCCCACGCCTTTGTGCATAAAGAGAAATAATTCTACAGGGTTCCCATCAAAGTTCATCAATGCATCATGAGCATTGATGCCATTTTAAACCCTCTGCGCACCTTCACATCAACAAGACACAATAAAGATTAATTAAAATAGAGAGTATCAGTGTTGAAGACCCAACCATAGCAGAGTTGAGGAATTGAAGGTTGAATCACAATTTGGTGGATTACGGCTAAAAATCGACAATTAAAATCCTAATCCACTAAATTAAACACAGTTAAAGAACAAAAGATAGAATTCAGGCCTGATTAAGCCTAACACAAAGAATAAAATCAAATTAATAGTGTTTAAAGAAAAATAAAAAAAATTTATCACTCCGAGAGAGCCTCCACTGCCACATCAGAGGCTAGTTGATTCCTCACCAGCTACCAAAGGCCACCTGTAGCCTCAAAGCATTCAACAGAGGGCTGAGTTATTACCAGAATAGAAGATATTTTCCCCACTACAGCTCAATAGTTATTTCAAGCCAAAGGAACTTATTACAAAATATCAACAGAGTTATTACAAAGATGACATAGAGCCTTAAAGTCAACAAAAGCTTCCCAACAAGCTTAATATTTAATATAAACCCATTAATACAGAGAAATATTTGAAATCTTCTCCATTGAGCCCCTTAAAGGCCAAGAAGCATTAAATTTTATTAATTGAACCCATAGATCTTTTCTCTCTTTGACCTCCTCATTTTCCTATAAAATCTTCTTGAGGAGCTCATTGTAAAGGGTTGGTTGCAGAACTTTGAAATATACTTGTGCTCGAAACTTCTACATTGAAAATAGTGTTCAAAGGCTCTTGAAGCTCTGTTTGTAATCAAATAAGTTAGGCTGAGAAGTGAAGATGATTGCTGAACTGAAACATTGGACTTGAAGAATGTAACTGGATTGACATCAATATATAAGCTGATTCTTGGGATCCTGGTCTATATCACTAGTGAAGTGCTTCTTTCTGTGTAATTGTTTTGATTTCATGTATGCCATATTTTCCATTATTCTCTGATAAAGAAAAACAAGCATAGAGTTAGGATTTACTGTTTACAGTACCCTTCTTTAACTGATAAGCTTTATCTCAATGTTTTCCTCTAAATTGTGTTTTTAAGAATGATTCAATACAGTTCAAGCAGTTAGGAATGTTGGCGTTCCGTCGTCCTACTGTTTACTTTAAAAATTGTTCTTGAATGTTACTTTCATTATTTTCTTAGTAAATTTAGAGTAGAAAAGTGATGGTGTGCCCTTTTTTCTAGCTTCTTTATCCAAAGGTAGTTCTGAAAGTTTCCCTAAGTGTATGCTGAAAGCAGTCTAGATTTAAAAGTATCTTATCTGATCTTAGGCTGCACTTTGTTTATCTTATGTGTTTTCATCCCTTCTGAAAGTAATTATGTGGATTACTGGATTGTTTGTCTGTTGAGTTAGCTTTAATACGAACTTGCCTAAAGAAGTCTATGGTTATCCTTATCCTTTGGCCAGTTTTAAATAGTTACTTAAAAGGCTTTTCTTTTTTGGACAGACTGATAAATCCTAGTTGAAATTATTGTCTGTGTCCACCCCTTAAACGCTTTTATTTCTTCCATTCCATCATTTAATCTCAAAGATCTTGTGATATAGATGACTTTCCCCTTGGACCACTCTTGAAATTGTTGCACAATTAAAGCCCTTTTATGACTCCATAGCCCAATGGAATAAAAACCAGCGTTATATCTATCTTATCAGCCGAAGCTTGTTATGATTTCTTGCAACTTCACACCTTTGAAACTCTTTCCATTTAGGACTTTCCACTCAACTAATAATCATGCTCAACCATCCAAAACCAAAACACAACCCTTGTTCTTAATAACTAGCCTAATATCATACCCAAAAGGCCTTAAAGATAAATCAATCTTTGCACTTAATAGCTCTCTAGATTCAGGAGGGCTAGATCTTGGAATACCAAAGTGGTTCAAGTGTTCTCTCTACATTTTTTATTTTCCAATCTTGCAAATTATGGAGATACAACATTTCTGGCGAGTCCACTGGGGAATTTCTGAGAAAAACTTCATCCTAGATACTTTTGGAACCTCAGGAAACCTCTCGATTTAATGACACTTGTTCTGTTAGCCAGTTAACCCATCAGGCATAACATTTCTGGCCAAACACTCAGTGTGCAGTGAGTAAAATTAGCCCTCTTCAAGCACTACCAAGCAAATGGTAATCATGATAAAACTTGTTTGAATCAGTGACAAACTAAGGAAACCTTGGGATTCTCATCATAACTTATCAAAACTGGAAGGATCAGCTAGCTTAGCCATAAGAGTAGACTGTGTTTGTCTCATCACCGTAGCTAAGTGTTGAAACAAATTTAGAACCCTATTAGAACCCATAGGACTGAAAAATAACTCAGAAAACGCAAAAATATTTCAGATTGGTATTCAATGAACATGGTGGTGGACCATAAAACTTTTACCTCCAACGGAGCTAAAAATTTCCACCTGGTGACTCCACAATCCTAAACAGACCTTAAGACTCCACTGGGAAGACCCATTATCATTGTAACATCATTTAAACTCAGTAAGAGGACTTTAGCATTAAAAGTTTTCTTATTTAAAAAGATCAGTTAAGCCACTTAAAGATTGTCATATTTGGTTAAACTCTTCTTGTTTAGTAGGGTCTGAAAAACACAACATAGTGGCTCCTAGAAAGATTCATATTAGAGCCTACCTTGACCCAAACCCTCCTGAGATAGTTGATAACCCTGAAAGAATACTTAGGAAGTCTCCTAAGGTTAATTTTTCAACTGTTTTTAGATCACCCTTGATAGCTAAATCAGTTCCTGAAAACCTTGTAGCTCTACAATAATCACAAGTTGACTTAAGAAATCCATTTAGAACTAGGTCACTTGATGATTTAGATCAACTAGATTCAGAGTCTTCACTTTCATCTCCAGAGACAAGTGAACATCCTGGTAGTAGAGAAACAACACCACCTGATTTACATTTCCTTCAAAATTTAGGTGTCTCTCATCCAAGATCAGCTCAGCAATTTATTCCTGGTCCATCCACATCTGTTCTTCATAAATCCACTATCAAAACCACTCCATTCCAACCCACTTTCCCTCTTGTTAATCCACCTCTTGTAAAACTGCCTCCACCTCCTATCATGGCAGCATGGTATGCCTCGTTGGTCCTTCCTTTACCATTATTCAATCTTCCATAGGACTATCAGTACAAGATACCATTGTATGATGTCAATAATGCTACTACTGCTTCACAACATGTGGATAAGATGAATGACTACTTTGACAGAAATGAAATTGATGATGAAACTGTTAAACTTAGATTATTTGCTCATAGTTTAGAGGGAGAAGTAAGAAAATGGTTCAAAGGCTTGACCCCTTACAGTGTTAATGATCTCCAAGCTTTCCATCAGACATTCTTAAACAAATTGGAAGTAAGGAAAAACCATCTTCAAATAATTTATGATTATAAAAATCTCCAAAGAAACGTAGGGGAAAGAGTACAAGCCTATTGCACTAGGTTTAACAACGTTTATAATGCCCTTCCCCCAGACCTAAAACCTCCACAAGGCTCATCTTTAAACAACTTTCCTGAAGGATTTGATCCTGAAATGGCCTATCAGCTAAGAGAGAGAGATAATTTAACCCTTGAAGATATGAAAAAAGGGGCTCTTGCTGTGGAAGTTAACTTAATGGAGAAAAGAGCAAGAATGAAGAATGAGAAGAGAGTTTCCTTTAGAGAGGAATCCACACCTTCCACATCCAGCTCAAAGATGGAAAGAATGATGGAGGAGATGATGAAAAAGATGAGCATTCTTGAGAGAGCTCAAGCTAGTCAAAACCAAACAGCTCCTCAGAACAGAAATCAGAACCAAAATTAGAATTTTAGGAGAAACCAGCCTCAAAATAGACCAAGGGAGGATGATCAACAAATAACCTCTCCTTTTCATCAAAACTATGTAGGTGAGGTGGAAGAAACATTAGAAAAAACAGAGGATGATGATATAAATATGTTGGGAGTAGATAATGATGACTTCGAAGTCCATTACAATAGGAAACAAGGTCTATATACACCTTATGATGACAAGAGACCAGAAGATGAATATTACTATCAGGAAATGGAAAATGTCATCATAGAAACAACAAAGGAATATGACCTTAGGAGTTAAAATAATCTAGAAACCCCCAACAACAAAACCTCTGACAATTCTTCACAAAAAAACACTGTAAATAAACCCAAATTTACAAAGAGGAAAGACAAAACAGTGGCTTTAAATTCTGATAAAAATAAAGAGAAAGGCACTCAAAACAATAAAAAACAGAGTGCAGACCTTAGAGGTACTAGTACCTCAGCTAGTACTCTTGTTAAAACAATTTTAACAAATGTAAATAGAGGAAATCAGCAAACTGATTTTGTTGATAAAGTGGCAGTTAATAAGGCTGAAGCAAGCACTTTAAAAAATCAAATGCCTTTTAGTTTGGAGCGGGAAATTTCCAGAATCAAAATCTCTGTTCCTATAACTAAATTAGATTCCCAAAATGTATATAGATCCCAAATTTTGAAGGCTTTAAACATAGAAGAGAATAACGATATTGTCAATCTTAATGATGACCAACCAGAACTCATTTTTGGTCCTAAGATTAAAGGTAGATATCAAGAGGGACCATTTCATCCTTTTTATGCTAGTTTAAATGTTCATGACAAGATTTTACATAATGCTATGCATGATTCAGGGCCTCTTACAATTTAATGCCCAAAGCTATAATGGAGAGCCTAGGCCTTGAAATCACCAGAACTTTTAAAGATCTTTACTCCTTTGACTCAAGCAGAGTAAAGTTTTTAGGATTAATCAAAGACCTTTGTGTTAACTTAGCTCAAATCCCAACCAAATGTTTAGTAATGGATATTGTTGTGGCTGATGTGCCCCCAAATTATGGAATGTTGTTATCAAGATCATGGGGAGCTAAGTTACAAGGAACTATGTAGATGGACATGACATATGTGACCATCCCTGTTTTCAATCAGACTATAAGAATATAAAGGGAGTCCCATATGCAATACATGGTTACTAGCCAAGAGAGACCGCAGAACTCTCCTCTTTATTCTGTAAACATGGGCCTTGATTCATTTATCCTTTTTAACGATGAAACATTCAGTGAACAAGTCACTTTAACTAAATTAATGGCCGATAGAGAAGAAGAGGAAGACAAAGCTGAAGTGTCAAAACAATTTTCTAAACTTGAAAACTCCATCAAAACAAACACGGGTCTTGAGCTGCAAATCTTCCATCCTTTGCTTTTAAACCTTGACAGTCAAGAAAGCATTCCTCAACTCAATGAAAAACCTGAGGAATTAAAACAAATTCAACATAGTGTAGATCTTCAAGAACAATCCCAAAGCACATTAGTTGAAGAGGATAGTAACCTAACGGATGAACCTGAAACTAATCCTCTGTGGAGTATGAAATTTGACGGGTCTTGCACCAGGAGCAATGCTGGTGCAGGCGTCTGGATACGTAACACTGAGAACAACCACATGGAAGGTCATTCCTACAGATTAAAATTTCAGTGTTTGAATAACATAGCGAAATATGAATCCCTTCTTTTAGGCTTACATTTGTTGAAGGAATTAGGATCCAAGAGAATAAAAGTGCATGGGGATTCAGAGTTAATCATTAGGCAAGTCAACAGGGAATACAACGCTAATCACCCCAGACTTAGGGCCTATCGAAATGATGTCATGGATTTATTAAAAACGTTTGAGGAATCGAAAATGATCTTTGTCCCAAGATAAAAGAATATCATGGCCCACAGTTTAACTTTTGCTGCTAGAACATGCTTAACGCCATATGAAACCAAACAGTGCACAACTCAGATTAAATTCAGACCAACTGTACCTGATAATGAGAAATATTGGAAAGTGTTTGACTTAGACAAACAAATAGAAGACTTCATGCAGTTTAGAAATGAATTTGAACTACCAAGTTCAGATTCAAACTATGAAACATACTGCCCTAGTGAAGAAAAATTCCTTGATGAAGAAGAAAGGTCTCTTGAGCTTGCTGATGTAAATATTTTTTCTAGCAAACTTGAAAACACAATAGAAATGGTTGTAGAGTTAGAAACAGAAGATTTAGAAACTCTGCAGTCCAATGTTTAAAGTTTTCCAAAAGGTCTGTCCCCTTTAGAAGAGTTGTTTGATTTCAACGATGTTGCCAAGAAACCAAAGCTGGAACCTGTGGAAACTGAAGTTGAAGAGTGTAATATAGGCAGTGAACTTAAACCGAAAATGATAAAACTATCTAAAACTTTACCAACTTACATTAAAATCAAATACATAGAGCTGTTTAAAGAGTGGAGCTATGCGGATCTAAAATCCTATGACATTGAAATAATTCAACACAAGATACCTCTCAAGGAAAACCAAAAGCCATTTAAACAAAAACTGTGCAGAATAAACCCTGTTCAGTTACCTTTGGTTGAGAAGGAAATCAAGAAAATGTATGAAGCTGGTATTATTGTCCCTATTAGATACTATGAATGGGTGTCTAATCTGGTGTCAGTTAGGAATAAAACAGGAGAGATTAGGCTTTGTATAGACTTTAGAGACTTAAACAAAGCTTCATTGAAGGACAACTACCCTTTACCCAAGATGGATCATATTCTACAAAGAGTAGTTGGTTCTAAAAGAATTTCTTTGCTAGATGGCTATTCAGGATACAATCAGATTTTAGTACATCCTGATGATCAATTAGAGACAACCTTTACTACAATTTGGGGCACTTTCATGTATGTGGAAATGCCCTTTGGTCTAATGCATGCTGGTGCTACTTTTCAGAGAGCCATGTACATTGCATTTTCGGAGGACTTAGACTACTTCATCATTATTTATCTTGGTAATGTCACTGTTTTTTCAAAGACAGATGAAGAGCACTTAGAATATTTGAGAAAAGTATTCGAGAAATGCAGAAAGTTTGAGATATCTTTAAATCCTAAGAAAACACTATTTGGTCTCCAAGAAGGTAAACTTCTTGAGCACATCATTTTAGAAGAGGGGATAAAGATAGACCCAAAAAGGATTGAGGCTATATTGCAAATCTCTCATCCTCGAAACATCAAGGAACTCCAATATTTCTTTGGAAAGATTAATTTCTTGAGAAGGCTCATACCCAACTTGGGCGAGCTCCTTAGGAACATAAAAAACATGCTAAAGAAGGAGAAAGGAGTTAAATGGACCTTGGAAGCAAAGAAGTCCTTTGAACTGGTCAAACAAGCATTAACCAAAACACCAGTTCTAATAAGTCCTGATTTTTCAAAAGATTTTTATATTTTTTCATTTGCATCAGAACATACAATAGCTGTTGTCCTTTTACAGAAAAATCCATAGGGACAAGAGTAGCCTATTGCATTCTTTAGCAAGGCATTTAAAGATGCCCCTCTGAAGTACAACATTATGGAAAAGCAAGCTTTTTATTTGGTCAAAGCTTTAAAAGACTTCAGAGTATACATCCTTCACTCACACATCATTTCCTTTGTCCAAAATTCAGTTGTGAAAGACATTCTAACACAGGACCTAGATGGTAAGAGAGGTAAGTGGATAGCTGTGATACTTGAATATGACTTAGAAATCAAGCCCACTAAACCCATCAAAGGCCAAGGTTTAGCTAGATTAATGGTTGAATCAAATTTTGAAGTTCTTGATATAAATATGATAAATGCTTTAGATGAACAAGAAGAATTCTCAACTCCCATTGTTGAAGATCATTTTATGAATTCCTCTTGGTATGCTGATATTCTATATGTTTTGCTTAACTTGAATACACCTCCTGGTTTATCAAAAACAAAGGCAAGGTTTTTAAAGTTAAAAGCTATAAACTATTGCATTATAGATAAATTTATTTATTGGAAAAATGCAAGTGGAATATTGCTTAAATGTTTTCCTGAGAATGATGCAGAGAAGGTTAAGCATGAATTTCATGAAGGAGAATGTGGAGGCCACCTCTACTGGAAAACAACAACCAACAAAATCCTTAGATCTGGTTACTATTGGCCCACACTCTTTCTATATGTAGACAAGATGATAATTTCCTGTCATAAATGCAAACTTTTTGAAGGCAAAAGAAAGTTGCGGCCCTTGCCTCTGCATCCAATCATTGTTGAAGCTCCTTTTCAACAGTGGGGACTTGACTTCATAGGAGAAATCCATCCACCCTCATCTGCCCAACATAAATGGATTCTCACTGCAACATACTACTTCACCAAATGGATAGAAGTCATCCCTTCTAGGCAAGCCAATGACTCTATCATTATAAAATTCATTGAGACTCATATCCTCTCTAGATTTGGCTGTCCTAGGAAGATCATCACTGATAATGTTGCAGCATTTGGATCCAAGAATATGGTTGACTTATGTCACAAATATCAGATTACCTTGGGCCATTATACTGCTTATTACCCTCAAGGTAATGGGCTAGCAGAATCCTCAAACAAGAGTTTGGTGAATATAATCAAGAAGTTGTTGGAGGACAACAATAAGTCTTGGCACACCAAGCTAATACATGCACTCTGGATGACAGATTAACTCTTAAAAAATCTATTGGAATGTCACTCTACCAGCTTGTGTATGGTACAGATGCAATCTTTCCAACCATCCTTGGTGTGCCAGTTATGAAGTTGATTCAAGAGGTGCAGTCTGAAGACAATGACATGATCAGAAGGATTAATCAGACTATACACCTTCAACAAACCAGAGAGGAGGTTTACAGCAAAGCATTACAAAAGCAAGAAAGTATCAAGAAGCTTTTTGATAGAAGAACAAAGGCCAGTAATTTCAATGTTGGGGGCAAAGTATTAAAATGGGACTCAAGGAGAGAAGACAAGGGCAAGCATGGGAAATTTGATAACTTATGGCTTGGCCCTTATCTCATTCATTCTGCTACTGGTAACAATGCCTTTTTCTTGCAAGAGTTGAATGGAGCTGAACTGTTTGGGGGTCTTGACAATGGAAGAATTCTCAAACATTACTTCTCTTGATCCTAACATGTTTTGAAGCCTTTTTATCTTTTTTCTCATTATAAATATTTCATCCATCATTGCATTCAAAGTTAGAAAAATCAAAAATACAAAAACAATAAAAGAAAGAAAAGAGGGCAGATTGTAAAAACAATAAAGGTACAACCCCATACCAAAAAAGAGAAACAAAATCTGAAAGTGTGCGAGCTCAAATTCCACTCCTAAAAAACACACTTCTAGTTAGTCATACAACTTAATCATGACTAATTAGTTTTAAATTTACTGTTGATAGGTTAGTGAATTCTATTTTCCAAACAGTTTAATCTTGGCTTATCAGTTAGGTAGATTAGGATAGAAAATAAAGGTTCAAACAAGCTCAAAATCTGAACCTAAGTATCCAAAAGAAGAATGACTCCCATTTTTTTTATTCTTGAGTAAAAAATAGAGGTAAACTGGTTCTAATCAACCCAAAACTTGAACTAGAGAACAAGGAAAAGATAGCTCAAATAGAAGTAAAAAACAGAGCTGAGGAAAAGAGAAGGCCATGCTTAGAACTTTCAGATATTAAGCATTCACCATTTTGGTTTAATTTTCTGTAAAATAATATCTATGTGCAGCTTGTTTTTTATGCCATAGATCAGAAACAAGTTAGAGTATTCAATCCCGAGTTGTATGCTTTTAAATTGTTGTTTTAGAAGTTAGAGAATAAAAATCTATTAGACTGTTTAATCCTAATAGATAGTAGATTAGGTAGAGAAGCTTATGGACTCAAATGTTTAATATGAGTTCATGAAGAAATAAGAAGTAGACTTAGATTAGTTCTTTTCTTTCAAAAAGAATAAAATGTTTGTAAAAGAGTTTTCCAATCCAAGTGCACTCTGGAAGAACAAAAAATGTTAGATCAATAGGATTGGGTAGGTAGAAAGCTTGTGTTGATGAAGTTCCATTGTTTTTTCATGGCTGCTAACATTTTCAAAATGGAAGAAGATCATCCAAGTGAAGAAAGTTGCAACCCAATGGATGAGGCACTAATCAGCCCCCAGAGAATGCAAGTCTGAAGTTCTTGATGCCTTCAAGAAGGAACCATCCCCATGTGGAGCCACTGTTAGCCACATATAAAATTTGTCATATCAAAGGACATGATGTCTTGTGAAGACATCATGTCCTTTGATTAATCTTCACTGTTGGTTCCCTCTTAAACTCTGAAATTCTATTATTTTCATGAAGAAGAGATTGTTACAAAAACCCCATTTTTTCCTCATTTTACCACTCCTTTCACTCATCATTAACGTCCTTTTTATCCCCTTTTTCCTCATAAAATTCCTCTTTTTCCATTTATTTCCCATTTTTCCCTTCATTAAAATCCATTTTATAAGGTTTGAAAATCCTTTTTGAACCTTACCAAAACCCCCAAATCCATTAAAAATCCTTGAAAAAATCATAAAAATGAGCCTTTTTATATTATAGGCTTAAGCCCCTTGGGGCTAAGTCCTAAACCACTTCTCCACCATAAACCCACGTGCTGGAACCAAGCACTAATAGTCTTGAGCGCTTATCACATCAGAAACTTTGATGGGCGCATTTCTTTATTTTAATAAAATCCCCCGATGCAATTGGCCCTTTTATATAAACCCCTGATCCCTTTGCCACTTCATATAACCCAAGAGCCCGCAATCAGGCGCTTAAACTTATGAATAAACCCTTCCCAATCATATTTTCCCTTTGTAAATTCATAAAAACCCACTTTCCTATGTTTTGTATTAAACCCGCCATTTCATTGTTTTAAAAGGAAAAGAACCGTTGATCCGAAGGCCGATCGATGGTCAATAAGATCTCGCATTTGAAATTTTTCATCGGACGCGTTTGAAAAGGCCCCTCCATCCTTCCGATTCCACTTGTCCCCTTTTTTATAAAACTTCGATCAACCACTTCCCCACCATATACCCGAAGGCCCCATAATCGGGTGCTAAGCCTTATAAATAACCCACCCTGAAGCTAATAATCCTTTGTATTCCATAAAAATTCATTTTTTTCATATTATAACTAAGTCCTCCATTCATTGGTCAGAGTCCTTCTCCACCATTGATCTTGCACCAATCAAATGGCCAGCACAATCTCGCATTGGAGATTTCCATTGGGCACGTTGTACTGTTTTACTAGCCCCTACCGATTGGCAGTCTCTCGATGGAATATCAGCTATTGATCTCCTCCTCGCCTTCCCAAATCTGACGGCCCTTATCGCTCCATCTCAAAACCCTTTTTCCCTACCATGACCTCCTCTGAATCATTCTCCACCATTGATCTGGCCCTCAGATCAACGGTCCATAGCCAATCGCTTTGGCACCCTTTTCTCTTTCCTCCCCCCGATCGCAAAACTCTGATTACATCTGGGCCATCCCTGCAATAAGATCCGACAGTCCAGATATTTCCTCGCCACTTTGGTTAAAATTCATAAACCATCTTTATAATGTTTTTTCAACCAATTTCCGTCGTTGATCTCTGCAGATCAATGGCCCATACTGACCTTTCCTTCGCCTCATATATTATTCCATTTAACCCCAAATTCAATCTCCACCATTGAATCGTTTCATCCAATGGCCATGCTCCAAACCACAACCTCTGAAGCAGTCTGATCCAAAAGATGTAGGATTTTATTAACTTTTCTTGTATTGTGCAGGTTTCAAAATTTTTTCCATTATATTAAAAATAAAACCAAAGGGCGGGGATGACGATCCCCCACGCCTTTGTGCATAAAGATAAATCATTCTATAGGGTTCAAATCAAATTTCATCAGTGCATCATGAGCACTGATGCCATTTTAAATCATCTACACACCTGCACATCAACAAGACACAGTAAAGATTAATTAAAATAGAGAGTATCAGTGTTGAAGATCCAACCACAGCAGAATTGAAGAATTGAAGATTGAATCACAATTTGGTGGATTATGGCTAATAATCAACAATTAAAAGCCTAATCCACTAAATTAAACATAGTTAAAGAATAGAAGACATAATTTAGGCTTGATTAAGCCTAACACACAGAATCAAATCAAATTAACAGTGTTTAAAGAAAAATAAAAAATATCTATCACTCTGAGAGAGCCTCCACTGCTACATCAGAGGCTAATTGATTCCTCACCATCTACCAAAGGCCACCTATAGCCTCAAAGCATTCAACAGAGGGCCGCGTTATTACCAAAACAGAAGATATTTGCACCACTACAACTCAACAATTATTTCAAGCCAAAGGAACTTATTACAAAATATCAGCAGAGTTATTACAAAGATGACACAGAGCCTTAAAGTCAACAAAAGCTTCCCAGCAAGCTTAATATTTAATATAAACCCATTAATACAGAGAAATATTTGAAATATTCTCCATTGAGCCCCTCAAAGGCCGAGAAGAATTAAACTGTATTAATTGAACCCATAGATCTTTTCTCTCTTCGACCTCCTCATTTTCCTATAAAATATTTTTGAGGAGCTCATTGTAAAGGGTTGGTTGCAGAACTTTGAAATATACTTGTGGTTGAAAATTCTACATTGTAAATAGTGTTCAAAGGCTCTTGAAGCTTTGTTTGTAATAAAATAAGTTAGGATAAGAAGTGAAGATGATTTCTGAACTGAAACATTGGACTTGAATAATGTAACTAGATTGACATCAATATACAAGTTGAATCTTGGGATCCTGGTCTATATCACTAGTTAAGTGCTTCTTTCTGTGTAATTGTTTTCCTTTCATGTATGCCATTTTGTCCATTATTCTCTGATAAAGAAAAGAAATCATAGAGTTAGGATTTACTGTTTACAGTACTCTTCTTTGACTGATAAGATTTATCTCAATGTTTTCCTTTAAATTGTGTATTTAAGAATGATTCAATACAGTTCAAGCAGTTAGGAATGTTGGTGTTCCCTCGTCCTACTGTTTACTTTAAATATTGTTCTTGAATGTTATTTTAATTATTTTCTCAGTAAAGTTAGAGTAGAAAAGTGATGGTGTGCCCTTTTTTCTAGCTTCTTTCTCCAAAGGTAGTTCTGAAATTTTCCCTAAGTGTATGCTGAAAGCAGTCTAGATTTAAAAGTATCTTATCTGATCTTAGGCTGCACTTTGTTTATCTTATGTGTTTTCATCTCTTCTGAAAGTAATTATGTGGATTAATGGATTGTTTTTCTGTTGATTTAGCTTTAATATGAACTTTCCCAAAGAAGTCTATGGTTAGCCCTGTCCTTTGGCCAGTTTTAAATAGTTACTTAAAAGGCTTTTCTTGTTTGGATAGACTGATAAATCCTAGTTGAAATTATTGTTTGTTTCCACCCCTTCAATTCTTTTATTTTTTCCATTCCATCATTTAATCTCAAAGATCTTTTGATATAGATGACTTTCCCCTTGGACCACTCTTGAAATTGTTACACAATTAAATCCCTTTTATGACTCCATAGCCCAATCGTTATATCTATCTTATCAGCTGAAGCTTGTTTTGATTGCTTGCAACTTCACACCTTTGAAACTCTTTCCATTTAGGACTTTCCACTCATCTAATAATCATGCTCAAACATCCAAAACCAAAACAAAACCCTTGTTCTTAATAACTAGCCTAATATCATACCCAAAAGGCCTTAAGATAAATCAATCTTTACAATTAATAGAGAGATCCCTCTCTGGATTCAGGAGGGCTAGATCCTAGAATCCCAAAGTGGTTCAAGTGTTCTCTCTGTAGTTTGTATTTTCCAATCTTGAAAATTACGGAGATACAACATTACATTAAGAGACAATCCCTTAGCTGTGGTAAGGAATCAGTGCTTAAGAAATTTATATAATTATGTCACAGAAATATTGGTCTTTGTTTAATCACTTTCAAATATTTATCATTAAACCCCCAAAGATCAAGTAAAATGAATGTACCACAATGCTATTATCTATTGATATACAATGAAATGATCAGAAGAATATGAAAGAAAAAATCCCAAACTGGTATGTTGTTGTATAGAATATATCACCTCAAACTCCAGAAGAATTATAAGAAAAGAAATAGTTAAAATAAAGGAGCGCCTATTAAGGATTTTAACTCTTATTCACACAAGTAAAAATATACCTGCAACTTCATTACTTCATTTTATTCAAATATATAAAACACATAATGTAAACTGGAAGACATATCGATATCAACAAATTCCATAATCTTGATTTTCATTCATTAATCATTTGAAATCTAAGGACAAAAATTGCAGTCTAAAGGTCCAAAAATCGAAACCTTTCTCTTTCTTGTCTATCTCATTAAATACAATAAAAAGCAGTTTGTAACTATTGTAACTGATCCTAACTACTTCAACTACTTAGGAATTCGTCAACTATCTATTACATGTCCTCAAAATGTCTTATTACAATTACATTCTCTTTAAAAGAGGAAAATTACATGAAATTAAAATCCTAATCTATATGCTGAATGTGAATTGATGATAATGTTGCTACATTTCCATGACTGGCTGGTTTATCCTTCTTTGAAGTCAAGGGTTCCTTTGGAAAATCTGCCATCCAGGCTCTGCATTTCTTCCATATCTTGATGTTTTTCTTGGATGAATGGACCATCTTGTGATATTCCAATTTGAAAGCGGTGATTATGTTGAATGATGGTCTTTCTGAAAATAAAGTTTTCACTAACCACATAAGCTAAAAATTTCTTTGAAGGAAATTGATCACTGTTGCTCCTTTAACAACTTGAGTTTTTTCATGAGTACTGTCTACCTTAATTTTTGCCAACACTATTAAGGGTTCATAAGAATTCCATGATAAAAGACCACCTCCAATACCCCAACACGATGAAAAACCTGCTCTTGCTATTTTATCAAATAGATTATCAAACTGGTTCACTGCTTCCTTAAGCTCAATCAACTTCTTTTCTGTAGACTTCCTGCAATCATTTTTGACAACCATCTTAATAATTTCCACAACATATAAAATCTTGCCTTTAGTTTCATTTTCTTCCAACTCTTGATCTGCTTTGGAATCAATGAAATCAATGAACTTTCTTACCCAAATGGCCCTATTAATTGTCTTTTTCTTGTCTGTCATGACTTGTTCTTCAAACTCCTTGATAATACTTTTTTCTTCTACAACAATAGTCAGAAAATCCCAGATTTTTTTCATTTATGCAATAATAACATTCCAGATGATATCCTTAGCTTGTATTAAGGATATATTTCCCTTCAGTTTTTCTTTGATATTTTTAATCTCAGCATCAGTATTTTGGCAATCCATTTTGTATTTACTAATTTCTCCCTCTGTGGTTTGTATGATCTTTGTTGTTGTTTCTAAATCAGCTTGTGCTCTTTTTCGATCTCTCTCTTCGATCTGTAATTTAGTGGTTAGTTGAGATATTTGTGCTTATGGATCTTGATTACCTGATGGAAAAACAAAAGTGCAAGTATGAGATTCAATATGGTTCTACAATGACAATGCAGTTTGATTTAATTTGGTGATTTCTTCTTCCTTTTGCAAGACCCGCTGAAGAAGTTTTTCTTTCTCATTTTCTATCTCTGCAACCTCTGCTGCCATGGAGTATTCTCCTATAGGTAATTTCAATTTTATCTTCAGTACAGAGATTTTTGATTTAGCACTTTACAGAAGCTTCTATACAGCAGACCTGTCATTGGGATCTACTCTAATATTCACTATAATATTTTTGAGTTCTTTGTTCTGGATTGTCAAAGCCATGGAGTTGGCTTTCTCTAACTTCAACTGCTTGATCACTTTTCCAAGAATATTTTCAGCCTTCAGTGCCATTTCATTATTTTTGGTTAGGTCATTCAATCAATTGACCTATTTGCATATGTAGATTTACTTTGTCAAGCAATGGAATTTTCTTCACATCTATAGTCAGATTCACAGTATTAAAATTATTGGATGAACCAATAGACATATCAGAGGGATGTGAAAGGGAAATATTGAATTGATCCTTTTCAAGATCCATTGTAGTTAGAAGTCTCGTTTGATCTGGGGCTATCTGGTACTCAGCTTGAGCCCCCATGCTTGCCTTCATCTTCTGATTTCTTTCTGAAATCTGGGCAAACATTTGTTTAATTAGGGGCACTTGTTCCAGATTGCTTTCATTCCTCCTGGGTGAAGCAAGAACATTTTTCTCATCTCCCAATTGTAATGAGAAACTAGGTTGAGCATCTTCAAAATCCTCACTTAGCTTTGTTCTCTTTTCAGTCCTTTTCTCTTCATCCTCTGAATCAATCAATGTTTCTTTGCCTCTCTTATTTTACTTCTTTGATATGATAGGAGTCTATACAGTTGAGCTCACTGAACCTGGAAAACCCTTACTTGCCATTTTTTCTATATCTGGTTTGCTTTCATGAATGAATACTGAATAGCCATTTTCAATTCTCCTACTAGAAATCACATTGTGAGGATCATAAGCCCACTTCTCTCCTAACAATAGGTGCATTTCATCTAACATCTTAGAGGCTTCATCAATTTCTTGTCTCATATTAACTATAAAAGGACCAATAGTCATTGGCAACTTAAACATGCGACCTTTCTTCATAGGCACAAAATGTATTTGATCCATGTCTAAACTTTCCCTAATGACCTCCAAAAAAAATAATCTCATAGGCATAAATATAGGAAACCTATAAGGTTCTACACCAGCTCCATAAAGCCTAATCTCAGAATAATCTTCAAAAACAAACCAATCACCAAACTTACAACTTGTCCCCAACTATAAGAACTCTTGAGCTTTTGGAAAAAAGAAAGGGGGAGTAATTCCATTCAAAATTTTATATGTAGTAGACATGAAATGAATAGAAAAATCAAATAAACCACCCTCATTCTGTTCTTTTCTCACTATGTCTGTCCAGAAAACGACTGACTGTCTTTTCTTATTCATATCCATTATATAACCCCAGATGCATGAATTCTTCTACATTTTGATATAAGAAGAGGTAAATAACAAGAGAAGAAAACCTGAATGAACCTGTAAGTGATAGGCTCATGAGCTGAGAATTGACAATTTCTTGCCAATAAGATGGAATATCCAGCACCAATCCTGGCTTCATCATCATGGCGAACATTCCCAGAAATGATTTTTCCATTGTGCTATGATCATCTTTTCCCAAAATATTTTTAATTCACTTTAGCACTAGTCTGACTTCTTTATCAAAAACCTCCATGGGGAATTATTTATTATCAGGTGCAAACTGTTGTGTATTTGGCTTCAGAAAAGAGATGAATTGGTTGAACTCCTGACCTGCAAGACTATCATAATGTGCCATTAATGAATCCTCAGTAAACTGGACATATGACTTTGACTTAGGGTAACATAGAGCTTGAGGAATTAATTGGGCTGAAACCTGCAGAACATTTTCACCTTGACATTTCATTACAAAACACTTCCCTGGGTACATAATAGACACTAGGAAATACACGAATTCGGGAAAAGATGCATTCTTGGAATACATGCTGACAATACAGCAGTTTTGACCATGGCGGTATAAATTGGGGAGGCCTTATCGTTTAAGCAGACTTGCTGATAAAACAAATGGTGGTCAAGGGAACAAATAGTATCCTGGATATCCCTCTTGGTGTCCATGAGAGGGATGTGACTGGAAGAACCTGATAGGGATGAATGCTTGGACATAATTCAATTTAGGATGACATACAATCAATAGGGTGATATACAATAGAGAAGAACCCGACATAGACAAAACTTCAAAGAAAAACTAGCAATAATAACTTGAGAAGAATGAGAATCCCTCTTAAATAGGTGCTACGGTCTTAATAATTAAATGATGAAAAGATGCGCCAAAATACCGTTAGGAACACCCGACGTGGACCACATCTGTCACTAGCTGTCTGCATACGTCATTGTGGCAGGTCTCGAGGTACGAAGAACTCATCAGGCTTATGCCCCCAAACTGAATCTCGACCATTGATTTGGATTTCCCCCGCGGTCAACAGGGTCAAATGCGGAGGCACTCTCCTCATTAACTCATGCACTGAAAGTGCCCACGAGTTGAGACTTTTATACCCTGTATATCAAATCGTTAGATCCCGCTCCACAAGATGCTTGTTTTTTAATCTGTGCATTAGGGCTCACTTCCATAAAGGTTTAAATCATTAAATTTAAACTTAATATAATGAACATTACATTTTTATGCTAAAGTATATGAACCTTTACACTTTAACATATATTTTGATAATTTTCCATTTTTTGTGTTTTTGAAAATTATAAATAAAGGGTATTGCAAATGAGCCACAACATCTGGCTCCACTTGGGGATAGTCTTTTTTGCCAAAAAACACTAAGAACTGCAGGTTAGTGCCTTCACTTTGGGGATAGTCTTTTTTGCCAAAAAACACTAAGAACTGCAGGTTAGTGCCTTCACTTTGGGCATGGACTCAAATGTTGTTTAATGAAAAATGTACAATGAAAGAAACCGAATATGTACAATGGTGAACCATAAACTTTAATGCTGGAAGTAACGTTTTAGATACTGCCCATTCACAGGCAGCTCTATCCTTTCTCCATCAATATTTTCTAGTATGAAAGTGTTATTCGATCTTGCTTCAGTGATCTTGTATGGGCCATACCAGAGAGGATCAAAATTACCATGCTTTCCTTTTTCTTCTCTTCTCGTATCCCATCTTAATACCAAATCTCTAGTTTGAAAAAGAATCTCCTTTTCCTTCCTATCAAAAATGGACTTCATCTTTTCTTGATAGGTGACCAAGTTTTCCCTGACTTTATTCCTTCTCTCACTCAATTCTATCATCTTATTTAGTCTTCTTGTCAATGCATTAGGTTCTTCTTGTGCTTCTTGAAGAAAAGAAAATAGTGGTCTAGCTAGTTGAGTGGGAAACAAAGCTTGAGTACCTAAACCAATTCATAAGGGGACTTACCAGTAGATCTTCTAGTAGTCATTCTTACTGCCCAGAGAGAAAATATCAACTTTGAATCCCAGTTCTTTTGATTCTCATTAATTTTTTTCTTCAAAATCTTAACCAATGTCTTTTTGGAAGATTCAGCTAGCGCATTCCCTTGAGGATGATATGATGTAGAATGAGACAAAATGACATTATATGTTTGACAAAAATTAATGAATCTGACTGAATTGAATACCCGAGCATTGTCTGTTACAATATTCACTAGACATCCAAACCTGCTGAAGATGTTCTCTTCCAGAAACTTCATTACTACCAGATCATTTGATTTTCTGGTAGGTATTGCCTCCACCCATTTGTAAAATAATTAGTTGCAGCCAGAATCCACTTGAATTGCCCACTTGATGGTGGATTAATTTATCCAATGAAATCTAATCCCCATTGTCTAAAGGTTTCTTGAACAAAAATAGGGAGAAGAGGTAGAGGAGCTAACCTTTTCTTTTCTGCAAACAATTGACATTTTTGGCAACTTCTAACCACTCTGTATACATCAAAAAATAAGGAAGGCCAGTTAAAGCCTGATTTTAAGATTTTATGAGCAGTAACTTTCTAGCTATAATGGCCCCCACACAGACATTCATGGTACTCTTTGATAACTTCCATTAAATCTCCTTTTGTCAAACATAACAACAAAATGCCAACAAGATCCTTCCAATATAATTTAGCATCAATTATAACATAAGGTTGAGCTTTGATTTTGAGAGCTATGTACTTTGTTCTATTTATTGAGGGAGGACAAGAGAAAAAGAACAAATAGTGAACAATATCCTTATACCGATCAGAGCAGATATATTTTTGCTTGATTGCCGACTTTGTGCTACTTTAACTTGTTTCATCAACAACTTCATCCAAGGGTGCAAGCAGATTAATTCCCAGAGCTTGAAAATTAGACTTTGTCAACAATTTTTCCAAGCCCTGTCCATTTATCAACTTAGTAGGCTTGATATCTAAATCATATTCTTGGATTTTATCAATCCACTTTCCTCTTTTTCCTTCCACATAACTTTGAACTAACACATCTTTTATAGCTGAGTTAGGTACATATGCAACTATTTGAGAATGAAGCACATAAGTCCTGAAGGATTGGGGGCAGAAACGCCACCCATGATTAAATGATGCCTGTGGGGTCCAGGGGGGGTGACTGTGAATTTATGGAGCCCCCCCCCCCCCCCCCCTGGCGGGGGGTTTCGGGGGTAGCACCCCTGAAGCTAAAAATAGATTTAAAATTGCCTTGTAAAAGTATAGTAATTTCTAGTCAATCTGGGCCGTTCATTAGGTGGATGATTTGATAGTAGAATTTATGTTTAGTTTAGGGTTTTTTTCCCTAGAAGGCAAACCCTCGCTTGTATGAGGGTATTGTATTGCAGCTGTGTATTGTATGTGTATTCTTGGAGCGAGAAATAGATAGGGAGACTGTGAGAGAGAACAAAGGATATTACAACGGATCTGTTGTAGGTTGTGTCTCTTCATCAAACTGGATAATAAAAAGGAAGGACTGGCTGTTCGGGGTGGACATATCCCAAACTGGGTGAACCATGTATATCTGTGTCTCTCTGGTTCTATGTGTTTGTGTGCTTGTGTTTTCCGCATACTTTATGTGTTTCATTGCTCTGTAATATTTAATTTTCTAACAACTGGTATTGGAGCCGAAGGTATATTTGGCAGATAAACTCATAGGAAATAAGGGTTCTTGGTTCGAGCAAGAGCAATGGCGGAATATGGTAAATTTAGGGTTGAGAAATTTAACAGCCAAAACTTCCCGCTGTGGAAGATGCAGATGGAAGATTATCTGTATCAGAAAGATCTGTACCTACCATTGAGTGGAAAAAAAAATAAGCCAATGACTATGAAAGACACAAAATGGGATATTCTTGATAGAAAGGCACTCAAAATAGTACGGTTGTGCTTCGCGGCATCGGTAGCCTTCAATATTTTGAAGGAAACAACAACAGAGGGTTTGATTAAGGTGTTGGTGAAACTATATGAAAAACCCTCAGCCTCAAACAAGGTATTTCTTATGAAACGTTTATTTAATATGAATATGTCAAAAGGTGGAGCTGTTGCAGACCATTTAAATTATTTTAATACAGTTACCAGTCATTTAAGTTCTGTAGGGGTAAATTTTTATGATGAAGTTAGAGCTCTGTTATTTTTGTGCTCATTGCCAGAAAGCTGGAATGATTTAGTTATGGCCATTAGTAACTCTGTCTCTGGATCTAGTATTTTAAATTTGGTGATGTTGTCGGAGCTATCCTTAGCAAGGAAATGTGATGGAAAAGCTCCGGTGAGACATTGGGTAATTTTTTGAGTGCAGAGTCTAGGGCAAGAAAAATGGAAAGAGGAAAGAGCTCAAGATATCACAGTAAATCAAGGAAAGGCAGATCCAAGTCTAGATCAGGGATAGTGTGCTAGAAATGCGGAAATAAAGGACACCTAAAGAAAGACTGTAGATCTCGGAAGGGAAAAGAAGGAGACATACAACAAGAAAAAAATCATGAAGCAAATGTGACACGTGATGTGTTACAAGATGCTTTGATTCTTTCTTTTGAAAAATGTTATTTATTCTTGGGTTGTAGATTCAGAGGCCTCATTCCATGACTATGTTCAAGGATATTTTGGACAAGTTCGTTTGGGTGATGATATGTAATGTTCCCAAATTGGAACAGCTAGCAATCCATGGATGGAAAACACATTTTTTAGAAATGGGGGTAGCAGGATTTGATACCAAGACCTGGATCCCTTAGACCAATGTGTCTAAGACCAAAATCCAATATTTGGGAGCAAAGAAATCCTTCTAAAGTGGTTAAACAGATCTACCACACTTAGATGTCCTTAGAAAATGCCCGGTGAGGGACTGCAGCAATGTATGAACATACAAATGGAAAGATTACGTTATTTTACTAAGCCATGGCACATGAAGAAGTAAATAGATGATCAATGAATAATATAACAGTAAATGTGTACAATTCTTTGAGGATTCATTCAATCAAGCTTGGCAATGAAAGCCTCAATAAGACAAGTACGTGAAATGTGACAAAACATTGCTATGAAATTATGCCTTAGCTATGACTGTGCAATTATGAATGGATATTGCAACATACAAAATGTAAATACAATGATATATCAATATCAGATCAAATAAAGAGGGGGAGAAAGCTCTCAACCCCTTAAAACACTAATACAACACTAATACACAATCCTTAGAAGGATAGGCTGCAATATACATGAAATTGGAAAATCTGCAGAAATGCCAGAGTTGCTGGGCAACAACTGCAACTCAAACTAATAAAATATGGAGATGGCTGAATAAGATGTATAATATGCAGAAAACCTCCTCCAATATATTTCCCAAGTACAAGGCTGATCCTAATATGGGAAATCTTGCCCTCCAAAATGCCGATGCAACCTCTCACTGCAGATGCACTCTAGAATAATGAAGTCATAGAGATGGACTACGGACTGCGCTGCTGAAGATGGGAGAAGTTGGCCTTGATAAAAATATGTGTATATCAGCTCTGAAATACCTTTCACTAACCTTCCGGAGTAGGAGAAACTCCCTCCTCTGAAATATGAGCCAAAGATAATTGTTGTGGAACCCTCCACTGCAATGCCCCAGTAACATTGCGTTATACTTGAGAAGAAATATTATAGTACCTGAAGAATGGCTTTGGCCTTGAGCCAAGATGTGGATAATATGAAGTGCAATCCTTCAAGAGGCCTCTCAAGAAGGAGAGGAAATCCTAAACAAGAATCCCTCGTGCTAAGCAACACTACAACTTTGCTGAACAACCAGAATATGCAATTTGTCTAAATAGACAAATAATTAGATGATCCAAGATGTCTCTCTATGGCTGCCTCCTCCTCTTCTTATACAAGTGAATGCCTCTTTTCCATGGACCCTATTATCACTTATTAATTTCTCTAGGTTCAAGAGAAATAGTTCAAGGTAACCACAAACCTCTTTTGGATTTCAGGATCTAGCCTTCCTAAATTCCAGAGAGGGATCTCTCCTTATGATTTAACTTTGTTTTGGATTAAATTTTAGGCTAGGTATGATTAGAAAATTGTTTTGGTTTGAATGTTTGGTGGGAATAAAAGTTACTTCAAGGTTAACCACATAGGGATCTACCAGACCATTGGGCTATGGAGTCAAATTTCTTGGCAAGCAGAGCTAGGAAATAAGGTCAAAAGAGAAAATGTACTAAGGGCAAGGTAGATGACCTTTAAAGGGTTTGGAAATAGGATTTTTGGTGAAATGGAAAGATTTGAAAAAAAGGGAAATGAAGGATCCTTAAGTTACAGAAAAGACGATGAAAGAAAGGGGTCAAAAGGGACTAAGAGTAGTTAAGGATTCTTAAGTCCGGATATTAGCAGAAAACATATCAATGAATACCTAGTAAAAAACAGGGAGCTTTTGACACTAATCCTATATAAACTTTCCTAGTCAATCATTTAAGACAAAAAACATGTAAATGTATGTATGGAACTTTAGAAAGATAAACATTGAAAACAAGAAAATACTTGACTTATCTGATCAACACAAGAATCCTTAATTATGATGTCTGTTTGACTTAGTTCTAGTCTGCTGCTTTACAAATCGACTCACAAAAAATCCAATTTATTCAAAAAAAATGTCTATAGTAGTCTTGAAAAATTTTATTCCACACAAAATACTTCAAAGAGTGAAGTATTTATACAAATTCTAATCTAGAATATCTTGAAAAAATATCAAGATTGTTTTACAAATATCTCTAACTGTTTTACATAAATATAACTTAATTAAAGGACACTCAAAATAATGCATCTATTTGGCAATATTTTTTATGGATAGGTGATGAAAAAGAGGAGAATTCGAATTTTATCCAACTCTTAGTTGATTATGAGGCATCCAAATCACTAACTGTTTCCTTTTTTTGTGCATTCTGCTCCAACAATTCTGCAAACTTGGGGTCCAATGATACATTTTTATTTCTCAATCCGAAATAGATATGTAAAAAATGAAAGAGTTTATTTTATATTAATATGTTGGTGAGATAAACCTCTTTCAATTTCCTAAAATTCCTCTCCAGCTGTTCACAATGGGCTCTGAAAAAAAATGTGTAAAACAGAGTTTTACAGAGTTTGAAAAATAGCCTATAAAGATGTGCATGTATCTCTCATTCTGAAATAACTGTGTGAAACGTGAGATAGGTTATTGTATATGGGTCTCTTAGGAACAAAATCATCCTTCAGTTGTTTAATATGTATTTATTATTGGCCACCATATTCTCTGCAAAATGATGACTTAACAGGAATTTTCTGCAAAGTGAGCTTTCCAATATTGTTTAATATTTCCTAATCCATAATAACTGTTAGAAAAGTGAGAGAGGTTTTTGTATTTGGATACCTTAAGAACATAGAAATCCTTCAGTTTATCAAAATTCTTCTTGGATTGGTCACTATAGTTTCTGCAAAACAATGACTTAAACATGATATTTCTGCAAAAATGTTCCTTCTTGTTATGTTTTCATCTTTTCACCTTGTCTGTTCTTTTAACTGTTTTACTTTCACTTTGGATAAAATTCATTGTTGGTGAAAGTATTTTCATCTCTTTTTACCATTTACTGACTTTGTTTTTACTTTTACTGTTTTACCTTGACTGCTCGGTAACTTTGTTTGAACTTTCACTCTGACTTTTACCTGATACACTTTAACCACTGATACTCTTTAACTGTCCCTATGAATTCTCATTTCACTTTTACCATTCACTATGCACATATCATCATTCTGATGTTTCTCTGACTTGATTTTATTATTTCTTTGTATACAAACTGTTCATTGAATAAAGCTTTTGATTTAAAATCTGAGAATCTGGAGCAAACAATTTTGTCAACTAGTATTGAAATTGTTGGCCCAAATCCATATTCTGATGATAACCTGCAAAATAAAACATTTTTTTAATGAAATATAGGTCTGCAGGGAGGTGATTGAAGGCTTTTGAAAGACCTGTGGAATGATATCTGTTTGTGGAGGTTTAACTCTACTTTTTAGGCATTTTTAGGTTTACTTCTGCAAGTTTAACTATTTGTAAGAATATTTCATTTTAACAGAGGGATAATTGAGAAAATTTGGCTAAGGATAATCTCTTTTGAGTTTTCTTTCCTCAAATTGGGCTTCTGAGAGATGAAAACTGGGCTAAGACAGGAAACAGGGTTTCCTGAATGGCACAAATGTGGAAAATAAGTCTTTTAATCAATCTGTAGACCTTTTAAACCTATTCTGTGTTTGGAATTTGTTTTCAAAAAGAGACTGCAAAATGAGGATTTTGGATTTAAAGGGGTTTACAGATGAATTCAGGCTTCCTTAATTCACAGGTATTTTGATGCTTTGATAGGGTTTCTGAAGCTTCTGTGGTCGAATTTTGACTTCTGTTGATTGGTTGGAGCTGAAACAGTGTACTTTGTTATGTCAACAGGGTATCTTCAATTGAAACTAGATATTTGACGCTATAGAGGGTAGCTTTAATGGTCTTTCAGTCACAGTGGTAAAGTTTAGCTCCGGGGCTATAAATTGGTCAACAGAGGCTCGAAAATCTTTTAAAAATAGTCGGGGTGGGATTTTAACCAGTCATAAATGAAACTAACATATAAAACAATGATATATTAAAGTTTTAACCCTAATAAAAATCATCATATTCAGCGTTTATTATAAGTTCATTCAAAGGTGGGAGGAAAATTCGCTTTGAATATGAAAACAACTGGTAGTTTTCACATTGATTTGGGATGGTAAGTGGTTTTGGCCATTTGGAACGTGATCAAATCAGAAGGGGACACGTAGCACAGAGTTGTTTTGGAAAACAACTTTTATCGCGCGATTTTGGAGAAACTTCACCCGATCATTTTCAGAGCATGATATGGAATGCGCACCGTTAGATTTACTTCGGTGATGCGAAAAGTCTATATTATTTGCCAAGCTACGAGAAAAGGTAAGTGGGACCCGGGGTATAATATAAGCTGTTGATCTGAAAATTTAGATCTACGGTGTAGGTTCAACATGATATCGGGAAAGGAATATGAATAGGACTGGTGGGGCATATGGACGAGGTATCGCATTGATGTGGTACCGTTGGATCCAAAGGGATCTATTTGATCAGGTGGCTAGGGATAAATGAAAAAAAGCACCACAAAAATGAAGGGGTAAAATAATAAATCAAAGGCTCAACATTTTTTAAACCTTGGTTTAAAAACAATATCTGAGGCATCGAGAAAGTTTGTTTATTCAATGATATATCTATATTTTGAACACTTTCCTTCATATTTTATTATATAGTTAATTTAAACCAAATAGGTTTATTAAATATAAGGGGGCGGGATATTTTCATAGTGTTAGTCTAGCCAAAGGGAGTTTATTGTGGGTGCTTTATTAAAACATGTGGGATAATAGACTTTGGCTAAATTTTCTAATAGTGGGTTTTTCAAGGATATTTAGTAAAAGGGAATTATATTAATATGACAAGGATTTTCATAGGGAACTAATAAATAAGTTAGAGTTAATATGACAAAGGGAAAGTGAATAGTCAAAATACATAAATATAACTAATAAAAGTGAAAATTAAAGCAAAGCTTCATTATCATAACTTAATCACTTTTACTTAGGATATAATGTATTTTCGAGGGTTTTTATGCTTTATGAGATGTAGGTAGTTAATCAAATGGGGGTTTTATGTATCATTAAGTAAAAATGGAGTCTTTACTTATGATTTTTCATGGTGATGAATGCATGAATGGTAAATGATGAAAATTAAGGATTATTATAGGAATTCAAACATTTTTAACTTAATAGTCATTGAGCCTTGGGTTCGGTCCCAACAAAAGTCAGAGAAATGCTCTGAGCCTCTTTGACTGAAAATCTAGAATGCAAAATAACTATAGGGGATGGAAATTCATTATTGTAGCCTCGTGAAAGATATTTACAATGATTTTTCCACCTTCTTCTACCTACCCAATCTTTAATCTAACATTTTTTCTTCCATTTGTGCTGGTGCATTTGAGCTAGCAACCTTGAACATTTTATTCTTTTGAAAGCAGTAAAAACTATCTAATTCTACCTTATTTCATTCAAGGACCCAGATTAAACTGTTGGGTTCCTTTTTACTCTACACCTATCTACTGAATTGTCAGGATTATACTGTCTGACAATTCTTTATTCTCTATCTAAAACAAGTAAATTGAAACATGACAAGTCAAGATTAAGTAGTTCAACTCATCATGGATTATGGCATTTATTGACACTCTGCCATAATCATTAGAAAAAAGTAAAATGTAGTGGCATTTGGACTTGCACACTTTCATGTTTTATTTATTTTTGTTTTGGGGTCTATATTTTCTAAGTCCTTTGATCTTTCTTTTAGGACATTTTACCCTCTTTTTTATTTTTTTATTTTTTATTTTTTTCAAAATATGGGGAAACAACTTGCAGAAATCAAGGTATGTACATATTCAGACTTATCAAAATTCAATTCAAAATTATGAATCCTATATTTATAGGACCCTAACAGTGGCTTCACATGGGGATGGCATCTCCTTGTGAGATGTCAAGAACACCATCGACTAGTAGCCTAATCCATTGGGCCAATCCCAAACATGCTTATGTTGTGACTGAAAACTCTTGAACTGAATTTACACCTTTTTCTGCAAACTGAAATCTGATC
The DNA here is from genome assembly GCA_034641835.2 of Pinus albicaulis. Lineage (NCBI taxonomy): Eukaryota > Viridiplantae > Streptophyta > Pinopsida > Pinales > Pinaceae > Pinus > Pinus albicaulis. Next base: position 174,358,938 of record CM076579.1, read on the forward strand.
TGAGACTAAAAGGAGCTACAACCTTCAAACCACACTACTAAATCATTAATGTTTTAGGGCCTTTTCCTTGGCTTCAAACCTTAATGAATTATTTCAAACTAGCTGAAAGCTGAAAAATGAAATAACCTGAAATCCTACCTACTTCCTCTAATCAGCTACCCAACTGCTGGTTAGATAAAATGAAATAGCCAATGCAACCATTCAAGAATTATGTACTTTGATATATTTTGTTGCATTTTCTTGTTGATTATCAAAACTGTACTTCTGCAACCTATTAGAAACTTGTCAACAAATGAGAGGATAAGGAAACACTTGATTTCCTTTATTGACTCTAGAAACTGTACAAAAGGATCTTCCAAAATATATACACGGATGTTTAACTGATCTAAAAAATTGTACGTCTATTCCGGATGGCCTCCATGCCATGAATTTGAACTGTTATTTTCATCTGTATCTCCCTGCAAACTTTCAGATAATATTTGTGATGATATTCCTACTGATTTTAATGTTTGACTATTGAAACCTTTATCATCTTGACTCTGGAATTCATAGTTAGTTAATATACGAATGCTTTGAATGCCTTCAATATTCAACATATCTACTATTGGATCCTAAAAAACTTAGGAAAATTGCTACAACTTATGGCATATAGGTTTCCATGGGACTTCATAAACTTCAACAAGTTTCTCATCTTTTTCTTTAAATATGTTATACCACATTTCCTTTAAAAGCTGAAATGGTTCAAAACATAGTGTTATGGAACTTTCTTGTGTCATTTGATCATTTATTTCAATGGAATTTGATAATTGTAATTGTGAAACTAAAATATCTTGATCAATAGTTTCATTATCTTCTTTGTTGTCAATCGCAATTCCTAAAGATTGTTGATTATTAATGGCATGAAAGGTTTTCCTAATGAACTGAAATGAAGCAAAACAAAGAGGTAAAGAACCTTCACTTATTTCCAAATTTTGTGATTTTTCTTCCTCAATCTCATGGCTGATCTGTATTGGCTGATCACTGTCTTCAATTTTCTAAAACTGAGTTTCTTCATCCCTCAAACTAGCTTCTGATTGCTCTGTAAAGTTAGCTTGAGTTTGGAGAACATAACTATCATCATAATGACCATACTTAGGAAAATCATCGAAAGAAGGAATGTCATCAAACATACATATTAAATCAGTATATTCCTCTTCCACATATTGATCTGTAAATCCATTTTCGGATCTATGATAATTGGAATTAGCAGGAATTTGTTCATGGCTATCAACCTCTTCTATTTCTTCATGGTGATTTTGAATAAAAAAATCATCTTTCATAGTGATCTCCTGTATTCTTTCATCTAGTTTTTTTACCAAAAGGCTGAGTTTTACCTCTGCAATGTTTTTCTTTTCCTCTTCTTCTGCTTTCAACTTTTCCTGTTTGATTTGCAGATTAACTTCTACATCAATTGCAATGTTCTGCATCTGTACAAGTGTTTTTGGATCTCTTTCTCTTAACCAAAATTACATTTTTGGATCAAAGGCACTTGGATAATGCAAGAGAGCTGAATTATGAGGAGGTCTAATATTTTCTGGGATTGAATAATAAAATTGATTAAACCTGTTAGAAAATTGTTGTATTGTTTCATTTGGATGTATTTTTAACAGATTATATTCTTCCATGATCATAAAAGGATTAACTCTGATCATCCATCTATCAAGGAAAAGTTTGATAAACTGTTGGAAATTTGAGATGCTAGCATTAGGGAGATTTTTGAACCAACTCTTTATTATATTTTGCAAAGAAAGAGAAAAAAGTTTGATTTTAACATCATCTTCATCAATCTCAAATAAATCCACGTAATTCTCAAAACCTTGAATATGCTTTTGGGTAGTGATACCATTATCTCCATCAAATATAGGAAGATGTTTGTAGTATTTTTTAGGAAAATCATGGAGTATAGGAGGTAAAATAAGGGGCTTATATCTATCTGGAACTTTATATGGTACAGGAATATGTACAGGGATTGTAAGATTAGTCTTGATTATTTGAGGCTTCTTAATTGGAAAATGATCATCATTAGATTCAAAAAAAATCTAATCAAAGAGATTAGGAGAATTATTATTTACAATTTTTAAAGGAAAATAACTAAAAAATAATCTAAGATCTTCTATAAAATACAATATACATTAAAAAAATTTCTTAATGAGAAAGAACATGATGTCTTGGATTAAGATCCAAGTTGAAAGCCTGATATTTCCATATTTTTATTTGAGGTTCATTCCTCCAATGGAGTCTTGATTGTGAAATTGATTTAGAGTTTCCAGGTGGATGATTTTAACCTTTGTGTGTTTGATCATTTTCCACCATCATAGATCAAATCTGAACCTATAAAATATTTCTGAAGAAAATGTTAGTCTTCCCCAGTATGGTTGCCATTATGTTATCATTCAGTAATTTCTCCAGGTTCAAGAGAAATAGTCTGAGGTAACCACAAACCTCTTTTGGATTTCAGGATCTAGCCTTCCTAAATTCCGGAGAGGGATCTCTCCTTATGATTTAACTTTGTTTTGGATTAAATTTTAGACTAGGTATGATTGGAAAATTGTTTTGGTTTTAATGTTTGGTGGGAATAAAAGGTACTTCAAGGTAAACCACAGAGGGATCTACCAGACCATTGGGCTATGGAGTCAAATTTCTTGGCAAGCAGGGCTAGGAAATAAGGTCAAAAGAGAAAATGTACTAAGGGCAAGGTAGATGACCTTCAAAGGGTTTGGAAATAGGATTTTTGGTGAAATGGAAAGATCTAAACAAAAGGGAAATGAAGGATCCTTAAGTTATAGAAAATAAGATGAAAGAAAGGGGTCAAAAGGGACTAAGAACAGTTAAATATTCTTAAGTCTGGATATCAGCAAAAAACATATCAATGAATACCTAGTAAAAAACAGGGATCTTTTGACACTAATCCTGTATAAACTTTCCTAGTCAATCATTTAAGACAGAAAACATGTAAATGTATGTATGGAACTTTAGAAAGATAAACAGTGAAAACAGGAAAATACTTGACTTATCTGATCGACACAAGAATCCTGAGTTATGATGTTTGTTTGACTTAGTTCTAGTCTGCTGCTTTACAAATCGACTCACACAAACTCCAATGTATTTAGAAAAAATGTCTATAGTAGTCTTGAAAAATTTTATTCCACACAAAATACTTCAAAGAGTGAAGTTTTTATACAAATTCTAAACTAGAATATCTTGAAAAAATATCAAGATTGTTTTACAAATATCTCTAACTGTTTTACATAAATAGAACTTTATTAAAGGACACTGAAAACTAATGCATCTATTTGGCACTATTTTTTATGGATAGGTGATGACAAAGAGGAGAATTCGAATTTGATCCAACTCTTAGTTGATGATGAGGCATCCAAGTCACTAACTGTTTCCTTTTTTTGTGCATTCTTCTCCAGCAATTATGCAAACTTGGGGTCCAATGATACCTTTTTATTTCTCAATCCAAAATAGATATGTAAAAAGTGAAAGAGGTTATTGTAGATTAATGTGTTGGTGAGATAAACCTCTTTCGGCGTTTATTATAAGTTCATTCAAAGGCGGGAGGCGAATTCATTTTGAATACGAAAAAAACTGGTATTTTTTGTGTTGATTTGGGATGGTAAGTGGTTTTGGCCATTTGGAACGCGATAAAATCAGAAGGGGACACATAGCACTTAGTTGTTTTGGAAAACAAATTTTATTGCATGATTTTGGAGAAACTTCACCCAATAATTTTCGGAGTGCAATATGGAATGCACACCGTTAGATTTACTCCGATGATATGAATGGTCTGGATTATTTGCTAAGCTACGAAAAAAGGTAAGTGGGACCCGGGATATAATATAAGCCGTTGATCTGAAAATTTAGATCTACGGTGTAGGTTCAACACGATATCAGGAAAGGAATATGAATAGGAGTGGTGGGGCATATGGACAAGGTATTGCGTTGATTTAGGACCGTTGGATCCAAAGGGATCTGGTTGATCGGGCGGCTAGGGATAAATGCAAAAATGCACCAGGAAAATGAAGGGGTAAAATAATAAATCAAAGGCTCAACATTTTCTAAACCTTGGTTTAAAAACAATATCTGAGGCATCGAGAAAGTTTGTTTATTCAATGATATATCTATATTCTGAACACTTTCCTTCATATTTTATTATATATTTAATTTAAACCAAATAGGTTTATTAACTATAAGGGGGCGGGATATTTACATAGTGTTAGTCTAGCCAAAGGGAGTTTATTATGGGCACTTTATTAAAACATGTGGGATAATAGACTTTGGCTAAATTTTCTAATAGTGGGTTTTTCAAGGATATTTAGTAAAAGGGAATTATATAAATATGACAAGGATTTTTATAGGGAACTAATAAATAAGTTAGAGTTAATATGACAAAGGGAAAAGTGAATACTCCAAATACATAAATATAACTAATAAAAGTGAAAATTAAAGCAAGGCTTCATTATCATAACTTAATCACTTTTACTTAGGATATAATGTACTTTCAAGGGTTTTTATGCTTTATGAGATGTAGGTAGTTAATAAAATGGGGGTTTAATGTATCATTAAGTAAAAATGGAGTCTTTAATTATGATTTTGCATGGTGATTAATGCATGAATGGTAAATGATGAAAATTAAGGATTATTATAGGAATTCAAACATTTTTAACTTAACAGTCATTGAGCCTTGGGTCCAGTCCCAACAGAAGTCAGAGAAATGTTTTGAGCCTCTTTGACTAAAAGCCTAGAATGCAAAAAAACTATAGGGGAGGGAAATTAGTTATTGTATCCTGGTGAAAGATATTTACAATGATTTTCCCACCTTATTCTACCTACCCAATCTTTAATCTAACATTTTTTCTTCCATTTGTGCCGGTGCATTTGAGCTAGCAACCTTGAAAATTTTATTCTTTTGAAAGTAGTAAAAACTATCTAATTCTACCTTATTTCATTCAAGGACCCAGATTAAATTGTTGGGTTCATTTTTACTCTACATCTATCTACTGAATTGTTAGGATTATACTATCTGAAAATTCTTTATTCTCTATCTAAAACAAGTAAATTGAAACATGACAAGTCAAGATTAAGCAGTTCAACTCATCATGGATTATGGCATTTATTGACACTGCCATAATCATCAGCAAAATGTAAAAATTAGTGGCATTTGGACTTGCACACTTTCATGTTTTATTTCTTTTTCTTTTGGGGTCTATATTTTCTAAGTCCTTTGATATTTATTTTAGGAAATTTTACCCTCTTTTTTTATTTTTTTATTTTTTATTTTTTTTCAAAATATGGGAAAACAACTTGCAGAAAGCAAGGTATGTACATATTTACAAGACTTATCAAAATTCAATTCAAAATTATGAATCCTATATTTATAGGACCCTAACAGACCCCACACATTAGGGTTTCATCCACAAAAAATCTTTCTCCCTTCAAAACTGCGTTGTCTTCTCATTCAAGCTACACCTCTTAGGTAGCGTTGTTGACTTGGTCAAACTTGACTTTTTCCTCATGAAAATTGCCCCCTTTCACACTGGAAGGTGAAAAATAAGCTACTCCAATGATCTCTTTCACACTATGAGGGATATTTATTTCTACTCATGGAGCTTTTACCCATTTTATTCACCTCAATTTTCTTCATGAAAATTTTGGAACATTACAGTCCTCCCCTCTCAAAGATTGCTTGTCCTCAAGAAAGTGCAAGGATATATTGAGTTCTTTTCTCCTCTCCCTATAGCTTCCATGTATGATGATCTCCTCCAAGGAAAGTGATGCTATCGCATCAATCAAATCTCCACACTTCTCCTTCTCAGCAGTAAGTCAGCTGTCAAGCTATCATCATGTGAAAGTGAAATACTCAAGAGGATAACAAATTGATTTCTAGAGGTACCCTTGAAGAGTGGGATCTGAAATAGAATGGGAACTATCTTTCCCACATGGATCCTCCATCTCCAAGCTATGAGACATGAAAAATGAGTCACCCTCCAACTAGGCAACTACTGAAAGTTGTCATCCACCTTTGGCTCCGACAAGGTAGGTGGGCTGAAAATATGCACATGGAAGACTATGTAGCCTACCCCACACTGTCCATCTCTCCACTTATGATAAGTGTAGAGTGTTGGCTGTCCATGGGCTGCAATAATTTTTCCCTCAAGTGGCAAAATGAGGACTAGACCTCCAAAGATCTCTCCCCCAATGCTACAAATCAAGCTGGCCCAAGTTTCTCCATATATGATGAGTTGGAGGTCATCATCATATGGCATCTCCTCTATCATATGGCCCTCCTCATAAAGAGACAAATGTGCTATCAATGTGACCATATCATATCCCATGTTCCCCTTAGAACATGTAGTGCAAAAATTGTGAGGAATTTCTCCCTCAAAGGACACATCCATACAATGTGTCTCTCTCCCAAGCATGCTCCTCATAAGAACAGAAAAATTAGAGCCATAGGGAGCAAAGATTAGAATCATACTTGCTGCCATATGCAACAAATGAGAAGGACAATGGTCCCTTAAGTGAAACCAGCACAGTTTGACCCTCAACTACAATAGAGACTGCTGAAATAAGTGGCTTCTCAACCACTTTCCTGCTGTTCGAATCTCCTCATAAGTATGGAGGAAGTGAAAAATGAAAGATGTACAATGAGGATGTCCTCCATGGTGTATCTCTTCCCCAAGTCCTCCTAGGTAATGGCCATCAATCATGCTTATGGCCTCAACTAAACCATGTGGTCTAGAAAAAATAATGCTCCTACTTGGAGCATCATCCTACACATGTATGGTTAAGGGAAATATACATACATCATATAAATGCTCATATAAATAGCAATGAATACCCTTACCATACTCTCTGCTCATACAAATGGAGTGGCTCATAAATGAGTCTCCTTTCATCCTCAAAGTGGAAAGAGGTGGTTGTGCTAACTCTCTCAAAGAGTCATTTCTCTTCTCCATATCCATCTGGTCCATGCATCTAATAATATGCTAATGTATCTCCTCCTCAAAGCCCATCCAAAAATATCCCTCCATGATGGTGTGGTATGCTCTCATAGAAAAATGGGTCTGAAAAGGAAATCCTTCCGAGCTGCTTGTAGCCACTTCTCCTTGAGCTTGGAAGCTCTAGGAAAGAATATCCTACCATGATAAAATATGACCCCATATCTAACTGAATATGCCTCAAAGTGCAACTGGCCATCCAAGATCATGCAAGTAAAAAGATCCTTGGAATACTCCACCAACAACTGGGAGCTCCAATGTGGATCTATCCTCCATAGTGACAGCACTGATGATCTCCCATGAAGAGCATCTGTCACATGGTAATCCTCTTCTTTGACATCTCTCATGCCAAAGATGCAATTTGGAAGGATATTTTCCTTCCCCTACTGCTTTTGCCACAACGAAAAACTGAAATGGAAGTGGGTACTGATGATGTTGAGAGAATGCTCCCTCTCTCCTTGAGTCTACCCAGACTACTAATGTTGTATTAAGCTCTCTCCATGTTTCCACTCTCCTGAAATCAATGATTAGTGCCCCAACATGTGAAGCATCCATCCTCCTCTGCTAATCCAGTGGTATCCCTGGCAAAATGTCTCCATGAAATGAGACATCATCATCAAGAGATGACTACATATATGAATGGAGAAAGCCCTCCATGCTTCCAATGCGCAATCCAATCACCTCCTCAGGTGTATCAACATCCATAGATGAATAGGGATGTGTACTCCTCATATTATGATGCTGGGTCTCCTCCCTACTTCCTTCTTGTGTCTCCATGGTTTCACACCTTCTCAACAATGGCACAGATAAAATAGGAGTTGTGCCTTGATCTCCACACATGAGATCCTGGGAACCTTCTTGCAAAGATGCAAGCATCCCTCTACCTGGAGCAAGAAATCCTCTTTCCTCTACATGAGGCACTAGATCATATCCAGATCTAACAACGTTGTTGCCCTCAAGATCTGCAATATGAATGGGAAACTCTCCAATGAATGGATCCCTTTTTGAAAAAGAGATCTCCATGCTCCTTTTCTCTAAGGTGTGAGATGAAAAAATTTCTTTCAGCAAAGTATGGTGCAAGTTTTCATGCAAGGGTTTTGCTTGAGTTTTCTTTTTTACTCCTACCATGTGTGTCTCATGAAACTTTTTATCAAATATTTTCACCAATGCCTCAGTGAAGTTTGCATAAGTTGTAATGTTTATATTTCTCAAAGAAAAAGATTCAAAGATCCACCAGGCAAAATACTTACCTCTCAAATGCAGCGCTGCAACTTTGATGGCTTCATCCTCTGATATTTTGTGCTGCTGCAAGAATTTTTCTAACTCCTCCACTCAAGCTTTGGCTAAACATGTAGGTGAACCTCCAAATGTAGATAGATGAAATCTATCCTGCTGCTCTTTTCCATTCACATTCATCTTGAAAAACTCTGAAAAACTAAGATGATCTCTGAATTTCTGAGTTTGAAGCTCATACTCTTTCAAGAAATCACTAAGGTTTTCCCTCCTAGCAACCTCTTCTTCTCTTTCCATCTCTCTTCTGACCATCTTGGTGTTAGGTCCCTATATTACTAGTATAGTACCTTATTGTTGTTAGTGTAACCCCTTTATTGTTATTATTGTACCCTTGTAACCCCCATTATGTTATTATTGTGCCCCTAAATTATTATTGTTAGGTCGGGTAGGATTACATTGTGGCCCACTAGGATTACATTATGGCCACATGGACTCCTATATATAGAAAGGAGGTTTTGTAAATTGTATCATCCAAGAATTGTTCATTTATGTAATGTATTGGAGGTTGCCCCCTCGAAGTGGCTTATTTCTAAGGTGTTAATATCTCTTTTCTTCTATTTTTGAAGCTGGTTACACAACATTTGGTATCAGAGGTTTGGGATTCTAGGGTTTCGCTGCTCCAAACAGGTCATCGTGGAATTTTCGCTATAACTTTTTTTTCTACGAAGCTTCAGAAGCTGAAATTTTTAGGGTGCGAAGCTGAAATCTTGAGGAAGGTTGTCTAAAAATTTCAGATCTTGGTTCGCAATATTTGAGGAGATATCATCTGTGGAAGTTAGGTATTTTTTTCAGGCTCATAAACAGGTCATCGTGGAATTTGCGCTATAAATTTTTTTTTACGAAGGTTCAGAGTCTGAAATTCATATGGTGCGAAGCTGAAATCTTGAGGAAATTCGTCAAAAAATTTCAGAGCTTGGTTCGCAATATTTTTGGAGATATGATCTGTGGAAGGTAGTGCTTTTTCAGGCTCCTGAATTTCATCTCAAAGAGGTGATCGTGGGAAAACTTCAATAACTCTCTCTCGGGGCATTGGATTGAAGTGCCGTAAAAAGTGGTCGCAAGTACACAGACTGAAGTTTCTTCGCTATCAATTTCAGAGACAAAGGACAAAACAGTGACACGTGGAAATTCGTACAAGTTCGCTCTACTGAACCAGTCCAGAATTAGGTCATTGTGGGAGATTGGACACAACTTTGTCTTGGAGAATCCAAATCAGGTCAGACCTGTGGCATTTGAAAGAAGCTTCAGAGATCTACTACAGGGCTGAATTTCAGATATCGAAGATTTTCAACTATAGAGATAATTCAATTTCAATATCGAGCTCCTAAAAAGCTAGTAAAAGGTGTGTATTTTTTTTCCGAATTGCATAAGTCTTGTTTGAAGAATCAAGTTGAATTGATTCCAAGGGCATCTTGTAGAATAGATATCAATATTGGATTCTAAAATGGCCCCTAAAAAGAATTCAACACCCATCAAGCCTTCAGAAGGCTCTACCATGACTCATGAAGATGAAGAATTGCAACATGCTCTATCAAAATTACAAGAACAAGTGCAACAAATTTCACTCTCGCAAAGAGCAGCAAAAAATGAAATGGAAGTTTTGAAGAAAGGTGTGGAAGTGAATATGGATGGTTTGAAGAAAGGCATGGAAGCTAAGATGGATGGCGTGGAAGTAAAGATGGAAGGTTTGAAGAAAGGCGTTGAAGCTAAAATGGATGGTGTGCAAGCTAAGATGGATGGCGTGGAAGCTAAGATGAATGGCATGGAAGCTAAGATGGATGGCATGAAAGTGGGCATGGAAGCTAAGATGGATGACATGAAAGACAACATAGAAAACATGAAGAATGATCTAAAAGCATACATGGAAGGCTTGATGACAAGCTTAAAACCATAAATGATTCCTAATGGCGGAAATATAGGAGAAGAACCTCATGATGAGAACAAAATAAATGTTAATCGTGATTTCATAAACTCGAATGTTGGTGGGAAGAACCACCATATTCAAAAAATGGATATGAGGAAGTTTGATGGAAAGGATCCTGTAACATGGATACTACAGATGGAGCAATATTTTGATCTCCATAATGTGCAAAACACACAAAAGGTACGCATTGCAACTTTACATTTAGAACAAAATACATTTGTATGGTATCGATGGTTTTTCTCTCGTAAGAAAATTGTCACTTGGTCAATTTTTACTGAGGAAATGATAGCACATTATGAGGATACAAAGAGCAACACCTTCTTTAGCCAATTGATAAATCTCAAACAAAAGGGTTTAGTGGGGCAGCACATTGAGGACTTCCAAAAATTGAGTATAAGGGTAACTGATATTTCAGAGGACCACAGGATTGATCTCTTCTTAGGCAATTTAAAGGATAACATTCAACATGAAGTTCGTGTTCTGGAACCTGATTCATTAGAGAAGGCATTCAGGTTGGCAAGAAAAGTTGAATGTAAAATTATGGCAACAAGGAAGTCTACTACTCAATTCTATAAAGAAGGAAGTGTGGCTACATCTAGATTTCCACAACCTACAAGGTTGACACCAAAACAATTGGAAGAAAAAAGAGCAAAAGGGCTTTGCTACAGTTGTGATAGCAAATACACTAAAGGTCATAAGTGTGCTGAAAAGAAATTATTTTACATAGATTGTGAAGAAGAAGAAGAAAATGAACAAGAAGAGGTTATACACCAGGAACCGGCCCTAGAAGAGGAAGAAATGAATCCGACCATATCATGTAATGCACTGGCAGGAATTACCACTCCTCAAACTCTCAAGATAGCAGGACAGATCAAGAAGAAAAAGGTAAGAGTGTTGATTGATTCAGGTAGCACCCATAATTTTATTCATTGTAAGGTAGCCAAGGAATTAAATTGTTTCTTATACCCAGCACCAGAATGTCAAGTGATGGTTGCAAATGGAGGAACTATAAATTGCTCTGGAAAATGCCATAATATCAAGCTAACCATGGGGGAATATGTATTGATTAGTCCAATGCTTGCCATTCCTATGGGAGGTGCTGATGTTGTACTAGGAGTACAATGGTTACAATCTTTGGGGACGGGAGCTTTTAATTTTCAAGAACTTTTCTTGAAATTCTTTTCAGAAGGAAAGGAAGTCGAATTACGGGGTATTGAAGGGAAGCCAGGAAGGATAATAAGCTCTAATGGCATGACAAAGCTTCTAAAGAAAGAACAACGAGGCGTAATTGCACAATTATGCTCACTAGAAGTTCCAACATCAAAATCATCTATTTCTGCAAATCTCCAACAAGTCTTGGACAATCATTCCAAGGTGTTTGAAACTCCCAAAGGACTCCCACCTATTCGTGATCATGATCATGCTATTCATTTGATTCCAGGAAGTGTTCCTCCAAACATCCGACCTTATAGATATCCTTACTTCCAAAAGAGCAAAATTGAACGTATGATTGCAGAAATGTTAGAGGCGGGTATAATTCAACCTAGTCAAAGTTCTTTCTCTGCTCCTGTAGTATTGGTACACAAGAAGGATGGATCATGAAGAATGTGTCCGGATTATAGGGAGCTCAATAAGCTCACCATTAAAGACAAATTTCCCATTCCAGTGATTGATGAATTATTGGATGAATTACATGGAGCAATTTATTTTACCAAGTTGGATCTTCGTTCAGGATATCATCAAATTAGAATGAAGACTGAAGATATTCCAAAAATAGCATTTCGAACTCATGAGGGTTATTATGAATTTTTGGTCATGCCTTTTGGCCTTACCAATGCACCTTCTACATTTCAAGGGTTGATGAATTCCATTTTCAAACCCTTCCTTAGAAAAATTTGTGCTAGTATTTTTTGATGATATACTAATCTACAATAGGTCTTGGAAGGATCATGTTCAACATGTTGACAGGGTGCTCAAACTATTGCAGGAGAAACAATTATATGCAAAAACATCCAAATGTTTCTTTGGAGTACAAGAGGTGGAATATCTCGGTCATATTGTATCTCACGAGGGTGTTAAGGTAGACCCTAACAAAATTAAAGCCATTAAGGAATGGAAAGTCCCCACAACCATAAAGCAGTTGCGAGGATTTCTCAAGTTAACAGGGTATTATCGCAAGTTTGTTAAGAATTATGGGAGAATAGCAGCACCTCTAACAACATTATTGAAGAAAGATGCATTTTCATGGACTCCCGAAGCAACTAAGGCCTTTGAACATCTTAAAGAGGCAATGTGCCTAGCACCGGTCTTAGCTACGCCAGACTTCACAAAAACCTTTATTGTGGAATGTGATGCCTCAGGAAATGGAATTGGTGTTGTTTTAATGCAGGAAGGAAGACCCATTTCTTTTGAAATTCGTCCAATCAAAGGAAAGTATTTCATAAACCTATTTATGAGAAGGAAATGTTAGCAATACCGCATGCACTAAAGAAATGGAGAACTTACCTAATGGGAAGACACTTCAAGGTAAAACTGATCATGATAGTCTTAAACACTTTTTGGAACAAAGACTATCTTCAGAAGAGCAGAAAAAATGGGTCACAAAGATGTTGGGTTATGACTTTGAAATAATCTACAAAAAAGGAAAGCTTAATGTTGTTGCAGATGCACTCTCAAGAAAGAATGAAGAGGTGGAAGCATGGCTTTGTGCCATTTCTATTATCCAACCAGATTGGATAACCGAAGCAAGAGATGAATGGAAGAAGGACAAAGATGTATGGACACTCATTCAAAAGTTGCAGCAAGATCCTAGTACATCTGATAAATTTAGTTGGAAAAATGATTCCTTATGGTACAAAGATCGCTTATATCTTTGTAAGAATTCCCAAATAAAACAAAATATTCTTTTGGAATTGCACACTTCTCCTTTAGGAGGACACTCAGGATTTTTAAAAACTTACCACGGGGTGAAGAAAGAATTTTTTTGGGATGGCCTTAAATCTGATATTCAAAATTTTGTGGCGGAATGTTTGGTTTTCCAGCAGAATAAAGTGGAGACAATTAATACCCCGGGACTTCTACAACCTTTATCCATTCCAAGTCAACGTTGGGAGGAGATTTCAATGGATTTTATCACAGGTTTACCTAAGTCCGAAGGAAAGAGTGTCATCATGGTGGTAGTTGATAGACTTGCCAAGTATGCACACTTTTGTGCATTATCTCATCCATTTAAAGCAAGTACAGTTGCTACTACATTTATGGATAGAATTCAAAAGCTACATGGAAGCCCAAGGGTTATTGTGAGCGACAGAGATCCCATTTTTACTGGAAATTTTTGGACGAGTTATTTTCTTGTTTGGGTACTCAATTAGCTCATAGCTCATCTTATCATCCTCAATCTGATGGTCAAACTGAGATCGTAAATAAATGTTTGGAAGGATATCTTCGTTGTTTTGTATCTGATAAACAAACACAATGGGTCAAGTGGTTACCTCTTGCTGAATGGTGGTATAACACTTCCTTCCATACTGCGGCAAAAATGACCCCATTTATGGCACTTTATGGATATCATCCACCATCCATCACATCATCTTTAAGGGAAAATTCGAAGGTTCAAGCAGTGGAAGATCACATCGAGCATCAGCAAGAAGTTCTCCAACTCTTAAAGGATAACCTGAATTTGGCACAAAATCGAATAAAACAACAGGCAGATCAACATCGCAGCGAGAGAAGTTTTGATGTAGGAGATTGGGTATTTTTACGGCTACAACCATATAAACAAATGTCCCTCAAGCAAGCTAAGAAAGATAATAAATTATCGCCAAAGTACTATGGTCCTTACAAGGTGTTGCAAAAGATTGGTACTATGGCATACAAATTGGAGCTTCCTGCTTCTTCGCGAGTACATCCAGTTTTCCATGTTTCATGCTTAAAGAAGGTTATAGGAGAAAATCTTCCGGTTCAAACAATATTGCCAGAACTTGATGAGGAAGGAAAAATCATATTGGAACCAGAAGCGGTCATGGAAACAAGAACTCGACAACTACGGAATCGATCAATTTCCGAGTATCTCATCAAGTGGAAGAATTTATACACTGAAGATTCTACATGGGAGGATGAAAAATTTATACAGAAGCACCCAGAGCTACTCAAGCGTTGAGGACAACGCTTTTTTGAAGGAGAGGGGCATGTTAGGTCCCTATATTAATAGTATAGTACCTTATTGTTGTTAGTGTAACCCCTTTATTGTTATTTTTGTACCCTTGTAACCCCCATTCTATTATTATTGTGCCCCTAAATTATTATTGTTAGGTCGGCTAGGATTACATTGTGGCCCACTGGGATTACATTATGGCCCCATGGACTCCTATATATAGAAAGGAGGTTTTGTAAATTGAATCATCCAAGAATTGTTCATTCATGTAATGTATTGGAGGTTGCCCCCTCGAAGTGGCTCATTTCTAAGGCATGAATATCTCTTTTCTTCTCTCTTTGGAGCTGGTTACACAACACTTGGGCATGTGGCTGCGCTATACAAGATGGTGTGTAGTTGCATTCTCACACTCCTCCAATCTAGAGTTTTCTTTTGAATCAAACCCTCTAGGAGATTCTCTATATTCTCTCCAGATCTCCTCATACTCTACATGGATCATATCTACAGATTTAGGAAGAATCTTGGCAAGCTTATCCCCTTTTTCTTTTTCTTCTCCAAAATATGGAGTTTTTCTTCTGCTTATTTCTTTGTCTCCTTGATGAGAATAGGAAGTTTAGGGTTCTTCCTCTTCTTTCTGCATATCCTCCTTGGGGAGTATCTTCATGGATCTAAAAATGGATGATATTAAGCTCATCCTCTCCATAATTTTGTTCTTCTTGGGCTTAGACTCACAGGCTGAGCCAAGAAAGCAGCTCTGATACCACTGTAATGTTCCCAAATTGGAACAACTAGCAATCCATGGCCGGAAAACACATTTTTTAGAAATGGAGGCAACAGGATTTGATACCAAGACCTGGATCCCTTAGACCAATGTGTCTAATACCAAAATCCAAGAGTTGGGACCAACTAAATCCTTCTAAAGTGGTTAAACATATCTACCACACTTATATGTCCTCAGAAAATGCCCGGTGAGGGATTGCAGCAATGTATGAACATACAAATGGAAAGATAGTGTTATTTTACCAAGCCATGGAACATGAAGAATTAAATAGCTGATCAATGAATAATATAGCAGTAAATGTGTACAATTCTTTGAGGATTCAATCACTCAAGCTTGGCAATGAAAGCCTCAATAAGACAAGTACATGAAATGTGACAAAATACTGCTATGAAATTATGCCCTAGCTATGACTGCGCAGTTATGAATGGAGACTACAACATAAAAAATGTAAATACAATGATATATAAATATCAGATCAAATAAAGAGGGGGAGCAAGCTCTCAACCCTTGAAAACACTAATACAATACTAATACACAATGCTTAGAAGGATAGGCTGCAATATACATGAAATTGGCAAATCTGCATAAATGCCAGAGTTGCTGGGTAGCAGCTGCAACTCAAACTAATACAATATGGAGATGGCTGAATAGGATGTCCAATATGCAGCAAACCTCCTCCAATATATTTCCCAAGTACAAGGTTGATCCTAATACGGGAAATCTCGCCCTCCAAAATGTCGGTGCAACCTCTCACTGCAGATGCACTCTAGAATAACGCAGTCATAGAGATGGACTGCGCTACTGATGATGGGAGAAGATGGCCTTGATGCCAAGATGTGCAGATCAGCTCTGAAATCCCTTTCACTAAACTCTCGAAGCAGGAGAAACTCCCTCCTCTAAAAGATGAGCCAAAGAGAAGTGTTGTGGAACCCTCCACTACAATGCCCCAGTAACACTATGTTATACTTGAGCAGAAATAACACAGTATCTGAAGAATAGCTTTGGCCTTGAGCCAATATGTGGAGAAGATGAAGTGCAATCCTTCAAGAGGCCTCTCAAGAAGGAGAGGAAATCCTAAACAGGAATCCCTCGTGCTAAGCAGCACTGAAACTCTGCTGAACAACTGGAGTATGCAATTTGTCTGAATAGACAAATAATCATATGATCCAAGATGTCTCTCTATGGCTGCCTCCTCCTCTTCTTATACAAGTGAATGCCTCTTTTCCATGGACCCCACACATTTGGGTTTCATCCACAAGGAATATTTATCCCTTCAAAACTGCGTTGTCTTCTCATGCAAGCTACACCTCTTACGTAGCATTGTTGACTTGGTCAAACTTGACCTTGTCCTCATGCAAATTGCCCCCTTTCACACTAGAAGGTGCAAAATAAGCTGCTCCAATGATCCCTTTCACACTATGAGGGATATTTATTCCTACTCATGGGACTTTTACCTATTTTATTCACCTCCTAGATGAAATAAGAAAAAATTAATGTTCCAATTTTCTTCACGAAAATTTTGGAACATTACATGATAAACCCTGTAAAATTTTTGGAATGGGTAAGGTTCTTGTAAAACAACAGAATGGAAACCAATGGCTATTAAAGGAGGTAAGGAATGTTCGAGATCTGAAGAAAAATCTTATTTCAACAGGGCAGTTAGGCAGTGAAGGTTGTGTGACAACTTTCACAGATAAAACCTGGAAGGTCAGCAAAGGAGCCCTGGTAATATCAAAAGGTGAAAAGGTTGGTACATTGTATTTATGCAATAATATTTCTATCTCTATTAATGCTTTAACTTCCAAAGGAGCAGATGCAACATTATGGCATCATAGTCTTGGACACATGAGTGAGAAGGGGATGAATATTATTCACTCAAGAAATTTGTTACTGGGTTTGAAGAATGTTGATTTGGATTTTTGTGAGAATTGAATTTATAGAAAAAAAAAGAGAGTCATATTTCTCAGAGTTGAGAAAGAAAAGAAGAGAGAAAAATTAGATCTTGTGCATACAAATGTATGGGGACCTACTCAGGTATCAGCTCTCGGTGGCTCTCGTTATTATGTTACTTTTATTAATGATGCAACTAGAAAAACATGGATTTATTTTATTCAGAATAAATCTGATGTATTTGATACTTTCAAGAAATGGAAATATTTGGTTGAGATTGAGATAGGAAAGAAGTTGAAGTGTCTCAGATCAGACAATGGAGGTGAATATTGCAGCAAAGAGTTTTATAGGTACTGTTCAGAGCATGGAATTTGCAGAGAGAAGACAGTTCCAAGAACACCACAAGAAAATGGTGTGTCAGAAAGGATGAATAGAAAAATCATGGAATGTGAAAGGTGCATGAGATTTCATGCAGGATTGCCTTTACAATTTCGGGTACATGTTGTAGATATTGTTGTTTCTATAATAAAAAAAGGGCCTTCAAGTTCCTTGGATGGTGGTATTCCAGAGGAAGCATGGATAGGTAAAAAGGTAAACTACTCTTTTTTAAAGCCTTTTGGTTGTGAGGCCTTTTTCCATATTAATAAATAAAATAGAACAAAGCTTGAGGCAAAATCAAAGAAATGTAACTTTATTGGATATGGTGTTAATGATTTTAATTATCTCTTATATGATTATGAAAATCACAAAATCATTGGGAGCAAAGTTGTAATATTCAATGAAAATTTATTGTATAAGAATCAGTTGCAGGAAAAGAAACAGGAAAAAGAAAACAAAGAATACACAGTTCTTGATGAGATCACAAAAAAGGTAAAGGTTCCTTAAAATAATAATAATCAAGATCCACAACAACAACAACCACCACAACAGCAACAGGCACCCCAGACACCTGAAAGTGGTGTTAGAAGATCTACCAGGATAATTAGACCCCCTGAACGATACTCTCCTTCATTATATTATTTATTGTTGAATGATTCTGGTGAACCTGAATGTTATGAAGAAGAAATGCAGGTTGAAAGTAGGAAGAAGTGGGAGCTATCTATGAAAGAAGAGATGGACTCCTTAATGCATAACCAGACATGGGACTTAGTCAGGTTGCTTGCAGGTAAAACTACATTGCAGAATACATGGGTTTACATGCTGAAGGAAGAAGATGGAGGAAAATAGAGGTACAAAGCTAGAATTGTGGTGAAAGGGTTTGCACAGAAGAAAGGTATTGATTTTGATGAAATATTTTCTCTTGTTGTTAAGATGACTTCAATTAGAACTATTTTAAGTCTTGTAGCAACAAATATTTACATCTTGAACAGTTAGACGTAAAGACAACATTTCTCCCTGGAGATTTGGAGGAAGAGATCTATATGCTACAACCAGAAGGATATGTGGCCAAAGGGAAAGAAAAATTAGTGTGCAGGTTAAAGAAGAGCTTGTATGGCTTAAAACAGGCTCCAAGGTAGTGGTATCTAAAATTTGACAGGTTTAAGTCTGAACAAGGTTATACTAGATGTCACTCTGATCATTGTGTTTATCTGAAAAGGAAAAATGATGGCAGCTATATTATATTATTATTGTATGTATATGACATGTTTGTTGCAGGGTCTAACATGCAGGAAATAAATGTGCTCAAAAGAAAATTGGCAAATTCATTTGCAATGAAGGATTTGGGAGCTGCAAAACAAATCCTTGGTATGAGAATAAGTAGATACAGAAAAAATTGCAAATTAACACTGTCTCAGAATGAGTACATACAAAGGGTGTTGAAAAGATTTAATAGGCCAAATGAAAAACCAGTTAGTACACCTTTTTCTAGCCATTTCAAATTTAGTAAGGAGATGTGCCCCAAGACCCAAGAAGAAATGGACTACATGTCTAAACTTCCATATGCATCAGCAGTTGGAAGCTTAATGTATGCAATGGTTTGCACAAGGCCTGATATTGCACATGCAGTGGGAGTTTAAGAAGGTACATGAAAAATACAAGAAAAGAACATTGGATGACAGTGAAATGGATTCTCAGATATTTGATAGGTACCACAAATCAAGCACTATCCTTTGGTGGTTCAAACATTGATCTACAGGGATATGTTGATGCAGATATGGTAGGTGACAGAGATAACAAGAGGAGCACTACAGGATATGTATTTACTATAGGTGGAACAACTGTCAGTTGGGTTTCAAAAATCCAAAGTGTTGATGCACATTCAACAACAGAAGCAAAGTATGTTGCTGCTATAGAGGCTAGTAAAGAAATGATTTGGTTACAAAGGTTTATGGATGAATTGGGTAAGAAGCATGATATGGGCACGTTATACAATGATATCCAAAGTTCCATTAATATTGCAAAGAACTCAGCATTTCATTCCAGGACTAAACACATACAGCTCAAGTACCATTTCATATGGTCAGTATTGGAAGATGGATAATTGAAGTTGGAAAATATACACACTAGCCAGAATCCTGCAGATATGCTAAGAAAAGTTGTAACCAGGGAGAAAATGAGAACAAGCTCATTTTCAATTGGTCTTCAAGGATGGTGATGAAGATGAAAAACAACCAGGTCCAAAGAGGAGTCATTTTCCAACAAATGAAGCAACGGTGGAGTTGCTATAATCAGTCTCCAAGTGGGATATTGTTGGGTGTGAAGCCTAATTATCTTGGTTATTTTGTATCACATCGTTGGACCCCTGTACCTTAATGGGGGCGGCAAAACTACCCGTAATTAAACCCTCCCTGGGGGGTCCAAGGGGGGGGGTGGCTGCAACTTTATGGAGCCCCCCCCTAGCGGGGGGTTTCGGGGGCAGCAACCCCGAAGCTAAAAACAAATGTAAAATTGCCTTGTAAAAGTATAGTAATTTCTAGTCAATCTGGGCCATTCATTAGGCAGATGATCTGATGGTAGAAGTTATGTTTAGTTTAGGGTTTTTTTCCCTAGAAGGAAACCCCTCACTTGTATGAGGGTATTGTATTATGGTTGTGTATTGTATGTGTATTCTCAGAGTGAGAAACATATAGGGAGACTGTGAAAAGAATAGAAGATATTACAACGGATCTGTTGTAGGTTGTGTCTCTTCATTTTGCTAGATAATAGAAAGGAAGGACTAACTATTTGGGGTGGACGTAGCCCAGACTGGGTGAACCACGTATAGCCGTGTCTCTCTAGTTTTATGTGTTTTTTGTGCTTGTGTTTTCCACATATTTATGTGTTTCATTGCTCTATAATATTTAATTTTCAAACATTAACTAAATCATATACCTGTTTCTCCAAGATATTATATTTGAGTTCTACATCTCTGAGAACTTTACTGAAAAATTCTACAGGTTGCTCTTTTACCTCTTCATTCTTTTGTAGCAACATAGTAGCAATGGTAGAAGGTGATGAAAATGAAAATATTTCGAAAGGCTTTTGATAATCTAGGCTGATCAAAACTAGAGCTTCTTGAAGAGCCTCTTTAATCCTGGTAAAGGATTCTCTTGCATATTTATCCCATTTTACTTCAACATTTTTCTTCAACATATATGTTATGTTTCTGAAAATCTTAGCATAATTTGGGACAAATCTTCTCAAAAAATTAATTCTCCCTAGAAATATTTGTATATATTTCTTACTTCTAGGCAATGGAATCGTTTGTATAACCTCAACTCTTTCTGGATCAATTTTCACCCCCTAATTTGAAACTATATGTCCTAGCAACTTACCTTCCTCCAAACCAAACAAATATTTCTTAGGATTCAATGATAACCCAAACTTCCTGCATTTCAAGAAATCCTTCAACAGATGCTCTAAGTGCTCATCATCAGAACCTAAAAAAATAGTCACATCTTCCAAATATATGACTACAAATTTGTCACCCATAAATTCTATGTCCATTTCCCTTTGAAAAGTAGCCTCTGCGTTCATGAGACTGAATGGCATCCTCGCATACATGAATGTTCCCAAAGGTGTTGTAAAAGTTGTTTTCTTCTAGTCTTCCTTTTCAACAGCTACTTGGTTGCACCCAGAGAAACCATCAACCATGGAAAACCTATAAGCTCTAGTCAATTTTTGTAAAACATAATCCATCTTTGGAAAAGGATAATTTTCTTTGAGAGAATCTCTATTTAGATTCCTAAAATCAACACATAGCCTTATCTCTCCATTCTTCTTCCTCATAGGAACTAGATTAGAAACCCAGTCTAAGTATCTAAGTGGGACTATGATTTTTTCTTGCAGCAATTTTTTCACTTCTTTTTCAATTGGAGCAAGTAAAAGTGGATTAATCTACTTGAGCTTCTACCTATGAGGCTTGATCCCATCTTTTAATGGTATTTATGTTGAATAATATCTAAATCATATGTCTTTAAATCTTCATAGGACCATGCAAAAACATCCATAAACTTATTGAAAAGATCAACATACCTTTATTTATAATCCTTAGGAACTCCTTTGAACAACTTAACCAGCTTGAGATTCTGCTGAGTTCCTAGATTATAGTCTTCCATTTCGCCCTTTTGAGACACTTTCTTCTAGTTCACTACTACATCATTTGCATCGAACAGTCTTTCAGGAGGAACCAAACCTTTAGGAAATGTATTATCTTTCAACTGAATTATCTTCTGATCACCTATTGACTACTTTAGGGTTTTTAGGACATCATTCTGATCAGTTTGTTCACTTTCTTGATCTATTTCACTGTCTTCAAAATTTCCAATCATTGCTAGGAAATGATTGATCTGCTCATCATCCTCAAAAACCTGCCAATGCTTTACATTATCAGGAATTGAAGGTCTATGCCTCAACTCAATCTCATATCTTAGTCTTGGATTAATGGGTGGTTTAAATGTACTGGCTGCAACTGCCAGTGAATATTCCATTCTGTTTTCTTCTCTTGGAATAAACAGAAGATTCAAGGCTTCAAAATAATTTTCAACCAAGTCCCACACTTCATTTCTATAAGATCTCAACCTGGGATGTTTGGTTTGACACAAATACTTAATCTATCTTATAATCAACTCAGAATCACCAAAAATTGAAATACATTGAATTCCCATTTGTTTATAAGTTTGAAGGCTCAAAATAAATGCTTCATACTCAGCTACATTATTGGTTGATTCAATTTCAATTTTAAAAGAAAAAGGTAAAAGATTACCTTCTGGAGATATGAATAAAAACCCAACTCCTGTGCCATCATTTAAGTAGGCACCATCAAAATAACACTTCAAAATTTTATTTAAATCCAGCTCCTTATGTAAAACTGCTGAAGAGAGCTTATTCTGTGAGTCTTCAGCGAATTCTGCATCTTCATTCAGCATGAAACAAGAGAGATCCTCCTTCTCTTGGCCATAGATAGGGGAATTTCCTGCATCCTTCTTTGTAGGTAGTCTTAATAAATCTAGTTTCTCTGTATAACCTTCTTTCTTCCCCATTGAACACAAGAATGATTGCATATGTAAATTCTAGTTTAAAGACACCTCCAAGATTTTCTCCCCAAGACCTGGAAAATAGCATACCAAATCTAGCTAGAATATCTGCAACTAATACATCCATCATGATACTCTTGGCTAGAATTTGAGCCAGGGATACCGCCATGTCTTTGATATGCCCAACACACTTCACCCTTTTTGAATCAAATGAATAAAGGTCTCTATATGGCTTAGTGATTTGTAAAATTAATTATTTCATCACAGATAATGGCATAAGATTATGTGATGCACTAGAATCTAACATACACTTATGCAAAATGAAATCATGAAGAAGCACTGATATATAAAATGGAGGAACATAAGAATCTACCTCTTCAACATGTGGAACAAAAGTGACCACTGGATTTTCTTCTTGCAAATTCACAGTATCACCAATATCATCAGACTGAGAAAGATTAATAAAATCTGCAATTTCGTTCTTGTAACTAGTTGTCTTAGCTAATTGAAGCAAAGGTACTTGAATTTTGATCTTTTCTAATTCTTTGGAAACAATAAAAGTTTGATTTTGTTTATTAATCTTCTTAGGTTCTTCTTGATTCTTGATAGGATAATCATTCTGCTCAAGTACAGTGACAATATTCTCCAAAATATTAGAATCAAACTTATTCTGGGAAGCCTTAGCCTATTGTTTTTCATTTACACTCACTGAATTCATAGGTTTTTTGATCTTAAGTCATACTTCTTATGCAACTCTGTTTGCATAAAATCAGTGAATTGATTACAATAATCATCCATCTCTTCCTGATCAAATAATACATCAGGTTCTGTGCATTATTCTTCACATTTCTCTTCTTCCTCATGATCTTCCATATAAACAATATATATTTGATCTTCAATATCTTTCTGATCATCCTCAGCAGACTGTGAAGGTGCTACTTCTATATATAATGGTGCTTGGACTTGATCCTTGTCTCTTCTTTCCCTCTACAAAATCTGCAAGGGCTTATTTCTGAACTGTGGATTAAAAACACCTCTGTTTTGCTGTGCAGGTTTATTATTATCCAATTCCATCTTCACTAATTTATTTGACAAGTTCTTGATGACCTTAGTCATGTCATCAATCCTATGATATTTTTATGAATCTTATTTAGCCTTACCTTTGTCTTGAACCGTCTGCTTATCTTGTGCTTTTCCAACAGTCATGTTTGCTTCAATCTCTAAAGCATATGTTTGGATTTTTTCAATATTAGAAGATCTTCTCTCTCTCAAAGTGAAACTAAAATTTTATACAAATGCCCCAGCAAAAAAAAATCTTGCTTCAATAGGAGGGGGTTTCATTTCTGTGGGCAAACTATTATACAATTTGTTAAATCTTTTAAGGAAATCATTCATGCTTTCATTAGAATTTTTCTTAATAACATTAAACTCTGTCAATGAATAACCATGATCTCTCTTTTAACCCCATCTTTGGATGAATTGTCTTTATAATCTGTCCCAATCATTAATTGAGCCATTTGGTAATCCTTTAAACCATTTTCTTGCCTCTCCCTTCAGAGACTGTAAAAAAAGTCTCATTACTACATCAAGATGTTCAACATTTAAATTTTTCAGCAAAAGTGAAAAGCAAAGGTAAGTTTTGTTCTATAGTTATTTCATCTTCACCAGTAAATCTAGGAAGAAATTTAAGGTATTACTAAGGCATTACATTCATTGGTTGTGGAAGATTTAATGGTGCATATTTATTCATCAAGAAAGCAGGAACATGGGCTACCATATTTATGCCTTGATTAACTGCTCCTTTAGTAGGTGGGGATTGTATACTAGTTGTGGATGGATTAGGTTAAACAACTGATATGGGAAGAGGTTGATGAAAAAAAGAAGAAGAACTGGCAACTGTATTAGGTTGATTTTCTATAAATGTAAATGAAACATACTCAAAAGATTTTTCTTCTAACTTTGGTTCTTGGAAATGAATAGGCAGGGACAAGGATTCTTGTTCCGAGAAAATGAGTTTCCAGGAAATATCCTTGGATGAAAGGGTATGGGAACTACTACCTGGTGCAAGTAGTGTAGCATCAGGTGTAAAAATTGTTCTTGATTTTTGGCCTTCTTTAGAAACCAGCTTTTCAGGATCTGAAAGAATAGGAGCTTTCTGATGAGAGGTATTTGACCTCGTATGTGGCCTTTTATAAGCCATAATTATGAAATAAAACACAGCCTGATATTTCCTCCTCTCTCAACAACTAGAGGAAATATGAACAAAACCCAGGGGAAAAAAAATTTTCACTTCTTCGTCCTCGACAACGGTGCCAAAAAATTTTGTACCTTAAGAGAAAATCCCTTAGATGTGGTAAGGAATCAATGCTTAAGACATTTATATAATTATGTCACAAAAATATTGGTCTTTGTTTAATCACCTTCAAATCTTTATCATTAAACCCCCAAAGATCAAGTACAATGAATGTCCCACAATTCTATTATCTTTTGATATAGAATGAAATGATCAGAAGAATATGAAATAAAGAAGCCCAAAATGATATGTTGTTGTACATAATATATCACCTCAAACTCTAGAAGAATTATAAGAAAAGAAATAGTTAAAATGAAGGAGCGCCTATTAAGAATTTTAACTCTTATTCACACAAGTAAAAAGAGACCCGCAACTTCATTACTTCATTTTATTCAAAGACAGAAAACACATAATGTAAACTGGAAGACATATCGATATCAACAAATTCCAAAATCTTTCTCTTCATTCATTAATCATTTTAAATCTGAGTACAAAAATTATAGTCTGAAGGTCCAAAACACAGAACCTTTCTCTTTCTTGTCTATCTCATTAAATACAATAGAAATCAGTTTGTAACTGCTGTAACTGATCCTAACTACTTCAACTACTTAGGACTTTGTCAACTATCTATTACATGTCCTCAAAATGTCTTATTACAATTAAATTCTCTTTAAAAGAGGGAAATAACATAAATTAAAATCCTAATATATATGATGAATGTGAATTGATGACGATGCTGCTACATTTCCTTCACTGGCTGGTTTATCCTTCTTTGAAGTCAAGAGGTCCTTTGGTAAATCAGCCATCTAGGCTTTTCATTTCTTCCATATCTCGATGTTTGTCTTGGGTGAATGGACTAGCTTGTGATATTCCAATCTGAAAGTGGTGATTCTGTTGAAAGATGGTCTTTTTGCAAATAAAGTTTCCACTAACCACAACAGCTGAAAATGTCTTTGAAGGAAATTGATCATTGTTTCTCCTTTAAGAACCTGAGTTTTTTCATGAGTATTGTCTACCTTAGTTTTTTCCAACACTAGTAAGGGTTCATAAGAATTCCATGATAAAAGACCACCTCCAAGACCCCAACATGATGGAAAACCTGCTCTTGCTATTTTATCAAATAAATTATCAAACCGGTTCACTGCTTCCTTAAGATCAATCAAATTATTTTCTGTAGACTTCCTGCAAACATTTTTGACAATCATTTTATTAATTTCCATAGCATATAAAATCCTGTCTTTAATTTCATTTTCTTCCAACTCTTGATCTGTTTTTGAATCAATGAAATTTCTTGCCCAAATGGCCCTATTAATTGTCTTTTTCTTTTCTGTCATTACTTATTCTTAAAACTCCTTGATAATACTTTTTTCTTCTGCAAAAATAGTAAAAAAATCCCAGATTGTTTTCATTTTTGCAATAAAATCATTCCAGATGATATCCTTATCTTGTATTAAGGATATATTTCCCTTTAGTTTTTATTTTAGATTTTTAATCTCAACATCAGCATTCTGGCAGTCCATTTTGTATTTACTGACTTCTCCCTCTGTGGCTTGTATGATCTTTGTTGTTGTTTATAAATCAAATTGTGCTATTTTTCGATCTCTCTTTGCCATCTGTGGTTAATCGAGATATTTATGCTAATGGATCTTCATTACCTGATGGAAAAACAAAAGTGCAAGTATGAGATTTAATATGATTCTGCAATGACAATGCAGTTTGATTTAATTTGGTGATTTCTTCTTCCTTTTGCAAGAGCTGCTGAAGAAGTTTTTCTTTCTCATTTTCTATCTTTACAACCTCAGCTTCCATGGAGTGCTCTCCTGTAGGCAATTTGATTTTTTTCTTCAGTACAAATATTTTTGACTCAACACTTTGTAGAAGCTTCTGTACAACAGACCTGTCATTGGGATCTACTCCAATATTCACTATAATATTTTTGAGTTCTTCGTTCTGGATTGTCAAAGCCCTGGAGTTGGATTTCTCTAACTTCAACTGCTTGATCACTTTTCCAAGCATATTTTCAGCCTTCAATGCCATTGTGTTAGTTCTGGTTAGGTAATTCAAAATCATTTGATATGTTTGCATATGTAGATTTATTTTTTCAAGCAATGGAATTTTCTTCACATCTATATTTATATTCACAGTATTAAAATTATTGGAGGAACCAATATACATATCAAAGGGATGTGAAAGGGAAATATTGAATTGATCCTTTTCAAGATCCATTGTAGTTAGAAGTCTCATTTGATCTGGGGCTACCTAGTACTCAGCTTGAGCCTCTATGCTTGCCTTCATCTTCTGATTTCTTTCTGCAATCTGGGAAAACATTTGTTTAATTAAGGGCACTTGTTCTGGAGTGTTTTCATGCCTCCTGGGTGAAGAAAGAACATTTTTCTCATCTCCCAAATGTAATGAGAAACTAGGTTGAGCATCTGCAAAATCCTCACTGACCTTTGTTCTCTTTTCAGTCCTTTTCTCTTCATCCTCTGAATCAATCACTCTTTCTTTGCCTCTCTTATTTGAATTCTCTAATATGATAGGATTTTGTACAGTTGAGCTCATAGAACTTGAAAAACCATTACTTGCCATTTTTTCTATATCTGGTCTGCTTTCATGAATGAATGTTGAATAGCCATTTTCAATTCTCCTACTAGAAATCACACTGTGAGGATCATAAGCCCACTTCTCTCCTAACAGTAGGTACATTTCATCTAAAATCTTAGAGGCTTCATCAATTGCTTGTCTCATATTAACTATAAAGGGACCAATAGTCATTGGAAACTTAAACATGTGACCTTTCCTCATAGGCACAAAATGTATTTGATTCATGTTTAAACTTTTCCTAATGAACTCCAAAGCAAATAATCTCATAGGCGCAAATATAGGAACCCTATAAGGTTCTACACCAGCTGCATAAAGCCTAATCTCAGAATAATCTTAAAAAACAAACAAGTCACCAAACTTACAAATTGTCCCCAACTATAAGAACTCTTGAGCTTTTGGAAAAAAGCAAGGGGGAGCAATTCCATTCAAAATTTAATATGCAATAGACATGAAAGGACTAGCAAAATCAAATAAACCACCCTCAGTTTGTTCTTTCCTCACTATGTCTGTCCAAAAAATGACTAACTGTATTTTCTTATTCATATCCATTATATTAACCCCAGATGCATGAATTCTTCTACATTTTGATATAAGAAGAGGTAAATAAAAAGAGAAGGAAACCTGAATGAACCTGTCAGTGATAGGCTCATGAGCTGAGAATTGACAGTTTCTTTCCAATAAGATGGAATATATAGCACCACTCTTGGCTTCATCATCATGGCGAACATTCCCATAATTTATTTGTACACTATGTTATCATCATATTTTCCCAAAATCTTTTTAATGCACTTCAGAACTGGTCTGAATTCTATATCAAAAACCTCCATGGGGAATTCTTTATTATTAGGTGCAAAATGTTGTGTATTTGGATTCAGAAAAGAGATGAATTGGTTGAAACCCTGACCTGCAAGACTATCATAATGTGCCATTAATGAATCCTTAGTAAACTGTACATATGACTCTAACTCAGGGTAACACAGAGCTTGAAAAATTAATTGGCCTGAAACTTGTAGAAAATTTTCACCTTGACAGTTCATTACAAAACACTTCCCTGGGTACATAACAGACACTAGCCAATACACGAATTTGGGGAAAATATGCGTTGTTGGAATACATGCTGACAATACACTAGTTTTGACCATGGCTGTATAAATTAGGGAGGCCTTATCATTTAAGCAGAATTACTGATAAAATGAAAGATGGTCAAGGGAAAAAATAGTATCCTGGATATCCCTCTCGGTCTCCATGAGAGGTATGTGACTGGAAGAACCTACAGGGATGAACGCTTGGCCATAATTCAATTTAGGATGAAAAATAATCCACAGGGTGACAAACAGTCGAGAAGAACACGACGCAGACAAAAATTTAAAGAAAAAATAGCAACAATAACCTCAGAAGAATGAGAATCCCTCTTAAATAGGTGGCGTGGTCTTAAAAATTAAGTGTTGAAAAGATGCACCAAAATACCATTAGGAACACCCGACATGGGCCACATCTGTCACTAGCTGGCTGCATACATCATTGCGGGAGGTATCGAGGTACAAAGAACTCATTGGGTTTATGCCCTCACAGTGAATATTGACCGTTGATCTGGATTTCCCCTGTAGTCAACAGGGTCAACTACGAAGGCACTCTCCTCATTAACCCGCGCATTGAAAGTGCCAGCGGGTTGAGACTTTTATACCCTTTTCTATCAAATCTTCAGATCCTTCTCCATAAGATGCTTTATTTTTAATCTGTGCATTGGGGCCTGCTTCCATAAAGGTTTAAAGAATTAAATTTAAAATTAATATAACGAAAATTACATTTTTATGCTAAATTATATGAACCTTTACACTTTAACATATATTTTGATAATTTTCCATTTTTTTGTATTTTTGAAAATTAAAAATAAAGGATATTGCAAATGAGCCACAACAGGAGGCATGATGTTTATGAGTTTGTATGGCTTATACTTGCTGATATGACCTACCATATGGATCCTCAGCTCATATGCCTCTTTTTCATAGCAAACCCTAGCTCAGTGAGAGAGGAAATTAGGGTTTAGTGCTTGTGAACAATGATGACTTGGGCACCCTTGGAACAAGACAACTCCCTTTGACATTTGATCAATTGCCAAAGTAAAAAAAATTCGTATTTCACATTTGATGTGTTGGAATGTGGAACTCAGATTTGGAAGACTTGGGAGACTAAGTACTTATTACATTTGAATTGACATAAAATTACATGAATAAATAAAAATTACTTGTTGGAATGAAACTCACACTTGAAATCAAAATAGAACTTTGGAAACCATTTTGGAGATCATCTTTACATGGTAAAGAGACATTATTGGGATCACTCTCATACTTTGGTGACCTTATGCAAATGAAATGGTGCATTTTTGGACCTTGAAATAAAAACCCTAATGACCTAATGAGACTTTGAATAAATTGACTTCCATGAAAGAGATCTTGAATTAAAATAATTCCTAGTAAAAAGAGACTTCCATAGGTGTTTATATGCTGAAGGGGACATGGGAATGAGTCAGCAATATGAATCTTGGAGAGAGTGGAGTTTATTGACAATGACAACCACCAGCAGAGAAAATTTATTTCATGACCTAATGGAATGATAAAAAAAATATTATAGTATGGGACACCTAAGATGCACATGCAAATGTTTTTTGATCCTGGTGGAAGTATGCAAATACTAACACTAATAGGGCCTTGATGTATACCTATTAATTAGGCCCATCATCACTCCCCTATTGAAGGTGTTTCTCACCCTTTGAGAAACTCAACCACTTAATTGCATTTAATTCATATCCCTAGTGGTAGCCCTGAAATCCTAAGGTATCTATGATGGAGTGCCCTTTTGAGGGTGAAACCATGCATTCTTCTCTATCTTTGTCCATTATTGTTGCTATTTGTCCTGCTCTTTTATTTCCTATAGCCCAAATAGAAAAGGAGGGTTGAACTTAAGCCCAATATAGTTGACTTCCAGCCTTTAAACTATTCTTTTATACATGGGTTTATTTTCCAAGGCTTTCCTCAGTCTCTATAGAGAGTGATACTCTATGATTTTTTAAGCTATGTGGTAAGGAGTGCCACCTTCTTTGACAAGATTATTAAATCTCAGTTGCTAGAAACTTGAAAATGAACTCAAAGTGCAATATGGTTTTTTTTTTTTTTTTTTTTTTAAATGTAAATCGATTCGAATTTAGGGTCTTTAAAAATAATTCTATGGTTGTTGATGACAAGTTGAGGGGCTCTCTCAATTCTTCTTAGATCCATAGGGGCTCATTACTTTCCCTAGTCATGACCCTTTTTATCTCTTCAACCCTTGATTCCTCATGAGTTAACCAAGAGGCCATTTCCATTATTTATACATATGCCATTCTGTAATTGGGATCCAAAAGTTCATATCAATCAATATGAGATTATTCATATAAAATTATGCCATCCTAGCTATGTCCTCCATACTAGATCTCTGACAGAATTCAATAAATATTTTACAGTATTGGAAAGGGAGTGAACCATATTGTGCTAGGGTATTGATCTAAAACTGAAGCCATTATTCTTTGAGGAACATGGCTTATGATTTTGAGGGGTTTCTGCATTGGATAGCCTCCATAGCCAAGCTTGTCATAGTGGCAAGTTTCCCCTATTTCTCCTGCAACTTCTCTTTCAATCTCTTGTTTTCTATCTACAATTTCTATCTCATGATTTCCTCTATAAGTATAAAATCAACGATCTCCTCACCCATATTTTTCATCTTCTCCTTCGTCAAGCCACATCCTCCATGCTTTTGTACTTTGCAATCTACACCCATTGGTGGTTTCTACTTCTTTCTATATCTAGCTCAAGGAGGATTAGGACTGTAAATTTGGTGGGTATTATTTGTCCTTCCTCATAAAATTTATAATAATACCAAAGGTTTGGTTGGGGATTGGGTTCTTTTAGCTCTTATGGTCCTTTGCTTCCTTCCTTTGGTTGTACAATACTTTTCTATAACACTACCCTACTTTCCTATAGCACCTATCTGCCTTCCTATAGCATGGAAGATTCCTCTTGCAACTGCCTCATATTGGATCCCTTGGTGTTTGGCGTCCTTTGTGAGTATTGGGGTTGTTTTCATTTGGCTTTGAGGGAGGTAGCTTCTTCAATTTATTTATTTTCCTTCTCCAATTTTCCCTCTTGGTGACTAGGTGACCCCTCAATGGTGATGGTGGTTGTTGAAGGAGGTTGTGGCTTCTCTTGTTTGAGTCTTTTTCTTCTCCTCTTCTTTAAATATAGAAGGCCTTACTTTTTCTTTGGCTGCCTCCCCTTGGCCTTTAATAGTGTAGTTAAGGTTTCCAAGGTGAAAACAACTTCCTGCTTAGTATTTCCTTCTGAAAAGCTTGTTTTATATTCTTGTCTCCTTCTCTTCTGAGGTCTGGAAGGTTCCCCAAGGGTTTTTATCTATTTCTTTAGTTTCTCCTATTCATTTTACTCTTCTACATCCTATTCTTCCTCTACTTTTTATTCCTCCTTATCCTATCTAGCCTCTTGTTCTCCAGAACAAGGCTTTGTTGTCTCTCCATACTCTAGTAAGTCTTAGGCTTGAGTTTCAAGGAAATCTTCCTTGTCCATATCCACAAAATCTATCCATGACACATGGTTTTTGATATACTCCAGAGCATCCATTACAATGAGCCTAATTAGATGTTGATGAGATATGTACTAATGTTTTCCATTTGTTACCCTTTGGCTCATTTATATTATGGACTAAAGAATAAAGTGGGGAATGTTTAATATGCTAGGAATAAACAATTCCATCTCAAACCTCAGCTCATAAAGTAGCCTAAACTAATAGGAATATAAAACACCGATTCTCCCCTCATAGGATATGTATTTAAAAATTTGATATGATACCTCATCATATGGGTAGGGTAGAATCTCTCTTCTAAACTCATTTTTATCTTTAATCAATTTCTCTTTAGGGACGAAGAAGTTTTCTTCTTTTTTTTGTGATAGAATATGTTATCTCCTCCTTGATCCACCTTGCTCCTAGGGGAAATGTGGTAACATTGCTAATTATTTATGCATTTAAATGGATAATAATACCTCTCATAATGGTGGTATAACTATTTCCCCCCTTGAGGTTGGAGACATACTTCCAAATCATGAGTAATTTCATCATCAAACCCTTTGATTTTCTCAAATAATTCCAATCACTAGTGGTTTGAAAAGATATCTTTGGATGGAGGATGTTGGTGGATCCTTGATGATTCTATGAACTCTCTTTTATTATAACCACCCCCCATGACTCCTATTGTAGTCTTTCATAAAATTTTAAAAGGGAAATCGACTACCAATTATCAATTTTTAGAGAAATTTAGGGTTTTAGAGCAGAGATAAGAGGAGGAGTTCTCTTTGTTAGTTAGGGTAAGGAAATATTAGATTCCAAAATAAAAATAAGCTCATTCCCTTATCCAAATGGAAAATTACATCCACCCATGGTATTCATCTACCCATGTTATCCATCCACTCATGGTATTGTAAATGTCATTGACCCATGGTATTCATCCACCCATTGTATTTATTCACCCATGGTATTGTAAGTGACATCTATCCATGATATTCACCCACCCATGGTATGTATCTACACATGGAATTTACCCATGGTATTGTAAATGGTATCTACCCATGGTATTGACCCATGGTATTGTAAGTGGTATCTACCCATGGTATTGATCCATGGTATCCACCTATGGTATCTACACATGGTATTGTACCTCAAAAAAGGCTTTATGTTATTATCTTCCTTCTCTTATTCAAGATATTTAGATAAAGAAGGTGGGTGAGCATCTGGAAGTATCTTCCTAGACCTAAGGTTGATTTCTTGGATCACCATAGCATAAGTAGGATAGTATGTTTCCCCACTATAGACCTATTTGGTTTGCTTATTGATTAGGTTTAGACTAGGTTGAGAAGGAATCTGAGGTTGCTAGGGTGGATTATTGTGGGGTAGTTTTGGTTGAGCATGAGGAGGAGGCACTAAGGCAGATGATTAGGCTTCCTAAGGCCTCCATACTTGTGAAGGGTTTCCCCATTAAGGAGGTTGAGATTGATATGGATAGAACGGTGGATTGACGGGTTGGGGAGGATACTGAGGAGGATAGGATCAAGGGGTAGGTAGGGACCAAGGTGAGTTGGATGGAGGATACATAGACAGAAAAGGTGCACTCTGATTTGGATTAAAAGAGGACTAGTGCACACCTTGCATGCCTTGCTAGTATGAATGAGGGCCTTGTGCCCTTCTCTTATTGACAAAATTTTTTTTCTCCAAGCCACCCTCTGCTACTTGATATACATCGTTTAGAACTAGAAGGAATGGAATTTTTTAGTTCCATGGTTATCCTCAAAAACAAAGAAGACTTCTATTACATTTAGTGGGCACTCATTTTTGGGGTGACTCTTGGTGAATCTAGGGAAAAATATTGCTAGTGCCCTTTCTGCCTCCTCTTGATCCATCTTAATCTGAATGACATCCATTTGTAAGGAAAAATTATACAACATTTCACTCCTAAAATATTATACCATATTCCCTATTTCATGTTTAGTAGCTAAGATAGAGGGAGAATAATTTACCAAAACTTGACTAGAACTTCCTCTCTTCCTTGCAGCCCTAAAATGATTCTTAAATGCTATCTTGATGTCCTCATAAGTCAGTTGGTAAATGTCTCCACCAAACAACATATTAAGGGTCTCCATCAAACCCTCTCTAATCCACCAGAGAAGTACATGCTTAAGTGATTATGGATCAAGAGTGCAATTAGCTCTTCTACAGTTGAGTTAAAACCTTTCTTCATAATCCTGTAAGGATTCATGTGGTCCTAGGTCATCCTAAAGATATCCTCTTTTGCTTCCCTTGATATAAAATAGTACATGTATTTATGATTGAAATTGAGTTTCATTTCAGCCCAAATGGTGATGTTTCCTCCTTCCAAGCTCATGAACCAACGCAAGGCTATATCCTTGAGAGTAGAAGGAAACAAAAATAGCCTCTTCTCATCATAAGTGTAATCATAGATTCTACAAACCATATAAAACTCGAACATTAATGTATCAGGGTCCTCAAAATCTAGGTCATGGAAGTGTGCAAGAGCAGTGGGGCTTATGTTATTCATTATAGCTTCCCCATTGGTTTCTCTAATGGGAAAGAGCTCATGATGCTTATTTTCAACCATGTTTTGGGTAGGCGGTGTAGGTTCTTCCTACCTTATGGGTTCTTCAAATATATATGGTTGCTCACCTAAGGGTTCTCAAATTCCTCTGTGGTCAGAGTAGGAGGTTCACAATCCCCAAAGAAGAGTGGTGGTTTACTTCTTATATGAGTGGGGATTTTTGGTAGAAATTTTGCTATGTTATCCCTAACCCTACGAGGCATTAAAAAAATTAGTTTTTTTTTCTTTCTCTCTTTTTTTTTGGATATTTCTAGAAAAACAATAATTGATGCAAAGAAAAAAAATCAAGAAAAAAAATGAAAAATTAAAGCATCTTAAAACTTAAAGAAAATTAACACCTACTTTGACACCTCCCATGCAACATTGCCAAAAAGTGATGAACTTTGATATTGCAGAAAGAATTTTGCAACTCCCATGGATGCAAACTTTAATTTATCAATCTAGGATTCATAAAAACTTAAGAGGTGACAATGTTGTATCCATAGTAAGTTGAATTCTACTTAAGATTATCTGAGACAATGGATCAAACCAAGCCATACAGAGACCATTTTGAAAATTAAATATAGGTTCTACAAGAAATGGAATTCTAATCTATTTGCAAGATATATAAATGTTTCATAAAGGGAAATACTAATCTACTTGAAGGAAATGTAAATGTTGCATAAGTAAATTGTAATCTAATTCAAAGAAATGAAAATGCTTGAAATGAAATCCATAACCTATTCCAGAAAATAACCCTAATTTAGCTCGCATAAAGTAAATGGGATTAAATCAATCGTAAACTATTGAATTCAAAGAAGATTCTATACTAATGACAAAATTCAATAATTGCTTCAAGTAGTGACAAAGTAAACTATCTTTTTTTACTGAATTCATGAACTCAATCACTAACCCTATCTACAGAAATAAATTGCAAAGAGGAGAAGAAAGGTCCTAAGTGATCTTTGATCCTAATCAAGCTTGGTTCCAGGGTCTGGGATACATTATGAAGGACTAAGAGGAAAAAAGCATGCTTAAAGAAAAATTATGGTCAATTTTTGAGGGCTTCTACATGGTGATATAGGATGCT
This sequence comes from Pinus albicaulis, assembly GCA_034641835.2. NCBI lineage: Eukaryota > Viridiplantae > Streptophyta > Pinopsida > Pinales > Pinaceae > Pinus > Pinus albicaulis. The sequence continues at coordinate 174,394,654 of CM076579.1, forward strand.
ATAGGATTGCTATAGGATGTTAAAGCATTATGCTTTTTTTCTATAGGATGTTAAAGCATTGCAATTTTTTGCTATAAGATGTTAAATCATTACAATTTTTTGATATAGGATTGAATGTGAAAGTATTATGAGGGATTAAAAGGTGATATTAACTTGAGGAAGGATAATGGAAGGTGGGTGAAGGTTATTGAAGTTATTTCCAATCCTAGACTCCTCAGGAGCCCATCTTGCATAAGTAAGGAATGAAAACAATGACCTCCAACAAATTTGTCTTGAAATTTATATGTGCCTACCACTTGAAGAAGTTGATGAGGATGAGAAGAGGGTGTTGAGGTAGGGTTGAAGGTAATAATGGCAGTTCCCTTCCTTGCAAACTAATAGGATGTCCTGCACGCCATAAATATTACTTGATCTTGCAGAACATTTAAAGCATACTAACAAAAATAATTGCAGAAAATTAAACTAGAAAGGAAAGGATAAGTTGAATTTTATTCAAGATCTAACTAGTGCATCAAAGGAAATCTATATTTTTGTGCTTGCCAATAAAAGGCTTTCAACCATACTTTCCAAGAGATATGATTGAAAAATATTCAAAGGCAACTTTTCACATAAACAAAACTTTCAAGAAAGGAAATATTGCCAACCTAAGTACATAAAAGAAAGATGCATAATAAATATGGAAAAAGGAGAGAGACTAGACTGCTTGGGTTGGGGCCTAACCCAAGGGTACTCATCCCTCTATAACTCACACAGATTAAAGGAAACACGATACTTCCCATGGATCTCAAAAAGTGCTCAAGTACATGATATGGAAATGAAAATGACAAGTACAAGTTCCCAACTCTAGCAGTCACTATGCTCCTCTAAAAGTCAAATCCTACTAATCTCTTAAGCTCTTATATTTATACCAAATGAGTGAGGGGTTAGCCTCCCTAGAATTAGGGTTTCTTCCCTCCAATATCCCTATAAAAGTGGATCTAGCCTCATGATATCCTCACAACTATTGAGTGGAGTAACTTCTCCAATAGACAGCTGAGTTGGTTGGTGACGTAATGCAAGGAACACGCCTCCTACATTTCCTATATCTTCCTCTAATGAACTTATGAACAATAAATGCACCATTTTCCTACACATTAATGATGTTTATCCATAATATACGATAAACATCGCTTAATATCCATAATAAACACATTATAGTAGAAACAAAGGTGTTACTAAATGCAAGGAGAGAGATAAATGTATGTTGAAGGATGGTCAGATGGGCCTTGATGTATACCTATTAATGAGGACCGCTAAATAAATTGAGGTCATCTTACCTATATTCTTATATTTTTATATTTTGACTTCATATGTTTATAATGTTTTTCATTCTCCAACTTGAGATAATGGGTGTTTGAGAATCTCACACTAATTTAAAATAAAACGAGAAAATAATATATATAGTTATAATTATATTTTATTTATTTATTTATTCATACTATATATCTAATCTCTTTCAAGGGGTTACCAATCCACATTTCATTTGTGCCAACATTAAATGTAAAATCATACTTCGACTTCGTGGTTGAAAGTTAAACCACATTCTACTTTTTACAATATTGGACTATGGATTTAGAGCCAAGATTAAACATATTATAGTTAGATGTAGAGTTCCTATGATTTCCATCTCTATCCTAGAGTGAGTCAATATTTCCAACCAATTCATTCACTTCATCACTATAGTATTTTATACCAAGTTGAAAGGGACCCTTGATAAATTAAACAATTCTCTCTGTGACTTTTAAAAGATTTTAAATGGTGGATTTTCCATGAATTAAAATATCACAATAACAATGAAGGAAATAATAGAGAAACTCTAAGCTATATTTAAATAAGGTTACCAGCAAACTACTTGTACATAATATCATCAAATTTTAAGGAATTACACACTTTAGTTAGCTTCACTCCCCACTACTAAGGTGTGGAACAAATTTTGTGTTCCATTTTGAACTTCCATAATGTCTTCAATACATATTTAGGTTTATAAAAAAAATATACCATCATCTATATATGTAATATTTAGATGCCTAAAATAAATGCAAGTGACCAAATTTAGTAATCTCAAAGTATTTGCTAATTATATTTTCAAATCCAAAATTAAATCAATGTAATTTTTAAAGATGACTAAATCATCAATATATAATTCATAATGCAACAATTAAGCTTCACCACTTATAGGTAAAGTACAAATAATGTGTTTTGATTCATATGCATGGGGTCAAATTTTTAGTTTTCCTTTCAAATTTCATTAAATTTGTTGCGGTACATATAAGCCATTAGAAAAAATGTTTTCCATGAACAACCTAGCATACTAATTTATAGATTGAATGGGTTGACTTGTGTTTAGAAAACCATCTTGGGTTCTCAAATAGTGTCAAAATTAAAGTTGTAAAGAAAAAATTCCTCCAACATGTCTAATGCATCAACCTCTTAAATATTTACTTTTAGTGTCTAATCGAAATTCATCAACATAAAATAAAAAACCTTGAATATAATACAATATAATTAAAAAAAAAAAACATAAACAAATTATTTATGCATGTCCAAAGACAAGTTTATATTATATGTATTAAAAATTGTCCAAGAATACATTCTTTCCAAAATGGAAGCACATCATACTCAACATATATAATGGTACCTAGGGACAAAACTAAAAAAAAATAGCACCTCATTCCAAAGACACATAATGGTACCTTGTACCCAAATTAATACATCCTCGCCAAGATACATAAAGTGAATACCAATGAAGTAGTTTTAGGTGCAAGAAACAATGCAATTTCCTGCAAACAAATCTTCAAAAACATAAAACCATATGTTGTATGTATTTTTCCTACATACAAATATAAAAAAACATATTAGTTTTAGGTGCAAGATATTGTTTTTTTGGTTGCGTAGAAATATAGAAAACCATAAAACTAGATATTGCGGTGTTGGATGCATACAATATAGAAAACCAAAAAACCATATGTTTCCTACATGTCTGCATACAAATATAAAAAATCATATGAGTATTGGTACAATATAGATGGTACAACAATAGTAATAAATAAAATATAACATAAGGAGTGGGGATGGTGATCTAGTTCTAAAAATAAATTTATTTTTGGCAAGGAAATACCTTCTATTGTATCCACCAAAGGTAATAAAAATATTTTCACCATTGTTTCAAGAAACCACATGGACTTGAGATTGGATACAATTTTCTTAGAAAATCCAATAGCATACAACTATATAAATCCATACAACTGTAGCACACAGGTTTCAAAGAGAATGGTTTCAACTAATTGGTTGTCAGATTAGTGAGAAAAATAGGAAAAACAAGTCAAGTATTATAATTTTACTTGAAAGTGATTGCAAAAGAATTAAAATTGCTAAGCATATGAAATTGGAAAGATAATTCAAACAATGAGCCACATACTAACCCCTTAGTTGCAAATTATATCATAATTTATGGCTATGTTGTGACATGGAAAGAAATTTACTCAAAAAATACATATGTATGAAAAGGAATAAATCCCATTTAATAAGATATTGAACACAATATCTACATGAATTTGTTTATTAATTTGACGAGTTTTAGTGTAACGATGTGTGTATGACCAATAACTAATGTATAAAAAGCTACATGATGTTATTGTGTATGCAACCCATCGTTAGTTATTAAAGGGACCCATGAGGTTTACAATTTGTTTAACAAAATGTATTAAAGAAACATGGCCTCTGGTACATGGTCAATTAAGAATCCATCTTATGTTTGTAGCATGAGAGTATAATTGTGACCATGTCCTTTTCATACATTTTGAGAATCTAGAGAATTCATGTGAAATGTTTGACAAAATACCACAACAAGCTAGGTAACATGGGTTCCAAGGATTGCAAACTACATAAAATGTAGTACATCACTCGATAAAGAGCTAGGTTACATAGCGAATTTTTTTCAAGCTTACAAATACTTATTTAACCAAAATTTGAAGTGAATGTTCCATGCTCCATTTACCACTATCTTATATGGAACTATAATAAAAATATTTATCATGGCATGGTATCCTATATTGCAAGTTATTGATTTATGTATTTCTAGTTTAATCAGGATTATGATATTTGCATAAATTTTTTGGTCTATAGCTTCAATTATTTTATACATTTGGTGTATTCATTAACACAATTGAATGGATAGTGTTCTAGATGATGCAAATAAATTCCTATAGGATGCACATAATTCGTTTGATGAAATGCAGGAAGATACTTAAAATAGGATCAAGAATTAAGAATTTATAGCTATTGTAATTAAAAATAACATTGTATGTGTTGTTAATGATGTTTCATGAGTAATGAATGGTAATCATTGTGAGTTGGGACATTTTTGAAGTTCTTTGATGTCTAAAACTGTACACTTAAAACTTTACCAAGGCACAATATATTCACATAATCACATAGCCCTTGATACATCAAAGTAACAGATGGAAAATCAATATCATTATTGATAATTCTTCACACAACAATGTTAATATTATTCCCTTTGAAGAATATATTGAAAAGTGAATGGATGAGTATGCATATGGGATAATTAGGCTTAACAAGTTCAAATGGCTATGGTGATTACTAGAACACAAAAAATAGCCCAAGTGACAAATAAAGTGTTAAGGCATCAACTTGGTATCATGTAACATATCACCCAAATTATTGGGGCTAAGAAAATTTGAAAATATGGTACTAGAAATACCCATTTTATAATTTTTTCTTAGTTGATATATGAAAAACTACTCATAATAAAACCCAAGAGGAATCCTTGCATTATCAAAGCAAAATAAGAGGCTTTAATTATAAATTATGGCATTGATACCCATTCAATGATGTAGTATTCAGGGAATTTTAGGATCCCGTGAGAAATTTCTATTATGTTATTTCAAGTAATGCGCTTGAGTGTTCTTCATAGAGCATAAGGAAGGCTTACTATTGGAAACATAATTGTCTAAGTGAATTAAAGGTTGGAAACATGGATCTTAAGGATGCAACCCTTAGAGGTATCTCTATTCACCTCTAGGATCATAAAAATTTACTTATGAAATAAAATTTGTCACCAGAGATGTGGGGTTAATGGGGAAATTATGCATGGATAGTTACATTGACAAAAGGGACACATGCTGCACCATAATTCCTCCACTTGAAGTACAAACTTAATTATCTCTTAAATATATTAACAATGATCTATATAATCTAAGTAGAGATCAATAGGATCAACCCTACTTTAATAGATACTTTCACTTGTATCTATTGCACCTGAAAAAAAAACTTGGTAAATGCACGTGGTCTTTGATATAGCCATAGCATGAATTCTCTAGATTCTCAAATTTTTTTGAAGGGGAATGGTCATAGCCATACTCTCATGCTATATCCATAGCTAAGCTATTGATATTGGTAAGAGATTAATATGAGTTAAAAATCCCACAATAGCATAACCTGGTCTCACACTTAATCACACACTATTTTTTTATAGAGTTTCTTTCTCTGGTTTCACCTCAGATCCAGCACTTCCATGAGAAATTATTGAAAGGAAATCTTGAGATGTGGTGGAATAGTGAATAGCTATTGAGCCATCCTTTCCTTAATGAGTTGAATTTTTTCTTAGAGTATGGGATCCAAAACAATCCTCAATCCCAAATTAGTCCTCTAAATTTTGAGGGTAAAGAGTAGAGATGTGATTCTTTTTACTCTGCTAGTGAATCAAAAAATTGTCTTGTGTTGCCTATGAATTTTCCCATTTTTCCTTTATTTGCATTGTCTGATAATATGAGTGTGGCCTAAGTAGTGTGCTATACATATAATGCAAATGTTGGCCTAGACAGAGCAACATTATCCCCTTGGGACTAATAATTTTATCCATATTCTCTAAGACCACTTCAATAGTGTTGGTAGAAAAAAATAACAAGAAAAGATCAACAAGTATGACTACTACAAGTCCTTGAACAATTAATAAAATCAAACAAATGTTTTAGTTTATAAGCTCATATTGGATAATGGGTCACTATGCAAAATAAGAGCTGTAAAACAACTAATTCTAGGTAGACAATGCATGGCCTAACTATGTACATGGTAGATGATAAACATAATAAACAACTTGATCAATGTTTATGACTAGTACAGGTCATAATATTGAGTTGTGAACAAATTCACCCCAAATGTATGTTAGCTGATAAGCTCATTAATGGGCTACGCCCTCTAAACATATATGTTAGTTTAAAATCTCATCAATGGGCTCATTAATGTATGTCAGTTTATAAGCTAGTATACTCCCCCATTTAGTTGGTTATGGTGAAATACTACAATATATTTATTATTGAAAGGCCATAGAATGTAAAGTTTAATCCAGTAGGTGTGCAGATTTTAAAGTAATTGAGATCATAAAATAGAAGGATCCATATATAGTTGTATTAGTTATAGACCTATATTTTTGTGATAAACCTCAAAAAGGAAATAATGACCTCTAAACCATATAGTATTAGAGTGGTACATCCCATTATATTAATATAAGGGGTAGTAGTACACAAAACAATATAGGTTGCTTTTGAAGATACCATGTTAGATCATAATTATAACATAGAGTATGCAAATGAGAAGATTATGTTAATCTAACTAAAGATGGATCAATTATCTAGAGGAGTATACATTCATTTGGTAGTGATTTTGAAGAGGCCATGTACAATTTGTAGGAGTACAACCAATAAAAAAAAATAAAAAATTGACTGCTTTTGAGTTGAGGGAGCCTCCCTTGATGGGAAAGGAAATGTATAAGACTCTATAGATGCCATGGAATACAAATTTTCAAGGGAGAAACAAATTCATACTCTAATCATACTCTTATATACCATTAGAGTTTTAATTAGCATATTTGTGTGTGTGTGTGTGTATGTGTGCATTAAAGATCAATAATAACTACCCACACAATCTAGATTGCCAAAATAACTTTGTTCAAGACCAATTTTGTTCAAGATGAAAAATATAGGGTAGATTTATAGTTGGAATACAAGGGAAAATGAAAATCTTACCACGTGTGCATTTAAACCCTAATCCCATTTAATACATTTATAAGGGAAGGAATATATTGTAGGAATAAAGTAAGTTCTTGCCACTAAATCAGCCTCATTGTCTCAGTGACCTTTGTCATCTCCAAGCAATCCGAGGAAAAATGCTTTCATAAAGTTAGATATAGAATGTGACCTCATATTCAAGAAAGTTGTACCCCTGTGTTGATTTATACCTAAAAATATGGATAGTTAAAGGGAATTCAAAAAAATTACACCGAAGGAGCTGAGACTGTGTTTAGGGCTGAACATAATTTTTGGTTGTAGGACAAAGGGTAAGGGCTCACATTTGGGCTTGTTTGCGAAGCCTCAATGAAGCATGTTGAATATTGTATAAGGAAAGATAGGACTTGAAAGAAGAATGTTTTCATTGTGGAAATATGGACCTTGAAAACAATGTATTTTATATGTTGTTTGAAGAGATAAGCGTAGTTTTGATAAAATAATATTTCATTCTTGGAAGAGTTGATAAACTTAGAAGACCTGAATGTTATGACCTAATTTTTTCTTCTGGAATTATGGTTAACTTAACCACGTTGTATTATTGAAGTTTCTCTTTGTGCCAAGGCTATAAGTGGTTAAGATTGAAACGTGGCATCAAATATATGCCAAATTTAGTTATGATGAACCAACAATTGATGCCCAGAAAAACAATATGAATGTTGATGTTATGAACATATTTTCTTGTTGATTCAACTATGGACAAATGTGACTATTGCAGAAATATGAAATGCATATGCTACTAGTATTGTATTTTTGAGGTTATGACTGTATTGGAGGATATATATTATTAATGCTAGGGTTTCATTGTTTGGTCCTTGATTGAGATTAAGGAGAAAGGGTTCTTGACCTATAGATAAATAATATTCATAGCAGGATATGATAAAGTTTGGTAGACCTACAAAAGGTATCAATAAATTTTTTAATGCTTATGGTTTGTAAACCCTGGATGACTTGAACTCTTGATGAGAAAACCCTAGGGTTTGTGGATAAAAACCCTAGAGCTAGGCCTAGATCAATTTTTTGTTGAATGAAGAAACCTCTTTGCATTCAAGGCAGTTGTTACACCATTTTTTGGTCATCTAACCTATTTTTATTAGATGGACCCAAGTACACCATGTAAGACAAATTTTACCCTAGGTAAAATTGCATTCACTATGAAAAATAACTTAGTAAAACACCTTTATTAAGTTTTTTATGGTCTAAACAGTAAAACCCCATGAGGAAATATTAAATAAATCTACACTTGTTTGATTTTCCTCAAGGAATAATTAGTTAAACAACAGTTTAATTAATATTCTTGGTTATATTTAACCCAAAACAACAAAATTAATTAGATAAATCATTATTTATCTTATTATTTTCTAAGAATAATTATTTAAATCTTATTTAAATAATATTCTTTGTTAAATATGACTAAATCACCCTTAAATAATTAAAGAAATCATTATTTATTTGATTATTACTCAACCACATCCTTAAAATGATAAATAAATCATTTATTTATTTATTATTTACAAAAAAAGGGAGTTGACCCAAGTCAAATTCCTTTTCCCTCCAACAAATATAATAAAATATTCCATAAAAGTTGGATCTTGATTTGGTTAATAATATTTTAATTATGCACCAATATCTATACTAACTCAATATTTTGTTATAAATAGAAGGGTTTTCCCATTTATTTACCACCTTTTGTTGCCTAAATATCACTCTGGATCTATACTTTTGGTCTGGCTATTGATCCACCATCATAGTCATATTTTGCTACTTTTTTTGTCTGGGTTTTCTACACCATCAAGAGAGAGGAGTTTTAGATCTGAAGTGCTGAGGACTTACAAGAACCCATCCCATTGAGGAGAAATAGGAACACCCTCCTGGTTTTTCCTCCTAGGTGCCATTAATAAAAAATTTATTCAACATATTCTTGTCTTGTCTATGGGATGCATGGAGTAAATCTTGTTTTTTCTACTGCTTAATGTCTTCTAATACATAGATATAGATTTTTATAGCATTTATCTTGATCACCTAACTGCAGATCTGAGGATATTAGCAACCATATTTTTTGTTAGGGCTGTTTGTTATGCATAGCTAAAGTGGTCTTTTTTCGTACGCTTGGAATTAAGATTCATACTAACAACTGGTGACTCCATGCGGGTTTACGATTACGATCGTTGCCATTTTTCTGATCCTTGAATATCCAGTTGCTTCAAACCCTAATATTTCTCTTCAACCCCTTGTGTTTGATTTTCTTGATGTTGTTTTTAACCTATAAAACCCTAAAATGATAAAAATTATAACTTCCATGTGTTTTTGGACCTATTGCGCAAGTGACAGACATCAGCTACAACTGAGACAACAATTTTTTCTGAAATCTTCCGCCAAGAGTGCTGGAAGTGCAAGTCACACTTTTTGGCCCAAAAACTATGACCTGGAGCTTTAGGAAGCAGGAATCAGCCCAAAAACTGCGACCTCTACTAAAAACAAGTCAGAAACTGTGACCTAGATTTTTGCAGGGATTTTTCTGAAAGTTTTCTAGGTTTGTCTGAGCCTCTGTTCAGGGTTGTCTAACCTCTATCTCTACCCATTTTGGGGCTGTAATTGTTCTATTTTTCTCAACTAAGTGGGAACCTAGCCCCCTAGGGCTTTAGTACCCTCTACTTTTTGTGGAAGAGTTTTAGCTATTGCAGGTCGTCTAAAATTTCAGAGTCTTCAGCCTTTTTTTTCAGATCTGATACCTCACCTTTAGGTCCGCTTTAGATCAGCTTTTTATCCATCCAAATCACCTCATTTACCTTTGTTTGGGTTTTCCTCTAGGGTTCACTCTGTTTCCCTCCAGGAGATAGCCTTTTTCCACCTCTCTTTACAACAATTTTTCCTCTGAATTGTTGTTGTTTTCTGCACCACTTTCTAACAGATTTTGTCCTTTAGATCCATGTCCCTCCTGACCTTAGATCTATTGGATTCTTTAGTGTGTTTTGATTAGTTTTTTACTCACCTATAGACTATTTTTTGAGAGACCCGCCTCCTTGGGTTTAGATTATTGTATTATTAGTTGTTTATTTTCTGTTTTTGCAGGCCTATATACTATAATTTGTAGGTTTATTTACAGCTATACAACACACTTTTTTTTTCTCTACAAACTTCTAGGTTAAAAAATTAAAATTTACACACTTCAAACACACACCCTGTTAGAGTTGGTCCTTACAGCCCTCCGTCAGAGATCATTTCGCTTTTTTCATATCATTTTTAGGTGTCTCGCTCACTTCACTTCGTTGCATTTCACTAGGGGCATGCCACTGAATGACGAGAGGGTTTGGTCTTCTTGTATTCCCTCATGCTTGTACCTTCTGGGCTAATTTAAAACTTTTCAAATTTCATCAAAGTTCAGTTACGTCATTCATGGTCATAAATGAATATTTTGGTCAACAAGAGTCTTTTAGTTTTAGAGTCTAGTGTTCAGTCTTTTGATATGTTTAATAAATGCACGCAGGCCATGAGGATGATTTTCGAAAAGGTTCTTAGTTCAAATTTTTATCATTAAATACATTTGAGGACATTTCTTGTTCAAAACTCTGTTTTGAATAAGAAATTGTCGAATTCATTTTTTGTAATAATCAGGTATTTTTCCCACCATAAAAATTTCAAATGCAACCTCTGATCTTTGTAGAAGTCCAAACGCCAACATCCCTACAAAAACAACCAAATTTCATTAGTCCAAACTCAGAAAATCAATGAAAAAGCCAAAAGACAGAAGTTTAATGAAAGGATAAAGTGCCAAATGAAAAACATTACAAAGTGGGTTTTTGAAGAACTAAAAATTAAACCCATCTCTTCCAAGATATTTCAAAGGCTATATAAACCATTTGAACCAAGTTACATTCACAAATTTTCAAACCAGAGATCGAATTGAAGGGTTGAAGGACGAAATTTTTGTTTTGAAGCAGAGACAGTGTGTAGAGAGTGCGCGCGGCGCATACAAAGGAGCGCACGGCGCGCTGAGCAAAAATTGGCAGTGGAAATTTACATGCGCGCGGTGCACCAGACCAACGTGGCACATTGGGTTTGTGCGCGGTGCGTTGAGCTCTCTAGCTCCAAACTCACCAGCAATCAGTGATTTTTCAAATTCAAATCATATTTTTGCCTCCAAGTAAGTGTGTCAAAGCTCGCTGAATGATTTTTGGATATGCTGTGGTGGTTTAAAGGCGGAGAAAACAAATGTTTGAATGGTCAAAAAATTAACCCTATGTCTACATCCAAAAATTGCTCCATAGGGTTTTGAAAGAAGTGTTGGTGATATTGTTGGTGTTTCAAACTTGTTTCAAACAACATGTATGCTCTTGTTATGGAATGTCATCATTGCCACTATTAGATTTACCACAGTCCCATTTTCAGTGTTCCCATATCCCTTTATACTCTTGACCCCCATGTGAGATCCCAAACCCTACTTATTACGTCTTTCCCTTCCATTGATTAAAATTCGAGTTTTCATAAGGATCAATGGTTGTTTTCATGTTTTTGACTGCACTTTGGCCATTTGAATAACTCTTATATCTATCACTTGGCAAGCCCCCATTAATATTACCCATTCCCATACTATTTGTAAAGGTATGTAATCCCAACATTTTCCAAAGAAGTGAGTAAATTGTTTGTCTTTTCCAAAGTCACTTGACAGTCCATTGTGTCACTTGACAGTCCATTGTGTTACTTGTAACATTTCCCACAATCCCCATTCCATGTTAGAAACAGTTGGCATATTTGATAGTGAAAGGCAAAGCATCTAGTCATCATTTACAGACATACTCCTAACGCTTGTTTTCACCATACCTATATCAACATATATTTTTCAAACATCTTGATTTCAGCGCCATGTCAGAGACGGATTCAGTTTATGAGCAGGAGTATGACAGTGATTCCACAGCAGAGGTTAATGTGCCAAGGAGGTCTCACAAAAGTGGCAAAAGTGGTAGGCATGTTAAGGAGGAACCTACTTCTTTGGTGCAATTGCAGGCTTGCCCGCTTGCAATGGATTGTTTTCAGCATCAGTCATGTTTCCAATACTGTGAGATGATTTCCCAAACTCAGCATCATCATGAGTTAGCTCGCCTATTTTTTCTACATTTGCATAATGGCCGTGTAAACCTTGCTGGAGTAAACTTTATTTTGTCACCAGAGACCATTGCTCAGGCCACCAGGATACCAAACATAGGAGAGGAATGGAACAAACGACAGCAGCTAGAGAAATCCTATTATGAGCCATATATCAGACCTGGATATATGAGGTAGCTGAGCAGGGTATTTCCATTCCGATTTTTGAAGGATGAGTATGCACCATTGATGAGACTGATCATTCGATATTTCAGTCTCTATGCGTACCATATCCGTTTGTTGATGCATTTCATGAGGGTATGTATGATGAGCATTCCATACTTCATTAGCCGTAACATAGAGTGGATGACATTTCCTGTACAAAAGAAGACCCCAGCACAGCAGCATAACAGTATATATCATTATGCGCTGATCAAAATCATGGTGGTACATCAGCTCACACAACAGGGCATCGCATGGGATGAGTTCATCTCCCGTGACTTCTTTACAGCGCCACAGCCGCCTCCCGAGGTAGTTCATGATGAGGGAGAGCCTTCACACCAGTTTGATATTCCTGAGACTGAGCATATCAGTGCTCCAGTGTATGTGACATATTAGCGAGGCCACAAAGCCTTATTTTCAGCTACACGATGAGTACTATCTCCACCTGGGGTGGAAGGGGTCTCGCCTTCGACATCAGCACAGGTACAGGTTCAGTATAGAGGCAAGAGGCCTATGCATGATGAGGGCCCTTCAGGAGGCCAGGACACTGATTTTATACTCATCGATGTTGATGCGAGCTCTCCTAGCTCGAAACTGAGGGAGGTCATCCAGGAGCAGAAAGCTGAGATTGGTACTTTGACAGAGAATTTGCAGAGAGAACAGTGGGTGATAAAGTACTTGGAGTAGCGGAACAAACAGCTGGAGGATCAGCACACACTTGTAGAGCTGCGGCGAATCCGTGAGGATCGACAATTGGCCCGAAAGAGACCTGGTGACATGACACCAATTGAGCGAGAGACCGAACTCATGCATGTTAACATTCATCTAGATAAGTTGTTGGAAAATGCCAATAGATACAAAGACATGCTCCATGATATGAAAGGTCATTATTGGGCCCGCATGCACGTTTGCAGAGCAAAAATGAATATCCCGAAGAGAAGGTTGAGCAGAGCACTGAAACAGCGAAAGAGGCCTGATCCACTCCGGATCTTGGCCGAGGCTTCATTGGCAGAGCATGAGGCATGATAGGGGATCTTCGCTCCAAATTTCAGCAAATTTGGAGAAGTTTTTTCCATTTTTGAAAATTTTGGTCACAAAACAGGTTTTTCCGCCCAACGCGTAGCGCGTCCCGACGCGCGCTTATGATTGGGACACCTTCTGGAGGAAAAATTTGTATTTTTGGATTTTCATGGTAATTTATGCATGCTCATAAATGGCCGAAGCATTTCATCAAGTTCTGGATGATCAAAAGGGCCAAAAACACCATGAAAACTACCTTTCTGCCACCTTTTGCACCAGCAGGAAGTACTTCTGGAAGAATGAAGTTTTGGAGGGGCAAATGAGCTCCAAATTGAAAAATTTCACTTGGGTTGGATAGAAACCATCTAGGGCTTTTCAATGAGCTATCATGAGCTCAATTTGGACTCCTAGAAGTGCCCCAAAAATAGGCTGAAAGTAGCGCGATGCATAGAGCTTTGGTGCGCGACGCATAGAGATTTTGGGCATGTTTTTCACCTTCCAGCTCAGAAATTCGGCCAGTTTGGACTAGTTTCACCTCTTGATGTAATTTTTGGTTTTTCTTGATGTAATTTGATGTACATGATGTAACTTGGGCACTTATTTACTTTTTCTAGATGATTCATTCACAAAAAAAGTGAAAATCAAGTGAATGGATCAGTTTCCTAGCTTATAGAGGCAAGTTGTTTGGCTACCTAGATTTTAGCTCCTTGTTTAGAATTGGTTCAAACTGCTCCTAGAAGCATGAGATCGACCCATAGAGGCATGGGAAGGGGTTAGAATTGTCTATTTATTGTATTTTCTGAGACACTTTCAGGGTTGGACTCTTGGGAAAAGTTTGGCACACATTGTACATATTTTCTGCATTTTGGCTAAGGAAAGATTAGAGGTTTTGCAGCACCTGTTGGGATTCTTGTGGATTTCAGTTTTGATGGTGTGTTCTCTCAGTTATTTGTAAGTTATTTAATTTTTAATGTATGCCATTCCCTTCTTTTTCTTCTGAAACTAAATGAATGAGTAAATGAGGTAGAATCCATTGATTCCAGTGCTCTGCCTTTAAATTTGTTTAGTTTTATATGTTTTCGCCAGTTTGGAGAGGATCCTTGTTCTCCCTTGCCCTCTTCAGCTCCTTTTCATTCTGATCCATCCATACACATAATCAAAAAGCATCAATACTACTGCCTACCTTGCCCCAACTCGAATTCTGCAAAGATCTGGCCTTATCCCCGAACCCAAAATTGTTTTTCCCATTTTTCCAACGAAAACCCAAAAAATTTAAATCAAACTTTCCTATCTATTTACTAGCCTAAAATCAGTTCCCATTTTAAAGTCATCTCAGCCCCTTTGAAGACCTTTTGCCGAGATAGACCCGGAGAGAGCCCTCTCCTGTCCTCGTAGGGCTAGCTACGAGGTTGAGCGTGGTTTGATGTTGCCTTGAGTTTTACCTTATTTCAGCCTAAGGTAGATTTGAGCGCTAACATAGTGGCGACCATACTAGGGACTAAAATCTCAATGGTTTGCTTTTTGATGTGTTCATTTCATGAGTTATAGATGGAGTTTGAAATCACGCCAGGTAGCTTTCGAAACGCTTTTGCCATGCATAAGCGGAAGTAGATAAATGTTGCTTCAGTCGATCTCCGGTTTATCTTGTGAATGCAGCACTTGATTTGCAAATTACCCCAGTACACTTGTTCGTTCTAGACTTTTGGATGATTGAGTCTAGAAGTCGATAGGCTGAAAATAATCGGTTGTGTCCTTTGGTTTTTTTGAATAGATCAATACACTGGCTTCAAAAAGGCATACTAGATCAAATCCTAATCCAAATCCGCCTCCAGTATATGAAAACCCCAACCTAATCCCAAGAATTTTCCGTCGAGAAGCTCCCATCATTCCTTTGGTCAAATCTCACTCATACCCCACTGTTTTTGAATACATTGAAGATATTGAGTTTGACAATCAGTTCGAGTTATCATTGTTTGAAACCAAGTCCGAAAGTGCTACAGGTTCTACCGTCATCAATCCTGAGTTCATCAAGTATCTAGAAATTGAACAAGCAAATAGATCTATCGATAATTATATTCTGAATCTTCAAAACTCCATTGTGGCAACCAACATCCCTGAATTCATTAAATCTGCATCTGAAACTCTTGGGCCATCTGAAATTGCATCTGGTTCACAGATTCCCATTGAACCTCCCTTTATCCCTACCATTCCCGTACAGCCTGAGATCTCTGATCAGCAATCAGCAGTAGTTCCTCCTCCATCTCCACCGCATACACCTCGTTCATCTACTGCTCCCATTCCACCTATTTCTCCAAGACAGATTATAAATCCGCCAAGAGCCATGGCTGCTAGATTCGCACCTCTTGTTTTACCTGCAAATTTGGATCCTATGCCCGCTGATTATCAGAGTAAGATTCCAATATTTGATGGCACTCCGCAGAGTGTGTCCGCTCAGCAGCATATTGTTAGAATGACAGATTTCTTGGACCTGCATGAAATAGATGAAGAGAATGTGTCCATGAGATTGTTCGCCCTGAATTTTGGAGGTGAGGTTCGTAAATGGTTCAGAGCTTTACAACCCAGAAGTATCAATACATTACAAGAGCTTCAGACACAATTCCTAGATCGGTGGGAGATGAAGAAATATCCGCTGCAAATTACTTTTGAGTATACTAGCATCAAGCGTAATCCTGGTGAGTCCGTTCAAGATTATATTATCAGATTCAATACAGTGTATAATGAAATTCCAGATGACTTAAGACCGTCTAGAAAATCAGCTCTCCTTAAATTCCCGGATGGTTTCAATCTGAAGATGGCTTATTCATTACGAGACAGAGATCCGCCTACCTTGGAAGATATGCAGAAGATTGCTGTTAGTGTTGAGGCGACTCTGAATGATAAGAGAGCCAGGTTGAAAGTAGAGAAGAGAGTGACCATAAAAGAAGAAGCTTCCACATCTACATCAGAACAACACTTGCTTCGTGAGATGGAAAAAATGTTCAAAATAATGATGCTTGATAAGCCAGAACCGCAGATTCAAAATCCCAACTACCATGGCCAGCAGCAGCCACAGTTCAGAATAAAGCAGCGTGAACAGAGAATACAAGAGCCGGCAGCCCAGCAGCAAGTTAAAACACCTCTTCTGCAGAATTTTGTGAGTCAAGATTCAGACGATGACGATGATGTAGTAGGGGAGCAAAAATACTTCTTTACTCCCGATGATCTGCCCATTTACATCACTGAAGATGAAGAGTATGCAGAAAGTTCAGCTGCACAGAAAGATGAGGATTTTATTTTAGCAAATGATGTAGCTCTGGAGGAAGAATCAGATGAATACCAAAGAGGGTATATGAATGCTTTGTCTTCTCAGCAGAAGCAATACTCATTTAGAAACAGAGATGTGCCCATAAACCCAATTCAGAAGAGAAAACAGGCTTCAGCACCGAAGTTAGATTCACCTGTAGCACCAAAGAAAGGAAAAGAGACAATTGATCCCGCAGCTAATAAATCATCATCAACAGAAAAGTCAAATCAGCCAAGCATAATGAAGGATAAGGCTGAAAGGAAAGAAGTTCCAGTCAAAGAGGTTGAAAGGGTTTTAGCTTTTAGTTTGGAGAATGAAATGTCTAAATTGAAGGTATCTATTCCTTTGACAGAAATTATGAAGAACAGCAGTTATAGAGGTCAAGTCTCTAAAATTCTGAATTTTGATCCAATGTTTGACACGGTGAATATTGAATATGATCAGCCCGAATTGATATTTGGGCCTGCTTTAGATGGTGAGTCCCCTGACAGTGATGTTCCTCCCTTTTATATCAGTTTGAGGTTGCATGAATATGTATTTCATAATGCCATGTTCATTTCTGGTGCTTCACACAATCTTATGCCAAAAGCGATCATGGAAAAGTTGGGTTTAGACATTACAAGGAAGTACCATAATTTGTACTCATTTGATTCCAGCCGAGTGAGATGTATCGGACTCATCAAAGATTTGGTTGTAATTTTAGATCAGATTCCTGTGAAGAATGTCTTGATGGACGTGGTTGTGGTGGACATTCCTCCCCGATTTGGGATTCTCCTTTCTAGATCTTGGGGAGCAAAGTTGAAAGGCACACTACAGTTAGATTTCTCCTATGCAACAATTCATGTCTTTGGCCAAATGAGAAAGTTATATCGAGAGAAAAAGATGAAATACATGATAACAAGCAAGGAGAAACCAATAAATCATCCTGTAAATTATGTACATACAGACTTAGGGTCTTTTGTTTTGTTTGCTGATAGTTTTAATGATATAGATAGTCAGTTAGTTCAAGCAGAAGATATACCAGAGATTACCAAAAATTTCAGAGAAGTTCTGCAGAAAGAAAGATGAGAAAAGCAAGCTACTGTTGAGCAATCAGCTAAAGACGATGGGCAGCAAACAGAAAAAACAGAGCTGGTGCAATTTCAACACTTGGAGGATGATGAAGATGGTCTTTGGACTATGGATTTAGATGGTGCAGTGGGTAGTGATGGTGCTGGAATTGGTGTTTGGATACACAGTCCATTTTCCGCTCCGAATAAGGTCCCGAGCAATGTGCGAGTATGTTCCTACAAACTAGCATTTGATTGTTCTAACAATGAGGCTGAGTATGAGGCTCTGATTGCTGGCCTAAAGATTCTAAGAAAGATAAAAGCGAAAATAATTGTAGTCTATGGTGATTCCGAGTTGGTGATAAAATAGGTAAAGGGTGAGTTTCAAGCCAAGCATCCTCGCATGAGGGCCTACCGTAATGCAGTTTTAGACATTTTGAAGTTATTTTCAGATTATACCTTGACGTGTGTGCCTCGTATCCAAAATGGTGTTGCTGATGGACTTGCTAAAGCAGCAAGCAATTTAAAAATCCCAATGAATTCCAGCAATAAATTCGAGATCCATGTGAAGCACTGCCCTACCGTCCCGGATAATCAGAGATGTTGGCAAGTTTTTCAAGACGATGAGGAGATTAGTGATTTTCTGCAAAACAAGGGTAAGTTTAAAGATACCTCCATAGATACAGAACATGATGATGGTAATGATGATATGTAGATAAATCAAATGGAAGTGATCCAGGTGGATATTGGTGGTCACCCGCCTATTCCACTTGGGGCTCCACCATTGTCTATTTCAGTTTTTCAGTTTCGGCACAGTTTACTATTTTTAGCAGTTTTTCGGGTCCTAAACTTCCGGAGCCGTTTTGAGGCCCTAAACGACGGTTTTTGGGAAAACGGAGGGCAACATGGGTCCATGGACCAATGTTTCTCGTTCCAAATTTGTATTCCTCGGATAGATCTTTCTAACGAGGTATGGTACGCGTCAAACGGAGATCGTATGCCAAAGTTATGCCCCTGGGAAGTTGAAACACCAACTTACCCAAACGGGGCCCATAGTTTTGGCGCTTCATCTCCTAGGGTTAGGGTTTTGGCTGTTTAGGATTTCCCATTGTTTCTAAATGATAAATAGGCCCTCGAGCCTCATTGTAACACAGTTCAGAGGCCTGTAGCCGCTACATCTCTTCTCAGAGATAGCTACCAGCGCCCTAGCTAGTTTTATTTCCATTCTGTCTGTAAGCAAATTTCAGTTCTTTGATATTAATGAAATGAAGTGTTATTTCCGCTGCATCTCTGTCTTTATGTTTATATGTTTATTCTATTGCGTTCCTGCATAAATCCGGATCAGTGGTATCAGAGCGGTCTGCTTTTTCTCGATCCTTCTTTGCATGTCCCCAACGAGGTCGGGGTATAAGGAGCTAGGGCTCGATCTGGTGGAACCTTTGCAAGATCGGCCTCGCAAACCTCGACGGACGCCCATGGGGGATGAAAAGAAAGATGAGGGAGCAGGAGATCCTATCAAAATATTGCTCGAGGAGGCCCTCGAAAGACAAAGGAACGTGATGATGGATAACTTTGCTCAGATCCTTCAACGGCTACCCACCGGCGGCGCATCTGCATCCAGCAGCCACTCTGGAGGCGCAACTCCTTTTAAGGTACAAGTAAATTTTGACATTCCCATATTTGAGGGTCAAATAGACGCAGATTCCATAGATAGATGGTTGAATCTGTTAGAAGGATATTTCTCGGTTCATGTCTTTTCAGACCGGGAAAAGATTATTTTTGCACTCCTCAAAGCTACCCCGCATGTTAAGGACTGGTGGGAAACCTACTGTGAGAACAAGGACCAGACAGAACCCTCTCTGTTCTCGGCCGTACCAACTTGGAATTCTTTCCGAGACACCGTCAAGGAACAGTACTATCCCGTGGGGAGCTATGAGGACAAGTACATACAATGGACCACGCTGCGACAACAAAGGGATCAAGATGTGCATGAGGTGACGAATCTGTTCCATACCCTGCGCACAAAGTTGGGTATCAAAGATTCAGAGAAACATTTGGTGCTAAAGTATCGCAGCTGTCTGCACAAATACATTCAGGAGGAAATGGAGTTCCTTGACATCTCCTCGCTTGGTACGGCATACCGGTATGCTGCCAAGATTGAGCAGAAATTCAAGCAGAAGAAGCGAGACTTTGGATATGCGAATCAAAAGCAAGGGAAAGGTGCTTCCAAACCGCAGAACAAAGGACCGAGCCAAGGCATGGTGGCTAAATACAACTCATCGAAGCCACAAGAAAAGAACAGCATTGCAAAGCCAAAGAAGGACACGGGAAAGTGGTGTGAGTTCCATAAGAGCTCCACTCACAACACAAGTGAGTGTCGGGCCAAGCAGTCGCTAGTGGCCGAGATGAGGGCTTCTGAGTCAGATGCATGCTCTGACTCCGAATCAGAACCTGAAAAGGCAAACGAAAAAGGGAAACAAATTATTGATGCGGAGCCCAATGCCACTGTTGCCACTGCAAAGATCCAAAAGGAGGAACCGGAAGATCCAGAGGAGGAGGAACGTCTCTTCCACTCCTAGATGTGGGTAAAGGGCTCCCCGGTACAGTTCATTGTCGACAATGGGAGCCAAAAGAACCTCATTTCAGCAGACGCCATGAAGCGATTGGGCTTGCCGACCACGGCTCACCCACATCCATACACCATCGGGTGGCTTCACCAAGGACGAGATCTCCGCGTCAGTCGGCAGTGTCGCCTTCCCTATAGCATCAAGCCCTTCACGGATGAGGTACTATGTGACGTTGCTCCTATTGATGTTTCTGATGTATTATTAGGACAACCATACTTGTGGAAGCGTCATGCTGTGTATGAGTCTCGACCTCGTGCTGTTATTGTTACTTTGGGAAATAAGTTGTACGGGATACCAGAGGTACCACCTCCTGCCGCTATCTCTTTGGTTACTGCAAAACAATGCAGTAAGCTCATTTCCCAAACCAGGAAATTCGTTTTCCTGATGATCCGCCCCCACGGCAAGAAGAAGACTGTGGCCACGACCTCCAGACAGGGCTCCTCTGCACAACAACAACAAATGGATAAGGTTGTGGAGGAGTACGGGGACATATTCACCTCACCCACAGGGGTTCCTCTGCACTGTCAGGTCAAGCACCTGATTGATCTGACCCCCGGTGCACCGCTACCTAATGGACCGATCTATCGGCACTCTGTTCTGGAGAATGATGAAATCAAGAGGCAGATTCAGGAGCTGTTGCAGAAAGGTCACATCAGACCAAGTTCATCGCCCTGTGGGAGCCCGATCGTGTTGGTACAGAAAAAGGATGGGACATGGAGACCCTGTATTGACTATCAGGAATTGAACAAGATCACTGTCCGGAATAGGTACCCAATCCCACGGATTGATGACCTTCTGGACCAACTCCAAGGTGCAAAATATTTCAGTAAGATCGACCTGAAGTCTGGGTATCACCAGGTACCAATTGAACCCTCTGATGTGTGGAAGACTGCCTTCAAAGCTAAGGAAGGCCTTTTTGAATGGCTGGTCATGCCTTTCGGGTTGACGAATGCTCTCGCAACCTTCATGAGGATGATGGATGACATCTTGCGGCCATTCACCAACTCATTTGTAGTGGTGTACTTGGATGACATTCTGATCTTCAGCCAGACTTGGGAAGAGCACCTTCACCACATCCGACGAGTCCTCCAAACACTGCGGCAACACAAGTTGTGTGCCAATTTGGAGAAGTGCACTTTTGGCATGACCCAGGTTCAATATCTGGGATACATTATTGATGAAAGGGGGGTGCATGTGGATCCGGCCAAGATCCAAGTCATTCGGGATTGGCCAGCCCCAACCACTATAACAGAGCTTCGCAGCTTTCTGGGTCTTGCTAATTTCTATCGGAGGTTCGTGTTGGGATTCTCTCATATCACTTGGCCCTTTAGTCAAGTCACCAAGGGAGGAGCGAGAGCAAAATTTTTTTGGTTAGAACCTCAACAGAAGGCGTTCACAGAACTAAAAAACCGCCTCTGTTCTGCCCCAGTGCTCACTTTACCAGACTTGCAACAGCCATTTGAGATCGAGACAGATGCCTCTGACTATGCTATTGGGGCGGTTCTTACTCAACAGGGACATCCAGTGGCATTTCACAGTGAGACATTGTCTGACACAGTTCGCAAGTACCCCACATATGACAAAGAAATGTACTCCATTGTGCAAACTTGTCGACAATGGAAGCATTACATTTTGGGGAAGGAAACAATCATCCATACAGACCACAGGCCCCTGCAGTTCATACAGACACAAGGGAAGTTGCAGAATGATCGCCATCAGAAGTGGTCTACATATCTGCAACAGTTTCATTTGAACATAAAGTATAAGAAGGGTAGCACCAATCATGTTGCATACTGCCTCAGCCGACCACCGATCGTGGCGCTCACCACTGTGCTCAACTCTTGTGGGCACGAGACTTCTGATTGGCCGCTTCTCTATGAGAGTGACCCAGAATTTGGCCAAACTTACAAGGCACTCTTGGGGGGTACGTAAGTTCCAAATTTTCACCTTCAAGATGCACTTTTATGTCACATGGGACACCTTTGTGTTCCTTCAAGCGAGCGTGCCAAGATGATATGGGAAGCACACTACAGTCGAGTCGCTGGGCATTTCGGGGTCGAGAAAACAGTAGCAATCCTGCAGAAGTATTTCTATTGGCCGGACCTTCGAAAGGATGTCGAGAAGCACATCAGATCCTGCACTGCTTGTGCCATTGCCAAACCGACCATCAAGAAACAAGGCCTATATACTCCTCTACCTACCCCTAGTCGACCTTGGGAATCCATCTCCATGGATTACATGTCGGGCCTGCCTTCTACTAAGCAGGGAAATGACTGTGTTTTTGTGGTCGTCAACAGATTCTCGAAGATGGCCATTATGGCGGCCTGCAAGAAGAATATCACAGCAGAAGCCATTGCTAAACTCTTCTTTGAACGAGTGTGGGTGCACTTTGGGATCCCACAGTCTATCATATTAGATCGGGATAGTAGGTTCCTCAGCACATTTTGGTCCAGCCTCTGGTCGATGTTGGATACCAAGCTCACCAAGTCCACAGCTTTCCATCCCCAAACAGATGGCCAGACAGAGGTCGTCAACAGAATGATTGTACACATTCTGCGCATGTACAATTCAAAGCATCCTCGCACATGGGACAAGAGCCTCCCTTATGTACAACATAGTTATAATCGAGCTCTCCATAGTTCAATCGACCATAGCCCCTTTCAGGTGGGCTTGGGATTCCAGTCACTATGTCCTATTGACGTAGCCATACCATTTGCAGCTGCTCAGGCTGATTCAGCTCATGTCCAGTCTAAAGTTGACAAAGAAAGTAGCTTCATCGAGTGCATTCAACACATTCGCCAGCAGGTTCATGATATATTGGACAAAGCCAATGCCAATTACAAGCAATGCCATGATCAACACCGGGTGCCACACAACTTCCAGGTGGGCGACAAAGTATGGCTACATTTGCAGAAGGAGTGCCTCACTTGACCCCACCGGGCAGCTTCTCCGCCCTCGCTCCGACGGGCCGTACACCATCACTAGCGCTCTAGGGAACAATGGCATTCGAGCTCAAAGATCGACCATTCCTTGGCTCCGCACCCGCCTCCCAACACGTCGCTCGTCCTTACTTCCCACTTCCCCATCGGGACACCTCGACACGAACAACCGGCCACCAATCCGAGTTAACCCAGACCGCATGGAAACAGCCACCACATTGCATCATGGGACATGCAAATCGGGGTTGTAACACTTCCGCGCGAAGATCCAACTGTATCGGGTTGTCAAAGCTGGCCAACTCCCGCACCAAGGAAAGTGGTTCACCAGGGACCAAGTTCAGCAGAAATTTCCTCATCTCATGGAGGAACTTAACGCAATGGGGACCATTGCTTCCTAAGGGGGAGGAATGATCCAGGTGGATATTGGTGGTCACCCGCCTATTCCACTTGGGGCTCCACCATTGTCTATTTCAGTTTTTCAGTTTCGGCACAGTTTACTATTTTTAGCAGTTTTTCGGGTCCTAAACTTCCGGAGCTGTTTTGAGGCCCTAAACGACGTTTTTGGGAAAATGGAGGGCAACATGGGTCCATGGACCGATGTTGCCCGTTCCAAATTTGTAGTCCTCGGATAGATCTTTCTAACGAGGTATGGTACGCGTCAAACGGAGATCGTATGCCAAAGTTACGCCCCTGGGAAGTTGAAACACCAATTTACCCAAACGGGGCCCATAGTTTTGGCGCTTCATCTCCTAGGGTTAGGGTTTTGGCTGTTTAGGATTTCCCATGGTTTCTAAATGATAAATAGGCCCTCGAGCCTCATTGTAACTCAGTTCAGAGGCATGTAGCCGCCACATCTCTTCTCAGAGATAGCTACCAGCGCCCTAGCTAGTTTTATTTCCATTCTGTCTGTAAGCAAATTTCAGTTCTTTGATATTAATGAAATGAAGTGTTATTTCCGCTGCATCTCTATCTTTATGTTTATATGTTTATTCTGTTGCGTTCCTGCATAAATCCGGATCAGGAAGTGCTGCAACTTAAATATAACATCATTCCTAAAGGATTGATTCCTTTAGAGGAACTCTTTGATCAAGATGATGTAGCCCGAAAACCGACATTGAGGCCGACTGAAAAAGGTGTTGAAGAAGTAAATATTGGGACAACTGAAAACCCCAAGATGGTAAATTTATCCAAGTCATTGTCACCGGAGGTAAGAGCTGAGTATGTGAGATTGTTTTCTTCATTTGCTGATGCTTTCGCGTGGGATTACTCAGATTTAAAAATGTATGACACTAATATCATTCAGCATACTATCCCTATTAAACCAAATCAGAAGCCTTTCCATCAGAAGTTGAGGAGAATCAATCCGAAGCTACTACCATCGATTGAGAAGGAGGTAAACAGGTTGTATAAGTCAGGAATCATTGTACCTATCAGATTTTCTGATTGGATTTCCAATTTGGTGCCCGTGAGGAAAAAGACAAGTGAGGTCCGTTTGTGTATTGATTTAAGAAATTTGAATAAGGTGTCATTGAAGGACAATTATCTGCTGCCAAAAATGGACCATATATTGCAATGAGTAGTTGGAGCATCAAGGATGTCACTACTCGACGGCTGTTCAGGATATAATCAAATTTTAGTGCATGAAGACGATCATGACAAAACTGCGTTCACCACTCCATGGGGAACGTTTCATTATGCCAAGATGTCGTTTGGTTTGAAAAATGCAGGTGCCACTTTTCAGCGGGCGATGGACATGGCTTTCGCCAATGAGAAAGATGTATTTTTGGTTGTTTACCTTGATGATTTGACGGTGTTTTCAAATTCTGATGAAGAACATTTATATCACTTGAAAGTTGTTTTTCAGAAGTGCAGAAAATATGGCATTTCGCTGAATTCGAAAAAGAGCTTGTTTGCCATGGATGAAGGCAAACTTCTTGGCCACATCATATCGAAATACGGCATTCATGTTGACCCTACACATGTTGAAGAAATCCAGCAAATTGAACAGCCCCGGAACAAGAAAGAAATATAATCATTTAATGCTAAAATGAATTTTCTGCGTCGTTTCATTCCAAATCTTGTTGAGCATCTTAGAGAGATCACAAACATGCTGAAAAAGGACAGTCAAGTGAAGTGGACAGAAGAAGCAGTGAAATCATTCAATTTGGTAAAGTTAGCTCTTTCTTCAGCTCCCATTTTAATCAGCCCGGATTACACACAGGACTTCATTTTGTTTTCGTTTGCTTCTGAGCACACTTTGGCAGCTGTTTTAATGCAGAAAAGAGATGGAGTTGAGAAGCCCATTGCCTTTTTCAGTCGAATTATAAGGGACGGAGCTTTGAAATATAACATTATTGAGAAACAAGCACTTGCTCTTGTGAAGGCCTTGAAATATTTTCGTGTGTATATACTGCATTCCCACATTATAACTTACGTTCCTAACGCAGCTATCAAAGATGTTTTGGTACAAGCAGATCCGGAAGGAAGACGGGGTAAGTGGATCGCTGCGTTGTTAGAATATGATGTGGAGATTAAACCGACCAAGCTGATCAAAGGACAAGGACTAGCCAAGCTCATGGCTGAAACAAATCTGCATGCTTTAGACATAAATTTGATCGCTGCTATGTCTGATGAGGATGAGGAAAGTGCATCATTTCAGGTATCTGATATTTTTGTTTCTTCCCCTTGGTATGCTGACATTTTATATGTACTTCAGAATTTGTCTCCACCACCGGGGATGCCTAGAAATAAGAGTAGAACCTTGAAGTTGAGGGCTGCAAATTTTTTCATATTGAATTCTGCATTATATTGGAAAGACCCCGGTGGAATGTTGTTGAATTGTTTGGTAGAGGAAGAAGCCAAAAGCGTTTTGGAGGACTTTCATAGAGGAGACTGCGGGGGCCATCTATTTTGGAAAACCACATCGAATAAGATTCTGAGAGCGGGATAATATTGGCCTTATTTATTTTCTGATGTATATAAGGCTGTTAATAATTGTCATGAATGTCAAATTTTCGAAGGGAAACAAAAATTACAACCTTTGCCTCTTAAACCAATTGAAGTTAGCGCACCATTTCAGTAGTGGGGATTGGATTTCATTGGGGAAATCCATCTGGCATCTTTAGGACAACATAGATGGATATTGACAGCAACGGATTACTTCACGAAGTGGATCGAGGCAATTCCCACCCGACAAGCCACGGATGCGGTGATTATTTCTTTTCTTGAGAGTAATATTCTGTCACGTTTTGGTTGTCCTAGTAAGATAATCACAGATAATGCAGCGGCCTTCAAGTCAAAAAGGATGGTTGAATTTTGCAATAAGTACAACATCAGCTTGGGACATTCGACTACCTACCATCTGCAAGGAAATGGCTTGGCGGAGTCTTCCAATAAGTCTTTGGTAAATATCATTAAGAAATTGCTGGAAATCAATAAGAAAGGCTAGCACAAGAAATTAGTGAATGTGCTTTGGGATGATCGGGTAAGTCAGAAAAAATATATTGGCATGTCTCCTTTCGAGTTGGTGTATGGAGTAGACACAGTGTTTCCCACTTCTCTTGTTGTCCCGGTAGTCAAATTGCTTCAGGAAGCAGGTAGTGAGGAAGATCCCATGCAGCAAAGGATAAATCAAATGATTCATTTACAGCAAACAAGGGAGGAGGTCTTTCAAAATACATTCAAGTTGCAGGAGCGCATCAAAAAGATCTATGACAGGAAGGCGAAAGCAGATAAGTTTCAGCTAGATGAGGTGGTTTTGAAGTGGGATGCTTGAAATGAAGATAAGGGTAAGCATGGCAAATTTGAAAACCTTTGGAAGGGTCCTTTTAAGATTGCAACGTATCGTGATCAGAACACCTTTCTTCTCAAGGAAATGAACAGGGATGATTGTCCTGGAGGGCCAATCAATGGTCAGCTGCTCAAGCGATACCATTTCTGAGTATTTTCCGCTGATTTCATCATCATTGTATATATCGTTCTACTTCTGTTTTATCGCAAGAGTGTACTGATCTCTTGTCTTCAGTCTGGGGCCCGGAGCGAAGGCTATAATTCTGAAGAAGGAGGTTAGTTGGTTTGAAGTTTTTCAAGTCAGTTTTATCTGTCATTTCAGTTTTAAAATCGAGTCGGTTTCAGTCAAGTTTCAGTCAGTTTTCAGTCAAATTTTCAGTCAATAAATTTGTCAAAGGTTTTGTGTTATCCGTTCAAATAATGACTCCATCACCCAATGTATGAAGGCACTGTCTAGCTCTTCCAGAGATCTGCCGTTCTTGGCATCTCCTTGGAGCTACCATCCCCATTGGAGCCAATGTTAGAGTCGGTCCTTACAACCCTCCGTCAGAGATCATTTCACTTTTTGCATATCATTTTTAGGTGTCTCGCTCACTTCACTTCGTTTCATTTCGCTAGGGGCATGCCATTGACTGACGAGAGGGTTTGGTCTTCTTGTATTCCCTCATGCTTGTACCTGCTGGGCTAATTTAAAACTTTTCAAAGTTCATCAAAGTTCAGTTACGTCATTCATGGTCATAAATGAATATTTTGGTCAACAAGAGTCTTTTAGTTTTAGAGTCTAGGGTTCAGTCTTTTGATATGTTTAATAAATGCACGCAGGCCATGAGGATGATTTTCGAAAAGGTTCTTAGTTCAAATTTTTATCATTAAATACATTTGAGGACATTTCTTGTTCAAAAATTTGTTTTGAATAAGAAATTGTCGAATTCATTTTTTGTAATAATCAGGTATTTTTCCCACCATAAAAATTTCAAATGCAACCTCTGATCTTTTCCGAAGTCCAAACGCCAACATCCCTGCAAAAACAACCAAATTTCATCAGTCCAAACTCAGAAAATCAATGAAAAAGCCAAAAGACAGAAGTTTAATGAAAGGATAAAGTGCCAAATGACAAACATTACAAAGTGGGTTTTTGAAGAACTAAAAATTAAACCCATCTCTTCCAAGATATTTCAAAGGCTATATAAACCATTTGAACCAAGTTACATTCACAAATTTTCAAAGCAGAGATCGAATTGAAGGGTTGAAGGACGAAATTTTTGTTTTGAAGCCGAGACAGTGTGTAGAGAGTGCGCGCGGCGCATACAAAGGAGCGCATGGCGCATGGGATGTGGGCGGCGCACTGAGCAAAAATTGGTAGTGGAAATTTACATGCGCCCGGTGCACCAGACCAACGCGGCGCATTGGGTTTGCACGCGGTGCGTTGAGCTCTCCAACTCCAAACTCATCAGCAGTCAGTGATTTTTCAAATTCAAATCATATTTTTGCCTCCAAGTAAGTGTGTCAAAGCTCGCTCAATGATTTTTGGATATGCTGTGGTGGTTTAAAGGCGAAGAAAACAAATGTTTGAATGGTCAAAAAATTAACCCTAGGTCTACATCCAAAAATTGCTCCATAGGGTTTTGAAAGAAGTGTTGGTGATATTGTTGGTGTTTCAAAATTGTTTCAAACAACATGTATGCTCTTGTTATGGAATGTCATCATTGCCACTGTTAGATTTACCATAGTCCCATTTTCAGTGTTCCCATATCCCTTTATACTCTTGACCCCCATGTGAGATCCCAAACCCTACTTATTACCTCTTTCCCTTCCATTGATTAAAATTCAAGTTTTCATAAGGATCAATGGTTGTTTTCATGTTTTTGACTGCACTTTGGCCATTTGAATAACTCTTATATCTATCACTTGGCAAGCCCCCATTAATATTACCCATTCCCATACTATTTGTAAAGGTATGTAATCCCAACATTTTCCAAAGAAGTGAGTAAATTGTTTGTCTTTTCCAAAGTCACTTGACAGTCCATTGTGTTACTTGTAACATTTCCCACAGTTCCCATTCCATGTTAGAAACAGTTGGCATATTTGATAGTGAAAGGCAAAGCATCTAGTCATCATTTTCAGACATACTCCTAATGCTTGTTTTCACCATACCTATATCAGCATATATTTTTCAAACATCTTGATTTGAGCGCCATGTCAGAGACGGATTCAGTTTATGAGCAGGAGTATGACAGTGATTCCACAGCAGAGGTTAATGTTCCAAGGAGGTCTCACAAAAGTGGAAAAAGTGGTAGGCATGTCAGGGAGGAACCTACTTCTTTGGTTCAATTGCAGGCTTGCCCACTTGCAATGGATTGTTTTCAGCATCAGTCATGTTTCCAATACTGTGAGATGATTTCCCAAACTCAGCATCATCATGAGTTAGCTCGCCTATTTGTTCTACATTTGCATGATGGCCGTGTAAACCTTGCTGGAGTAAACTTTATTTTGTCACCAGAGACCATTTCTCAGGCCACCGGGATACCAAACATAGGAGAGGAATGGAACAAACGACAGCAGCTAGAGAAATCCTATTATGAGCCATATATCAGACCTGGATATATGAGGCAGCTGAGCAGGGTATTTCCATTCCAATTTCTAAAGGATGAGTATGCACCGTTGATGAGATTGATCATTAGATATTTTAGTTGCGAGGGCAGATTATTGCACCTCTATGCGTACCATATCCGTTTGTTGATGCATTTCACGAGGGTACGTATGATGATAATTCAATAATTCATGTACCGTAACATAGAGCAGATGCCATTTATTGTATAGAAGAAGACCCCAGCACAGCAGCATAACAGTATATATCATTACGCGCTGATCAAAATCATGGTGGTTCATCAGCTCACACAGCAGGGCATCGCATGGGATGAGTTCATCTCCCGTGACTTCTTTGCAGCGCCACAACCACCTCCCGAGGTAGTTCATGATGAGGGAGAGCCTACACACCAGTTTGATATTCCTGAGACTGAGAATATCAGTTTTCCAGTGTATGTGACATATCAGCGAGGCCACAGAGCCTTATTTGCAGCTACACGACGAGTACTATCTCCACCCGGGGTGGAAGGGGTCTCGCCTTCGACATCAGCACAGGTACAGGTTCAGGACAGAGGCAAGAGGCCTATGCACGATGAGGGCCCTTCAGGAGGCCGAGACACTGATTTTATACTCATCGATGTTGATGCAAGATCTCCTAGCTCGAAACTGAGGGAGGTCATCCAGGAGCAGAAAGCTGAGATTGGTACTTTGATAGATAATTTTCAGAGAGCACAGTGGGTGATAAAGTACTTTGGAGCAGTGGAAAAAACAGCTGGAGGATCATCACACACTTGTAGAGCTGCGGCGAATCCGTGAGGATCGACAATTGGCCCGGAAGAGACCTGGTGACATGACACCAATTGAGCGAGAGACCGAACTCATGCATGTTAAAATTCATCTGGAGAAGTTGTTGGCAAAGGCAAATAGAGACAAATACATGCTCCGTCATATGAAAGGTCATTATTGGGCCCGCATGCATGTTTGCAGAGCAAAAATGAAGATCCTGAAGAGAAGGTTGAGCAGAGCACTGAAACAACGAAAGAGGCCTAATCCACTCTGGATCTTGGCTGAGGCTTCGTTGGCAGAGCATGAGGCATGACAGGGGATCTTCGCTCCAAATTTCAGCAAATTTGGAGAATTTTTTGTCATTTTTGAAAATTTTGGTCACAAAACAGGTTTTTTCGCCCAACGCGTAGCGCGTCTCGACACGCGCTTATGATTGGGACACCTTCTGGAGGAAAAATTTGTATTTTTGGATTTTTCATGGTAATTTATGCATGCTCAAAAATGGCCGAAGCATTTCATCAAGTTTTGGATGATCAAAAGGGCCAAAAACACCATGAAAACCACCTTTCTGCCACCTTTTGCACCAGCAGGAAGTACTTCTGGGAGAATGAAGTTTTGGAGGGGCAAATGAGCTCCAAATTGAAAAATTCCACTTGGGTTGGATAAAAAAAATCTAGGGCTTTCCAAAGAGCTATCATGCGCTCAATTGGGACTCTAGGAAGTGCCCCAAAAATATGCTTAAAGTAGCACAATGCATAGAGCTTTGGCACGCGACGCATAGAGATTTTGGGCATGTTTTTCACCTTCCAGCTCAGAAATTCGGCCAGTTTGGACTAGTTTCACCTCTTGATGTAATTTTTGGTTTTTCTTGATGTAATTTGATGTAAATTATGTAACTTGGGCACTTATTTACTTGTTCTAGATGATTCATTCACAAAAAAGTGAAAATCAAGTGAATGGATCAGTTTCCTAGCTTATAGAGGCAAGTTGTTTGGTTGCCTAGATTTTAGCTCCTTGTTTAGAATTGGTTCAAAATGCTCCTAGAAGCATGAGATCGACCCCTAGAGGCATGGGAAGGGGTTAGAATTTTCTATTTATTGTATTTTCTGAGACACTTTCAGGATTGGTCTCTTGGGAAAAGTTTGGCACACTATTGTACATATTTTCTGCATTTTGGCTAAGGAAAGATCAGAGGTTTTGCAGCACCTGTTGGTATTCTTGTGGCTTTCAGTTTTGATGGTGTGTTCTCTCAGTTGTTTGTAAGTTATTTAATGTTTAATGTATGCCATTCCCTTATTTTACTTCTGAAACTAAATGAATGAGTAAATGAGGTAGAATCCATTGATTCCAGTGCTCTGCCTTTAAATTTGTTTAGTTTTATATGTTTTCGCCAGTTTGGAGAGGATTCTTGTTCTCCCTTTCCCTCTTCAGCTCCTTGTCATTCTGATCCATCCATACACATAATCAAAAAGCATCAAGACTACTGCCTACCTTGCCCCAACTCGAATTCTGCAAAGATCTGGCCTCATCCCCGAGCCCAAAATTGTTTTTCCCATTTTTCCAACGAAAACCCAAAAATTTGAAACAAACCTTCCTATCTATTTACTAGCCTAAAATCAATATCCATTATAAGTCATCTCAGCCCCTTTTGAAGACCTTTTGCTGAGATAGATCTGGAAAGAGCCCTCTCCTGTCCTCGTAGGGCTAGCTACAAGGCTGAGCTTGGTTTGATGTTGCCTTGAGTTTTACCTTATTTCAGCCTAAGGTAGATTCGAGTGCTAACACACCCTAAGAGAAAAAGGGCTTGGTTAACACCGCCAAGAAAAGACTCTAAAACATTGAAATCAATTGATCTTGCACCTCTCTTCCCTTGTTTTGATATTGTAATCAATTGATCCTGCACCTCCCTGCCCTTTTCGGTCTCTTTTTCCTTTGTGTCATGTTTGTGTCATCATCATTGCACCACCAAGGCGTTTATCCTGGAGACTTCTTGGCCTTCATCCTCAATTTCCGGTAAGAATACTTACTCCTCCGCGTAGGATTCAAGTTAGTCCTCCACCAAGTCTGCACATTGAATCTTCTTCTGGTCCTTTGGGTTCTCCTTCTCGGTCTGCCTTCGGTTCTCCCCCTGACACCTTCACCATGTCTGGTGCAGGACCTAATGTTGGTGGTAACCCCGGCCCTCATGTCGAGAATACCACTAGTGGGACTGCAAGAGACACTACCCCGGCTGCGCCCTTGCTCCCCTTCATGGCAGGGCTCAACCTCCTTGATTTTGACTAGTTGATAAATGACCCTATACACCATGATGCTAGTTGGCCTGCCATGCTGACAAATATCCCTTCGACATACCAAATTTTGAAGGCCTTGCTAGAGAAGATCCTTCAAATCATGTTCGATATTTCCACATATGGTGTTCATCTAACTCCATTACCGATGACTTTTTCTATCTTCGGTTGTTCCAACAAATGCTTACAGGTGAAGCTTCTAAGTGGCATGTTGATCAGGCCCCTTCCTCTCATACCACCTTTGCAACTCTGGCTCAGGATTTTTTTTCTTACTTCCAGCTCCCCCTTCATTATGACACCGGTATCGAACTCTTGACATATTTCCGTCAATCGTCTACGACCCGCCTTTCCGACCATGTCCAGGAATGGCGGAGAAGAAAGAGCCTATGTCGAGCTCCTACCTTCGAAGATCGTGTTTACATGGACTGGTTCCTTAGATCTCTCTTGCCACCTATTGGGAAAGATTTCGCATCGCACTTTCCTCAAACTGAAGAAGCCGCTCTCCAAATTGCATTAAAGTACGACCTGATCTACACTCAATCAGGTTATGTTTATACCGTTCTACCTGATCTTCCGAGGCCCGGTGGTGCCAACACACCGGGGGCATCTCATGCCATTGACGGTATCATTGGAGCTCTCTCTAATCCATATGCTCAACCTCCCATGGGCTATGGCTTTCCTCAGGATGGGGCCAACACCTCTTGCACTTTTCCCCCTCCTGATAGCACGAATCTAGGATACGGAATGCCTCCTCTTTTTTCCCAATGTCCTATTTACCACACTATTACCCAAACTCCTTATTATTTGTGTCCACAGCCTGGTTCTCCAGCTCCTCCAGCATTAGCACCTCCTCCTCCCTTGCCTTCTCAACCCTTGCAACAACAACCACTGCCCCCTCAGGGGAAAGTGTATGCACATTAGGGCACGACTAATCCTCCTCCTTCCAAAAATAAGAGGAAAGGCACTCAAAATTAGTCTGCTCCTGGTAATCCTAGACCTAATTCTCAAAATAATGCTCCTAACACTATGAACCAGCAACAGGGCACCCAGCCCAAGTAGGATAGGCCTGTTCGCACGAACAAGCCTTGTTCTTGTTGTTGTGTTTATGGTCATTACACACATGATTGTCCACTTTTACCACAAATGTGGCAACTGTGGGAGTATCAAGTAACATTGCAAGGACAAAAAGCCTCCCCTTCCATCCCTCCCAGTCCTGTAGCTAGTCAACCGACTGTGCTTACTGATCCTTTCCCTTAGCAAGGATTTGTGGCTACCTAACCACCTGAAGGTCAGGTTGCCACTCAACCTCTTCCATCTAGTACCTTCGATTACCAGATTCTCATGATGAACTCTGATCAATATTTAATCGTAGACATCAATCTTCAGACTCGGTTCTGTCAGTACAACAAGCCTCCCACTACGTCTGTCCCCGAGTTGCCTTCTTCAGTCTCTACAGAGCCTCTTTCGACACCTAATGGTCCCTTACAGATCCCTCAGCCTAAGGTGGAGGTTCATACCAAGATCCCTAAGGGACCACTACACCGAAATGCTGCTTCCGGCAGAGCTACCCATTCGTATAACATAGTAGATGATTTGGCACAATCCCCTGCTGCCATTTCAATGTTGGAACTCCTCTAGTTGTGCCCTTCACAAATAATATCTCTACTATATGCCATGGGTGTTGTAGATCCTTTAGGAGATCAATTGATTGTACTTGATGTTGATCGGTTATAACATCCTCCTCTCCCGGCTTCCGTTGCTTTCCAAATCCCAGTCAAGATCCGGAACACTAACATTTCCCGGTGCATTATTGATGAGGGGGCATCCACCTGTGTGATGTCTGCTTCGGTTTGGAAGCAACTTGGATCACCTAATTTGGCTCCTTCCATGATAACCCTTCGTGCGTGGTTTGGCCATGCCTCCCAACACATCAGCTTATTCCTCAATTGTCCTATTACTCTTGCGGGCAAGACTATTTGTGTTGACGTAGAAGTCATAGATGCCCCCTTGGATTACAACATTCTATTGGGTTGTAGCTACACTTATGCAATGTCTGCTGTCCGTTTCATGGTCCACCACAAGATATCCTTCCCTCATAATGGAAAGATAGTCATCATTGACCAGTTGACATATTATTAACCGAAGTATCAGACCTTCCATGAGTCCACTATCTCTTCGGTGGCCAACAAGCAAACCGTTGATCCTTGGACTAGTGTTTCACCCAGAGTCTAAAAATACTCCTCATTGCTTGGTACATTCCCTAGTCTTCCTCCTCCTGTCTCTAATCCTAGCTCATTGAATGTTTTCATGATGTAATCATCTCGAGTTGCCCTCAAACGGCCCGCCTTAGCTAGTCAGTAGCCTCCTCACCCTCTGCAGCCTTCTCCTAGCCCTTCTATTCAACCTTTTGGACCTCCTCCTCTTGGCCCTTCAGCTGGTACTCATGAGACTCCTTACCCTCCTAGAACAGTTCCTCCAGGCCTTAACCATTTAGGAGCCATCTCGCCTGGCCATTACCCCTCTGGTCAGATACCATTCCTAGCTCCCCCACCAGGAGTCTATACGGCACCTATCATGGCCACCCTCTCTCTTCCTAACTTGACCCTTGGGATTCTCGTTTGGTACCTTGATCCTCCAGCTGCTACCCCACTAGGTCAACCTAAATCTTATCTTGATTTGATCCCAGTTCAACTAGTCTCCATGACTTCTCCCACTGCAACAGTGCCTCAACCATCTCAACAAGAACCACCTCCTATTGCAACCGCTTCAGGTAATAAGGGAAAAGCTCGCAAGAGGGCCTCCAAGGACAAGGTTTCCCCGACGAACCCTGCACCTCCCTTGCCTGCAAAGCCCTGTGCTTTGTGTGATGTCCTCGGCTATGCCACCCATAACTGTCCTGAACTACTGCGTATCAAGCCCATGGTTAAAGTTGCATTCCCTGAGTCTATGGTCCCTGAAGCCTCTATTTATTCCTCGAATGCAGCCATGAATCCTAAAAATATTCACACTAACCAACCTTGTGCATTGTGTGATCTCCATGGCCATTATTCTCACCATTTTCCCCGCCTTACGCATTACCACACCTCACTAGATGTAGTTCAAGATTACGAGATTGAACAAAACCAATCCACCTCTCTCATACTTGCATAGTATGCTGCAGGCCAGACTAAGGATTTACCCGCTCCCTTTGACATTCCCTCTCCTGATGTCGAGATGAAGGAGCCTGTGGCCACCATCCTCTACCTTTCATCATCTATGAGACCTTGGGTGGAAGCTCCCTCTGAATCTTCCCCTATTGTTTTGCTTAACCTCCCTTCAGCGATCACCCTAGGCTCAACATCCATAGATCCCTTCTCTACTTGTTCTTCCGTCATCCCCCATGACGATGCGCATGTGAACCTTTCTTCTCTTGATGATGAGTCAGGTAGCTTTGCCATGTCATGTGGTATCCCTTCCTCCAGTCCCTCCATCTTATATTGTGATGATGACATCATGGAAGCCATGTCCACCCCTGACTTCATCTTTCCTTCCCATAAGCAGGATAGCACCACCCGTGCCTATGGTGACTTTCGTGATATCAACACAAGTTACACCTCCGGTAGCTCCCACACTCCACCTCATTGTCGGCGTGTGAGTAGTAGACATCTTACCCAGATCACTCCCTCCCACAGAGTGCATTCGATTTCTACTTTGCATTCAGGTTGCCAGCATTGTTCATCATCCTCCCATTTATTGTCTTGTGGCACCTTTCATATGGACCTCCCATCCACACTTTATATCGGTTTTTCTAATGGTGCAATTCGATACTCCAAGAATCTAGCCTTGGCAGGTTGGGCCATTTTTAACCCCTTGCACTCCCTTGTTCTCTCAAACGGGGTATGCATTGGTACTGCTACCAATAACCAGGCCGAATATGATGTAGTGCGAGGTTTATTAGGCGATTCCCTTTCACATCGCATTCTCCACCTTCATGTTTGTTTAGTTTCCCTACTTCTTGTCATGTAATTGAATGGTGTCTATTATGTGCATAATCCTATCCTTTTTAGAAGATATTTATGAGTGAAGCTTTTGATGTGTGAATTTGAAATCATTACATTTCGTCATGTACCTAGAGCACAAAATCACTATGTAGATAGCATTGCAAACCATATTCTAGATTGGAATTTAGCACACGCATTTAACACAAGACAATAACATTAAAATATCAAAACAGTGCATATCCATAATGTGTTGTATAAAATGTTTTAGAATCCATCTACTCTGATACATATGACATGCCCATAGCATGTTACAAAACTCAAAACTAGGGGCACCACCTGCCCCTACACACTAATCACTATCTGGAGGATCCCGAGCCAATGGATCTGCTCCTACAGCTCGTAGATCAAGCATACCCTATCCGGCCATCACCATGTGCCGCATGACCCCTCGCCACTCAGAGGGTAGACCAATACATGGCTCTATGTACTGGTCATATAATTCATGCCAGCTGCGCTCTGAAACACTGGTCAGAAGCCTCTCACATTTATGACGGATTTCCTCCAAGAGGGCTACTGCATCCTCATTTTACTGCGCCCTCACTCCACTAAGTCCTGCGGTCCCTGATACTGCAGGTCATCCCATATATCCGGCTGGTTTTACCAGCGTTGTATCTGCATACCAAAAGTGAAAGAATCAATACCACACACAATATTCTAGACCTTTACATGCACATAAAATATTAGCAATTTGTCACTTACCATCGGGCCCCCATATTCGACCAGGCAGCAGTGGAAAACCTGGGTCCCCACAATAACTCATCCCACTATAGGGATGGTGACGCAACAAAACTGAAAGTCAGCCCCATGGAGAGATGGTCAACCATCGTCGTGGCTTTGTCCGCATTCTCCCTTCAGATACTTGGTTCGCCTCCACGTGGTCTCCTTAATCTTCTTTAATTTATTTATCAATTTCAAATAAATTGACAAATAAATGTAATCACAACTTTGAATGTTTAATTATATCTCCCAGCATATGTATTTACCTCCGAACCTTTATAACCAAAGTTTAACCCTTCGCACTTTATTTTAATACTCCACGCTTTTTTAAACAAATAACTTATAATAAACCTTTAGCTCTGGACCCCACCTCTACGATCAATTGACCAATAAAACGCATGCACCGTACCTCACTTATCGCTCACGCACCTCATTTATCGTTCGTGCATCTACAACAAGCGACCACCATCCGATGGCCCTCTCCCAGATCAACGGCTCTCGACAATATCGCTCGGCATCCTAGTACGAACTATAACGTGCGATGGCGCGGTTTAAATGGTGGTTTTCCGGGGGTCCACTTCGCCACACATCAACAGGTCTATGGAATCATTCCCCAACCAGGAAATACCACTTATTCACCAAAAGCGGTGCGATATGGGCAATCTTCCTTACAAATCCACTTGTGGTTTTTTTTACAGTGGTTAACCAAGGTTAGTCCAGGGTTGCGCTATCCTTTGGATTAATTAACTCAGGTTAGGGATCTTGGCGTAAGTAGTAATTCTACCATTTAAACATATTTCACGGCCACAGTTCCTCTACACAGGCCTCGCCTGTGGGTGGGATTTATTCAACAGGGTTTTGCTCAATAAATTTCGAGAAAACGATAGAAAGAGGGATGCGGAGTCGATATAATGGCTCGACTCAGTAATTATATATATATACATAGAATTCAATTGCTTCACAATTAAAAAATCTCTTCACAGACAAAGGTTCGAGTCAATCCAATGGCAACAAGCTTCGAAATCATCTAACTGGAAACAATTGTGAACACACAGAGTTTATTGTAGAAATCTCTCTATTCCTCTTCTTCTTTTCCCTCACTTAATACATTCTAGGGATCACATTTATATACATAAACATATGACTCTTCGATTCCTCTGAGAGGACCGTTCTAGAAATCAAAGGTCTAATTACAACTTACTCGAATAACTGAACTGTTCGACTTCTACAACTCTAACTAATCTAAATGATACAGTCAGCTGAGGTATTGACACCTAGCTGTTACAATTCAAATTTTTTGAACCCTCCTAGCCACAACATGTGGAAAAAACTTCCTACATTGCTGGCTAGTGTCTAATGCCCCTGCATCAGACTCCCAAGGGCAATATTCTTCATGGGCTCCTGTCCATGGGCTCTTCCACTGATCTGCCTATCTTCTGCAACATTCCTTCAGTCATCCAAGTGGCATCTTCCTCTAGCTTGTCCTTCCATTTGATCAAGTACTGAAAGTACTCTTGTCTTCCGTTCCTTCTGAATGGTCCTTTATCCAATATCTTCTCTGGTTGCAGTGGTTGCACTGGAGGTAGTTGTTCTCTCCACTCAATCTGTTCCTTGTTTGCTGATCTTTCTTCTACACCATAATCTTCATACTTGTACAAATCTGCAACACTAAAAATGGGAGATATTCCAACATCAGGAGGTAATTCAATCTCATAATCATTTGCAGAAAAATTTCTAAGTATCTTGCATGGCCCAATATTTTTGAACTTCAATTTGTGATACTGCTTCTTTGGGAATCTCTCCTTTCTCAAGTGTGCCAAAACTAGATCTCCTACTTCAAAATGAACTTATTTTCTGCTCAAGTCCGCTCTGCTCTTGTATTTGATGCTGCTGCCTTGTAGTTGTTGTTTCACTTGTTCATGTATGGCCTGGATCTCTGAAGAAAATTCCTCACCATCTGCACTCCTCAGCTCTGACTTTCCCATATTTCTCAACTCTAATATTCCTCTGGGGTGCATTCCATAAACAATATGAAATGGACTCTGCCCTGTGCTCTTGTTTGGTGAGTCATTATATGCATATTCTTCCTGAGGAAAAATATGATCCCACTGCTTGGGATGCTCTCCTGCAAGACTTCTCAACAAATTTCCCAGACTCCTATTCACTACCTCAGTTTGTCCATCAGTCTGAGGATGATAAGCTAAGCTGAAACTCAGTTTGGTACCAGGTTTCTTCCACAGTGTCCTCCAAAAATGACCCACAAATATGGTATCTCTGTCTGAGACAATACTCTTGGGAAACCCATGCAATCTAACAACTTCTTTGAAGAAAAAGTTAGCAACATGGGTGGCATCACTAGTTTTATAGCATGGAATAAAATGTGCCATTTTGGAGAATCTATCCACCACAACAAAGACTGCATCATTCCCTCTCTGAGTCTTGGGTAATCCTAGAAAAAAATCCATACTCACCATGTCCAAAGGCCTGTTTGGAATGGGTAAGGGAGTGTACAATCCTGCATTCTGGCTCCTTCCTTTAGCATACTGACAGATTTTGCAATTCTTCACAAACTTGTTCACTTCTACTCTCATCTTGGGCCAGTAATAGAAGTGACTCAGCAGCTCATAAGTCTTATCAGTACCAAAGTTTCCAACAATTCCACCACTATGCTTCTCTTTGATCAAATTTTCCCTCACGGAACATCTTGGTACACACAGTTGGCTTCTTTTGAATAACAAGTCCTCCTGCAGGAAATAATCCAGCCACCGTCTTATATTTGTTAAAACAGGGTTACTACATGCCTCAAATGCTTCTTTAAAATCTGGATCTGTTTTATACAATTCTTTGAGAAAATCAAATCCTACAACTTCAAAATTAGTTTCTTGAACAAGCATGTGCCTCCTACTCAAAGCATCAACTACTTTATTGGCTTGACCACTTATATGCTTCAAAAAAAAATTAAAACCTTGGAGATACTCAACCCATTTAGCATGCTTATGTTTCAACTTGGGCTGCTGTACAATATGCTGCAAATCATGATTGTCAGAATATAATACAAATTCCCTGGACATCAAATAATGTCTCCACTTCTTCAGTGCCTGGAAAATTG
The DNA here is from genome assembly GCA_034641835.2 of Pinus albicaulis. NCBI lineage: Eukaryota > Viridiplantae > Streptophyta > Pinopsida > Pinales > Pinaceae > Pinus > Pinus albicaulis. The sequence continues at coordinate 174,435,336 of CM076579.1, forward strand.
CATAGAATTCCTTCTCATAAGAGGAATACTTTCTTCTGGTGTCATTCAGATTTTCACTGAAATAGGCTACAGGCCTATCATCCTGACTCAACATAGCTCCAATGGCCTCTCCACTGGCATCACATTTTACTTGAAATGGTTTAGTAAAATCAGGCAGAATCAAAACAGGGTTCTCCGTTATCTTTTGCTTCAAAATTTTAAAATTTATTTCTGCATCAACAGTCCACTTAATTGGCTATTTTCTCTTCTTTATTGTCTCAATTATGGGTTCATTGATCTTACTGAAGTTTCTTATAAACTTTCTGTAAAAACTAGCAAGTCCATGGAAACTTCTTACCTCAAAAACATTCATGGGTGAAGGCCACTCCACAATTTCCTTAACCTTTTCTAGGTCCATCTTCAATCCTTCTGCAGAAACAACAAACCCCAAATACACCAAATCTTCCTTCATGAATGAGGATTTCTTCAAATTTATCAGTAGTTTCTCTTGGTGTAGCTTCTTCAAGACATGATTAAGATGCCTTAAATTTTCTTCTTTAGTTCTGCTGAAAACTAATATATCATCCAGATACACTATCACAAATTTACCAATGAACTCTTTCAATACTTCATTCATAAGTCTCATAAAAGTGCTAGGTGCATTTGACAACCCAAAAGGCATTGCCATCCATTCATACAATCCTTCATTTTTTTTAAAGGCAGTTTTCCACTCATCACCCTCTCTTATTCTAATCTGATGGTATCCACTTTTCAAATCTATCTTTGAGAAATATTTAGCACTACTCAAACAATCCATCAAATCCTCAACTCTAGGTAAAGGGAATCTGTACCTGATTATGATCTTATTAATTTCTCTGGAATCAGTACACATCCTCCAGCCTCCATCTTTCTTTGGGATCAATACTGCTGGTACTGCACATGGACTCAAACTTTCCCTAATCAGCCCCTTGTCCACCAACTCCTATACTTGTCTATTGATTTCCTCATTTTCCTTGGGAGTCATTCTATAGGCTACCTTATTTGGTAGATTTGAACCAGGGATAAAAACTATCTGATGGCTGATCTTTCTCATAGGTGGCAGCTCATCAGGTAAATCATCCACAACAATGTCACAGTAATTGTCTAACATCTCTTGGATTTCTACTGGAAAATCAGAAATCTTTGTAGAAGTAAGAACTACCTTAGGTTTGCAAACTAAAGCAAAACTTACCTCTTATTCTTCTATCTATTGCAGATATTCCTTCCCACTCAGCAACAAGTTCTTTGGATCAATCACTCTGCTAGATGGCTCTCTTTCTTCCATGGTGTACCCCATCTTTGAAGAACTTGTAAGTGTTCTTCTTGCCATCATGCACTGCTGCTCTGTCAAACTGCCAAGGTCTACCCAGCAGTATATGACACACATCCATGGGCATTACATCACACAGGACCTTATCTTTGTAATTTCCCATTTGTAGCTCTATCTCACATTGCTCTTTTACAACCAGCTGGTGCCCTTTGTGCAGGCAGGACACCCTGTAGAGAGTTGGATGCTCCCTTTTCTTCAACTTCAGCTTTTCTATTACCTCAGTGGAAACTAGATTGTCTGTGCTACCACTATCAATGACTAGCTGACAGCATTTCCCTTGGACTTTGCATATGTTCCTAAACAAAGTCTTCCTTTGTGCAGGCTCAGTGACCTCTTTGGCTTGCTTCAACAGGACCTTATTTACCACCAAGGATTCTCCCCTCTCTGGAAGAATTTCTTCTTCAATTTCTGCCTCTTCTCCAGCCTGGGCAACAACAACATTTCTTGGACCAACATCCACATTCTCTGGACACTCATAGTGCTTATGTCCCACTTGCTGACATCTATAGCACCTTAATTCTCTACCTCTGCCTTTGTCTCTACCTCCTCTTCATTTTCCTTTATAAGAACCCCTTCTACCCCTTGCATCATCCTCTGTAGATGCATTCTGAGGTGAGCTACTGTTAGCTCCATCTCTGGGTGTAGTAGGCTTTCCTCTACCACCCCTACTTCCCTTTCCCCGGAAAGTACCTCTCTCCTTGGCAGACTATTTCCTCAAGAGTTTCTCCTCTGCTTTCAAGGCCATCTGATAGGCCTTTTCTACTGTCTTAGGAGACAGAAGACCAATCTCACCTTGGATCTCCAGCTTGAGACCATTCACATATCTGACAGTCTTCTCTGGTGTGTCTTGGAATTGCTCAGCCCTTATGCTCACTCTATAGAATTCCTCTTTGTATTCCTTTACTGTTAGCAACCTTTGTCTCAGGTTCTGCATTTGCTTATACAATGTCAGCTGATAATCACTAGGAAAGAATTTACCTTTCAATTTAGCCATCATTCTGGTCCAGCTCTTGATAGGTTGCTTGCCAACTCTCCTTCTTTCTGCTTGCACTCCATCCCACCAAAGTGCAGCATGTCCTTTCAGCTTTGTCACCACAAACTTGACCTTTTTATCTTCACTTATTTCTTCATAATCGAAGCACTTGTTCATTTCATTAATCTAGTCTACTAGTTCTTCTGGATTCAGTCCTCCTGAATAACTCGACACTTCAATTTTGGGCTTAACTGCAGACCCCAGAACAGTTCTAAGGAGCCTCATGTCAGGAGGAATCACAACATTTCTTTAGCTTCTTCTGTTTCAGGTTCACTGCTGTCTTCCAGATCTCTGGGCTGTCTTCGCTCCATGGCATCCATTCTGGCTTCGACCCTCTGCAACATCCCCAACACCTCAGCGTTGGCAACAAGTCTCCTTCTGCCAGCACCTGTACCAACTTGGATTTTCATGTCAACTCTTCTGCAAAAACAACCTTAAAACAATGGCTCTGATACCAAAAATGACGCAACAAAACTGAAAGTCACCCCCACAGAGAGATGGTCAACTGTCGTCATGGCTCTGTCCGCATTCTCCCTTCAGATACTTGGTTTGCCTCCACGTGGTCTCCTTAATCTTCTTTTATTTTATTTATCAATTTCAAAGAAATTGACAAATAAATATAATCACAACTTCGAATGTTTAATTATATCTCCCGGCATATCTATTTACCTCCGAACCTTTATAACCAAAGTTTAACCCTTTGCACTTTATTTTAATACTCCACGCTTTTTTAAACAAATAACTTATAATAAACCTTTAGCTCTGGAACCCACCTCTACGATCAATTTACCAATCAAACGCATGCACCGTACCTCACTTATCATTCGCGCACCTCGTTTATCGTTCGTGCATCTACAGCAAGCGACCACCGTTAGATGGCCCTCTCTGAGATCAATGGCTCTCGGCAATATCACTCGGCATCCTGGTACGAACTATAACGTGCGATGGCACAGTTTAAACGGTGGTTTTCCGGGGGTCCACTTCGCCACAAGTCAACAAGTCTATGGAATCGCTCCCCAACTAGGAAATACCACTTATTCACCAAAAGTGGTGTGATATGGGCAATCCGCCTTACAAATCCACTCATGGTTTTTTTGTACAGTGATTAAGCAAGGTTAGTCCGGGGTTGCGCTATCCTTTGGATTCATTAACTCAGGTCAGGGATCTCAACATAAGTGGGAATTATACCATTTAAACAGAGTTCATGGCCACAGTTCCTTTGCACAGGCCCTGCCTGTGGGTGGGATTTATTCAACAGGGTTTTGTTCAATAAATTTCGAGAAAACGATAGACATAGGGATGCAGAGTCGATACAATTGCTCAACTCATTAATTATATATATACACAGAATTCATTTGCTTCACAATTAAACAATCTCTTCACAGACAAAGGTTCGATTCAATCCAATGGCAACAAGCTTCGAAATCATTTAACTGGAAACAATTGTGAACACACAGATTTTATTGCAGAAATCTCTTTATTCCTCTTCTTCTTTTCTCTCCCTTAATACATCCGAGGGATCACATTTATATACATAGACATATGACTCTTCAGTTCCTCCGAGAGGACCATTCTAGAAATCAAAGTTCTAATTACAACTTATTCGAATAACTGAACTATTCGACTTCTACAACTCTAACTAATCTAAATGATACAGTCAGCTGAGGTATTGACACCTAGCTGTTACAATTCAAATGTTTTGAACCCTCCTAGCCACAACATGTGGAAAAAACTTCCTACATTGCTGGCTAGTGTCTAATGCCCCTGCATCAGATGGTCATCTATATATAGTGGCATATGATCCCAATGAGCAAAGAACTCGGGTCAGAACACCCGTCCAACCACCCCACCTCATCCTCTGCATAGTAGTCGCCCCCACCGACACAACCTAGGCTCTCTCAAGCCCCCATATTGGAGTTGTATGTGAGGTCGAAGGCTTGGGATCTTCTCAAAGAAAAATGAGCACAAAACTATACCATATGCATAGTCATGGTTCACTTACCGCTTGCATAGTGACAATTGTTGTTTCAATGATGAAAACATCATCTGGGGCCACCCATAGTAGGTTCCACTCAAAACACTCTCCACAAGCATCATCTGCCCTCCAGTGATGTGATGGAGTGCCTGGTTGCCCAGGATCCGTAGCACCGCTGCGGCCAAAACACGGGTCTCTAACCTCTCCAAATCCCCGATAGGTATCTGATTCCCCTTGACTTGGATACCTGGTTGAAAATGGCACTCTAAAAACTCTATGATATTCTGCCCCCTCGGTAATACTGGCTGAGTATTCCCTACCATCCCAAGTGGTGGGAGACCAGTCAGGAAATATATATCCTCGACTATCAACTCAATACGGTGCCCTTGAACTATAAATACCTCATGGTCCGGGTCCCAATAGCTGACAATCCAGGCCAATAAGGGCTCTCCAGCTCTCATCAAAGGGTTCTCCACAAACTTCAGAACCCCAAACCTGGCCAGTGCACTACGGACACCTTGATCTTCCCAGATCTTCGACCGTAATGCACCTAGGTCTCTCTCTCTCCATTTGATCCATAATTCTGCCATATCTACACAAAACCATCATATTTGTTAGTATACAGACAGGAAATACTATATCTCATCATAAAAAACCAGTACTCATTCAAAAAAAGACACAAAAAAACCCCTCCCTGACAGGTCGTGCTTTTCATGCCCAAACCTGGGAGAGGTCGCAGTCTTTTGCTCAAAACCTGCTACCCAGGTCGCACTTTTTTCCCAAAAAAGTGCAACTCGGCCGTGAAGAGGATCAGGGGTCTATTCCTGAGCCCTAGGGACCTAATCTAAACTTTCAATCCATTGCAAAGAAAGAGTAGGGTTAGGCCTCTTACCTGCAACTGAAGGATCTTGATTCCAACGGTCAGTTTGTCCGCTACAATCGCCGCAATATTTAGGGCCTTCTCTCCTCTCTACATTCACCACAGGTCCACATGCAAATGAGTGAATTTGGAGGGAAAATGCCTTATTAAAAGAGAAACCCCCATTTTTTCTTTCGCCTTCTGCGACCAAACCGTAGCTCCGTTTACCAAACCATATGTACTATTGGAAAGATCTCACCGAGCCCTCAAATGGGTATCTACTAGTTTTTAGTGATTTGGTACTTCACCAAGACACATTTTCCAAGAAGCGTCACTTCACCCCTCCTTGAAATCGAATTTCTTCACTTGCAACACTCGTACTGGGGGCACCACTTTTCCTTCATACTTGTCCACGCTCGTGTCGACTTTCATCATGAGTTACCATCTTGTACCCATGCTTTTATGGTCCCCATTGGACCTTTTCTGTGTGGCAGCACCATCGAGTCACCCTTGTTTAGAGCATCCAATTTGAGTCATTATTGCATTCATGGAGTCTATCCCGAGTCCCTTTGCATCCCGCTATAGTCCTCCATCCTTCATTGCTTGGTACCTCTCTTGTGTCGCACATTATGGCCCTTCAGTCCCATTGTCTCCTATCCCTCATGATATTGTGTCCATCGCTGCCAGGTCATCCATGCCCTTTATGCTCTAACAAGGGAAGTCGTCCGTTCACTACTCAGTACCCCCCATTTCATCATCATCATTGGTGTCAGTCTATCAGTCGCTCTACTATTTTATCTCGTGCCTTAGTTGAGGATCCCTTATTGCCTCACCTATGGCAGACCTCCTTTTGTCGACATCATCTCATTCATTCCAGAAGACAGGTCTAGAGGGTAGTGTACCTTGGTTCTAGCTTCCACTCTTGTTCGGTGCCTTGGATTAGGCAAAGGGATTCCTTATTTCCCTTTGACTTGATTATTTCTCAGCTCCAAATCCTTTCAGCATGATCGAGATCCGTATAATTGATGGTTTCATGATGTAGCAGCTGATATTGGTGATTCCCAGGTGTGTGTGAGATGTCTCAGCCCTCATTAGGGGGTGTCCCTATAGGTAGCCCCCCACATGCCCAGATGACCTCTTCATTACAGCCTTTGATGCAGCTCCATACATTTGATGATGTCAGCCTCAGCCGCTTGCAATGCCTTTTTTTTGTATGTATCAGTCATATTTTCAGATCCCTTTCCTATTTTTAGGGGCATCTGGGTTGTATTTATATCTCATGTACTCAGATATTATTGTACAAGCCATGGCTGTTATCCCAGGCACAATATGTATGTGGGATTCATTATCGTGTTGTTTATCTGGCTTATGTTTATGCCAACATATACTATATTGTTCAGTCCCTTTATTTACTAGAAGCCTTATTTTTTGTACTTTTCCTCGGTGGGCATAGGTATGCCTTCCCTGCCGCCTATAGCACAAGTAATCACTCATCAAAGATACTTGTCGCACCTATAAGTCTCGCCTCCTCAGGGTCTAGTTCTTTCAGCACTTTGGTCTACCTTATACTTCTCTCTCTTTCACTTCCCCTTCGATGTCTAGTGATTGAGTTCTTACAACGTACTTCGGTCATACGATTAGCTCCTAATGCTCGCACGTTGTGGGGAAATATGTTACACCATTTTTTGGTCATCTAACCTATTATTATTAGATGGACCCAAGTACACCATGTAGGACCAATTTTACCCTAAGTAAAATTGCATTCACTATGAAAAATAACTTAGTAAACCACCTTTATTAAGTTGTTTATGGTCTAAATAGGAAACCCCATGAGTAAATATTAAATAAATCTACATTTGTTTGATTTTCCTCAAGGAATAATTAGTTAGAAAATAGTTTAATTAATATTCCTAGTTATATTTAACCCAAAACAAGGAAATTAATTAGATAAATCATCATTTATCTTATTATTTTCTAAGAATAATTATTTAAACCTTATTTAAATAATATTCTTTGTTAAATATGACTAAATCACCCTTAAATAATTAAAGAAATCAATAATTATTTGACTATTACTCAACCACATCCTTAAAATGATAAATAAATCATTTATTTATTTATTATTTACAAAAAAAGGGAGTTGACCCAAGTCAAATTCCTTTTCCCTCCAACAAATATAATAAAATATTCCATAAAAGTTAGATCTTGATTTGGTTAATAATATTTTAACTATGCACCAATATCTAGAATAACTCAATATTTTGTTATAAATAGAAGGGTTTTCCCATTCATTTACCACCTTTTGTTGCCTAAAGATCACTCTGAATATATACTTTTGGTCTGACTATTGATCCACCATCATAGTCATATTTTGCTACCATTTTTGTCTAGGGTTTCTACACCATCAAGAGAGAGGAATTTTAGATCTGAAGTGTTGAGGACTTACAAGAACCCATCCCATTGAGGAGAACTGGGAACACCCTCCTGTGTTTTCCTCCCAGGTTCCATTAATACAAAAAAAATTCAACATATTCTTGTCTTGTCTATTGGATGCATGGAGTAAATCTTGTTTTTTCTACTGCTTAATGTCTTCTAATGCATAGATATAGATTTTTGCAGCATTTATCATGATCACCTAACTGTAGATCTGAGGATATTGGCAGCCATATTTTCTATTAGTGTTGTTTGTTGATGCAGGAGCATCCAACTAGGGAGACAAATAGCCAGCAGGCTTCCATGATTTGTTACGGTGATATGTTATTCTACAGGTTTTGACACCTGTCAGGGTTTAATTTGTTTTTTCTTTGATTAGAGAATTAGCTGTCAGTGGGAGTTGTTTTAGTTTAGTTGACTTTTATTTTAATTTGCATTAAGGAACTGTAGTGAGTTACTAAGTTATTTTAAGATTTTTTAGTGGTAAAGTAAGAAGAGAAACTAGGTAAATAATGTAACTGAATAACCAACAGTGGCAGTTACCAACTGGTAACGAAATTGCCTGTAGCAGAGATACAAAAGAAACAGGAAGGTCACAAACGAGGTGTTCTGCAAACCTGTTGTTGAAAGGAGTAATATAACAAGCAGTGAAATTATTTCAGCCATCCATCTGTGTCAAATGTTGTGTAAACATCTTGTTAATTATAACTTCACATGCATAGTACTGACAATCGACTAAAGACAGAACCACAGTAACAACCACTAGGGTTGATCATTTCTTTTCCCTTTTATAAATTGCAATTCCAAGCAGTGCAGGAAAGGTGACAGTGCGAGTTCTTATGTGAAACCGAGAACGAAGAGGAAAGCGGCCAATCAACGCCAGAGAACGGACACCGAAACGAGAGAAATGCAAGTCGAAATTTGACACAGACAGCCAAATATAATTTCCAGGTAACAACTATTAAACCAGTAAATTTCTTGAGCAAAACTGAAACGAAATTAGAAGATTTCTTTCAAAGTTTACATATATAGATATGAAATTGTCATATTAAGAGGTCGGATATTACAATCCCGAAACCTGCATAGAAAAATAACAAAACCCCTGGAAACAAGTAGCCACAGTTAGGGTTTGACCAGAAAACCTCGAGGATTGCAAATGAATGAATAGAGTAACAGTCACAAGTTACAGGCGGGTTCCTCGAACCCCAGAAGTTCTAAAACCCATACAAGATTGGACTGGTCGAAAAGCAAAGAAAGGCAGGGCCGGACTGTAGCCATTGTCGACCTACAGGTTGCCACAAAACTAGATGCCCAGAAAAACATTGAAACAAAGACTGTCTGCGAGAGTGAAATGCAACACAGTTTAAAACGGGAGTGTAACAAGTTTGATGCTACCCGTGAGGAAAGGAGGAGCCGAGACCAAGCACAGGACTGTGTGACAAAGACGTCCACCTGCACAGAGTCAGAACAATGGGGACAGTCAGTTAACCATTGTGACGCGTTTGTAAAAAAAAAACAAAGAACTGAGAAAGGGTTCGACCTGAGTACCTGGAGGGAAAGAAATAGCAAAAATACTTTCATCCGAGCAAACAACCATCAAACGAGACAAGGACCAGACCTGCTCATGAGGAGCCAAGAGGTCAGTTTGTGTTGCAGGAGAATGCGGAAGTGAAACATGGAGGGCTGACTTACCAGTTCGAGCAGCTGAAGAGACCAAGCGAGGCCGAGAGCTTTCTTGACTGGAAACCCCTGCAAACAAACCAGAAAGGCGTGAATCATCCCGAATCCAAACACAAAAAAAAACGATAATGATAAATACAGTGGGATAAATAGTTGCTGAGGAGGAGTTCAATTGTGCCAAGATAGACGAATAAATCACCATTGCTAACACAGAAGCCTGTTCGCCAACGACGCATCATTCCACAGCGAGAGCCGAAGTTCATAGACCGACATAGCAGAGGAAACCCAGAGGCGGAGCCCTCACGCACATACCCGAAAACAAAACAATGACCGCAAAAATGGAATGATCCCGAATAACAGGCGAGAACCCCAAGTGGCACGACAACCGAACCTCCAACCATTACTACCATATTAATTGCAAGCCAGAATAGTAACAGCAAAAATCTTACGGAGAACAGGGATCAAGATAAGTTTTCCATCGTGACTATCGACAACACGCGTTGTATTAATGCCGGATTTAACACAACGCCACGTATAAACACGTTGGCATAGTGCACCAACTTTTTTTTTATTACGTTGTAATATTGACATGTAATAACACGTGGACTTCTGTTTCATATACATTGACAATCAAAACATCGAAGTTGGGGTGTGGGCTGGCGCCTACTCATCAAGTGGTATCAGAGCGAAGAAGTTTGAGGTCACAAGAAGATGGAAGTTGGCAGGCAGGGAAGAGGAAGAGGTAGAGCAGTCCGAAGAGTGGCAGAAGAAGGACTGCGAGAAGAGATTCGAGTTTTGAATCAGAGATTGGTAGCGGTAGAAGCTGGGGGAAGAAGAGACCCAGCAGATGACAGTGATGAAGATGTTGCAGAACCAGAAGATGAGTTCGAAGGGGTGACACCTGAACTTAGATTGTTGAAATCAGTCTTGTTGTCCAGTCATAAGCCGAAGCATGAGCTTTCCACTTATGAAGGAAGTTTGTCGGCAGATGTATTATTAGATTGGTTGAGCGAAGTAAATAAATATTTTGAGTTTGAAGAAACCAGTGAGGACAAACAGGTGAAGTTTGCTGCCACCAAGTTGAAAGGACATGCGTCCTTATGGTGGGACAGCATTCAGGCAGAAAGGAAAAGGCTACGCAAACAACCTATAGGGAAGTGGACCAGGATGGAGGCAAAACTGAAAGAGAAGTTTCTGCCTAAAGATTATCAAATTATGCTGTACAGGCAGGTACAGAACTTGAGACAAAGGGGAATGACGATTAAGGAATATACCGAAGAATTTTATAAATTAAATTTGAGGGCAGGTTATGTGGAAGACACTTCAGAAAAGACAGCAAGGTTCGTAAATGGACTGAGAGGGGAGATACTGGATGAAATTGGTATCCTTTCACCCAGAACCTTGGAAGAAGCATATCAGTTTTCTCTAAAGGCAGAGGAGAAAATAAACAGGAAACAGAATGCCAGGAGAGAAGGTGGATCTGGTAGAGGAAAGGGGAAGGCCTTTGCTAAAGGCAGAGGTACAGGTTCCAATGAGGAAGGCAGCAGTTCCAAAACTGCAGGAACAGTGGAAAAGGACAACAGCACTAGAGGAGGATGACCAGCCCAGTGAGGAAGAGGAAATGGTCGGGGCAGAGGAACTGTCCAGTGCTATAGGTGCCACAAGTGGGGGCACAAATCGTATGAATGTCCTGAAGGTGAACCAGCAGGTGGGAGAGGAGCGTATGTTGCCCAACCTGAGGAAGCGGAAGCACCGCCTCAAGAAGTGGAAAATGCACCAGAGACAGGGGAAGCCTTGGTGTTGAACAAGGTGCTGTTAAAACTAGCAAAGGAGGTTATGGATCCAGATCAAAGGAAGGCTTTGTTCCGGACAGTTTGCAAATCAAAAGGAAAGTGCTGCAAACTGATCATTGACAGTGGGAGCACTGATAATTTGGTGGCCACGAAAATGGTGGAGAAATTGGGACTGAAAAAGCTGAAACATCCCACTCCCTACAAAGTGTCGTGGCTGCAGAAAGGACATCAACTATTAGTTGATGAACAGTGCGAGGTGGAGTTCCAGATAGGCAGGTATAAGGACAAAATTGTCTGTGATGTTATGCCAATGGATTTCTGCCATATATTGTTAGGAAGGCCCTGGCAGTTTGACAGGAAAGTGGTTCATGATGGGCAAACGAACTGCTACATGTTTGTTAAAGATGGGGTCAAGAACACACTTGTACCCATCAAAGAAGAAGGTACAGTAGAAGCTAGTGGAGTAAAAGCGCTGCTGATGGGTGGAAAAGAATTTTTAAAATAGATTGAAGACAGTGATGTGAATTTTGCTGTTGTGAGAAAGCCAAGAACAGTGGTACTGCACACACAGATTTCAGATTTACCTGAGGATATTCAAGACATGTTGCAAGATTTTGGAGATATAATAGTGGATGATCTTCCAGATGAACTACCCCCCGAGAGAGGTATCAGCCACTGCATTGACTTTATACCAGGAGCCAGCTTGCCAAACAAGGCAGCTTATTGTATGAGTCCGAAAGATCATGAAGAGATTCGAAAGCAGGTGTAGGAACTGCTTGATAAAGGACTGATCAGAAAGAGTATGAGTCCCTGTGCAGTTCCAACAGTATTAGCTCCTAAGAAAGGTGGCGAATGGCGAATGTGTACAGATTCAAGAGCTATCAACAAGATTAAGATTTGGTACAGGTTTCCATTACCGAGAATGGATGACATGATGGACTGTTTGAGTGGGGCAGCATATTTTTCGAAGATTGGCTTGAAAAGTGGCTACCACCAGATTTGAATCAGAGAAGGGGATGAGTGGAAGACAGCGTTCAAGACAAATGACGGACTGTATGAATGGCTGGTGATGCCATTCGGATTAAGCAACGCTCCCAGTACTTTCATGCGCTTAATGAATGAAGTACTGAAGGAATTCATTGGAAAATTTGTGATTGTGTATTTAGATGATATACTAATTTTCAGCAGAACGAAGGAAGAACACTTTCGACATGTTCGAAGTGTATTGAGAAGTTTGCAGCAGAACAAGCTGCTGATAAATTTGAAAAAGTGTACTTTTTTTCAAAAGGAATTAGTTTATTTGGGTTTTGTGATTGCAGAAAACGAGTTGAAGATGGATCCGGAAAGGATTGCAGCAATAGTTAACTGGCCATCTCTGAAGAACTTATTTGAAGTTCGAAGTTTTCATGGTTTAGCAAGTTTTTACAGGAAGTTTATCAAGAATTTCAGCGGGATCTGTGCACCTATGTTGGACACAATTAAGAAGGCAAATCAGCCTTTTTGCTGGACTGAAGCATCATAAAATAGTTTTCAGACTCTGAAGAAAAAGATCACTGAGAGACCGATCTTGAGATTGCTAGATTTCAACAAAAATTTTCAAGTTCGTTGTGATGCCAGCGGTACAGCCATTGGGGCAGTACTTAGCCAGGAGGATAGACTGGTTGCTTATTTCAGTGAGAAATTGAACGAAAGCAGGCAGAAGTATTCGTCTTACGACAAAGAATTTTATGCGGTCGTTCAAGCCTTGAAGCACTGGAGGCACTATTTACTAGGTAATGAGTTTGTGTTATTTTCTGACAATTCTGCTTTACAGTATGTTATGCAGTAGCACAAGTTGAACCACAAGCATGCAGAGTGGGTGGAATATCTGCAAAGCTTTACTTTCGTATTGAAGCATATCAGCGGACAATCCAACAAGGTGGCTGACGCATTAAGCAGAAGAGCTCTGCTTTTGCAGGAGAGTACAGTGCGGGTACTGGGTTTTGAACACTTGAGGGATCTATATCAAACAGATACAGAATTTAAGGAGGCACATGAAGCATGTCAGAACCCTTTGCTGCGGAATCACAGTCCGTGGTTGGACTACAATTTGCAAGAAGGATTGATGTTTAAGGGAGGACAGTTGTGTATTCCCGATTGTTCAATGCGGGAAAACATCATTCGGGAGAAACATAACGGAGGTCTAGCTGGACATTTCGGTATAGAAAAGACACTCTCTCAAATAGAGCATTTCTATTATTGGCCAAAGTTGCGGCGAGATGTGCAGAGATATGTGAGCAGGTGCAAAATGTGTCAGTTGGCAAAAGGCCACAGCCAGAATGCAGGACTCTATACGCCAGTGCCCATACCAAGTAGACCATGGGACTCAGTCAGTTTGGACTTTGTCCTGGGTTTACCTATGACACAGCGAGGATTTGATTCAGTGATGGTAGTGGTGGATAGATTCTCGAAAATGGCGCATTTTATACCCTGTCGAAAAACCAGTGATGCTACTCACGTAGCCCACTTGTTCTTCACAGAGATTGTTCGACTGCATGGCTTGTCGAGGTCCATTATTTCAGACCGGGATGTACGATTCACAGGACACTTCTGGCGTACCCTGTGGAAAAATCTGGACACCCAACTAAATTTCAGCTCCGCTTATCACCCACAGACTGATGGGCAAACAGAGGTGGTAAATAGGAGTTTGGGAAACCTACTAAGAAGCTTAATCGGAGAAAATTCGCGGATGTGGGACCGCGTACTTGCCCAAGCGAAATTTGCATATAATGATTCTCCAAATCACAGTATGGGATACAGTCCTTTCCAGGTTCTGTAAGGCATGCATCCTCGCGGAGTGCATGAACTGCGGGATTTGGGAAAGCTCAAGAAAAGAAGCGCCGATGGCGAAGATTTCGCTTAAGCAATGAATGATCTGCATGAGCAGGTAAAATTGAAGTTGGTAGACAACAGTCTAAGGTATAAACAATAGGCAGATTTGAAAAGGCACGAAGTTCAGTTCAATATTGGGGACGAAGTCCTTGTCCACTTACGCAAGGAGCGGTTTCCAAGAGGGCAGTATAACAAGTTAAAGTTTAAAAAAATTGGCCCCTACAGAATTCTCCGCAAGTTTTTAGCCAATGCCTATGAAATACAACTACCACCTGGAATAGGCATTTCGCCCATTTTTAACGTGGCAAACTTGTTTCCTTACACTACCAGTCCTGGAGACGAAGAGGCAACAAGGCCAGAACAGAATACCCCAGATGAAGAGGATGTTTGGTTAAAGCAGATGCCTGCGGCGCAGCCCCTTGAGATCGAGGGTATCCTCTATACACAAGTAGCCAAACGAACACGTAGAAAGGATTATTTGCAGTACCTGGTCAAGTGGAAGCACCGTCCTATCGAGGACAGTACCTGGCTTGACGCAACACAGATTCAGAAAATTGGCTATTCAGTGGATGACCTCATGGAGCGGAGCCATGACTTTTTGCTACCCCGGGAGCCTGATGCAGGAGCATCCGACTATGGAGACAAATAGCCAGCAGGCTTCCATGATTTGTTACGGTGATATGTTATTCTACAGGTTTTGACACCTGTCAGGGTTTAATTTGTTTTTTCTTTGATTAGAGAATTAACTGTCAGTAGGAGTTGTTTTAGTTTAGATGACTTTTATTTTAATTTGCATTAAGGAACTGTAGTGAGTTACTGAGTTATTTTAAGATTTGTTAGTGGTAAAGTAAGAAGAGAAACTAGGTAAATAATGTAACTGAATAACCAACAGTGGCAGTTACCAACTGGTAACGAAATTGCCTGTAGCAGAGATACAAAAGAAACAAGAAGGTCACAAATGAGGGGTTCTGCAAACCTGTTGTTGAAAGGAGTAATATAACAAGCAGTGAAATTATTTCAGCCATTCATCTGTGTCAAATGTTGTGTAAACATCTTATTAATTATAACTTCACATGCATAGTACTGACAATCGACTAAAGACAGAACCACAGTAATAGCCACTAGGGTTGATCATTTCTTTTCCCTTTTATAAATTGCAAGTCCAAGCAGTGCAGGAAAGGTGACAGTGCGAGTTCTTATGTGAAACCGAGAACAAAGAGGAAAGCGGCCAAGCAACGCCAGAGAACGGACACCGAAACGAGAGAAATACAAGTCGAAATTCGACACAGACAGCCAAATATAATTTCCAGGTAACAACTATTAAACCAGTAAATTGCTTGAGAAAAACTGAAACGAAATTAGAAGATTTCTTTCAAAGTTTACATATATAGATATGAAATTGTCATATTAAGAGTTCAGATATTACAATCCCGAAACCTACATAGAAAAATAACAAAACCCCTGGAAACAAGTAGCGACAGTTAGGGTTTGACCAGAAACCCTCGAGGATTGCAAATGAATGAATAGAGTAACAGTCACAAGTTACAGGTGGGTTCCTCGAACCCCAGAATTTCTAAAACCCATACAAGATTGGACTGGTCGAAAAGCAAAGAAAGGCAGGGCCGGACTGTAGCCATTGTCGACCTACAGGTTGCCACAAAACTAGATGCCCAGAAAAACATTGAAACAAAGACTATCTGCGAGAGTGAAATGCAACACAGTTTAAAACGGGAGTGTAACAAGTTTGATGCTACCCGTGAGGAAAGGAGGAGCCGAGACCGAGCATAGGACCGTGTGACAGAGACGTCCACCTGCACAGAGTCAGAACAATGGGGACAGTCAGTTAACCATTGTGACGCGTTTGTAAAAAAAAAACAAAGAACTGAGAAAGGGTTCGACTTGAGTACCTGGAGGGAAAGAAATAACAAAAAGACTTTCATCCAAGCAAACAACCATCAAACGAGACGAGGACCAGACCTGCTCACGAGGAGCCAAGAGGTCAGTTTGTGTTGCAGGAGAATGCAGAAGTGAAACATGGAGGGCCGACTTACCAGTTCGAGCGCCTGAAGAGACCAAGCGAGGCCGAGAGCTTTCTTGACTGGAAACCCCTGCAAACAAACTAGAAAGGCGTGAATCATAGCCGAAGCCAAACACAAACAAAAACAATAATGATAAATACAGTGGGATAAATAGTTGCGGAGGAGGAGCTCAATTGTGCCAAGACAGACGAATAAATCACCATTGCTAACACAGAAGCCTGTTCGCCAATGACGCATCATTCCACAGCGAGAGCCAAAGTTCATAGACCGACATAGCAGATGAAACCCAAAGGCGGAGCCCTCACACACAGACCCGAAAACAAAACAATGACCACCAAAATGGAATGATTCCGAATAACAGGCGAGAACCCCAAGTGGCACGACAACCGAACCTCCAACCATTACTGCCATATTAATTGCAAGCCAGAATAGTAACAGCAAAAATCTTACGGAGAACAGGGATCGAGATAAGTTTTCCAACGTGACTATTGACAACACGCGTTGTATTAACGCCAGATTTAACACAACGCCACGTATAAACACGTTGGCACAGTGCACCAACTTTTTTTTTATTACGTTGTAATATTGACATGTAATAACATGTGGACTGTTGTTTCGTATACATTGACAATCAAAACAGCGAAGTTGGGGTGTGGGCTGGCGCCTACTCATCATTTGTT
Organism: Pinus albicaulis; assembly: GCA_034641835.2. Classification (NCBI taxonomy): domain Eukaryota; kingdom Viridiplantae; phylum Streptophyta; class Pinopsida; order Pinales; family Pinaceae; genus Pinus; species Pinus albicaulis. Next base: position 174,452,047 of record CM076579.1, read on the forward strand.
ATGCACAGCTAAAGTGGTCTTTTTTCATACGCTTGGAATTAAGATTCATACTAACAGCAAGAAAGGAAGGGAACAAACTTATGATGAGGAAGAGGAAAAATATCTAGAATTGGAGAGTATAGTGGGTCCTTGATGAAAATATCCTTACTTTGGGATGCTAGAGGAGTGCGTGGACAACATGAGTTACTAGGTGAAGTAAAATACTGTAGAACTATGCATATAGCCTATTTTCATGGAGTTTGGCCAATACATTGAGTTTCATTGAGTTGTTTTTATTTTATTCCTTCATTGAGGAAATGATCACGCCATGGAGTTGAGTGATTGATGAGTTCCATCATTAGGTATGATTGGAGGGGCTAATTGTCACCTATTTAGACATATTAAGTCTCTCTTTCTCACATTTAAATTATATTATGGTCTTATGTTGCTAGTGTAGATGGTGACTAAGGCTTGTCATACTTTGAATTCCTAATATGGGTTAAATGCAGGATAATCGCGAAGATATTGCACTTTTGATGAATATTTTGCAATTAAAGCTCGAAGTAGATATCAAGGAGATATTCTAGGGGGATTTTCTACTTCCTTAACTCCCAAATGCAACCATGGGATCCTCGATATTCCCTCCAATACCTCGAAATCAAAGGCAACCAAGCAAGTGGGATATTAAGTGCACCAAAGCTCCACTTCTCTTACAGTCAAAGAGGACACATCACATAATTTTTAGGGAGCTGTTGGTAGCTACCCTCTAGGTTAAATAGGGTTGAGAAAAAGCTCATTAGGATTTGAACTTTGAAGGAAGCTAATAGACTCTTATTTCTTGTAATAGGTTTTTGAGACTTTTATGATTATGTAATGAGACTATTTTTTGCAATAAGATGAGTATTCAAATTTTCCTTCACTAATTTAGTTTAAGAGGGCTAGGCTTGTGGGTTATGGCCCAATACATTCACATTAATCTCTCTTTTGTATTCATGCTTATGTTTATGGCATTGTATCTAGTTTTCTTACATTTCAATTCACTATTTTTAGTTTGCTTTCATTTGTCTTTCATGTAGTTAAGCTTACATAAATGTTCTTACAATAACGTATAACCTTAGAAAGTTGTGTGTCAAGCCTCCCTCTCTCATCTCTTTCATTGGAGCTTGAGGAAGGAAGATATTAACCATAGGCCCAAATTTTCTCTTTAGTTTATGAATACTTGGAAATAATAGTTAGGTTGTTGTAGTGTCATGAACATGTGTAGAATAGTGAGTTAGATTTCTATTTGAATGCTTAAGTTTTCTTTCCAAATTCAACTCATATTTTCTATTTCCTTCATCATAGATTTTCCAATGTGTGTTGCATGAAAAGGTAGTTTTTTTGCAGGTTCAAGTAGCACATCAAAGGAGGACTTCACCAGCACCCTTAGTTTCATTTATCACCCATCAATGACATTCTTTCCATCAAATCACCTTCAGCCTTGTTTTTGAGATTTTCACCTTCACATGTGAGAAACCTTAGAAGTGCAAGATGAGCTTCTCAAGAGGTTTTGAGCTTGGAAAAGGGGTTTTCCACCTTCCATTCATCCAATTACACCTTCATTCCACATCCCCTACACTTTTCTTCATTTTTTTTGGCCTTGGATTTCCCTCAAACTGTTTCCTATAGGAATTTAGGACTTTCCTGTAGAACTATAGGAAACCTGTAACAACACTAGTGGGCCTCTCCTTAAGCCCAGAAACCATCATCAACCTAATGTAGACCTACCAAAACCATCAATACACCTTCAACCCTACATCCATGAGTTCAAAACCTTTCTAAGCCACCTTAGCGACTTCTCCTCCTTGTTGCAAAACAGTGCATTTACAAGCACAATGAGGTCATGATTAGATGAATGATTGAAAGCATGATAATTAAACCATGAAGTAGAAATATTATTTTTAGCCATTTGGCCCAGCAATGTGTTTGTATATTAGCCTTCTTTTTGTAATTTCAATTCATCCATTTACTTCATCAGGATGCCTAGTTTGCTTCTATTTCTTGCGATAGTTTAGCTTGCATGTTTCTTTCCTTGCAGAATAGCTAGATGTATTTTCTTGATTTATAATAGTCATTACATGGTTAATAGAGTAATGGTTTTGAGTCACTTGTAGTTCTAGGTTCAAATCAGAAGTGTGACAAACTTCACTCAGAAACCCTAGAAATAGCACCCTTTCGTAGGACTCAGAAGAGGATGATGTGAGTAGAATGAATTTGCTATGTATATAGCACTATCACCTCCAATTTTTTATGAACCCTAGGTTGATAAAGTAAAGTAGATTAGCCTCTATGAGTTGCAGCATTCTTGGTGTAATACCAGGGCTCACCACTTTTTGGCGTCGTTGTCGGAGAGGTGTCTAGTAAAAGCTTTGATTATGTTTTAACATTCTTTTCTGCTTTAATTTTACATATTGTTTCAAAAATATTGAAAAAATACAAAAAAATATGATTTACATGCCTCATAGGAGTAGGGATACTCAAGGAAAATTTTTACCAAAAACCCCCACATCCCCACATAGTCACCCTTCACTCTAATTCAGTGATTGTGTAGTTAAACACACCATAGGTGAGCCTTTTGAAAATTTTGAAGAATTTATTGGACAAGAAGAATAAATTGTTTCACCAAGGGGACTTGCTTCACCTATGCTAGCCATGGCTGAGACTGAAGCCTGGGGAGTCTTTCCCATTAGAGAGATAGATGGGGAAACTAAGATGAAGAAAATTAGCCCCTCATCCCTTCCACATTTCCATGGACTTACATCTGAGGACCCTAACACATTCATGTTTGAATTTGATGTTGTCTGTAGGACCTATGACTATGCCTCAGATGATCAAAAGCTGAAGATATTACCATCTACCCTTAGGGATGCAACCTTGCGCTAGTTCATGGGTCTACCGGGGAACAACATCACTACCTGGGCATAGATGCAAGAGGCCTTAAAAAAAAAGTACAGGGACTATTGTAGGTCCAAGGAAAATATAGAAGAAATATTCATGATGAATCTAGGGACCTATGAATACCTAGAGGACTATGAAGAGAGGTTCCAGTTAAATTATAAAAGAGCCAACTACAGTGTTGATCCCAGATCACTCAAAATTGTACTTCTCCGAGGGATCGGGGAGGAGGTGATAGAAACCCTCAATATGTTATCAGGAGGAGAATCTACCAGCTTCCTTATGAGACAATCAAAATTGTCTTCAGGAACCATTCTAGGGTAGCAAGAAAGAAAGGTGGAGCTAGCCAAAGTATGACCAATACCCCTTCCTCTTCCACCTCCATCAAGCATGAGATTGGAAATATGTTGGAGGACTTAAAGAGTGATATTTTTCACACCTTTTATTTGAAAATGGACATAATGCATATCAAGAGAAAGCAAGAGGAGGCAGAAAGAGACTTGGCTACATTCTTCCCTAGATGTACTAGAAAACACCCTCGGAATGAATGTTGATTAAATTTCATAGAGGTTTGCTTAGGCTATGAGGAGAATCAACCATAGATAAGTATCCCTCCTTACATGGACTCAAAGTTGTATATCAAGGCGGGGAAGTAGGACTAGAGAAACTCTGTTTCATCAACCAAAGAAGGCCTTAAGGTTGTCGATCATATCAACAGGGTATGAAAGCAAAACCTTATTCTTATTATCACAACAATTAGAATGTTAGTCATCAGTATTTTTCAACTGTCTTTAGATGACTATAGGATGTTTGTAGCTTTCTGAAAACAATATTCCTTGAATATCTTGAGTTTCAGAAATCTCACTGCCTTCATTATCCTTATAAACCTATTTTCACTATTTATCAAGTTTTCCATCTCAAAGTCACCCTATTGCTCCTAAAAAACTCCTTATGGGCTTATACCTCTCATTTTTAGCACCCTTCCCTGCCTATGACTTCATTGCCCTATTTTTCCCTGTCCATAAACTCCACCTTCCCTCTAGGGTTTCCTATAGCTAACTCATGCCCATGTCATTTTGGACATATTAACCTATGACCATACTCTTTTTTCACTTGAAAAACCTCCAAGTCAAATTCCAGTCAAAATCTGGTCAAAGGACCCTCCCACTAGGTCATTAGGGTTTTATAGATGTTTTAAGGTCATCATTGGATGTCTTAGACACTGCTTTTCCTTTGCTAGAATTTGGCTCAGATATAATAGAATGTCAAGATATGGTTATTTAAGAAGGACGTAAAAGTTTCCAAAGAGGATTATCTTCTCAGTTCAAAGTCTACAAATGAGAAAAATGGAAATAGTTCAGCACTTTTGCATGAGTGTTGAAATATTTATCAGCAGAAATTACTAATGAGGTAAACTATCTACTCCTGAATGAAGACAACATGCAACAAAGGAAAGGTGAAAAACTTAGTCTTGTAGAGAACTAGGGTTTTGAGCTTGATGGTCCAGTTGAGTGCCAAACATAAAATGATCACTTGCATAAAATGACATGGAGGAAGCACACAAGGCCAAACATGAAGGAATTCCATTAGAAGATATTGAAGAAATATGGAAAAAGGTGAGGTGAAATGGAAAAAAATGAATGAACTTGAAAGGTCTATAGAGAACTTATAAGGCAACATTGATTATTGTTGTAAAGCACTCCAGACACCTAGGGATTTGAAGAAAGTGGCCAGAGAAGGTGAAAAGATGAGTTAAACTCCATGGTGGAAGAAAAAGAGGATTTTGAAGTTGCTTCTTGGTGTAATCATCCTAAAGTTTTCAAAATGAACTTTTCATGCCTTAATGATCAAAATAAAAGCCAATTCAATGTTTCCAGCCCCCTGAAAGGAAAAAAAGTGTAAAAGGGTTAGTGAGAAAGGAAAAAAGACTTTAAACATTAGAAAGTGGGTTGGCAAAGTTAAATTAAATCCATAAGTCTATAAAATCCCATCTGACACTTCAAATGAATCATTGTTGCCTTGAAAAGCATTAGAATTTTCAAGGAGACAATAAATTATGAGTTTTCTGAGAAAACTTGGGCAAATTTGCTAGGCATTGTGTGTTTATCTTGGTGCTGCCCGCCTGGGAGTGGGCACTGTGCCCTTGGCATTTTTCCTCAATTCATTTTGTGAAGGTGTTGTGTGCCTGGAAGTGGGCACTGCGCCCTTGACAGAGCACTGTGCTCTTTCCCAATAGACCCTTTGATCATTACAAAGGTGCTACGTGCTCAGAACTGGCACTGCGCACTTGGGATTGGCATTGCGCCCTCATCCTTGGCGCTGCGTGCTTGGACAGGAAGGGTTTCTAAACCCTACAACCACTCAAATCACTCCAAATCTCTTCCAAGTCTTTTCAAAATGTTCTCCAAACACTGATAAGGGTAAGTACCTGACATACACCCATTTTCAAGCTATTTTTCTAATTTCTTAATTGAATGGAAAAGAAACCCTAAAGCAAACCCTAAGATCTAGCTTGAAATCACTATTTCATTTCAATTTCATACTCCTAGATAGAGTATTAGTCATAACAAGGGGAATTAAATTGGTTTTAAGGGCTACCATTCATCTAAGCTTGTCACAACATCCATTCCCTTCATACACTCAGTCCCTTCACTTGCAAAAATGCCATTTCATTACCCTCCCTTCATCTCATTTCACATCAACCCAAGGGTTTCTAAAAATAGAGTTTTCAACATGTCAGATGATAGTGGCAGTGGTGTTGAGGCCCAATTGCCAAGGAGGTGTGATCACAAAGGAGGGAAGATAAACAGATTTGAACCCCTTAATACAAGAGAGCTCATGGCATCTCCTCTTATTTTTTCATGTTTCAAACATGTAGGCTGCTTTGAATTATGTGAGAAGGTGCAGCAAGTACAAAACCACCCTAAGCTAATAAGACTATTTATCATTAATTTTTATGAAAAACAAGTTAATATTGTTGGGGTCACCTTTGAGTTGTCTACAGATTCCATTGCAAATGCTACAGGAATACCAAGTGTGGGAGAAAAGTGGTTCAAGCAAGCAAACCTAGACATGAGTTACTTTGAGCCATATCTAAAACCTAGGCATAAAGATCACCACCAGACTGTCTTTCCTTTTTCACATCTGCTTGATAGATATGCATCCATGATGAGGATAATCATGAAGTATTTCACATGTGAGGGAAGGTTTTCCCGTCTTTACTCATATCACATCCAGCTTCTTATGCACTTTACTAGAGTGAGGATGTTTCATATACCATATTACATTTTCCGAAGCATTGAAAAAATGGCCTACATAGTGCAAAAGAGAGATTATCCTCAGCAAATGCAGAGCCTATTCCTTCACTCACTCATCAAGATGGTGTTTATGCACCAACTATAGCAAAAATTCATTCCATGGGAGACCTTCATTGCCAATGAGGTTTTCACTTCTCCACAAGGCCATCCTCAACAAGATATTCCTTCATCTTCTCATCCTCCCATTTCTACTTCTCCTTCACATCGCACTACTCATGCATCACCATCCACTACTACATTTGATGGAAATTCCGACACTTGGTTCTGATGCTTTTGACCAAATGTCAGAAATTTCCCCAAATTTTTTCCATCCCGCCCGAAACTGTCGCTATACCGACGTTTATAGAAAAGTGGCGCAATACCGACACTTAGAAAAGTGTCACAATTGCAACGTTTGGAGGAAGACGTCGCAATTGCGACACTATGGCCCAAAGCGTCGCTATTGAGATGAATCCAATCGTCGCAAGTGCGACACAATGTCTAGGTGTCGCCATTGCAACGTTTAGGTACCCGTCGCAATAGCGACGCTTTTTCCGCTGTCGGTATAACGACACTTATATGCGCACCACATAAAAATACGAAACTTATATGCACGCTACATAAAAATTCGAAACTTATATGCGTGCTACATAAAAATGATTTTATTGTTTCTTATGCAGCGCAATAGCTACATTAACGTCTGATATGACGCGCGCATGCGCCCTCCGCTCTTGCAGAACAACATTCGCCCTCAGCTCTTGCAGAACAGCATTTTCCCTCAGCATTCGCGCTCAGCTCTTGCAGAACAACATTTTCCCTCAGCATTCGCCCTCAGCGTTCACCCTCAGCTCTTGCAGAACAGCATTCACCCTCAGCTCTTGCAAAATGGTAAGTTCTTATTGCAGGCCCTTCCTCCTATAGTAGGGTTGACTCTATTTGGGTTTTTTTGGTCAATTCCATTGGATTGTGTTAGGCTGTAGGGTTCTCTGTAGATGTCAAGAATCAAGATTCAATACCCTCTATTATCTTCATCACCCAATACAAGATTTAAATTTTTTTCAAAGAAACACTTAATAATTTGGCAGCCATTATTTCTCCCTGCTTTAAAAACCCTACATTTAAATGAAAACAAGCATTGCATTTCAAGTACAAAAATCTATTAGTGTTCAAATGTACATGTGTGCTACATTAACGTCTGATATCACGCGCGCATTCGCCCTCCGCTCTTGCAGAACAGCATTCGCCCTCAGCATTTTCCCTCAGCTCTTGTAGAACAGCATTCGCCCTCAGCATTCGCCCTGAGCTCTTGGAGAACAGCATTCGCCCTCAGAATTCGCCCTGAGCTCTTGCAGAACAAAATTCGCCCTGGATTCACCCTCAACTCTTTCAGAACATCATTCGCCCTGCATTCGCCCTCAGCTCTTGCAGAACAACATTTTCCCTCAGCATTTTCCCTCAGTGTTCGCCCTCAGCTCTTGCAAAATGCTAAGTTCTTACTGCAAGCCCTTCCTCCTATAGTAGGGTTGACTTTATTTGGGTTTTTTTGGTCAATTCCATTGGATTGTGTTAGGCTGTATGGTTCTCTCTAGATGTCAAGAATCAAGATTCAATACCCTCTATTATCTTCATCACCCAACACAAGATTTAAATTTTTCCCAAAGAAACGCTTATTAATTTGGCAGCCATTATTTCTCCCTGCTTTAAAAACCCTACATTTAAATGAAAACAAGCATTGCATTTCAACTACAAAAATCTATTAGTGTTTAAATGTACATGTGTGCATCACTTGTGTAGGGTATTCCTTTTCCACTTGCACATTATCCAAGAATGTGTGCGGTATAGTTCATATTTTTTGTGATTTAGATTGTCTTGAAAAAGGAAAGGTAAATTATTTCCCATGGAAAAAGAAGGTTTTCCCTTTTTATAGGTTGTTTGGACTTACGTGGAAAAATTTATGTTATGCCTTTCATATTATGTAGTTTAAATTTGAATTAACAGATTATTCTACATGAAAATATAATTACCTATGTGATGTCCTTCATCACTAATTAAAATTATAGGGTTTCAATTTCCTAGACTCTAACTCATCTGATGCTAAATTCTAGGTTCTCATTGGTGGATCACTCTTCCATTCATTTCCTTTCCCTCTGGATCTTGTCATACTTTAAAAGTCATCAATGATACATATATTATTTCAGGTATCCCAAAATGCTTTATAGTAGAACATATTGTGAAGTTTTTTTGACACTTGAGGATTCTTTTTAGAACTGCAACGCGGTCTATGCTATCGAGTTATATATCAAGCAAATTGTCCTTAATAACCACACTATGAGGTAGGTTCAACCAGTTTGAACTTGTTGGGACATAGCATATGAAGTTGTGTGATGAGTCCATATCACAGGTCTATTATGGTGACAAAAGTGAAGACACATAATGATAGTTATTATGTTAACATTACTAGAAACATTTTCGAAATTATCCATGCTATCAAGATGTCAAAATTCCAAGCATTAGGTGTCAATACTCATAGCTAATAGATAATAATAATAATATAAAAAAATCACAACTTTATTCTTGAAATATGATTGTTACACATTGGTAACCTAGTTCATGAGTTACTATCACCCAAAGATTGCAAAACAAACTTAAAATATAAATTAAACCAACATGAGAATCCAACCAAGGGTTTCTCGACAAAATCATGCCATAATCTGGCATTTTGAAACCAAAATTTGAATCCATCATAAGTAATACAATGCAAACTCAGATGGATTTTCAATGCATGTTTGCATGCAACACTTATTCTCTGTCTAGATAATATTTTTTAAATGGAACCATTAGTCAAGCCCACAGTCCTTTTTATGTGAAAAATTTTAGCTCTATTTGAGCTCTCTTTTGCTCCACCACCTCCATAAACCAGTGTTACACGGGGTCTCGCCCCCCCACCTAGGGGTCTAGATTCCTTGCCCCCTCGCGCTCCAAGGTCTTGGGGACTTCTAGGGGATGTTTCCCTCACGCCCCCTCACGCCCCCACACACCCCCTTTCACGCCCCCTCACACCCCCCTTCACGCCCCCTCACGTCCCCTCATCGCCCCTTTTAGTTTATGGTTTCGTGTTAAAAGTTGATGTTCCACTTAGCATATTTGAGAATCCAAGTGATTCTGATTCAGATGGTGACATGGTTGATCTTGATATATTCATGCAGAAGTTGGATGCAGAGACTAGTGGGGCATTAACTTGAGCATTTATGATCATTTATCATTATGATGATATCATTTGATATTCATATGTTATGTTTTATGTTTTATGTTTCAGACATAACTTATTTGCGTTTAAGTTTTATGTTTCAGACTTGAGTTGTAAACTTTATTTTAAACTCTATTTTGAATCTTGATATAATATTTCATATGATATCTTAAACTTTATTTTCATTGTACATTGTTAGTAGTTACATTAATGATTATATAGTTACAAACTTACAAACTTACATGCATGATTGTATGATGTATGTTTTAACTTTTAACTTTTAAATTTGTTTCAATTATATGATTCATCATTCATCGATTTGTAATTTTATCATTTATGATTTATCTTTCATGATGCAAGTGTATGATCATTGTATATACATTCCTTGCAAAAATATAGTTACATTTTAAATATTAAATTTTATAATTTTTATGACCCCGACGTCCCCCCACGTTTCCTGAAAATTGGTAGGGAGCTTTTGCATAGGCCGCTCCCGCGCTCCCTCGTACCCTCGCTCCCACCTCCAGGGGACTTGGTGGAACATTGCCATAAACATATGCAAACATATATCATGATCTTGGAATTCCATTACATATGTATGTGCCAATGTTCCATAATCATGCCCCATCATCAATTTAAGAGATTTCCATTGAATATCAAATTATGGAGGGGGGAACTTTTTGCTGCAACATTTGGCTCAAAATCAGGGACCATCTCCGTATGAGGTGAATGAGAACTATAGATATTTGAAGAAGTAGATTAGTGCCTTTTCCTCTGGCCATGGAGTCATATATAGTCATCCATCACAAAAATTTGTCTTTGTTCATTCTCACCTTGAAAGTTGCAAAAATTCATGCCTAATTGAAACACACTAAATTTGAAAGATATAATAAAAATGCAAGCTAGAAGTGCCCTATTAATACAAAGGGAAAACCTTCCTACCTACCCTAACTGAGATAAATTTTGATTGAATAGGAAACATGATATTGCCAATGGGGTTGATCCAACAACTTGTTAAATGTATGGGACTAAATCATGCATTTGATTTCCGGGGAAACATGCGCATGAAGAGAAAAAGTGCAGAATTAATGGAAAATCCATACATGCCACTTATAAAAACTACACCGAAAGGTCAAAAAATACTTAAGGCCTTAACTTAATTTGAATCCAAAAATGACAAAAAAGGATTAGTGAAAACACGAGAGTGGTGTGGATGAACAACATAAATAAAAAGTGAGGATACCTTTCCCCAAGATGCCTTTGTCACCGTTGTATGAAAACATGTTTTCCTTTCCCTTTATACATGCAAGTGAATGCATTATAGGTATGGTGTTTTCCTAGAATAGGAGAAGCCTACTTAAATATATCATTCGTGGATTGAATGTTTGGGTGCCTTAATGTGCAATGACATGTTTCCAGGACTAAATTCAATGCAAGGCATATTTGAAACTCTAACTCTGTCTTCCGGTGTCTTATTAGAAATTATTTCAGTTTTCATTTTGTGTTTTCAAGTTAGATATTGTTTTCAAGTTTTTATATTTATAATTTTATTGCAATGTGGTAGACTGATCAGAGCAGTGCAGGAACAACCCCGAGACGGGATGATCGCGGAAAGAGGCCAGCGGAAGAACATGTAAAGTGCCAGCATTGCTCTATCTTCAGTTATTTTAGTTATTTACATAATTGAAATAATATTAATTTTGTTCAAATATGCAGACACCTAGCCATGGTACGCCTGATGATTCCCTCTTTGAGGAAGAGCTTTCTTCATCCCTATCTCCGGTGTTCTTGTTGCAAAAAAAGGCACGAGATGCAAGGTCGGAATTTAATACTTTGATAGACGTGCCTCAAACACCTGAAACAGATGAGAGGATACAACATCTTATGAGGCAGCTAGAAAGATATCAGGTAATAATAAAAAGTCAAAAGGATATTTTTTTTGTTCTGCATGAGATGAATTGTGATAGTTTGATTTTTAATTTTTACATTGACTAAACTAACAAAAAGCTCTTTTGTATGTAGCGTTTTCTGGCATTTGCTGAACCCGGTGTTGGTGGTAGTGGGACACAAGGGCAAGAGATTGCCCAACAACCCTCTCGTACACCTTCTACTCCTTTAGGTGCTAGCCAAGAAACACACCCTGCCCAAGCAGACACCCAGCCAACCGCTGAACGTGTTGACAATGATGAGGCTGATATGGCCAACTACATTATTGCGTTTCCTGGAGCTACACGTGTCAGCTCCACAGGGACCATTAATGGCATGTTGTTGGTGAACGATGAGGGTGTACCTATAAAGCATGTACAACTCCCAGGTAAATTTTAATATTTTAACTATTTCATGTACTTTATCTAAAACATATTTATCATGATTTTTATTTTTAAATTAATGATAATATCTTCTTCTTCTTTTTTGGTTTTATTCTGTGTAGGAAACAATGAGTTCTACAGGATTCTGGAGAGCCATGCGTTGGTAATTTTTGGCCCAACCATACGTACGGGGTGGAATTCCCAGAATTCCAACCTGAAAAAAGAACTTCTAGATTATCTAGAAGCCCTTTTTGGGGTCGGCACATTTGACAGAAAAGCAGTGGCTCAGGTAGCCGGCAAATATTTGAAATATACCAGGGACACCTATAGGACACAATTGCAATTTAACCCTAGATATGAGCGTCCTCTCGCAGTTTTAGAGAGTGAGTGGAGAGCACTCATCCATGACAGAAAAGAGAAAAGGGCAAAGAAAGAAGGAAAAATGCCAACTAGACCCGCAAGGTAAATTACAACTTTAATTCAATAGCTTTAATTTTCTTTATGTCTAAAACAAAAGTGTGCTACGTCATATCTAACTTCAATATTTTGATGCTAGGTTTCCTCACACCTCAAAGGCAACCAAAGCTAGGATTGAGAAAAAGGGCCATCACAAGCTCGGCCGGGGTGGCTACTTGAAATTAGCTGCAAGAATTGTAATTAAGTAGCTAAACATCTTATAATTAATTGTATCACCTTCCAACGTTTTTGTAATCCTATCAGATATGATTAAAAATACACAATCATATATAATGTAGGGTGATGACTTTGGAACAATAACTACAGAGGAAGATAAAAATATTGCTTTCCGTTTTGGCTATCAAGCTGTAGTTGAACGTCGTAGAAGCTTGGGGCAGGTCCCAAGATCTAGAATGCCTGATAAGGTAAAACATTAACCTTTCAATATTTTTGTTTTCGTCCATAAATTTAATGTCTAACAACTTTGTTTAAATCAGGGGAGCAACACTACCGACGAGGCAAATAACCTAGTTTTAGAGCCATATGTAGATGATCCTCTCGTGCAACCTGATCATTGTAGTGGGGACCAGGCCGACAATGCTGCTATCAGTGAGGGCCATGACGGTAATTAATTTCCACTTATAATTTTTTCTAATTATACCTTGATGGTTGTCCTTATAACTTTTTTTGTTTAAATGATAGAGAATGTTTCCCTTGAGGATCTTACCACCAGAGAGGAAGACAGGGCAACAGTCCCAACGGCGACAACTGGTGCACCAGGTAAATAATCTCATTGCAATTTTTTTTATTAATATTACCGAACTAGTTCAATGATATTTAAAAACTGATAATTAAAATTTAATATTATCTGTTTTTGGAGGCGATGCCCCGTCACTGGATGAGACCAGACATCGTGACAATGCAACTAGGTCAGCGGCGACAACTGGTGCACTAGGTAAATAATATTATTGCAAATTTTTTTATTAATATTACCGAACTAGTTCAATGATATTTAAAAACTGACAATTAAAATTTAATATTATCTGTTTTTGTAGGCGATGCCTCGTCACTGGATGAGCCCAGACATCGTGAATACGCAACTAGGTCAGCAGTGCAGGTTGAAAGGCACGAAACAGGAGCAGAGCACAATGATATTGATGATGTAATTAGGAGATTTAAAAATAGGAAGAAGAAAAAGAAATTTTGACAATGTAAAATATTGTATTATTATAAGACAAACGTTACCATACTTGGAATGTTTTTTGCGTTATATAAAAAACTCATTTATCATACTATTTTTATGTCAAGCATTAATTGCAATGTTTCCTTGCATACTTTTTGTTGAATTGTTTTTTTATTAGTTATTGAATATTTTTTTTTATGCTCATGAAAGTAAAAAATGAAATATAGATTGGGTATTGGGGAATTGGGAGTGATGTGAGGGGGGGGGGAGGGGCCATAAGAGCTTCCACCTTCACGTGGTTGGCCCTGTTTAGTAGAGAATAATTTATTGGAGCGATTTAATCTTGGAGCAAACCTCCCTTGATCCAGCGTAGCAACAAAAAAGTCAATGTTGACTTAGTTGCTACTCTTTCAGATCGTGGGAGGCTTGTTCCAAGTTCATGCGACTCCAATAAATTGTTCTTGAAACGAAGAGGAGCTTATTCGGGTATGTTTTGACATTTTCAACATATGTTCTAACATTATCATAAGAATGCATCTTAGAGTAAAAATACTACATCAATTACTTGTATTTATTGTATAGATAATGATGGATTTTGATTGACTTGGTAGTGCAGGTACAAATCCTCTTGCATCATGAGCAATACAACTTGTCAACCAGGGTCATGTCCAGGATATTTTTGCTTGTGCGCTTGACCATGTTCGTAATGTCACATTTTTTAAGTTCCTTTACAGTTCATAATTCAATATTAAGCTTGTTCATGATTATTATCTAGGTTTTTTGTATGTGTTTTTTCATCTATTTGATTGTAAGCAGCTCTGCATGTTTCCTGTTGTTCACTATGATTTCTCCCATTACCACTCCTAGGATGAATCTAACTTTATTGTTACATAGGTTACTTTATTGTTACTATGATTTCTCCATTTACGATTTCATAGGTTACATCATGTAAAGTTGTTAATCTCAGGTTGGTGATGAGCTTTAATTCTCCAGATTTGGGGCTTTTCTGATATTTTCTCCCTCATGTCATTCCTGCATCACCTCGTTGTTTGAGCATGCCAATTTTCTACCACTTGTACCAATTGTCACATGTCAATCTCTGAGTGGTGCCACATTTCACCTATTTTCATGGAGAGTTTAGGGTTTCTCTAACATAGCTTCAAAAATCTGATTCAGTGCCTGCTTGAATATTGTCACATAATACTTATGGTTTGGATTGATGAGAATGTTCTGAATGGTTGGTTGATTCATAAGAACCACCCATATAGTCATCTTGAGATATTTCAGAAGGTTTCTCGGGTTTCCTTTTTCACCATTTCTAGTGGGTGGGATGGTGTGGGGCGATCCATCAATACTGGTGCTCTTGTAGTAGGGAATTTGTTTTTGGGGATATAAAGGAGCATTTGATGTATATATCCCATTGGATGCATTCATAGATGGGCATGAGAGGTCAAGAATTTAAATTAAAAATATGCAACCTCTAGCATGGCAACCTGAAGGCCGCGAGAGACATTGGTTAAAGATTGTTTTGTGCTGGCCTTAATATAGTCGTGATTTCTTTCTATTATCTTAATGCAAATATATAGTCCGGTCTCATTAAAATGAGGATTGTGGTTGTATTTCTATTTGGTTGTTTCTCTCTTAATGCTCCAGAAGTTGCCAAAAGTTGCGATAGTTGTTTAGTTTGCCTGTTACAACTTAAAAGTGGTTTTTAGAAATGGGAGTCATGTTTTTTAAGGTTCATACTAATATGAAGATCTTGTAATTCTATATTAAGCATAAGAGAAGATGGCCTCTGCTTTGGGCAGTATGACAACAATTGCCACATCTACCTCATTGGGTAACAATGGAAAGGGGAAGAAGTTGGGTGCGATGTTTGATAATTATGGCAGACAATTGTCTTCTCTTTCAGTTTTTTCACCCATTTCCTTTAATCGCTCAAGCAGAAGAGGGACTCTGAGATTACGCGACAGAGAGAAGGTAGTTAATACAAGAGCTATGGAAAAGGAGTTTTACTTCAACAAGGATGGCTCGGTGACAAAAAAATTGCAGGTCAGAGAAAAAATTATGTTTAAAGGAAGGTCACCTGCACGTGAAACTTCACTGCGGTGGATCTTTCCTTGTCCACTTATATTCAATTTTAATGTGTTATTTTAATTTTTCATGGAGGGTTGTTTTGGCATATGGTATGGCATTCAATTGCACACTTACTGAAAGCATTGTCAATTTGTCTTGCAGGCGGTGTGAACAAACTTGCTGATCTTGTTGGAGTCACCCTTGGGGCGAAGGGAAAAATGTTGTCTTGGAGAGAAAGCATGGTTCTCTGAAAATAGTTAATGATGGTGTGACAGTAGCTAAGGAGGTAATTTGTAGATGTGTGCTCTGGTTTTATTTTTAACGTTGTATTAGTTCCCCCTCTTAAATGTCTTAGATTTGGTAGGCATAAATTGAAAACTCAAAGGTGAAAGGAAACATATTTGTTACCCAGTGGTCTACTTGGCCTATGGACTAGCCACATTAGAGTAATGCATAAAGATTTTCACAAAAATAAAAGGAAAGGGTTATGGCTGAGTCAAATTTTATTGTTATTGACGGTGTAATGAAATTTATCTCAATGCTATGGTTTTGGCCTTTTTATTGGTTGAATTAGAGGACCTAGTTGAAAACATTGGGGCCAAGTTGGTAAGGCAAGCTGCGGCAAAGACAAATGATTTAGCTCGGGATGGAACCACAACATCTGTTGTTCTTGCACATGTTGGAATATTGAAAAATTCCAGAACAATGAATGGAGAATAAATCTCCCTTCCTCTAACACAGAGAAAATAAAAATTTCTTTGATAGGAGACAAAGTTTCAATACTTTGAAAACAAACTTCTATTCCCTTCAATAACTCAAAAAAAAACTATTACACTTCTTCCTCACTGAGAGGGATTACAAAATTATGACTGCTACAAAACGCAGTGCATAAAACCAACTCACTGTCTATTCAAAACAAACATACTCTATCTCTAAAACACTCTGTTGTTTTTTCACTTTCGCACTGTTGTGCATACACACTTAAAAAGTTCCACTCAGTCTTTCACTTTTTACACACTGCTGTGTAATAAAAAATTTATGTACTGTCTATAAAAAAAACTACCAAGATTTTTTGTCCTTTTTATTTTTATATGCCATAACATATAAAACATATTATAATAAACCCTCTTTTAAAAAAAATAAAATTAAAACTAAATTCTATGGCTCACCTTTCATTTCGCATATGATATATATATAACATATGTTTAAAACATATGTATATATTAAACTATCAAAACATTAAAGAACCCTTTCCGTCGGACTTCAAAAGTCTGAATAGATTGAATTTCAAACCAAATTCACGTTCCAAAATGGGATGCTGACGTCTGCCTAATTTTAACTCGAATTCTCAATCCAATGTGCCCTATAAAAAATTCGGGTCCGGTTTTCAGGTTTTCAGATTTCCTTCAATTTCATGCGATCCAATATTAATGCTCCACGTGTCCTCCTTTTGAATTTACAAAACTGTCGGGTAAATTTCTGTTTGTTTAATTTCTAGTTGGTGAATTGCGTTAATGCTGGCTGTTGTGTTTAAATACAATCCTGTACAGAAATATGGCTGTGGCCGTCTACAAAAAAAAAATTGTAGGAATTTTAAATGCTGAATTAAATTTTTGGATGGCATGCAAGCAACCTCCAAAAAAAAATGTTGCTGCTGCATCCGTCCTTCTGCTGCAGCAGTTGAAGTTAAAATTCAACAACACAGGGTTTAATAAGTGAGGGTGTAAAGGTAACTGTTTGTCGATAGTACTGGATTAAGATCATCTATTCATTTTTGTAGGGTCTTATGGTGTTTGGTTTTTTAGTTTTGGGTTGGGCTTATTGAGTCTAAGATAGTTTTTGAGTGAAAAAATTGCTATCAGGTATTAAAAAAATTTCGTTCTTTTGTCAAAATTTATGAGCTTGTTAGGAAATACAAAACTGACAATGGTTGTATCTTAAATTTGTGGAAAATAATTTGAAATGAAACCTTTTTTTTTAGGTTGTTGCAGCAGGTGCAAACCCCATTCAAATTACTAGGGGCATTGACAAGACAATAAAGGCCCTTGTTTCGGAATTCAAAAATTTGTCAAAGGAGGTAAACACTTGCCTTTTGAGTAGGCTGGTTTTCCTTTTTGCTGATGGTTTGGTGTATCTAATTGGATTAGTTGCCTAAGGTATTTTTGGTTGCAAACTCCTTTTCATTTTTCATACAGTATTGGCCTTGTGGAATACATTTGATTGTGTGGTCTTGTTAGATCTACAAAATTTGTAGTTGTTTAGTTTTATGGCCGAGGTGCACTTTTATTATGGAAATAGTTGATGCAATATTGTCATTTAATCCTTACTGCAGGGTAGCATGTTGAGAAGTTTCTTGTGAAACATTTGGTATTCAAAATGACACTTGATCCTATACAGCATCATGCACTTGACTTCAAAATTCATATTCAAAGTGTGCTAGACAATTCTTGCAAAATTTAAGATATTTATGTTGTTTTAAACCATTATCTTTTTCATGTATTGGATGCTAAAAATGTGAAAAAGACTTTCGTATGAAACCAACTGGTGAATAATTTCCAGCACAACAACCACTTCCAAGACATGATTTAGAAGTAGAACAAATGTGCTTATGAAGCATAGAAATATATCCTTGATGCATTGTCAATGTTTGGCTAGGGTTATTTTTGAAGAAAATAACTCCTTATTCCTAGAATAGTGATCTTCAATACAAGTAAATGCCAGAGAAGAGAGATCATCGTGTGACGCAAAAAAACTGAAATTGGACCCCCAAGGAGAGCTGGTGTATCTACAATCGCTCTGTCAGCATTTTCCCTTGGTGTACCCCATTCTTTTCCTCCAGCCTGAGTCTTAATTGACTTCTTCTTTCTTCGGGTTTATTTATCAAATTCG
This sequence comes from Pinus albicaulis, assembly GCA_034641835.2. Classification (NCBI taxonomy): domain Eukaryota; kingdom Viridiplantae; phylum Streptophyta; class Pinopsida; order Pinales; family Pinaceae; genus Pinus; species Pinus albicaulis. The sequence continues at coordinate 174,470,416 of CM076579.1, forward strand.
TAGAATTTGATAAATAAATACTATCCACAATGGTTGGACTTTAATTTATATTCCCCACTTTATATTATCTCCAATCCTTATAACCAATGTTTAACTTTCAACACTTTGTATTTATACTCCACGTTTCTTTTTAAATAAATAACTTGTAATGAACTTTCGGCTCTATATTTCACCACCCAGCCTTACAACAATCATGCTCCAGACTTATGTTAATTATCCGCCAATCGTTTAATTAAACAATTTCATTATACTCCGGCCCCACCTATATATATCAATAACCAATCAAACACTCGTATCGTACCTGGCTATCTTCCGCACACCTTAGTTAACCTCCGGGCAAGTTCAACGTGCGACCACCGTCCGATGGCCCTTCTCCAAATCAACGACTCTTGGAAATTTCGCTCGGCTTCCAACGTCGGGCTTTAACGTGCGATGGCGTGGGTTAAACGGTTGTTTGCCGGGGTCACTTCGCCACGTGTCGCATTCCCTATGGAATCGCTCGCTAATAGGAAATACCGCCTACTCCGCAAAAGCGGTGCGATATGGGCAACCCGCTTTTGTGATTCCGCTCGTGGTTTTGGTAGAGGGCTTGACCACGGGTGCATGTCTGGTTCCGCTATCCTTTTGTTTGTTAACTCATGTCCAATCCTCGGGTCAGGTTCCGAAAGCACAACAATTTTGTCTCTTTATTAAGTGGGATTTTTATATTTGAACAGTTTTCACGACCCCGGTTCTCTACACAGACCTCGCCTTGGATATTTTTACATAAAAATGATTGTTCTCAATAATTTTTTATATAACTGTTCCACATGTTTAGTGTGGTATTCCCATGATTTATTATAAATATGTGTATTATCAAAGAAAACCAACACAAATTTTATAAGATGGGATCAAACAAAATTGTTCTTAAGTCGAGCCCACTGGACTTCAAACGGTGATAAACCATAATTCAAACCAAATTCGCATTCCAAAATAGCCTGCTGACGTCGGCCAATTTTGTGACGTGAATTTCTTATCAAATTCGCCCTAATATTTTACGGGTCTGGATTTCCAATGCGCGAGCGGCCCAAACAAAGATCTGCTCCAATCAATTTCTGCCACGTGTCCTCAATAAAAAATTGTCCTGCTCCCGGCTGCGAGTGCATTCAATGTCGTTTAAGGTGATGGAACATGGATATGGCGATTTCATATCAATCGCATTAACATTTAATGCTGTTTAATTAAGTTTTCACATCAAATCTGCATTAATTAATTTTTAACACTGTTCAAGATCGGACCTCCACTCCTCTTAGCGATTCCGCAAGCTCCAATTTGATCCGGCCTTCGGATCTCATTATTAATGATCAGAGATTAATTATGCTGGGCATCCTATGATTGCATTGCAGACGGGTCGACAAAATGGCGTTTAGCCATGGTTTTTCAGACAAGCCGGTTGCTGGATTACACTGCCTGCTAACTGTGATGATAAGGAGAAGTGGCCAGCTGAACTTCTGCCTAGACCTTGCTGCATATTTGTATTTCTCTCGGTTCTGTCTCTGTCTGTCTTCCTCTGTTAATTGGAATTTTTCTTCTTCGTCTCCTCTTGTGCCCAATGCGCCTGAGATTGCACCCATGCCTTGCGTGCGTCATAGGATGCGTTGCCGTAGGGGGAGCACTAGAGGTCAACCTCGATGCGCTCCCTCCAGCCCCTCAACAGAGTCGACTTCCGGCCAGTCCAGTGATTATTACTTAGGTTGATATCCAAATACTAGGAGTGGGGGGGGTCGGCTTGTAGGATCTGGCCACTGTATGGATTTCCCTGCTCCTGGCTTCCCCACTGCTAGTTCACCTTCTCCCACGACGCGCACTGCACAATTTTCCTTTAATTTCTCTCTCAACCACCTGAGAATCACGGCTTTAGTCACTGTGGTCTTCCGCGAGGAGGCCCAAACGGAGGAAGAATGCACCCATCCGGTGGGTCTGAGCTCAGAAAAATCCGGCCAGCATTCAGGCCTTCAGGAGGGGAGTCATGGCATGCATGTGGAGGTAGCACCTAGCGATCCTGGACCTTCCGAAGGATGGTGCCGAATCATGGAGGAACCACCAGAGGAGTAGTTTGGTTAATTTTTTTTTCTTGCTTAGCAGGCCCACTTAATTGGGCTGCTTTTAGATTATTTTACTGTGCTGGACCTTTGTAATATTTTTGAATTCTGTAAATTAAACGTTCAAGACTGGTTTCCCCGTATGAGGGCAGTCTTCTTAATTTTTTGATTTTTTGATGACAAATTTGCCATGAGTATGGCCAGGAAATGTTTTTGACTTTGGTGTAATTTTATTCGCAATGTTAATAGATTAACTTTACTTTGAATTCTCACATGATTAGCGTTTTTCTTGATCTGTTCAAGGATTTTGGGTACTTTAATTTGCATTTGGAACAATGGACGTCGGTACTCTATCTGTTGCTTTACTGTTCTACATACTACTATTTCACTTTCTTATAGATGCCTCGGGCATATTTGAATGCTTTCTCAGATTGTCGATAATCTCCATGTGGATCGTTACTAGATTTTATATCATGTCCCTGTATGTGACATGGGGTATTTTTCTATCATTGTCTGGGGTGGGACTTCCACTTTTCTGGATGGATATTTGGGTTCCAATCTTCAGATGTGAAAATGTAATGAATTCATGGACTTTTTTACTTCATATAATATATTCAAAACAACGTTTTTTCTCTTGTGAAAAAAAAATGATTAATGTTTATCACTCTGCCTTCAAAACTAGCGATGCTGGTCTATGTTGCTGGTTTATTGATATGGTCTGATGGTCTTTTTATATTTTTGACATATCACACTCCTCACATGATTAGCATTTTTCTCTGTTCAAGGATTTTGGGTACTTTAATTTGTATTTGGAACAATGGACGTCGGTACTCTATCTGTTGCTTTACTATTCTACATACTGCTATTTCACTTTCTTATAGATGCCTCGGGCATATTTGGATGCTTTCTCAGATTGTCGATAATCTCCATGTGGACCGCTACTGGGTTTTATATCAAGTCCCTGTATGTGACATGGGGTATTTTTCTATCACTGTCTGGGGTGGGACTTCCACTTTTCTGGATGGATATTTGGGTTCCAATCTTCAGATGTGAAAATGTAATGAATTCATGGACTGTTTTACTTCATATAATATATTCAAAACATCGCTTTTTCTCTTGTGAAAAAAAAATGATTAATGTTTATCACTCTGCCTTCAAAACTAGCAATGCTGGTCTATGTTGCTGGTTTATTGATATGGTCTGATGGTCTTTTTATATTTTGGACATATCACACTCCTCACATGATTAGCATTTTTCTCTGTTCAAGGATTTTGGGTACTTTAATTTGTATTTGGAACAATGGACGTCGGTACTCTATCTGTTGCTTTACTTTTCTACATACTGCTATTTCACTTTCTTATAGATGCCTCGAGCATATTTGGATGCTTTCTCAGATTGTCGATAATCTCCATGTGGACCGTTACTGGGTTTTATATCAAGTCCCTGTATGTGACATGGGGTATTTTGCTATCACTGTCTGGGGTGGGACTTCCACTTTTCTGGATGGATATTTGGGTTCCAATCTTCAGATGTGAAAATGTAATAACTTCATGGACTGTTTTACTTCATACAATATATTCAAAACAACGTTTTTTCTCTTGTGAAAAAAAAATGATTAATGTTTATCACTCTGCCTTCAAAACTAGCGATGCTGGTCTATGTTGCTGGTTTATTGATATGGTCTGATGGTCTTTTTATATTTTGGACATATCACACTCCTCACATGATTAGCGTTTTTCTCTGTACAAGGATTTTGGGTACTTTAATTTGTATTTGGAACAATGGACGTCGGTACTCTATCTGTTGCTTTACTATTCTACATACTGCTATTTCACTTTCTTATAGATGCCTCGTGCATATTTGGATGCTTTCTCAGATTGTCGATAATCTCCATGTGGACCATTACTGGGTTTTATATCATGTCCCTGTATGTGACATGGGGTATTTTTCTATCATTGTCTGGGGTGGGACTTCCACTTTTCTGGATGGATATTTGGGTTCCAATCTTCAGATGTGAAAATGTAATGACTTCATGGACTGCTTTACTTCATATAATATATTCAAAACAACGTTTTTTCTCTTGTGAAAAAAAAATGATTAATGTTTATCACTCTGCCTTCAAAACTAGCGATGCTGGTCTATGTTGCTGGTTTACTGATATGGTCTGATGGTCTTTTTATATTTTGGACATATCACACTCCTCACATGATTAGCGTTTTTCTCTGTTCAAGGATTTTGGGTACTTTAATTTGTATTTGGAACAATGGACGTCGATACTCTATCTGTTGCTTTACTATTCTACATACAGCTATTTCACTTTCTTATAGATGCCTCGAGCATATTTGGATGCTTTCTCAGATTGTCGATAATCTCCATGTGGACCGTTACTGGGTTTTATATCATGTCCCTGTATGTGACATGGGGTATTTTTCTATCATTGTCTGGGGTGGGACTTCCACTTTTCTCGATGGATATTTGGGTTCCAATCTTCAGATGTGAAAATGTAATGACTTCATGGACTGTTTTACTTCATATAATATATTCAAAACAACGTTTCTCGTATTTTAAAGTTTCATTTTTTTTAAATTGAACCCTCCGCTTGGCCTAACTGACACTTCAGAGACGCCTGAATCGCTACAACCTAGAAACGCCTAAAGAGAGATAAGATAAAACGCTTAATTCACATTTCCCTCTCATTAGCCGTGGAATTGCAACAGATTAAAAACGTCGGAAGAGTGACGTTATAAACTTCGGAAGAGCGACGTTCCAAACGTCGGAAGAGAGAAATTCCAAACGTCGGACCACATATCGTCGGCATTGCGACATCTTACAGACGTCGGAAGAGTGACGTCCAAAACGTCGGACCACGTTGAGTCGGAATTGCGACTGTTTAGAAGCGTCGGAAGAGCGACGTTCCAAACGTCAAACCACATTTCATCGGAAGTGCGATAGTTTACAAACGTCGGAGGCGCAACGGTTTGTGAGACGTCGGAAGAGTGACGCTTGTTCGGAAGCGACGGAAGAAGTGTCGATAGTGCGACACTTTTTACGTGCATTAGAACTGCGACAACAGGACAAACCACAGTTTGTTCGCCCTCTAATTGTCGCTCTTGCGACGACTATGTGTCGGAATAGCGACGAATTGGCCATCGGAATTTCCACCAAATTTTCTAGTGATCCATTCACATTCTTTCACCCCATGATGACCCTTCCACATCACCATCCACTCACATTCCTTCACCTCATGATGATCCTCCTTCATCACCTTCCCACAGCCCTTCACCCTCATCTCATGACACCAGAGCATCCAGCAGTGAAAGAGACAGTGAGATAGATGACACTGGGATGATTGACATAGAGATTTTTCCTTTGACATACCAGAGGGGCTACAGGCATGTGTTTTCTACACTTGATATGCAAGGGGTCGTGCCTTCGACATAAACAAAATAGCTTGAAAAGGATAAGGAAAAGGTTGCAACGCAGGTCATTGTTGAAGAGGAGGATACACATGAAACTGAAAAAGGGTTTCAACCTATTGACCTAGAGGATGATGAGGAGGAGAGGATCACAAATATGCTACTCAAAAGAAAGGATTCTAAGGTTACTGAGCTACAAGCTAATATTTTTAGGGCCAAGAATGTGATCAGCTAGCTTGAGCTAGAGAACCAGCAGTTGGAAATAAGGTAGGCCATAAGTGAGGTCAGAGAAATCAAAGCTCGAAAGGAGGCCGGAAAGGCCAAGGCTATGCTAGATGAGACCTTGGGCACTTTTTATGACAATGAGGATGAGGAAGAACAACCTCCTAGGAAGAGGCCAAGGACAATTGGGTTGAAGAAGGCTTTAGCCCGGGAAAGAGAGAAAGAGACAGAATTGGCAGAGAAAATCACTCCAAGTGAGCTGCTTGCCATAGAAATAAGATATGATAGAGAATCTTAGCTTGAGAGACCTAATTTTCACCTAGAGGCTCATCTTGAGAAGGTAAAAAGAGACATTGACATGCAGAAGAAGATGGCAAAGCATTATGCTATTAGGAACATAATTGCAAGGGCCAAGCTCAAACGATCCCTTGCAAAGATTTAGGTCTTGATAGAGGACAAGGAGAAGAAAAGGCTTCATATCCTTGCTGATGTATCCCTCCAATCATCCCAACCATGATTAGCAAGCTAATTTCCAAATTTTGGCACCTTGTGCACAATTTTTATTTTTGATAGTGCCACTAGCGATGCACTCTTTTTTGGGGCACTCAATTGATAAATGGTTTACATTTCCATGTTCCTCATGCCAAGGACATCATCCTCAGAACATTTTAGGTCATTTGGAGTAAAACTAATCCCTCAAAAGGGCCATAAACCATTAACAAAACACCTTTATGCCCTCTTTTCAGCACTGGCGCTATGCCCTTAGCAGTCTTGGGATAATGGATTTTTGACTAGGAATTTGGGCACCATTCTAGAAACTAAAGGCATATCTGGAAACTACACAGGACAGGATTTCCAATGAGCTATCATGGAACTCATTTAGACACCGGGAAGGCCTTCAAAACTCAGATGAAAAACATTTGATTTTTTAGTCTTGGTGTTGCGCCCTTGTACCCTGGAGCTGCGCCCTTGCTAGGAGTTATTACAAAAGATCTTTTGAGGCCTTAAAGTCAATGTTTTCTCCAAATTAGCTCAAATAGTTATGTTAGAAGTTATTTTATCCATAAATGAGTTTATATATTTTTGCCTTAGGCCTAGCATAGTCTCAAAGGTTAAAGTGCCTTAACTATGTAATAAATGACATTTTGGAACCCTAGCTAGGGTTTTCTTCCTCATTTTGCAGTTAAATACTGCATGTAATCTTCATTATGTTGTTGGTTTATTGTTGAGATCAATATACATAGACTTGGAGTTGTGAAGAAATTGGTTTTGGAGCTTTGTGACTGTCTTGGATTGAGCATCAATGGAGCAAGCATGTTCATAGGATTCATGAACCTGGTTAATGGTGATGTTGTTATAATTTAGTACTTTTATTCTTATGTTTTCCATATTGTGCATATTTCCCTTATGAAAAAGTATAAAACTTAGATTAAGATATGTTGTTGAGAGGCACCTTAATTATATCTACCTTTTGTTGTTTAGGTGTTTTCCTCTACTAGGTCTAATTAGAGAATTCTCAATTGCTCTCTGGTTCCACTTAGCTTGTTTGCTTTGAAAAATATTTAATGGATTCAGGCCAAAGAATTTTATGGTATGCCCTGTCCTTTGGCGTAGCTTAAAACATTTTTTTTAAGGCCTTTTCTTTGAAGTTCACTAATTAGGGTTTGGATGAAGAAGTTTATGGTTTTCCCTGTCCTTTAGTCCATCTTGAATAGTCACTTTGAAGGTATTTTATAGTTTTATTAAGGAATTTAGGAGTTCCCTGCTCTTTAATCATTACTAATGTGTTATCTTGAATGTTTTCTTTCTCTGAAAGTAAATAACTAGATAATTTAGGAGTTCTCTGCTCTCTAGGGTTTGCTGGATTGTTGTTTTAAAGTTTACTTGGTAAAGCTAGGTCAAAGAAGTTTATGGTGCACCCTGTCTTCTGATTATTTCTTAAGCATAGTGATCTTGAAAGCCCTTCTTGTTATAGTATATGTTAAAGGATTCTTAATTTCCCTTTAAACCTACTATGTTCACAATTTAATGTTCATTTCACAGCTACATAAGCTACTAAGATCCATTTGGCTTTGTTAACTTGCCCTATGAAACACCCTTGATCTATTGTTATAATTTTCAAGCATTTTACAGACTCCATAGCCAAATGGTTTGAATTTCTCTTACTCTATCTGTAAGAGAAAAAAAACAAACCCTATCATTTTAACTATCCTAAAATTAGCAACCTAAAAGCAAACAAGTCATATCTTTTATCAAATATAGAGAGAGCCCTCTTTGAGTCCAGGAAGGCTAGGTCCTAGGACTCCAAAATTGGTTTGATTTTATCCTTGTCCATTTGATCTTGCCAATTTGACAAATTACAAGGACCTAACAGAATGCACCTATGAAATCTTGGTACACCCCTACTCCTCCATCCTGGCCTAAACGTCCTACTTGGCCTTACAACCCTCCATAACATCCTTAGCTAGTGAACCAACCATTTTAGCAGTATGTTCCTAAACCACCTCAGTGGAACAACCCATCACAAGGGTAGAGGCCTCAACATAATCAACCACCTGCTCCAATGCCTCCACCCAAACCTCAACCCTAACTTACCCATTATGCTCCACCCAGGATACCTCAAATACCTACACAACCCAATCCAAACCTGAAAAATAGACAGACACATCATATTTAAGTGGAGAGACATCATATCTAGCTTATGTTGTGGAGATACAGGAGATTAATCTCAGGTTGGGAAGAGTACTCCCAGACAACCATCCTCCGTCTCCACCTATATAGGTTGAGGAGGAAAATGAATAAAGTAAGACTTAGACAAAAAAACCTTCTGTTCCTGGGCACTTTATCCACTCTAACCAGCACACCCCAAATGAGACCAAAATTTTGCGAGAACTGAAAAATTTGTGTGCAAAAATACCCCTTATTTAGGCCATTGAGGATGTCCCTATTTACAATAGCCACATCAAGTAAATTTTTTTCAATAAACCTGGGAGAAATAAGAAATATACCCCCACCATCATTGTAGTAGGACTATTTTCCGACATAATTTTGGGAAGGGTGATCTTCCCAAAGTACCTGGGCCCTGGTAGTCTAGTTCTAGACACACATATATGGTCTCATAGTCCTCATTACTCTGATTGATCTTGGGGCTTCCATTAGTGTAATGACCAGGGAAAATATGCTTAAACTCAACCTCCAAGTGAATTTGAGGAAAACCACAACAGTTCTATAACTTATAGATCGGTCCATAGTAGATCCGGAAGGAATTTTTGAGGATGTTATGGTTTCAATTGAATCTTGGGAGTATCCTACATATTTCTTGGTTCTCTAGCCAAAAAAAAGTTTAATGGATATCCTCTCATTTTAGGGAGACCTTGGTTAGCCACTAGTGATGCTTATATCAAATGTAGGTCCAGAAACATGACTATCATGAATGGGCCCTTGTCTAAACAACTGTTATTATATCCTCCACCCCAGCCTTCCATTCACCATGACCTACCTTTATGGTTGGAGGATGAAGAAGAAGAATATAAAGTATAAAATAGTACACCCTACCCAATTTGTACCATAGATATTTTTCTTTGAGGAGGGTAACTTGATGAAGATGAATTCATCAACCAAATCATTCAGAACCAACCTCCCACTCACAACCCGCTTGAAAACCTAGTCAAAGAATCTGAAATCCACCCTTGTATGGAACTACACTCAATTGTTTCAACCTCTAAAACCACCAAGGATATGGAATTTGGCCAATCCAAATCTCTGAAAATTAACCGAAACCTCTTAGATAGAGAAGAAGAGTAGTTATGCTAGCTTTTGAAAGAAAACCTAGATGCATTTTCTTGAGACTACGATGACATGAAAGGGGTGCATCCCTCGGTTTGAACACATCATATTTACATTAAATAAGGATGAAAGCCTATGCGCCAACCCCAAAGGAGGATGAACCCGGCTCTAAAATACATAGTTAAGGAAGAACTGCAGAAATTGTTGTATACAGGTTTCATTTATCCTATATCAGATAGTGAATGGGTATCTCCTCTTGTCTTAGTCTCAAAGAAGAATATAAAATGGTGAATCTATGTTGATTATCAGGAAATCAACAAAGCCACTAAGAAGGACCATTTCCATTTTCCATTTATAGATCAAGTCCTGGATGGCCTTGCAGGAAATAATTTGTTTTCTTTCTTAGATGCGTTCAGTGGGTATAACCAGATCCAAATTAGATAAGAAGACTAGGACAAGACTACTTTCACATGTCCTTGGGGTACCTTCGCTTGCAGAGGCCTACCCTTTGTGCTGTGCAATGCCCCATCCATCTTCCAAAGAGTTGTCTTGAGAATTTTCTGTGAGCTAGTCCATGACTCGGTTGAAATCTACATGGAAAAATTCACACCCTATGGGGATGACTTCAAATAAGCTTTCTCTAATTTGGGAAGAGTTTTGAGAAGCTACATTCAGATGCATCTCTCCTTGAGCCCAGAAAAGTGTGAATTATTGAAAATCTTGGGAGTAGTATAGGGCCACTCAATCTCCCAAGCAGGAATATAGGTGGACCCAAACAAAATAACCATCATCAAAAGGTACCTGCTCCTCAAAATCAGAGAGATGGCAGGAGTTTCATAGGTTTATCTAGCTACTATAGAAGGTTTATCAAATATTTCATCAAGTTGGCTTCGCCACTATTTAGTTTGTTGGCTAAAGACTCCGAGTTTACCTAGTCCAGTCTTTGTTAAGAATATTTTGAACTCATTAAGGGAAAGTTAACTATTCCCCCCATTCTTCAAGGTCCAAACTGGGCTCTGACTTTCCACATCCACACAAATGCATCAGAAAAATTTATGGGGGCGGCCTTTGGGTAGTTAGAAGTAAATTTAACTTATGAAACCTACATCATTACTAAGAATTTTTTTAAGGCCAAACTCAATTATACTATCACAGAGAAGGAAATTTTAGACATTTTCCATGCTTTAAACAAATTTAGAAATTATATCATTGGTTATCATACCTTTTTACACATTAACCATGTAGCCATCAAATATTTAATGAACAAACCTGATGTTAATGCTAGAATAATTATATGGTTTTTATTATTACAACATTTTGACCTAACCATTGCCGATAAACCTAGAAAGGAGAATGGTGTTGCAGATTTTTTATCCAGGTTAGCTCTACCTACAGATGAAGAAGGAATGGTGGATGACCAGCTCCTGGACGAACACCTCTTTTCTATCTCAGCACTCTCTCCATGGTTTTCTGACATAGCTAACTACTTGGTTGCTAAAAATTTCCCTCTGAACCTCTCATCCAAGGAGAAGAGAAAGATCATCAGAAAAAGTGCCCCTTTCACCTGGATCAGGGGAAATCTCTTCAAGCTAGGCCCTGACCAAATTCTCAGGAGATGTGTGAGGGATGAATAACGTTTTGACATCATCTTTGCATGTCATGATATCCCTTGTGGAAGCCACTTTATTGCAAAAAGGACAGCCATCAAAGCTTTGCAAGCAGGTTACTATTGGTCTCCCCTTCACCAGGAAGCTAGAAGATACACTAGCAGGTGTGACCAATGCCAAAGAATGGGAAAACCTACACAGAGGGATGAGATTCCTTTGCACCCTCAGGTGGCTCTAGATCCATTTGAAAAGTGGGGCATGGACTTCATTAGACCTAATTATCCACCATCCAAGAAAAAAAAAATATCATAGTTTGCATTGACTACCTAAAAAAGTGGGTTGAAATAAAGGTTGTAAAGGAAGAAACCGAGGAGAAGGTAGCAAACTTTCTGAGAGAGAATGTGTTCTACAAATTTGGATACCTGAGGGAGGTAGTCACTAATCATGGGGCACAATTCACATCTCATCTCATTGAGAATATTCTGAGGAGGCACAAGATAAAGCATAATACTTCCACTACCTACCACCCTTAATAAAATGGCCAAGTGGAAGTGAACAATAAAGCCTTGGAGAATATCCTCACCAAGGTTGTGAGAAGGAATAGAAAATATTGGGTGGAGAGATTGGTAGAAGCTACTTGGGCCTAAAACACTACTTGGAAAACAAAAACATGGTTCACTCCTTATGACTTGGTCTATGGGAAGAAATCTATGTTTTCAATTGAGTTAGAGTTCAATACCTTAAGGATGGAAACTGAGTTATACCTAGATATAAAAAAAGGCCCAACAAGAAAGGTTGCTACAATTAAATGGGTTGGATGAGTTCAATATGCAAGCACACCTTCACACACAAGTAATTCAGTTGCACAGGAAGGCCTAGCATGACAAGAACATTAAAGAGAAGACCTTCCAAGAAGGAGATTGGGTGTTGTTGTATGAATCAAGGTTCAAGTATTTCAAAGTAAAATTGATGACAAGATGGTTGGGACTTTACAAAGTGGAAAAATGTTATGATAATGGCACGGTTTAGATCAAGACGATAGATGAGGAGGGGATTCCCCTGCTTTTCAATGGTCATAGGCTCAAAGGTTACAAAAATCCCATGTATAGGGAGGTGTATGTAATTGGAGACTCCATAGTTTCCAATGCCTTCCACTCCTAGAAAAAAAAATGAGGCATGGGTGAAAACCTCTTTGAGGTGCCCAAGGCCAATTCCAGGGTTGAAAACCTCCATGAGGCAATCCTGGAGAAAAAAAAAAAAGGAAAAGAAAAAATAATAAAAGATCTCCTGGAGGTGCCCAAGGTAGGCTTATGGGTTAAAAACCTCTGTAGAGGCAGCCCACATGACTTAAAAAAAATGAAAAATATAAGAAAGGAGAAAAGGAAAAAAAGAAAAAGAAAGATGATACCTATGCACTCACTTGTTTTTTGTTTTGCAGGTTATTCATTAAAGATGGTTTTTGAATCCGAAGGAGCATTGTTTCCTCACTTCTCCCTCTCCTATGCTTACACACACAATGGACCACTCCATCATGCACCCATTCATTCATTTCACCTCAAAAGTAGGTATAAAGTTCCATTTTTTTCCCTAAATGTAATTTCTACAGGAAATTCTAGTAGCTACACGATTCTTGTAGCACTACAGGAAACCTTGTAAATGCTATAGGAAACTTATTTATGAATAAATAAGCTCTCTTAAAGGTTTCTAAACTTCAAAAATAACATGATAAATTTTTTTTTACCTATACCTACCACTCCTAACCCTCACTTCACTCCATGCACAAGGATACACTCTCTAAACCTTATGTTGTGCCACTAGCAGCTAAATCATTTATACCTTGGCATGGGATATCTCCCCTTCTCCTTAACTGCACTCATTCCATCACTCCATACCTGACCTGCATAAACCATTTCACTTCATCCATAAGCAATATGGAGCCCCAAGAAGTAGAAAGAAGGTTGTTATAGGAAGTTGGAAACTTTCCTATAGCAATTTTGTGTATGGACAAAATCTGAAGATAAGTTGAAGAAGATGGATTCAAAGGACCACTAGCATACTCCAAAAGAGTGAAAATACCAGCCAAGGAACCTAAAGACCTCCATGCAACACCTACAAGAAGAAAAGACAAACAAAAAGGTTAAGAAACTCACTCAGAAAACAAGTTGCTCACTCAAAAGAAAAAATAAATAAATAAAAATATAAATAAATAAATAAATAAAATTAATAATAATAATAATAATAATTATTATTATTATTATTATTATTATTATTATTATTATTATTATTATTATTATTAAAAACACAACAAAGGAAAGAGACTCGTGGTTGTCACCAAACTCCAGCTCCCTGGACTAGATCATGTATGCAACACACCAACACCAGGTAGGCTCAGGTATGGCCCGTAACCTCTCCTTATGCACTCATAATGATCAAAATGGTTTAATGTCTAGGTTTAGAGACTTAAAAGGTAAAAAGGTGGCCAGTTAAATTGGCCACCTCCGTAAAGTTAAAAAAAATGAAAAAGTTAAGGGTAAATGCCACTTGGGAGAGTCAAGTTATTCAAGGGAGAGTGAAAAAGGACAAGGAGGTGATTCTGATGTTGGGACAATGATTAATTGGAGTGGGACCAACGGTCCCATAGAGGAAAAATCATGCCCAGTACAAGTCATCACTCTACTGGAAATTTAGTTTAAAAGGCCATAAAGGTAAGATATAGCTCATTATACCCACTTCGTTGAGAATTTTGAGAGCAGTGGGAGGAAAATAATTCAGAGCAGCCATCAGAGAAAAGAGCATCGATCCCCAATTTGCATGCACCCTCGCGCTACAGGAAATAGTGAGTGCTATGAGAAACTACAAAGGAATATTAGCAGGGATAAGGAGAGAAAAAAAGAGTCACCTTTGGGTTATATTACTTCCTAAGGCCACCATATACCAAGAAAAATCACCAGAGGATAGAGGTAAGTAGTTGCCACCCTCCAGAATTGAGATTTCTCCATAAAATCTACACACAACCAGTTATAATTTGTGAATTAAATGGTGAAATATGAATTTGTTTGAGACCATAATCTCCAATACCTCTTCACAAGTAACTATTAAACAAAAACCATCTTAATACCTTCCTATCACAGCCATAAAAATGGGAGGGGGATTTAAAAAAAGGGAGCCCATTGATATTAAAATAATAATACTGCGTCCTCAAGTAATGGAGATTTTCAGGAACCACCAATGGATAGGTTCCTTCAGATCTTCTCAAGGGTTTTTATGAGGAGATAGCTCGAGAGTTTGTAGGGGCTCTGCAATCACACTGAGAGGAGAGAGCCACCATTGTGGTCAGAGGCCTAGCCATCACAATTTCACCTGAAATAATCAACAGAATCACCACTTTGCCCTTAGGATTCAAGTGAATTAAGGAAGATAGGATGCCAAGTACTACAACCAAGAAAATATTCTTTCTGCCAGGAGAATATTTCATTGAGGACAAGAATCATGGAGTGAGAAGAGAAAGCCTTCCACACCCCTGGGATGAAGTAGCCTTCCACATCATGAAATTCATGTCCTGTGAGATCATGCTTAGTGTATTCTATGGATACCATTTCAGGTTATTGACTGAAATGAAATTAGGGAAAACCCATTCATCCCTAGCAGATTCATCAAAAACCATCTCAAGATAGAAAAGTATGACACACCTGTAGAAAAGTACCTCAGCACACAAGCACAATCCATGTCCCATTTTGATGATCTTTCTAGGTTGTTGGGAGATGAATGCATAATGGATAGTCAAAGGAGAAGCAATAGCCTCCCTCACAGTCTCATAAACATGGAATACCACATGCCAGAGAGATTGAGAAGTTCTCTAGAAAGGGCACCATTATACAAGAGGGCCAAGCAAGCCAGGAAGATTCAGTGGCTTTGTTTGAAACTAAATCCACCCTTGTTGTTGGGACTGAGTGATGGAAAAATCCAAGATGAACATAACATAGAATGGGAGGAAGCAGAAAATAATGATGGCTTTTACCCTCTTGAAGGGAGTCCCAAAATTATTCCTTGGGAAGTTAGAGGGTCCATTAAAGCTTTGAAAGAGATAAAGAAGTAGGATTAGGTTGCTCCGAGGATGAGCAACCATTTGGTAGGGGGTTGATGATGAGCTTCATCATTAGGTATGATTTGAGGGGTTAATTGTCAACTTTTTATCCTTATTAAGTCTCTCTTTCTCACATTTAAATTATATTATGGTTGTATGTCGCTAGTGTAGATGGTGATTAAGGCTTTTCATACTTCAAATGCATAATATGGGTTAAATGCAGGATAATCATGAAGATATTGCACTTTTGATTAATATTTTGTAATTAAATCTTGGATTAGACACCAAGGAGATAATATAGGGGGATTTTCCACCTCCTTATATCCCAAAGGCAACCAAGTGATCCTCGAGATTCCCTCCAACAGCTTGAAATCAAAGGCAACCAAGCAAGTGGGAGATCAAGAGCACCTAAGCTCAACTTCACTTGTAGTCAAAGAGGGCACATCACCTACTTTTTAGGAAGTTTTTGGTAGCTACCCTCTAGGTTAATAGGGTCAAGCAAGAGCTCATTAGGATTTGAACTTTGAAGGAACCTAATAGACTCTTAGCTCTTGTAATAAGTTTTTGAGACTTTTATGATTATGTAATGAGACTATTTTCTACAAAAAGATGAGTATTCAGATTGTCCTTCACTGATTTAGTTTTAGAGGGATAGGCTTTTGGGTTAGGGCCCAATCCATTGGGCTTAGTCTCTCTTGTGTATTCATGTTTATTTTTATGTCATTGTATCTATTTTTCTTTATGAGTTTTAGCTAGTTTTCTTACATTTCAATTACTGCTTTTAGTTTGCTTCCATTTTTCTTTGTTGTAGTTAAGATTGCATAAATTTTGGTAGAATAGCTTATAAACTCAAAAAGTTGTGTGTCAAGCCTCCCTCTCTCATCACATTCATTGGATCTTGAGAAGGGCATGTCTTCACCACAGGCCCAAATTTTCTCTTTAGTTTATGATCTCTTGGAAATATTAGTTAAGTTGTTGTAGTGTCATGAAAATGTCTATAATATTGAGTTAGATTTCTATTTGAATTCTTAAGTAGGTTTGATTTCCAAATTAAACTCATCTTTTTCATTTCCTTAATCATATATTTTCCAATGTTTGGTTCATGAACAGGTAGTTTACTTACAGGTTCAAGTAGCACAACAAAGGAGGACTTCACCAACACCCTTAGCTTCATTTCTCACCCATCAACAGGGTGCTTTCCATCAAAACACCTTCAACCCTATTTTTGATATTTTCACCTTCACACTGTGAGCAACCCTAGAAGTGCAAGACATGATTCTCAAGAGGTTATGAGCTTGGCCAGAGGGTTGGTCACCTTCCATTCACCCAATTAAACCTTCATTCCACCTCCCCTACACTTTTCTTCGTCATTTTTGGCCTTGGATTGCCCTCAAACTATTTCCTGTAGCAATTCAAGACTTTTCTATAACACTACAAGAAACCTATAGAAGCATCAGTGAGCCTATCCTTAGGCCCAGAAACCATCATCAACCTCATCTAGACCCACCAAAACCATCAAGATACCTTCATCCCTTCATCCATGAGTTCAAAACCTTTCTAAGCCACCTTAGTGCCTTCTTCTCCTTGTTGCAAAACAATGCATTTACAAGCATAATTAGGTCATGATTAGATGCATGATTAAAACCATGATAGTTAAAGAATGAGGTAGAAAGAGTTGGTTTAGCCATTTGGCCCAGTAATGTGTTTGTAGATTAGCCTTCTTTCTACAATTTCAATTCATGAGGATGCCTAGTTTTCTTCTATTTCTTGCCATAGTTTAACTTGCAAATTTATTTCCTTATAGAATAGCTAGATGTATCTTCTTGCTTTAGAATAGTCATTTGATGGTTAATAGAGTAATGGTTTTGATTCACTTTTAGTTCTAGGTCTAAATCAGAAGTGTGACAAACTTCACTCAGAAACCCTAGAAATAGCACCATTTCATAGGTATCAGAAGAGGATGACATGAGTAGAATTCATCTGTTGTGCATATAGATTTGTCACCTCAAATTTTGTACGAACTCTAGGTTGATAAAGTAAAGTAGAGTAGCCTTTGGGAGTTGGAGAATTCTTGGTGCAATATCAGGGCTCACCGTGATATTATAGAAAACATTGCAGATGAGCATGATGTGATAGCAAGGTTGACATCACCATAAGAAATGTTAGCCATAATAGATAGTACCACAAATAGTGGAATACCATGAGCCAATTCCACCCTCACCAGTCCCACTAGGCTCAAATATGGATCTAAATTCATATTCTTATAGGCCATGACGGATCTGACACTGGCATAGAGAAAGATTAGAGTGGTGATAAGCTCTACAAGTTATGACTTCAATCCATCATCAAGGCTATCAAAAAAGGTGAAAATTATTTTTAATAGAATCAGTACTAAGGACTGTTAAAATTTGGTCATAGGGAATAGTTATGTACTCCTTTGGTGAGAGTATTGGATAAAATGTTATTAGTTTTAGGAAATAGTGAGGTGAATATAAGAGATATATGTGAGGAGGAGCCACTTTTTGACAGCGGTTGATAGAGTATGATATCACATCGTTCTTAAGCCTGGCATGTTGAAAAAGTTCTCTAGACCCTATGGACCTGTATTAATTCTAACACTTGCATTGAATTTTTCATTGAAACAGAACTACTTGTTAGCACACATATGTTGAATTTTTCATTGAATCAGAATCTACGTGTTATAGGAAGCCACTTGGGATGCCTAAATTTTTTGTGCAAGTTGTAATATTTTCCTTTTATATTTTAAACAAAGTATTGTTAGAAAGAAAAAATATTCAAAATTACAATTGGATGGATAATAGGAACTCAACATACCAATATTGATGTTTTTTCAATCAAATTAGGGGCATAGTACAAAGCGCTAAATGATACTAGGGTATATAACTCCAATAAAGAGTATTAAACATAAACATTAATTTTAAATGTTAGTAATACAATATAAAATGAATGTCACAAAAAAATTGGCTTGCAACCATGCATCTATGAGATCAAGACAGATCAATGAATCACCTAATGCAACATAGGAAGTTATACTTGTTATCCTTCAAATAAAAAATAAAAAACATTTACGACATGAACCCTTCGTGAAAATCCTCAGAGAGAATTGCAATTAAATTGAAAGAAGATCATTTAAATAATCAAAATAAATTAATAAATACCAAAATTTTTGTATATGGGATTTATAAAAGAGCATACCGTTAATTAGAGCTTACAATCAATATATGTTTAAACAACTGGATGGATAATAGGCTACTAAGGTATGAAAAAACCATCTCCTTTTGGATATCATGTACCATCTCCTTAGGGCTTAGTTTCCTTATTGATTCTTTCATTTGTTCTGTTATCCTAAAAATTAAACATAAAATGTATGAGTGACACCATAATATTTATGTGACTTAAATCCATTTTCAATTTGAAGAAAAAAATATGTATACATAGCAATGCCTATGGTGTTTGTACATCAACGATTTCATGAAGTGGAAATTGTTCCTCTGATTTGAGGAATTAATCATTTAAAAATGATGAAAATTACATAATTTTGAATAAATATTTAAGTTACTTTTGGAGACAAAATGCATATATATTTCAAAATAATAAATTTATATGTAACATGAATTATATATAATCTTGTAAATGTGATTTTATAGTTCATTAATCATAGCTTCCTGGAACATAACTCACCAAGGCTCTACATGTTGCAAGCCATGGATCAATCTAAAAGATCTCTACAAGATGTTGCATATCTCTCGAGATTCAATCAATCCATCTCTCTCAAAACCTCATATGGAACATTAAAAAATGGTGTAATTGGTTCCTCACTCTCTGAACACTACCTCTTCCCTAAGCTAACTGACTCCCCTCACAAAACATCTCCAATATCCTCCCTAATCTTCTCCCTTCCCTGAACTCCTATGTTAGATTCAACAACAAGCTCATATCGAAGTGTAACCACCCTAGGTGTTTGAGGTGTTAAATGAGGCGTTGAAGCCCTAAATCCTACATCTTGCATAGCATTAGGCTATTCATATGTGAAACATTTCCTAGCTCCATAGAATTTGGATCTTGTATATATATAATTGAGATCCGTGTCCTCTTGAAAATTGACGTACAAAATCCTTGCAAAATATTGTGGTACCTCATCATTATTGGGGAAATTCCCATATGCATTCAAAAAATTCTAATAAATTAATGATGCAATATTAGGGTCATTAAATCTTGCAATCTTTAGAAGTTGTTTTCCTTTAGGGCGCATGTCAAGTAATGACAAGGGAATTTATTTAGAGATCCTGCTTTTCACTTCATTATAGGAGTGTCTACCAATAACTAATGTTATTCTCCCACACATCATGTCTAAAAAAACCTCAATTTTCGTTCCAACCCCATGATACACCTTTATGAGATTCTCCAAACTATGAAAAAATATTTGGAGACAATATCTAGTAGGGCTAGAGAGATTGTTATTTCCTAGCTCATTCTGAAATCTCGTGAAATTCTCCCTCATCTCGTCAATAGTAAGATTGGAGATGTTGTCTCTCCAAGGAACATCCTCAAGAGGTTCATAGTCTGTATTGTGGTCATACTGTTGTGCCCTATGACCTCTCCCACCATGATGAAGTCCTACAAGAGGAAGATCAAAGCTTGTAAAATGTTAAATGTTCACATATTATTTAAATATAAATAAATTGAAATTGGACCATTCATATTTAAAAAATGTCTACATTTAAAATTACCTGGTTGAAAAACTATCTCATTCTTTGAGTCGTATTTCAGAGAATGATTGTCCCCTTTTGAGGAAACAAAATCAGAGCTATTACACCCTATACAAAACATCAAATTTACAATCATTTGTAAGTATGAGAGACATGATAACTTTTAACATTAAACATCTCTTGAACAATATTTATGTTCAGATTCCACCTGAATTCTCCTAGTCGAGTGACTAGGAATCAATATGGCCAACCTCATGCTTAGCCATTCACCTATGGCTGACGATATTTTTTCACATTAAATGTGTGTGAAAGAAGAAATTATTCACATGTTAATCATTAAATTTATATTAAAGACTTGAACATGTTAACTAGAAATCAAATGTGTACCTATACCATGTATAATACACCCCTTAGAATTGTGTCTATTCATGATGGAAGCCCTCTCAATAGATCTATATATGGGGCTTGTACAAAAAATCAGATTTTCAATCAAAAGTATGAGACACATGTGATAAATTTTCATCCATTAAACATCTCACTTCAAGATTTTTATTCGGATTTTACCTTAACTAACTCTATCAGAAAATGGGTTGGTTATTGAAGGTAGAGTACTCAAATCATTACAATAAACCTCAAGATGAACTTGTGCACCTGTCGACAACAATAATTTTTCACATTGAACTTGTGCCAAAGAAGATTATTCACATGTTAAACATTAAATTTATAGCGTATTGTTGAACATGTTTACTGGAATTCGAATGTGCACTTGTATCACACCCAAGATACCCCTCAGAATGGAATCTAATATGCATGTTGGAAGCTAATGTTTCTCCTCCCATGAATAGGCCTTGCAAGGAGTCATGAGGGGTTGTTCGATGCCATTATTCCTATATACAAGAGGACTATTTATTAATATTGGATTTTCTTTTGATAAATATCAAAATTTCTTTTGGAATGCAACTTGTGTTCTTTAAAATCAATCAAAATGAAAACATATATTTACAGTATTTACCATGGAGTATTTATTTTATTCTCAGGAGAGTTCTCAATTTCAAAATTTTATTATTAATCATAAATAAATTAACATTTGGAAATCAATACTTATCTGTATCACCACATTGTCGTTCCTCGAGATGGCATTGGAAAGTATTCACATTGTAATAAAAATTTCCAAATATGCTCTCATTTAAGTAGCATCCTCAAGATGACCCCATGCCAACTTAAAAATAATTGTGTAATGAACCAGCCAAGTTGAAGTTCACTAAGGGTTAATTAAACTTTCACTAAAATATTTTCCTCTTAAACAATGTAGAACCATGAACTTTTATGATACCCTAATGTAGGGCCTAGGATCAATGATGAATATCAAATGGCCACACATACCAAAAGATTAACCAAAAAGAAAAATTAGTCACCAAACCATAAAGTATTAATAAAGAAATTGGTAACTTATCACAATTTACTATAAGGTTTAGAGGTCTCTAGCATAAGAAACACTTCCCTTCATTTCCCAAAGGTGCAAATAATTATGCCCACTTTGGCCATGGTACCGCAACACCTCCAATGATGAAGCTATTAATAACAAGATAGGAATAGTCGATAATGCGTTGACTATAGATTCGAGTGAACTCCATAGACCCACTTAAACAAAGTTTTTTAGTGTCCTTTAGTATATCATAATTATCCCACAATCAAGTGAACACACCACAACTTTTTGCAAGAACATACAAGTATGCTTGTATAGAAAACTAGGAATCTCTATAATAATAAAAAATAATAATAACATATTAGGAACATATTATTTCCCAATAGAAGCTTGAATTTTATTTTATACCTAAAAAATAACTAATAACATATAGGTCAAGTCATCTATGTTTCACTAAATTCATTTTCTTAGGTGTGAATCCACAACAACATTAATAACCTTTCAGGTTTCTCCAAACCTTTAGCTTAAGTTAGTGTGTATCTTGAGGGGTGTTATGTCCTCCCTTACTAGAACTAACATCAACCCTATAATTTCTCATAGTTCTCGAAGATTCAATTTTTTTTGTGTGCATCTTAAACACTTATTGTTCCAAATTTTCAGAAGAAAGAATATGTATAGGAATGGTATTTATCAAATCTCATATCTAATATGGTCCAATTTATAATCAATCAAGGAACAGATGAAATATCACAGCATGATAAGGGATCCACCATTTTCTAGTTGTGGTGATCTTCACCTCTAATAGGTTACAATATCCCCAAAAGTATCAATACTTAATAAGTACAATACCACAACCTCCAATGGAATATCAACATCTCCCCATAGGGCTACAATGTGATAAATGATAATGCACTCTTTTGGCTATGGTATCACAACACTTCCAATGGGATAATGTAGGACATTGTATCTTGAAAATGTGTGAATTCCTCTAATGATAAATCAACACATTCATACAAATACACCTACCCATAGGGTTAGAATGTGCATTAGAACTCTAGCCACTCTATCCCTGGTATTGCAACACCCCTAGTAGTGTAGCTTTTGTAGTTCCACCAAAATTTAAGAATGACAACTTACATGGGCTACAATGTCTCCTAAATTCAAATGAATACACCTCCGCGTGGGTTTGTAATGTGGTAAAATCCTACACCTTCCACTAGTTGGGGTATTCATACCTCCATTAAAATAAGGGTTGATATGCTCCAATATCTTCAAGTAAGAAATATTTTCATATTTTCATTAAATATTTATAAATACATAAGAGGAAAATAACTCATTTACTCAAGTACATTCTATAATTATCAAAGTAATTTCACAATATTATGTTCAATATTCCCATTAATTGTCATACATTATCTCTAGTTCATGGAGTAACATTGAATAATGTTATGAAATAATATCAATGAATATACAATATCATCAACAAAGATCATTGAATAACCATACAAGAACATAGAATAATTTATGTAATAAATCATACAACCTCATAAAAAAAAAGTCATTGAATAACCATACTAGAAAATAGAATAATTTATGTAATCAATCATCATGTAACATATGAAACATCACTCGAACATTATTTATAGCCTTACCATGCTTTTCACTCTCTTATTTATCTTTCCATAAACAAATTTAATTTCAAAGGATTGTTTTTCCATTAATAAATTCAAGCACAAAATTAGAATTTCATATGATGGTTGGAAGCCTCACATTGCCAAAACTTTAATGGTAACAAAAGATATCTCCAGTAACAATTTCCTACGAATTTTATGGTAGGTAAATCTAAGGAACCCTAGGTAAAATTGGTGTTGGGACATTCTTTGTATCAATTGTTGTTGCTTTTTTAAACTCTTAAATATGGTGCTAGTTATGGATCCAATAATAGAGCTGATTTTTATGCTCTTCGGATTATTTTAAAGTGGTTACAGAAAACACACTATAAAAAACTTCAAGCAATAGGAGATTCAAAGCTACTTATAGATTGTGTAAATGAAATATGCATAAGAGGAAAAATAATTTCTACATGGTTCTACATTGGTTAGGAGGAAAATAACTAATTATTCTTTCTACTTGATCATTAATTCATGATATCTTATGATGTTATAGATGCATCACTTTCTCTGTTGAAATCAAAGAAAATTTTTACATGGAAGTATGATCCTTGCCATCTTATTTTAGGTCAAAGAAAAAAATCTTGAGATATCTTGTTACCAATATTTTCCTAATTATGTTATTGAGGTTTTAGTTCATAAATATTCTTGAGAGGAAACATATAATGAATTTTATGTGAAAATTAATAATACCAGCCTATCTTAGATCCATCTCAACCCTGGATCTATCAAGTGCCAAGAGGGATGAAACATCTCAAGGTGCAAACCTATTTTTTGAGTGAAAAGCTTGCAATAAATGTTTCTGAAGTTTTTCACTAAAAAAAGAGGTTTGCGCCTCAAGATATTTGATCCCTCTTGGAGCTTAATAGATATGGGGTTAACATTGTTCTAGGTTAGTTTATAAAATTATTAATTTAATCAAAGTTAATGGATATGTAAAAGTAGATTTGACAATGTCATCATTCGTGAAATTACAATTTAATGTTTATTCAAATTATATTCTTGAATATATATAAATAAATTTAACACTTAAGAAAAATATTTATTACATATAAAATAATTATGTTTATAATTTAAATAAATTATTTAAATTTTTATTAAATTTTAAGTAAAATAAATTTAAAAAATATTGTCCACCGGGTCCTAGATAGACGGTGATCCAGTGCTCCCTTAAGGCACTCCTTTATGTGAAGTCACTAGTTAAATTCCCTGCCCTGATTGGGGTGATATATTGGACATGTTGAAGATGTAGTCCTACAAAGCTTACAAAATAAATCTATGGGGTCTTGGATGGATGGTGATTGGGTGTTGTGTTAAGGCACTCCTTGATGTGAAGTCACTGGTTCAATTCCCCGCGCCGTTCAGGGTAATATATTGGATATGAAGATGATGTACTCCTAAAAATAAAATACTTATACTGCTAAAGATAATTTATTTTCTATTTATATTTTTAAAAATAACGAACAAAATTCATTGATACCCCAAGGTTCAGTTCTAAATAATATCTTGACATAAACTAATCCTCTATTGTGAATGCCATATATAAGCTAACCCTTGTCAAGAATTTAATCTATAATATGCAACTACTTGGAAACATCAACTTCTAACTTTTAATGTACTGAAAGATTAAATCCAATTGTTATCATCTAAAAAAAAAATACATTGATTGCCCCTCTATAACAAGTATTATAATTTGTGCCAATTAAACCCAATTTTGGAGGGATAGTTAGTTATTTGAATTATGTGTATTTTTTTTAATCCACTTTTCGACTAAACAATCAACTATGTGTTGCAAGGTTTGATCGACAAACATACTGACTCTAGAAGGGCCTAAATCTCATGATTGTTTCTACCCATGTAGATCTAACTTGGATGATAAAATTTGACTTAATCAACCATGTTTTAAGGGATTTGGTTAGGCACTCAATTCTAAGTAAGTGAGCTACATGGAAAATTTTAGGGGCTAATATTCATAAGTGGGCTAATTTTCCATTATTTTTCCAAAAAATGGATTCGCCAATTTCCTTTTTTTATAAAAGTGATTCACCAAAATTTTACTTCCCTGGTAAGCTCATGCATTGAGTGATATGACAAAAATTATAATAAAATGCAATATTTCACTTTATGTTGTAACAATATCTCTAGATGTAGCTAAGTTATTTTGAATATTTTATTCATACTAATTTAAAAAAGGAAAAGAAAAACATTGAACCATGTCAGAAGATTGTTGGAAATAAGTGTTGATCAATGTGACACATCATAAATACATTTTGTTGTTTTGTAGGGTTTAAACGACCACGATATGAAATTGTTCATGCAAGTTGTTTTATAACACATGCAAGTCTTTGTGACTTATTTCAATATAGTTGAGAAATTTGTGAAAAGATAAAGAATACAATAGAACATAGACATTGCACATATACACTAGGATTTGACACTAAGTTTATCATAGACAAGTATTTGATGTAGATTCTTGAAGATCAAAATATTTTCAAACTAAAAGCAAGCCTCACTCATTATTGGAAAAATACAATAAGAAATAAACATGAGACATAAAATTCAGATCACTAGTCATAAAATTATAGTTAGAATTTTTGTCTTCATTTATAATCTTTAATACTTTATATCAAAGTTCTATGGCTCAACTCCAAGTTAGGGTTTCATAGTTTTCCCAAGGCTATTTCTTTGTTTTTTTCCATGCCAAAAAAACACTTTCTACTAAAAATTCCACCCTATAGAAATTGAAATGTTTCAAAAAAAAAGAAAATTTTCAAGATCATGCTAAAATATATAAAAAAAAGGGCTTGGATATAGATTGGTAGCATTTCGTTTTTTTTTATACAACTTGGAAATGTTTCATTCTCGTTTCCAAGTCATATCTCCTTTGTTCTAGTTTCTAAAATGGGAATGGCATGTCCCATCCTTTTCCTAGATGTTTCTAGTAACCAAGTTTTAATGACCATTCAAATTTTGAAAAAGCAAAGAGTTCCCCCAAAAAGGTTGGACTTGACCAACCATCTATTCCACCCCATCTGGGTTATTATCTAAAAATTTTCCTTGAAAGCTAAACAAGCAAGTTTCTCCACTCAAGCTATGGTTGTTGGTGGGAATAATAGCGTGCCCAGGATCCAAAACCAGATGTTATATGTAATAGTGTGTTACGTTTAATTCATGGGATCGATGAGAGCCTATCCATGTGGTTGGTGCCATCCACAGTGTGCTAGATGTGCCTTCACCAGCTGCATATTACCTTACTCTTTCATGGAGTGATGGCTAACAATCATGGATTCTATTATAAGAGACATGCACTTGGCTTGATTCCAACCACTGATGAGGATACATTACATCCATATGAGATTTTATAAATACATTTTGATTGAATAGTGTCAATGAAACTTTCATTTGAGACCAACTAGTTTCCATAATCAAATCACAGTTAATCTGAGCACTTACTTGGGGTAATTATGTGCACTTATTGGAAGGAGCACACTCGAAAGGTCACTTTCGTTGGCCAATTCTATTGTGCTAGAAATTTCATTCCACATTTCATTTTTTTATTTATAAAATTTAAACTTTCAACTGAGAGTTTTAATTATAATCTATAATTTTGACAAATATTTTTAAATGGAATATAAACACTCAACCAAGAGTTTTGAATTGGAATCTAAAACCTCAACCAATATTTTTAAATTGAATCTAAACTCTCTTTTGAAATTTTTAATTAAGTCTAAACTTTCAGCTGAGAGTTTGTCTTCGAGAAATTTATTTAATAAACTTTTAAGATGAAAACTTGTTTAAATCTCGTCTGAGATATTTTATCTTTGGCATTAACCTAGCTAAACTCTCAACTAAAAAATTTTAAACATTTTAAAAAATTCGGCCAATAAATTTTTAAACTCTCATATGAGAAAATTTATTAAACTTTTTTCCTCAATCGAGAAACCCATAAACACAGCGTGATTTATCCTTACATACCAAAAATTGTTTACCAATTTCGCCTTTTTACCTATGTATGAAAATGGAATTGATTATCGAATAAAGGAGGGAACACAAATCTAGAGCTATGAGGGAAAGGTTACATGGATTGTTGGATTTTTGATGGAAAGCTATAAGGAATCCTATAATTCGCAACACCCTACCTGACCACGAAACCACTTTACAGACAACCATTATGTGGTGGAGTGGGAATATGGGTAAAAAGAATAAGGTTGATCCCCATCGTCCTCATGGTTTGAGGTCGAGGAAGATGGATACCCTGAGAAGAGGAGGCAATGTGAATGGAATTGGAAGAAAAGAGGACTGTTACACCATTTTTTGGTCATCTAACCTATTACTATTAGATGGACCAAAGTACACCATATAAGACAAATTTTACCATAAGTAAATTTTCTTTCACTATGAAAAATAACTTAGTAAACCACATTTGTTAAGTTTTTTATGGTCTAAACAAGAAACCCCTTAAGGAAATATCGACTAAATCCACATTTTTTTATTTTCCTCAAGGAATAATTAGGTAAACAATAGTTTAATTAATATTCCTGGTCATATTTAACCCAAAACATGAAAATTAATTAGATAAATCATTATTTATTTTATTATTACTCAAACACATCCTTAAAATAATAAATAAATCATTTATTTATTTATTATTTACAAATAAATGGATTTGACCAAATTCAAATTCCTTTTCCCTCTAACAAATATATAAAATATTCCATAAAAGTTGGATCTAGATTTGGTTAATAATATTTTAATTATGCACCAATATCTAGACTAACTCAATATTTTGTTACAAATAGAAGGGTTTTTCCATTCATTCACCACATTTTTTTGCCTAAAGATCACTCTGGACCTATATTTTTGGTCTGACTTGGATCCATCATCATTTTCATATTTTGCTACCATTTTCTTGTGAGCTCCCTTTGAGTTCCATATTTGTCTAGGTTTTCTACAACATCAAGAGAGAGAGATTTTAGATCTGAAGTGCTGAGGACTTATAAGAACCCATCCCATTAAGGGGGACTAGTAACATCTTTCTATGTTCCCCTCCCAGGTGTCAAAAATACAAAAATTCTTTAAAAAATTATTGTCTTGTCTATTGGATGCATGGAGCAACTCTTTCATTTATTTACTGCTTAATGTCTTTTACTGCATAGATCTAGATTTTTTAGCATTTATCTTGGTCAACTAACTGCAGATCTAAAGAAATTGGTAGCCATATTTGATGTTAGGGTTTTTTTTTATGCACAGCTGAAGCAAGCCTTTTTTGTATGCTTGAAATTAAGATTCATACTACTAACTGGCAACTCCACTGGGTTTACGATTACGACCTCTGTCATTTTTCAGATCCTTGCATGACTAGCTGCTTCAAACCCTACGATTTCTCTTCAGCTTCTTATTTTTCTTTTCTTGATGTTGTTTTTAACCTATAAAACCCTAAAACATTAAAAATTCTAACTTTCGTGTGTTTTCGGACCTATTGCATAGGTGACAGGCATCAGCTGTAGCTGAGATGATAATGTTTTCTGAAACTTGATCCCGAGAGTCTTGAAAGTGTAGGTCACACTTTTTGGGCCAAAACTTGCAACCTGAACCTCCAGGGCATAGAAAAGAGGCCAAAACCTGTGACCTCTGCATAAAATAGGTCAGAAACTGCGACCTGAAATTTTTGAGGGAATTTTTTTGAGATTTTTCTAGGTTTGTTTGGGCCTCTGTTCAAGGTTGTCTGACCTCTGTCTTTGCCCATTTTGGACCTGCACTTTCTCTTTTTTACTCATCAAAGTGGGAACCTAGCCCCCTAGGGCTTTAGTACCCTCCACCTTTCTAGGAGGAGTTTTAGCTGCAGCAGGTTGTCTGACATTTCAGTGTGTTTAGCCATTTTTCATATCTGATCCCTTGCCTTTAGATCCAATTCAAATTGGTTATTCATCAATCCAAAACACCTCCTTTTATTTTTTTTTGTATCTACCTCTAGGGTCCCCTTTTCTCCCTCCAAGTTGTAGCCTTTTGCCACCTCATTTACAACAATTTTCCATATGATTTTTTGTTGTTTTTCTGCACCTGTTTCTAGCAGATCTGACATTTAGATCATTGTCCCTCCCAACTTTAGATCTATTAGATATTTTTGTGTGTTTTGACTAGATTTTGTCCCACCCATAGGCTAGTTGTTGAGAGGTCCACCTCCTTGGGTTTAGATTAATGCATAATTAGCTCTTTATTTTCTGTTATTTCAGTTTCATATACTGTTATCTGCAGGTTTATTTACAGTTATAAAACACACTCTTTATTTTTCTCTACAAACTTCTGGGTTTAAAAATTAAAATTTACACACTAAACACACACACCCTAAGTGAAGATGAGCTTGGTTACCACTGCCAAGCAAAGACTATAACATTGCAATCAATTGATCCTACACCTCTCTGCACTTGTTTCGACATTGTAATCAGTTGATCATGCACCTCCTTGCCCTTTTTGTTCTCTATTCCCTTTGTGTCGTGTTTGTGCCTTCATCATTGCGCCCCCAAGGCGTTTATCCTTGATACTTCTTGGCCTTCATCCTCAGTTTCTAGTAGGAAGACTTACTCCTTCACGTAGGATTTGAGTTAGTCCTCCACTGAATCCGCATTTTGACTCCTCTTCTTGTTCATTGGGTTACCCTTCTGGTTCTACCCTTGGTTCTCCCCCTGTCACCTTCACCATGTATGGTTTAGGACCTAATGCTAGTGGTATCCCCAGCCCTAATGCTGGGAATACTACTAGTGGGACCGCAACAGGAATTATCTCGACTGCTCCCTTGCTCCCCTATATGGCAGGCCTCAGTCTTCCTGATTTTAACCAGTTGGTCAATGACCCTATATGCCATGACGCTGGTTGGCCTACTATGCCAACCAAGATCCCTTCCGACATCCCTAAGTTTGAAGGTCTTGATAGAGAAGATCCTACAAACCATGTTCAATCTTTCCACACATGGTGTTCGTCTAACTCCATTATCGATGAGTCTTTCCATATTCGGTTGTTCCAACATATGCTTACTGGCAACGCTTCTAAGTGGTATGTTGATGAGGCCTCATCCTCTCATACCACCTTTGTGACTCTTTCCTAGGCCTTTCTGTCTTATTTACAGCTTCCCCTTCATTATGACACTGGTACTGAACTTTTGACTTCTTTCCGTCAATCGTTTATGACCAGCCTATTCGATCATTTCCAGGAATGGCGGAGAAGAAAGAGCCTATGTCAAGATGCTACCTTCGAAGACCGTGTCTACATGGACTGGTTCCTTAGATCCCTTTTTCCTGCTATAGGTAAATATGTTGCATCACATTTCCCTCAAACCAAAGAATCTGCTCTCTAGATTGCATTAAAATATGAT
The DNA here is from genome assembly GCA_034641835.2 of Pinus albicaulis. NCBI lineage: Eukaryota > Viridiplantae > Streptophyta > Pinopsida > Pinales > Pinaceae > Pinus > Pinus albicaulis. Next base: position 174,500,807 of record CM076579.1, read on the forward strand.
CCGATCTATGCTCAGTAGGGTCATGTTTATACCGTCTTACCTGATCTCCCTAGTCCTGGTGGTGCCAACACACCAGGGGCATCCCATGCCGCCAATGGTATCATTGGAGCTCTTTCTCATCCATATGCTCAACCTCCCATGGGCTATGTTTTCCCTTAGGGAGGGGCCAACACCTCCAGCACTTTTCCCCCTCCCGGTAGCATGTATCCAGGATACATGCATGCCTCCTCCTTTTTCCCAACCTATTTACCACAATATTACCCAACCTCATTATTATCCGTATCCGCAACCTGGTGATCCAGCTCCTCAAGCATTACCACCCCCGCCTCCCTTGCCTTCTCAACCCCTACAACAGCGGCCACCACCCCCTTAGGGGCAAGTGTATGCGCAGTGGGGCACGAATAATCCTCCTACTTCCAAAAAGGAGAGGAAAGGCACTCAAAATCAATCTTCCCCTGGTAATCCTAGACCTAATCTCCAAGGTAATGCACCTAACACTGCTAACCAGCAACAGGGCACTCAACCCAAGCAGGACAGGCCTGTTCGCATGAATAAGCCTTGTTCATGTTGTGGTGTCTATGGCCATTACACCTGTTGTACCTTAAGAGACAATCCCTTGGTTGTGGTAAGGAATCAGTGCTTAAGACATTTATATAAATGTGTCACAGAAATATTGGTCTTTGTTTAATCACCTTCATACGTTTATCATTAAACCCTCAAAGATCAAACATAATGAATGTTCCACAATGCTATTATTTGTTGATATAGAATGGAATGATCAAAATAACATGAAGGAAATAAGCCCAAATTGATATGCTGATGTACAAAATATATCACCTCAAAATTCAAAAGAATTATAAGACAGGAAGAGTTAAAATGGAGTGTCTATTAAGGATTTTAACTCTCATTTACACAAGTAAAAAGAGACCTGTAGCTTCATTACTTCATTTTATTCAAATATAGAAAACACATAATGTAAACTGAAAGACATATCGATATAAAAAAATGCTAGAATCTTGCTTTTCATTCATTAATCATTTGAAATCTCAGTACAAAAATTGCAGTCTGAAGGTGCAAAACTCGGAACCTTTTCCTTTCTTTTTTTTCTCTTTAAATACAATAAAAAGTAGTTTGTAACTACTATAACTAATCCTAACTGCTTCAACTACATAGGACTTCCTCAACTTCCTATTACATGTCATAAAAATGTCTTATTACAATTACGTTCTCTCAAAAAGAGGAAAATAACATAGAATATAAATCCTAATCTATTTGCTGAATGTGAATTGATGATGCTGCTATTGCATTTCCTTGACTGGTTGGTTTATCCTTCTTTGAAGTCGAAGGGTCCTTTGGAAAATCTGTCATCCAGGCTTTGCATTTCTTCCATATCTCAATATTGGTCTTCGATGAATGGACTATCTTATGATATTCCAATCTAAAAGAAGTGATTATGTTAAATGATGGCCTCTCTACAAATAAATTCTTCACTAACCACAGTAGTTGAAAATGTCTTTGAATGAAATTGATCACTGTTGCTCCTTTAAGAACCTGAGTCTTTTCATGAGTACTATCTACCTTACTTTTTTCCAACATTAGTAAGGGTTCATAAGAATTCCATGATAAAAGACCACCTTGAAGATCCCAACATGATGGCAAACCTGCTCTTGCTATTTTATCAAATAAATTATCAAACTAGTTCATTGCTTCCTTAAGCTCAATCAACTTCTTTTCTATAGACTTCCTGCAATAATTTTTGACAATCATCTTATTAATTTCCACAGCATATAAAATCCTATCTTTAATTTCATTTTCTTCCAACTCTTGATCTGTTTTAGAATTGATAAAATCAATGAACTTTCTTGCCCAAATGGCCCATTAATTGTCTTTTGTGTGTTTTTCATGATTTGTTCTTCAAACTCCTTGATAATACTTTTTTCTTCTACAACACCAGTCAGAAAATCCCATATTGTTTTCATTTCTGCAATAATATAATTCCATATGGTATCCTTAGCCTGTATTAACGATATATTTCCTTTCAATTTTTCTTTGATATTTTTAATCTCAACATCAACAATCTGGTAGTCCATTATATATTTACTGACTTCTCCCTCTGTGGCTTGTATGATTTTTGGTGTTGTTTCTAAATCAAATTGTGCCTTTTTTCAATATCTCTCTGCCATCTGCAATTCAGTGGTAAATTGAGATATTTTTGCTAATGGATCTTCATTACCTGATGGAAAGACAAAAGTGCAAGAATTGTTAGAAATGTTGCCATTGATGGCAAAGGAGGTAGCAGATGCAGAGACAGGAATAGTTACAAGGAGACAAAGACAGACAATGGAGGTAGCAAAGAAGCAAACGAATGAAGCAAAGGAGATAAGCAGAGGTAGAGGAAACAAATATAAAGGAGAAAGGTAGAGGCAGAGGAAGCGAATATAGAGGCAGAGCCGTTATCACAGCAGTAGAGGCAGAGGCAGAGCGACAGAAGAAGCAGAGGCAGAGACACAGCTATTATTGCAAAGAAATAGCTGTTATTCTGAGAATCTTTTACACAGCTAGGTGTTACGCTTAACATAAATTACATTCCGAGATTTATATTCAAACGTGTAGTGGAATGCAATGAGATTGGATATGCTTTGAATCAGTTGGCATTCACTGCTTGAATTATGTTTGAAATTAATCCCCAGTTTTGAGCAGAGCACTTGTATTCGATTGACATGAAGGTTATATATATGGTTTATATATATGCATACACCAAAGAACTGTGCATTATATATATGGTAGGACCGTGTGGAAATGCCAGAGACCAAGGCCACTTATGAATGGAGCGGAACCATAGTCGTAACAAAGAATATATATATAATTGAAATGCGATGAATAGTTATATATATATATATATATATATAGATATATATATATAAAATTGAAATCATGGAGGACCAGAACCTGGAGCGTAGGGAGAAGTGGAACTGTGACGGATGAGCAGTAACGGCGGTTTGGAGGAACAGTAAAGCGGAATGGTGGTATTCATCGCACCACCCTTATACGGAAAGTGGTATTGAAGGAATCGGCAACGCTTCCATAGAATGCCTGACGCGTGTCCCCGAGTGAAATTGGAAAACCACTTTTTATTGTGTGCCATCGTTTGTTATGGTTTGCGCATGTTGATCAAGCGGTATCTGTTGGATCAGGCAACGGGATATCGGCTGTTGGATAGGCGAGGGAATTTAACAAGGTACGTTGCAGAGTGGGCCCGAGTACTGTACACAGATGAAGGGAAAATGGTTATTAAACTTTGGTCATAATATTACATGGGCGAAGGTCAAGAATGTCATTCCAAAGGCCTCGTATATGGTGATAAAGGTTACTCATTATCCCCCGCGGAATTTAAAAAGGAATGGTTTAATATATCCGAAAAATTTGGATATAGTTCAAGGTATTTTATTTAAATATTGCAACTCGAACATACGGAGACTAAGACCATATGTTTACAATTGTGAAGTCAGCACGCTATGAAATATATGGGAATGTAATATAGTTTGATGTTATAAAGCCACGTACTATTAATAATTGTTAATGCTTGACTTGGAGATGGGCATACGATGAAGTGAATACATGGGTCCTCACATTTAGTGGGAAACATATATATATGATGATATATATACTACGCTGATATTTAATATAGTCGGCTGTAATATTGCTCCGAAATTGTATTAAAACACTAATTAGGTTTATTACATGAGCATATTATGTATTTTATGGGTTTTATAATCGTGAGTATAAAAAGCCTCCACAGTTGATTAAAGTGCCAGCCCAAGAGATTAGAACCTTGAAAGTTTGCCCAGATTTAAAATCAGCTGTTATATTAAAAAGTAGTTATAAATGCGGCAGGTGCACAAAGTACAGTGAACAGGAATAAATACAGGAATGAAGTGAACAGATGGAATATGCCAATGATAGTGAAAAAAGAGTATGTAGAACTATTTCTTTACAACAGCAAGAAAAGACAAATCCATCAAATCCAAAATCCAGAAAAGGAGCTGAATGGAATTGAGATGTATAACTGAAAAATGCAAATGTAAAAATATTTTTTATTGTTTGTGATGCAAAGGCAAGTATCCTAAGGAAAAGAAAAATCCCACTATAGCATGAAATTTTGTACACATTATAATTTTAATTGAGTTTGATAAAGGAATGAGAAGATAGAAGTCAAAAGGTCAGGACTATTCACTTCAAATTCTCTGAGGAATGTAAAGAGTCATGTAATGAACTCTATATTTAATATCACATTAATATGCAGAGTGTGGGTGTGAAGAATAGAGAAGGCAGAATATAAAATATTGAGACAGATAAAATTAAGAGAGGCAGAGAAGAAAGAGATGCTACAAAACATAGCTGATATCTGAGGTAAATCAACAAACATTCAGTTTGATATATTGAGGAAGTTGAAGCTTCCCTATCAAGTTGCAGCTTGATAGCTGTCAGTTGTAGCTGACTGAGGTTGGAGCCTCCTGTAGGTTGGTGCCTGCAGAAAAACAGTGGTGAGAGGGAGTTGGAGCTTGCCTTTACATCACAACAGTAATAAGATGTGGTTTTCTCCCTTTATGGGTTTCCACTTATATCTGGTGTCTCTGTGCATGATGTTTATGTGTTGATCTGATTTATATATTCTACTTAATACCTGCTACTCTCATATTAAAGTCTGCTATTATATTAAATCAATATTTGCTACTCACATTCTAATATTACTCACATATTAAGTTGGACTTGAAATGAAGATGTATGTTAGTTTGAATAAAAGGTTTAAAAAGTCCATGAAAGTGTTAAACTGATTCACCCCCCCCCCCCCCTCTCAGTTTAACTAAGAGTTCAACAATTGGTATCAGGGCAGGTTCCTTTGTACAAGTCTAACAACTGAAAGGAGATCCTAGGTTCCCAAGATGGCTAGTAAAGAAGGATGCCCAACCAATAAAGCCCCTTTCTTCACTGGTGAAAATTATGCTTTCTGGAAAATCAGAATGAAGACATACATAATGTCTCTAGGAATAGAAGTCTGGGCTACTGTGGAATTAGGATATGCCTAAGGCAATCCGACATGAGAGAAAGAAACAAAACAAGATTTTGTGGCTAATGCAAAAGCCATGAATGCCATCCTGAATGGATTGTGTGAAGCAGAGTTTATTAAAGTAATGCACAAAGACACTGCCAAAGAAATGTGGGATACTCTTGAGAACATACATGAGGGAGACAAGAAAGTAAAGACTGCCAAACTTCAAGTATATAGAGCCCAGTTTGAAAAATTAAAAATGAATGATGATGAAGACATTGCCAGTTTCTTCCTAAAAGCTGCAGAATTTATTAACAATATGAAAGCTCTTGGAGAAAAAATGTCAGAAAATATAATTGTGAAAAATATTCTAAGATCTATTCCATCCAGGTTTAATCCAAAGGTGTCTACAATAGAACAAACAATTGATTGGGAGACCTTGAATATGAACCAGCTACTTGGAAATCTAACAGCCTATGAAATGAGGCTCCCACAGAAGAAGCCAAGTACGAGGGAAGAAACCTTTAAAACAGAAAAGAAGAAAGAAGAAGAGGGAGACATATGCTCTTGCTCGGATGAAGAAGAGGCAAATTTTGTCAAGAAATTGGATAGAGGCTCAGGTAAATACAAAGGTAAACTTCCATTCAAGTGCTTTAACTATAGAAGAGTTGGACACTATGCTAATAAGTGTCCTCACAAGAAAGTAAGAAATTAGGCTTAAGAATCAGAGAAAAACACATCAAAGAACTGGCAGAAAGGAAAGAAATTCAGTAGAAAATCCTTCTATGCTCAACAAGATAGCAATACATCTGGAGACTCAGATGAATCCTTTGGAGAAGAAGGAACCTCTAAATTTTTACTGATGGCCATAGAAGATCTTGAAGGCCTCTTGCTAGAAGTTGAGGAAGAAGGGGAAGTCGACCTTGAGGGGGAGCTAAGAAGTGCTCTGGAGGAGATTGACAGACTCAAACTAAAATGCAGAAAACAAAAAGAGATTCTCCTCAAATGTGTGAAAGAATAACAAAATTCAGAAGTCCTCATGCAGCTGAAGGTAAAGCTTGAAGAAGCCAAGAAGATAGAAGATATATTACTTCAACAAATCAAGGATAAAACTCGAGAACAAGAGAAGCTGGAAGAAGAAATTGTATGTCTGAGGAAGAAATTAGAAAGTGCTCAACAGAAAGTGTCGATATGCCCTTCTCAAATGACAAGCTCTGGTAAGTTGAATGAAATCTTGGATGCTCAAATATCTCCTCTAATAAAAACTGGGATAGGCTATGAAGGAGAATCAAGTAAAGGAAAAGAAAAGGAAAACAAAAATATAATTTTTGTGAAAGCAAAGAAGGCTGATGAAGCAGCTCAAATAATTCCTACAAAGGAAGAAACATGTAATGAGAGAGACAGAGACTAGAAGAAACCTCTAATAAAAAATATTGCAACAAATACTAAGACAACAGAGAAAGGATCATACACTCCTGATTATATCAAATTTGGAAGCCATCAAAGGATATTCTTGCCTCCTATGAAGAATGCCACCTGTTATGTCTGCCACAAGCTGGGACACATTGCTGCATATTGTCATGCAAGGAGGAGTAATTCAAACCAGTTAAAGATGCAAATAGTAAAGAGACTGTCTCAAGCAAACAAATAGAAAAGACAACCTTACATTAGGTACGCAAATAGTTTCTATGGTTATTGTTTTTAGTGTAAGGAATTTAGCCATAAAATCATTGAGTGTAGAAAGTATGGACAAAGATTGATGTTTAACACCTCAAAGAGGTTTATGATTCAAAGAAATTTTGTTCATACTCATAACTCTGCAAAAATTATGATCAAATGTTGTGTATGCAATCAAGTTGGAGATATACCTTCCAAATGTCCTCTAAGAAAATGTAGTCCATCATCCCACAAAAGATACCAAAAAAAAGGGTGCTTCTAGTGGATAAAGAAGGAGAATAAATGTGACCTGGCCCTAGCTACTCAAGACCTGAAAAGCCAGTGGTACCTGGACAGTGGCTGCTCAAAACATATGACTGGAGACAAAAGCAAGTTTATAACTCTTGATGAAAAGAAATCTGGCAATGTTACTTTTGGCAATGATAAATCAGGTAAGATCAAGGGAAAAGGCTCAGTCAGCATAGATAATGGAAGAGGAAAGGCCCAAGATGTACTATTTGTAGATGGGCTGAAAGAAAATTTACTGAGTGTTAGTCAGATGTGTGACAAAGGCTGTGAAGGTCTCTTTAGAGCACAAGATTGTGAAGTCATATCAAGCACAACGGGAAAGACTCTGCTCAAAGGTGTTCGAACAGAGAGTAATGTTTACATAGTAAAAGAGGAGGATGAAGCCTGCCATCTTAGAAAACTTGAGGAGTCATGGTTATGGCATAAGAGATTGGGACATCTCAGCTTCGACCATATCATCAGACTGAGCAAGAAGAAAGCTGTTAGAGATATGCCAGAAATAAAAAGGCCTTCAAATTCCATATGCAAATCTTGTCAATTGGGGAAACAGACTCGCACATCATTTAGATCTAAAGATGAGCTATCAACAAGAAGACCACTCCAACTTGTGCACATGGACCTGTGTGGACCTGTTAGAACTAAGACACCAAGTGGAGAATCCTATTGTTAGCCATCAGTATTTTTTACATGTTAGTGATGACTATATCTACAGCTGAGTTTTCTTGAAACTAATTTCCTTATGTCAATATGTCATCAAGAAAACCCTCCTAAAACTTTTTTCACCTTTCTACCTTTTCAGTTCGCCCATGTCGAAATCAAAACCTCATTATCACAATCCTATCTAGCTTCAGCCTTCTTGATCTGCCCATCAGCTTTAAAAGGCAAATTCACATCTGTTTCAAAAGTCTCCCCTATGTTAGGAAGTGGCGCTTTAAGACATTTCACCCTTGGCAATCATCAAAAGCCAAAAAGCTCTCCATCCTGCAACAAACACCTACCATGACCGAACTCACTTTGCAAAATGAAATTAATACAGCCCTTAAGTCGCGCCATCACATCCCCTAGATCTCAGCACTGCATAAAACCCAATCTCAAGCTGACTATTAGGTTTTTCACAATGTTCTATGGTTTCTACAAAGGCAGGAAATATATTTCATCTCATGGAGTAAATGTTTGAGTTTACAGTTAGAGGAACAACTGCTTCTAAATGTATTATGAACCTGAGATGAAGCTGAAAAACAAAAGTCACTCATCAGGACCTTACAGCTTTTTCCAGCATGAAAGTCACAGTAAGAAAGGGACACCACTGTCTCAGCAAACTGGTAAATTGTCAAGGCCCAGAACCTCCTTCATTTACAAGCAGAGGGTTAGGGCGCCTCCTTCATCCACAAGGTAGGCGCTCGGCTAATATTGACTTAAGATTGCAATGAAGATGCGCCGCTGGTAGATAGTCGTTGAAGAAAAATATTCCGTGTTTTATGAATTAGAGCAGCTATTGGCACAGAACAATAGGTTGAATATGTTGTAAAAAGATCTGGTCCTGATAAGGGAGGTCATCCTCAAGCTTTCAAATCATAGAAGTGTTGAATGAAGAAAGGTTTTTCATTGGTGAAAATTCCAAATCATAAGTACCCTGCTTATCCACAAGATCAAATGGAATAGATACTGTCAACCAATGCCATTACACAGGCAGAAGGAAAGTTCTTGTTTTCTCAAAAGACACTGACCTCCATAATTACAGAGATTATCCTTCAAATGGTTTGTCATGAGATGACCAAAACACATGATAATATCTCAGTCACCTCTAGAGAAGTACAAATAAACAGTGTCACTATGGCTAGGGTTTCTTCTGAAATAAAGTGATGTTTGCAAAAAGAGGTGCTAATATTGATGTTTTTCAAGAGGTCCACCTACCATCACATTCAGAGAAAGGCTGTGTCAAACAGAGTTGTCAAAAAGCCTTCATATACTTTACCTGATGAAGAGCCTCCTCCATATATGAGCAGATGGCCAAAGTCATTGCAGGTTGTTGAAAGCTGATGGGTCTAAAAAGTGCAGAGAAAGGACACAAAGAAATTGAATAAAGGAGTCATTGCACAGGTAAGTGTTACTGTTTATGCTGCAAAGGTATTGTTTTTCCTCTTCAAAGAGCTATCTGTCAGACTGTACCTGCAGTAGAAAAGAGAAAATATTGAATATATGTGTGCCATTGATACCAAAAAAAAGACTTTTCCTTGAGGGAAAGGTTCAAGCAACAAAACAATATCACCTGCCAAAGGTCCAAAGAAGCGCTTTCAAGAAATGGTGTTCAAAGCTTTCAAATGTTTCTGGCGCATTATGAATGGCCCTTCCTTGCTAAAAATCGCCAAGAGAGGAAAACAGTGAGCCTAGTCCAGTTATGAAATGGTTCTATTGACAAAAAGGGGTTAACACACTGATCAAAGCAAAATAATGACTGTGTATCAAAAAGCCATGTTTTCATATTTTACAAGCTTGTCTTTTCAGATGGAGGAGGCAAATGGATATACAATCTTATGAACAGGCAGAAGAAGTTTGTTTTGATGAGTTGCTACTGTTTATATGTCTTAAAACAAAACACAGTTGTCATCATTCCAAAGGGCAGATGTAGCACAAAGATACAGTATTAAATAAACAATGGCAGAGATGTGGCATAAATAGTGGTCAAATGTATGGCAACTCTCCAAGGCAAGTTTTGAATGTACCGAAGTTAAAAAAAATCAAAGGTTTTTCAAAACAAAAAACTCCACAAAAAAGAACCAAACCAAAGTTCTATTTTACTTTAAAATAGAATGACCGTTGAGAGTGTTTCTTGAAAATGATATAAGGTTGAAGTGTGAGAGTGGCAATTCATTTTCAAAAACTAGAATCAAAGCCCGTGCCTCCACAGCATCAAACAAGAAGAAATCGGGTCGAAATATACAGTCTGCACCTTTTTTGCACTGCGCGACGTGCCTGGGTTTTGGCGCGACGTGCCTGGGCGTAAATATTACACAGGACCCTTTGTCGGCGCGACGTGCCTGTACATTGGCACGACGCGCCTGTACAAGGCCGCCCGACCACCCGACAGGCCGACCCGACAAGCATTGTATGAGCGACGTGTTTTCTCCAGAGGCTGCCGCGCAGCTGTCCAAAGTGTCCAGCGTTTCTTTCAGCCCTTCAAACAGGTGTTCATCAAAATTAGAGGTATTTTTACACTTTCCCCATTGATTTCAAGGTTTCGATGGATGACAAGAAGTTTTAAAAAACCCCAGACTTTGTCATTTTAGTTAAAGGCAAAAGCAGTCTTTCTACACAGTAAGATGAGGTAATTGCAATATGATAATATGGGGTATTATGGTTGAGAACCAATTTGTTTCATTTTCAAATCGATCTAAGGGAAGAGGTTGTCTTGTGAAGGGTTGTGTTTTGATTAAAAGGAGACTTTCGTGGTAGAAATACAGACTTAATTCTGAAGAAAAACCTTTCACACTGTCATCCAAACATTTCCACACTACTAAAACAGTGAAGTGCGCTCAGTAAGGGAGTTTTGACATTCTTGTTGTTTGAAAGAGAAAACTCATATAATCTCTGTCTAAAGAGCTTGATAGTCTTCTAAAGCTCTGTCATTTTACCCCAGCCTTGTGTTTTTACTGTCTAGGCATATGTAGGATGGTTTGCTAGAGATACAAATACAAGCATAGACTTATATAGGGTGAGAGGTCTAGTGGATGAAGGCCTCCTTGAGCAAGGAGTTTTGGTGTATTGATTGACATCAGAGATTTCAAGAACAGAGTGACTGTTGTCATTTTCTCACAAGCAGACCTTTTTAGCAAACTGCCCCCCTGTTTCACCGTATTTTGTCACTACTGTGAAGAATTGTTAGCAAAGAGTTTCCAAAGGTACAGAGTCACTTTCTAAAAAGGCAGAGTTGTTGGTGATTGCATTTGGTTGATTTAGACAAAGAGAGGCTATGTAGTATTGACTTTGAACCTAGGTCTGCCTTTTCCTTGCACTATATTGTATCATTCTGAAGATTTGTTGACAGAGAGTTTCCAAAGGTGACATCACATTAAAGGGCAGAGTTTGTTGATGGGAAGTTAAACATTGGAGGCAGAGGTATAGATGTGTTGGTGGATCTCTTAAACTCACAAGCAAAGAGTGTGTTTCCTAAACCACCTGGTACTGATTTGCATCCAACTTGTCCGCTTTTTTCCAACCATATTGTATCATGTTGGAAGCATTTGTTAACATATTCATTCCTAAGGAGATAGGGTTACCTAAAGGACAGTGGTTGATGATTACAACATTTATATTGAAGATGAGACGTAGCTATGATTGATTGAATTCCTTCCACAAACTCACCAGAGTAGTTTTTCAAATCACAAGACAAGAAATTGACACAGAGTTTGCCCTATCTACAGCTGCAGTATCCACGTCCCATATTAAAAAGTTTGTCTTTACAAAGTGCATCAAGAGCTATAAGGTTGTTTTAATGAGTGCAAGAGGTGGCTTATTCCAAGAAACATTTTTTCATTTTATTCAACACCACGTATTCATATCTATTCAAACAAAGCAGTAGTGCTAGTTTCAATCCAGTTAACATTGTTTTTCATACATTGAAGGCAGTGTGCCTCTTCCAAAGCTTGTTTCAAAGTCAAAATGCCTCCAAAGCAAGACAACAGGAGCAACATGACAGTGGTGAAGATCAGCAGAAGCAGGAACCAGAGGAGGATAGTGCTGAACAGCAGCAGCTCAGCAGTTTGAGCAACAGCATAAGGATGATGATCAAGAACAGCAGTTTTAAGGAGCGCCCGACACGGATAGAGAAGAAAGACATATTAGCCCTTGATATTTTGGCATCAGATTCGGAGCATGTTGCCATGGACCCTTGAGGGTCATGCATGCCAATTTTGGGCCTATTTCGGCAACTTTTTGTTTTTCGGCATTTTTTGGGTTTTTAGTCAAAAACTCATAATTGCGCCGTTTCAGTTCGAGGATTTGTCAAGGGAGGAGGATGATACCGATGGATGCCATAATTCCATGAGCAGGTCTCCAGCAATTTCCAGGGCATTTGAAGATCATTCGCCCCCTCAAATTGGCGAAAAACACCCTCATTATGCACATTCTGCCCGCCATATCAGCAGTCTGCTATTTTCTGGGTTTTTTCACACAGGTACAGTTTTGGATGACTTCCGGACCTCGGATTGGGTTGGTTCCACTTGCACCGGAAAGCAGACACAGAGAGCTTTCCAACGAGCCATCATGAGCCTCATTTAGACACCGGGAAGGCTGCCATTTGCATCCAGCAAGTCAGGGGACCTTTTTCAGGCATAAATATGAAGTATTTTTGTAATTTTTGAACTCCAAAAATCTGCTTTTCCCAAATGTGCGTTAAGCTATTTTTATCATGGGAAAATCATGTAAAGTCAATATAATTTCCGTTTTTAGCAGCTTTTTAGATATTTTATGGGATATTTTGTGCCTTGGGCTTTGCAAAGCCTCAAGGACAAGTTTAGATATTTTGACTTGGCCAATGGGATAGCTAGTTGCTCCATGAGGTTTTCCTCCCTCAAGCCTATTTATTCCATGGTTCTCATTGTAAATCAGACGCTGAACTTGAGAGAGGAATTAATACATTGGTCATATGAGCTTTGAAGAATACACTTGAGTTATGATTTTTGGACTGCCTCTTGGATGCTTTTGAGGAATGATGAAGGATTGTTGATGGATTCCTTGACATGGTAGAATGGTATAGTGCTTCTTAATGTGTTTTGTCTTCTAGTTTTCACTCATAATTCATATTTCTTACTGCTATAGATCAGTAAAGATTGATTTTGAGATATGCCCATGGGGGCACCTCAAAATCCCTGAATCTTCATAGCTTGATGTTTTCTTCTCCCTTAGTTATGCTAAAGAATTCTTAGCTGCTCTTTAGTAACCTAAGGTATTGTTGCTAATTTTTATTCATCAGTTCCATGTATGTTGAGTAGGATGTATGGTTTTCCCTACCTACCTATCAGCTGCCCATAGTTCTGTCCATAAAACTTTCTCTTTGACTGATTTGTTGATCATTTTGTTGAACCAAGGAGGCCTAGTCCCAATCTAGCCCTTTGCCTAAAACTATGAAAACTTATTTGTCCAAGTGCCCAATGACTTAGAGACTATGTTTAGGTGTTCCGGCATAGTTTATGAGTTGTTAGTTTGTCTCATGTGTTTTCCCCAAAGTCTGATAGCCTTTTCCCGAAGTTAGAGGGTCTTATACCTCTATGTATGGCTGGAATGTTCGATTTCTATGTATTAATTAGCTTATAGTTATACTTAGCATGATTAATGGCTTGCTATTACATGTTCATGTCTTCTATTAACTAGTTACACTTGAAATCCCTTGTCTTTCACCAACTTATTGTCCATTTAATCCATTTTTCCTAGAGATCCCTTCTATTGTGAATCAAATCGGCCCTACAGCAGCTTTACATCATCACTTCATAGCTTCCTTGACCTGTTTGACCCCATAGCCCAATTTATCTACATCTTGTTATCCAGTTTATGTATTTGATCAATTTCATCCCTCACAAACTTAAAAAACCAAAAAAACTAAAAATATACTTCATAACTAGCCTAATATCAGAACATCGCAAGTAAACACACCGACATCTTTTACACTTATAGAGAGAGCCCTCTCTGAGTCCAGGAAGGCTAGGTCCTTGGGCTCCAAAGCTTGGTTTGATGTTACATCGTCATTTGGCTAGCCAATCGGCCAAATCACGGGACCCTAACATAATGGCGATCACGGTGGGACATGTTGAGTACATGATAGTCTAGCGAACTCTTATAGACTCTTTAGTCCTTCAATCCTAAACTCAGACCATCAGCCTTTAGAATCATTTAGTGTAAACTCTCTGTTTCACCATCTTAGCAAAGTGATGAATCAAGTTTATAACACTCTTACATCCTAGGCTGCACATAAAACTCAGAAAAAACCACAAAAACTCCTTTAGATTGGTTTTTGATAGTATTGGTGGTGGACCATACAAATATACCTCAAAACAACTAAAAATCCACCTGGCGACTCCACTAGCCTCCAGTAGGCCTTACTACTTTGCTAAATTTTAGAATACCATCCGATTTAGCCACTTCATCGCCACACTAACATAATGGCGATCACGGTGGGACTCTGAGTGATTAAAAAACTTAGTTTCCCTCATCTTTAGAGACCTTTAAGAATACTATCTGATTGACTTATCCCACTGCTCACTAAAATAGTGACACTCACAGTAGGACTTTCCGAGTTAGTGACAATCTAAGTACAACTTAGTAACTCCCGAAGTCTCAATCAAGCTTAGTAAACTTAGAGATTGTTTGAAGAGTAGAAAATAGCTCTTTCACCATCTTAGCAAAATGATGAGTCAGTTATAGAAAACTCTTCCAAACCTTGTAGGCACATAAAACTCAAAAAACCCCAAAACACTCCCTTAGATTGGTTTTTAACATTACTGGTGGTGGACCATACAAGTATACCTCAAAACAACTTATATTCCACCTGGCGACTCCACTAACTTCTAGTAAGCCTTACTATTTTACCAAAACTCTAGGCTACTATCCGATAGACCTATCCCATCACTCACTAACATAAGAGGGAGATGGTGGGACACTGAGTACATGACAGTTTGGCAAACTCTTATCAACTCTTTGGTCTTTTAGATACCTTAAACAAGCAAGCAGCCCATAGACCCATTTAGAGTAAACTCTTTTTGTCCTCATCACCCTAGCAAAGTGTTGAAAAAAGTCTAGGATACTTTAAACCATAGGCTGCACATAAACTCAGAAAATCCAAAAACATTCTCAGATTAGTTACTGGTGGTGGACCATAGCTATCTTCACAAAAACAACCAGTTCCACCTAGCGACTCCACTAGTTCATCTCTATTGTTTTTACCATCCTTCGCCTTAGTAGAACCTTAGAAAAATCACCCATCCAGAACATTCACCCATACCGTTCTCTCTAAACTCTGGATTTAAAATCTGGCTTCACGAAGAATTAATACCAGAGCTCATCCAGACCCAAATCCCCCTATCATAGTAGATGACCCAGAAAAGATTCTGTGGCAAGCTTCTGAAACTGATCATCTAGCTACCAATAGATCCATCCGTAGAACAAGATCTGTACCTAAAACTCGCAGTATCCTTCTAGATTCACCTTCGGAACTAGAGTCATCACAAGCTCTTCCCCGAAGCAAATCATATAGCAAGATAAACTTCGACGATCTTGAACCCCTAAACCCACCACAGAGTCCTATTAGAGAAGCTTCACCCACCACTCCTCCTGATTTCCAGCTTCTTTATCAATTTGGCTCCTATCATCCCAGATCTGCTCAAAACCAGATCACTAGTCCAAGTTCATCCGCCACACCTGGTCAAACCACCACTGTTCATACCACTTCATTTTAGCCTACTAGCCCTCATCTTGCACATCATCCATTAGCTCCAGTCATGGCTGCCTGGTACGCACCTTTGGTGTTACCACCACCCTTGGCTCCTCTCCCAAACAAATATCAAGACAAAATCCCACACTTTACTGGAGAAGACACCACCACACCTCAACAACATATAAGTAGAATGACTGATGCTTATGAATACCTAGAGGTACAAGACGAGACTGTCAGAATGAGAATATTTGCTCAAAGTCTTGGTGGTGAACCCAAAGCATGGTTCAAAAGCTTAGCTCCAAACAGCATCCATGATATCCCCGAACTACATCAAATCTTCAGAAATAGGTGGGAAATCCGAAGAAACCCCATTCAAATCCTGTCAGAATATAACAGTCTCAAACGGGAAAATGGGGAAAGTGTCCAAGCCTACTGCACCAGATTCAACAGTGTATATAACTCCCTCCCACCTCATTTCAAGCCTCCACTTGGTTTAGCTTTGGAAAAATTTCCTGAGGGTTTTGATCCGGACATGACATATCATCTGAGAGATAAGGATCCCCCTACTTTAGAGGAAATGAAACAAATAGCTATAAAAGCAGATGCCAACTTAGCTGAAAAAAGAGCTAGAACTAGATCAGAAAGAAAAGTCACATATAGAGACGAGGTCTCCACTTCATCACCTTCCCTAGATCCCCGAAATAGATGACTTAGTCAAATCCATGGCTAAAATGTGGGAAAAGATCAACGAAAAAGCTCCTGTTAGGGACAACCAGCCAAACCCTCCAATCAGAAACCGAAACCAAAACTTTAGGAGGGAACAGCCCCAAAACAGACCAAGGGAAAATGACCAACAGATTAGGCCACCATTCAATGAAAACTATGTGGAAGAAGATGATAGGGACTCAGAACCTCTTGATGAACATCATTTAAACCTGATAGGGTCTGACAATGAGAGTGAGGTGTACCTCACAGAAGAAGAACAAGCCTTCTTTTCGCCTGATCAAGATGAGACTAACTATGAAGATCTTGACGACCCTGCCATAGATTTTCAGAATGCCATCATAGAAGCTCACAGGCAATATGACCTTAGAAGTAAAAGAAACCAGGATAATGTCAAAAAAGGTAACTCAGATACTGCTAAAGTCCCTAATACTATCCTCAAGAAAGCAGTAGACAATGACAAAATCAAGGTTGAGAAGACTGACCAAAGCCAAGCTAAAAATACCCGAACTAGTCCTCTCTCAGATACTCCTGATACTTCTACAAAAGTCACCAAAACAACCATGGCAAACAAAATCCCTAAACAAGGTCAACAAACTCAGAACATGGACAAGGTCTTAGCTGAAAAAGCTGAAACAAACATATCTAAACTTCAAGTGCCTTTTAGCTTTGAAGGCGAAATCGCTAAGATCAAAATCACCATGCCTCTTACTGAACTCATTGCCCAAAACTCTTATAAATCCCAAGTACTAAAAGTCTTAAATCTAGGGAATGATGCAAACACTGTTAATCTCACTGATGACATTCCTGAAGTATTGTTTGGTCCAAAGATAGAGGGAAAATTCCAAGAGGGAGCTACTCTTCCTTTTTACATTAGCCTAAACATCCACGACCAAATCCTCCACAATGCCATGCTAGACTCCGGCGCCTCGCATAATCTTATGCCGAAGGTAGTAATGGAAATATTAGGCTTGGAAATCACAAGACCATACAAAGACTTGTATTCATTTGATTCAAGCAGAGTCCAATGCCTGGGTTTGATCAAAGACCTTTGCTTTAGTCTGGCCCAAATACCCGCAAAACATCTAATCATGGATATAGTAGTGGCAGACATTCCTCCCAAGTACGGGATGCTTCTATCCAGATCTTGGGGAGCCAAACTCCAAGGGAATATCCAACTGGACATGTCATATGCCACCATTCCTGTGTTTGGTCAGACCAGGATACTCTACCGCGAATCACACATGAAATACATGATTAGCAGTCAAGATAGGCCAGATAACATTCCAATGTGTTCGTTGCGCTCCGACTTAAACTCTTTCATTATGCATATTGATGTAAACATGGAGGAAGAGTCAGAAGAAGCTGACATAGACTTAGATTCACCACATCAGTTGTCCCTGGTACCTTATGATGAACTGGACACTCAAAACTACCATGACCATGAACAGCTGTGTCTTGAAGAAAGTAAGTTTCCCCTCTCCCAAGTAGGATTAGAGAAAGAAGCACAAACTCTCATGTACTATCAAGCAAATTTCTCTAGCTTTAATCAAACACCAGCAGTAACTTGTGGAAATTTCTTCCGGGTAAAAGCTTTAGAAGACCTTCACATCATAAACCTATTTGGAACCCGAGAGAAAGGAAGTTTAATGTTTCTACCATACCTCGAAAATTTACCATCATGTGACCCTCCTACTGCAAATAAAACTTTGACCATAACCTCGGTAGCTCAACATCTTGAGAAAATGCCAGATGAACTTCTTATGAGAAAGGATGACAGTTATAATCCTAGCATTCCTAAACTATTAAAATTGGCTCATATTTTATCCTTTCATGAAGAACTTAGAAATGCTAAAATCAGGAATCTCATGCAAAATACTAATTTCCACAGAAAACACAAGGGAAAGCATTGTATCACTACCTTTTCCTCAAAGAACAACTTTAACAAAAGCAAACACAACAAACTGAAACAAACTGAAATGATCAAGGATAAAACTAGTGGCCATAGAATCTGCTTTGATTTCAGAAATAACACTGCATCTCCATATAACAAAAATCATGTTTTTTCTACCCAAGATCATGATTCACCAATTAAAAATTCTTTTAATCATGTATTCTTGCAAGATCATCTTTCAGATCATAATCATCAGATTCCTTTCCAAAGTAGACAACTTAAAGATTTTTTCCAGTTTGCGGGAGGTAAATCTGATTTCAAGTTCAAAATTGCTAAACCACCCAATATCAGAAATCTGTTCATGAAGGCCATGTTCCCAGTTTTAAATTTCTGTGTTTTTGCATACCTTGATGATGTCACTATCTATTTCAAGAATTACCAAGAGTACATACATTACCTAAAGAAAGCATACAGTAAGGAAAGGAGTGGAAATCAGATATTCAGAGAGGTACAGAGGGAGGATACTGGGCTGTTTAGAGATTCTTGCATGAATCCCTATGTCATGTTAGAAAGAGAAAATTTCCCAAATTTCTCTTTTCAAGAGTTAAGTGGGCCAAGGGTGAGAGGAGATCCTTACGAGGATAAGATGCTGAAATTCCGTCATTTCCAAGATTTTTGAGTTTGAAACACTTTCAGTCATTGTACATACCATTGTTTGAAATATTGAAAAAATAGAAAAGTCAAAAACAGTAAAAGATAGGAAAGTCAAAAAACAGTAAAAAGCAGTAAAGAGGGCAAGTGAAGATAGAACAAAGGCACCATGTTCCAAAAAATAGTCTTTCGGAAAGCGAGCAAGTCTAAATGCCGCTACTAGTACTTCAATGTCTTGTTCAGCTATCTAGCCTAATCATAGTTGAGCATGTTTAAATTTATTTGCTGATAAGTTAGTGAGTGCCAAGATAGTCAACATTGTGTAAGATTGACTTATCACAGAGCTTAGATTAGGGAGAGATTCTGGTTCCACATGCCTAAAACAGAACCAAAGGGAGAAGCGAGGGATGAAAAACACATTGTACATCTTAGCTCCGCTTGTCTATTTTTCTTTTGTTGCAGAATAACATTTGTGTGCAGCTTGTCTTTTATGCCGCAAATGCATGACAAATCAGACTGCCTAATCCTGATTTGATCATTTTTGAATTTCATGTTGTAGATTAGAGAATGAAACCCTGTCAAACTGCTTAATCTTGACAGTCGATCTAGTTTTAGGTAGAGAAATGAAGGAGTTCATCAGCTTAATCTGAACTCCCGGCAGATATAAGAGTAGAAATAGATAGGTTCATTTTGCAAAAAGAAAGAATATGCATTGTCAAAAGGCCGCTAGTTCAAATGCGCCAAAGAGAAGAAAAAATGTTAGGAAAGATAGTGGGGTAGGTAGAAGTATCATTGATGTTAACCATGCTGTCACTTTTCAGAAATAACATCAAGAGAAGGGTAAATTTTGCGCCAATGGATAAGGCACTGGTCTTCATAAGCCAAAAATTTGAATTCTGGACACCTCCTGACGAGGAGCTGCCCTCCCCAAATGGAGCCACTGTTAGCCATCAGTATTTTTTACATGTTAATGATGACTATATCTACAGCTGAGTTTTCTTGAAACTGATTTCCTTATGTCAATATGTCATCAAGAAAACCCTCCTAAAACTTTTTTCACCTTTCTACCTTTTCAGTTCGCCCATGTCGAAATCAAAACCTCATTATCACAATCCTATCTAGCTTCAGCCTTCTTGATCTGCCCATCAGCTTTAAAAGGCAAATTCACATCTGTTTCAAAAGTCTCCCCTATGTTAGGAAGTGGCGCTTTAAGACATTTCACCCTTGGCAATCATCAAAAAGCCAAAAAAGCCTCCATCTGCAACAGACCTACCATGACCGATCCCTTACTTTGCAAATGAAATTAACAAGCAGCCTTAAGTCGCGCCACTCACATCCCCTAGATCTCAGCACTGCATGAGCCCCAATCTCCAGCTGACTATTAGGTTTTTCACAGTGTTCTATGGTTTCTACAAAGGCAGGAAATATAACTTCATCTCAGGATTAAATGCTTGATCTACAGTTAGAGGAACAGCTGCTTCTAAATGTATTATGAGCCTGAGATGAAGCTGCAAAACAAAAGCTACTCATCTGGACTTTACAGCTCTTTCCAGCATGAAAATCACAGTAAGAAAGAGACACCACTGTCTCAGCAAACTGGTAAATTGTCAAGGCCCAGAACCTCCTTCATTCACAAGCAGAGGGTTAGGGCGCCTCCTTCATCCACAAGCAGAGGGCGCTAGCCAATATTGACTTGGAAGATTGCAAAGGTCCAGGTTTGCTTTGTATTGAACAGTGAAACAATATCTCCAGGTTTTATGAATTAGAGTAATGGTCATAACAGGAACAGAGTTTGGAATATGCTAGGAAAAAGAGTCTGGTCTGATAAGGGAGGTCATCTGAAGCTTTCAAATCATGAGAAGTGTTGAATGAAGAAAGGCTTGTCATTGGTGAAAATTCCAAATCATAAGTACCCTGCTTATCCACAAGATCAAATGGAATAGATACTGTCAACCAATGCCATTACACAGGCAGAAGGAAAGTTCTTGTTTTCTCAAAAGACACTGACCTCCATAATTACAGAGATTATCCTTCAAATGGTTTGTCATGAGATGACCAAAACACATGATAATATCTCAGTCACCTCTAGAGCAGTACAAATAAACAGTGTCACTATGGCTAGGGTTTCTTCTGAAATACAGTGATGTTTGCAAAAAGAGGTGCTAATATTGATGTTTTTCATGAGGTCCACCTACCATCACATTCAGAGAAAGGTTGTGTCAAAAAGAGTTGTCAAAAAGCCTTCAGATACTTTACCTGATGAAGAGCCTCCTCCATATATGAGCAGATGGCCAAAGTCATTGCAGGTTGTTGAAAGCTGATGGGTCTAAAAAGTGAAAAGAAAGGACACAAAGAAATTGAATAAAGGAGTCATTGCACAGGTAAGTGTTATTGTTTATGCTGCAAAGGTATTGTTTTTCCTCTTCAAAGAGCTATCTGTCAGACTGTACCTGCAGTAGAAAAGAGAAAATATTGAATATATGTGTGCCATTGATACCAAAAAGAAGACTTTTCCTTGAGGGAAAGGTTCAAGCAACAAAACAATATCACTTGCCAAAGGTCCAAAGAAGCGCTTTCAAGAAATGGTGTTCAAAGCTTTCAAATGTTTCTGGCGCATTATGAATGGCCCTTCCTTGCTAAAAATCGCCAAGAGAGGAAAACAGTGAGCCTAGTCCAGTTATAAAATGGTTCTATTGACAAAAAGGGGTTAACACACTGATCAAAGCAAAATAATGACTGTGTATCAAAAAGCCCTGTTAACATATTTTACAAGCTTGTCTTTTCAGATGGAGGAGGAAAATGGATATACAATCTTATGAACAGGCAGAAGAAGTTTGTTTTGATGAGTTGCTACTGTTTATATGTCTTAAAACAAAACACAGTTGTCATCATTCCAAAGGGCAGATGTAGCACAAAGATACAGTATTAAATAAACAATGGCAGAGATGTGGCATAAATAGTGGTCAAATGTATGGCAACTCTCCAAGGCAAGTTTTGAATGTACCGAAGTTAAAAAAAATCAAAGGTTTTTCAAAACAAAAAACTCCACAAAAAAGAACCAAACCAAAGTTCTATTTTACTTTAAAATAGAATGACCGTTGAGAGTGTTTTTTGAAAATGATATAAGGTTGAAGTGTGAGAGTGGCAATTCATTTTCAAAAACTAGAATCAAAGCCCGTGCCTCCACAACATCAAACAAGAAGAAATCGGGCCGAAATATACAGTCTGCACCTTTTTTGCACTGCGCGACGTGCCTGGGTTTTGGCGCGACGTGCCTGGGCGTAAATATTACACAGGACCCTTTGTCGGCGCGACGTGCCTGTACATTGGCGCGACGCGCCTGTACAAGGCCGCCCGACCACCCGACAGGCCGACCCGACAAGCATTGTATGAGCAACGTGTTTTCTCCAGAGGCTGCCACGCAGCTGTCCAAAGTGTCCAGCGTTTCTTTCAGCCCTTCAAACAGGTGTTCATCAAAATTAGAGGTATTTTTACACTTTCCCCATTGATTTCAAGGTTTCGATGGATGACAAGAAGTTTTAAAAAACCCCAGACTTTGTCATTTTAGTTAAAGGCAAAAGCAGTCTTTCTACACAGTAAGATGAGGTAATTGCAATATGATAATACGGGGTATTATGGTTGAGAACCAATTTGTCTCATTTTCAAATCGATCTAAGGGCAGAGGTTGTCTTGTGAAGGGCTGTGTTTTGATTAAAAGGAGACTTTCGTGGTAGAAATACAGACTTAATTCTGAAGAAAAACCTTTCACACTGTCATCCAAACATTTCCACACTACTAAAACAATGAAGTGCGCTCAGTAAGGGAGTTTTGACATTCTTGTTGTTTGAAAGAGAAAACTCATATAATCTCTGTCTAAAGAGCTTGATAGTCTTCTAAAGCTCTGTCATTTTACCCCAGCCTTGTGTTTTTACTGTCTAGGCATATGTAGGATGGTTTGCTAGAGATACAAATGGTTGAAGGGTGGCACACTTATATAGGGTGAGGTTTTGATGTTGAAGGCCTCCTTGAGCAAGGAGTTTTGGTGTATTGATTGACATCAGAGATTTCAAGAACAGAGTGACTGTTGTCATTTTCTCACAAGCACACCTTTTTAGCAAACTGCCCCCCTGTTTCACTGTATTTTGTCACTACTGTGAAGAATTGTTAGCAAAGAGTTTCCAAAGGTACAGAGTCACTTTCTAAAAAGGCAGAGTTGTTGGTGATTGCATTTAACATTGAGACAGAGGTACAGGTGTAGTATTGACTTTTGAACCTAGGTCTGCCTTTTCCTTGCATTATATTGTATCATTCTGAAGATTGTTGAACAGAATTTTTCCAAAGGTGCAGAGCTACTTTCTAAAGGGCAGAGTTGTTGATGGTTGAAACTTTAAACATTGGAGGCAGGGGTATAGATGTGTTGGTGGATCTCTTAAACTCACAAGCAGAGAGTGTGTTTCCTAAACCACTGTGCATTGATTTTACATCTAACTTGGGTCTGCCTTTTCCAGAAACCATATTGTATCATGTTGAAGATTTGTTAACAGAGATTTTCTGAAGGAGAATAGGGTTACTTCTAAAGGACAGGAGGTTGATGATTACAGATTTATATTGAAGACAGAGATGTAGCTATGATTGATATGACCTCTGACAAACTCACCAGGAGTAGTTTTTCAAAACTGCGCACAAGAAATTGACACAGGAGTTTGCCTCATCTTTACACAGGGTACCATATTAAAAAGTTTGCCTTGCTAAAGTGCATCCAGAGTTGAAAGGTTGTTTTTAATGAGTGCAGAGGTGGCTTATTCCAAGAAACATTGTTGCATTTTATTCAACACCACAGGGTCCATATCTGTCCAAACAGTGTAGTGGCTAGTTTCAATCCAGCAGAACATTTTTCATACAGTAAAGAAAGTTTGCCTCTTCCAAAGTTTGGTCAAAGTCAAAATGCCTCCAAAGCAAGACAACAGGAGCAACATGACAGTGGTGAAGATCAGCAGAAGTAGGAACCAGAGGAGGATAGTGCTGAACAGCAGCATGCTCAGCAGTTTGAGCAACAACATAAGGATGATGATCAAGAACAACAGTTTTAAGGAGCGCCCGACACGGAAAGAGAAGAAAGACATATCAGCCCTTGATATTTTGGCATCAGCTTCGGAGCATGTTGCTATGGACCCTTGAGGGTCATGCATGCCAATTTTGGGCCTATTTCGGCAACTTTTTGTTTTTCGGCATTTTTTGGGTTTTTAGTCAAAAACTCATAATTGCGCCGTTTCAGTTCGAGGATTTGTCAAGGGAGGAGGATGATACCGATGGATGCCATAATTCCATGAGCAGGTCTCCAGCGATTTTCATGGCATTTGAAGATCATTCGCCCCCTCAAATTGGCGAAAAACACCCTCATTTTGCACATTCTGCCCGCCATATCAGCAGTCTGCTATTTTCTGGGTTTTTTCACACAGGTATAGTTTTGGATGACTTCCGGACCTCGGATTGGGTTGGTTCCAGTTGCGCCGGAAATTACACACAGAGATCTTTCCAGCAAGCCCTCATGAGCCTCATTTAGACATTGGGAAGGCTGCCTATTGCATCCGGCAAGTCAGGGGACCTTTTTTAGGCATAAATATGAAGTATTTTTGTAATTTTTGAACTCCAAAAATCTGCTTTTCCCAAATGTGCGTTAAGCTATTTTTATCCTTGGGAAATGATGTAAAGTCAATATAATTTCCGTTTTTAGCAGTTTTTTAGATATTTTATGGGATATTTTGTGCCTCGGGCTTTGCAAAGCCTCAAAGACAAGTTTAGATATTTTGACTTGGCCAATGGGATAGCTAGTTGCTCCATGAGGTTTTCCTCCCTCAAGCCTATTTATTCCATGGGTTTCATTGTAAATCAGAGGCTGAACTTGAGAGAAGAATTAATACATTGGTCATATGAGCTTTGAAGAATACACTTGAGTTATAATTTTTGGACTGCCTCTTGGATGCTTTTGAGGAATGATGAAGGATTGTTTATGGATTCCTTGACATGGTAGAATGGTATAGTGCTTCTTAATGTGTTTTGTCTTCTAGTTTTCACTCATAATTCATATTTCTTGCTGCTATAGATCAGTAAAGATTGATTTTGAGATATGCCCATGGAGGCACCTCAAAATCCCTGAATCTTCATAGCTTGATGTTTTCTTCTCCTTTAGTTATGCTAAAGAATTCTTAGCTGCTCTTTAGTAACTTAAGGTATTGTTGCTAAGTTTTATTCATAAGTTCTATGTATGTTGAGTAGGATGTATGGTTTTCCCTACCTACCTATTAGCTACCCATAGTTCTGTCCATAAAACTTTCTCTTTGACTGATCTGTTGATCATCTTGTTAAACCAAGGAGGCCTAGTCCCGATCTAGCCCTTTGCCTAAAACTATGAAAGCTTGTTTGTCAAAGTGCCCAATGACTTAGAGACTATGTTTAGGCGTTCCGGCGTAGTTTATGAGTTTTTAGTTTGTCTTATGTGTTTTCCCCAAAGTCTTATAGCCATTTCCCGAAGTTAGAGGGTCTTATACCTCTATGTATGGCTGGAATGTTTGATTTCTATGTATTAATTAGCTTATAGTTATACTTAGCATGATTAATGGCTTGCTATTACATGTTCATGTCTGCTATTAACTAGTTACACTTGAAATCCCTTGTTTTTCACCAACTTATTGTCCATTTAATCCATTTTTCCCAGAGATCCATTCTATCGTGAATCAAATCGGCCCTACAGCAACTTTACATCATCACCTCATAAGCTTTTCTTGACCTGTTTGACCCCATAGCCCAATTTATCTACACCTTGTTATCCAGTTTATGTATTTGATCAGTTTCATCCCTCACAAACTTAAAAACTAAAAAAACCAAAAACACACTTCATAACTAGCCTAATATCATAACACCGCAAGTAAACACACCGACATCTTTTACACATATAGAGAGAGCCCTCTCTGAGTCCAGGAAGGCTAGGTCCTTGGGCTCCAAAGCTTGGTTTGATGTTACATCGTCATTTGGCTAGCCAATCGGCCAAATCACGGGACCCTAACACCTACTTCATGCTGATAATAGATTATTTCTCCAGAATGACATGGGTTGCTTTTCTTAAGAACAAATCAGAAGCACTGGAAAAGTTTAAGACATTCAAAGCATTAGCAGATAATCAAACTGGATGCAAGCCAAAATGTATCAGATCAGATAGAGGAGGAGAATTCACAGATTATGACTTTGCAGACCTATGTAATGAACATGGAATAAAGCAACAATTTACCATTGCAGGGACACCTCAGCAGAATGGAGTAGCAAAGAGACAAAACAAGTCTGTACAACAAATGGCCAGAGCTATGATGCAAGAGAGTAACATTACTCAAACATTTTGGGCAGAAGCTGTACACACAGCAGTACATATTCTAACAAAGCTCATTTAAGACCTAACAGTGACAAGACACCTTATGAGCTATGGCATGGTAAACCTGCATCAATCAAGCACTTTAGAGTCTTTGGCAGCAAGTGCTACATAAAGAATAATGATGAAAATATGGGGAAGTTTGATGCAAGAGCAGATGAAGGAATACTCTTAGGATATGCATCCAGGAGTAAAGGATACAGATGCTACAACAAGACTCTTCGAAAAATTGTAGAAAGTATTGATGTAAGATTTGATGAAGAACTTCCAAACAAGACAAGAGATATAGACTGTAGCAGCCATCTTGAAAATCATGAAGAAGAGGACCAAGATGATGAAGAAACAAGAAAAACATCAGAAAATGTTGAACTAAACTCAAAAACCCCCTCAAGATACACTCAAAAGAACCATCCAGAAGATCAAATCATAGGAGACAAGAGTGTAGGAGTGCAAACAAGAAGGCAGCTAACTGAACAGACAGAAGAAGTATACATAGCAATGTTATCACAAATAGAGCCCAAGAAGTTTGAAGAATCCAGCAAGGACAAGTATTGGGTAAAAGCAATGAATGAATAATTGGACCAAATTGAGAAGAATAATACCTGGGAACTAGTTCCTAGACCAATTGAGAATAATATCATTGGTCCAAAATGGGTATTCAAAAACAAAATGAATGAGCAAGGACAAGTAATCAGGAATAAAGCCAGGCTAGTCTACAAAGGATACTCACAAATTGAAGGACTTGATTATGAAGAAGCATTTTCCCCTGTAGCCAGAATGGAAGCTATCAGAATTTTCCTGGCATTTGCATGCTACCAAGACTTCAAGGTATATCAAATGGATGTGAAGTCTGCTTTTCTTAATGGAGATCTAGAAGAAGAAGTGTACATGGAACAACGAGAAGGCTTCTCATTAACAGACAAAGAAGAATATGTATGCAGACTGAAGAAGGCCCTATATGGACTGAAACAGGCTCCTCGTGCTTGGTACTCAAGACTGGATAAATATTTACAAAAACAGGGTTTTAAGAGAGGTGGAGTAGACAACAATCTATACATAAAAGCCCATGAAAATGAACTCCTGATTGTTGTAGTGTATGTTGATGACATTATGTTTGGAAGCAACAAAGATGAACTAGCAAAATGGTTTGCTGATGAGATGAAAACAGAGTTTGAAATCTCTATGATTGGAGAGCTCAGTTTCTAATTGGGACTGCAAATTCAACAAAAGAACACAGGCACCTTCATCTCTCAGGAAAAATACTTAAAAGATATGCTGAAAAAATTCAAAATGGAGGATTGCAAACCTATGTCAACTCCCATGACCACAGGTTGCAAGCTATGTGCTGATGACGGGTCTGCTGATATAGATCAAAAACTCTAGAGATCCATGATTAGAAGTCTATTGTATCTGACTGCATCAAGACCAGACATCATGCTAGCAGTAGGACTAGTGGCTAGATATCAAGCAGCACCTAAGAAAATCACCTTCTTGCAGTCAAAAGAATATTCAGATATATACAAGGAACAACACAGTATGGACTTTGGTATCCTAAAAGCAAAAACTTCACTTTATGAGCATACACAAATGTATATTGGGCTAGATGTGTGGATGACAGGAAGAGTACAAGTGGAGGTGCATTCTATCTAGGAGAAATTCTGGTGGCATGGTTAAGCAAGAAACAAACATCTATCTCCCTATCTATAGCAGAAGCGGAATATATTGCAGCAGCAACATGTTGTACACAAGTCATGTGAATGAAACAAACTCTACAAGACATGAAGGTAAGCATTGACGAACCTATCTCAATTAAATGTGATAATACAAGTGCTATAAGTATATCTAAAAATCCTATGTTTCACTCAAAAACTAAGCATATCCCAATCAAGTATCATTTTCTCCGAGAACAAGTGGCTCAGAATATAGTAAAACTGGAATATGTACCAACAAAAGAACAGACAACTGATATATTTACCAAACCTCTTGCTGGAGAACCATTCCAATATTTGAGGGATAAAATATGGGTAGTATCTGTAGATGCTACTCTCTGATATAAAGAGAAAGCATAGTCTCAGGGGGAGAACATAAATGATAATATCATTCCAGGGGGAGATCAACCAGCAAGGAAAGCATGAATCAGGTCCTCAGGATCAAAGGATTAAGACAAAAGAACACCAAGTTATTATCCTAGAGTTGTCTGCATTATTCAAGCATGAAAAGGTCAATTACAAAACAAAAGCATCAGTTTGAATCCAATCATACATCTCTGATTAGATAAAAGCTGATACATCTGTATTCTATGAAGTATCATTATTCTCGCTTTTAGCTCTATACAAGTGAAAGAAGTCTATGCGTTTGAACTGTATCAATTTATCGTGTATATTTAAATTCGATAATCCTCAAAGTGTTCTCTCAACAAGTCTTATACATCACTTTAGAGCAGCATGGTACAAAGTCAGCAGAAGAGGACCTAAACATAACTCAGAGAGAGGAAATGCAAAAAGCAACCCCTTTCCATTGATGTCAAAGGGGGAGGAAGAGCAGAAAAACAAGAAGAGCAAACAACAGGAGGAAGAGCAGGAAAACAAGAAGAGCAGGAAAACAAGAAGAGCAAGCAACAGGAGAAAGAGCAGGCAAACAGAGAAAATGTATTGTCATCAATGCCAAAGGGGGAGACTGTTGGAAATGTTGCCATTGATGGCAAAGGAGGTAGCAGATGCAGAGACAGGAACAGTTACAAGGAGACAAAGACAGACAATGGAGGCAGCAAAGAAGCAAATGAATGAAGCAAAGGAGATAGGCAGAGGCAGAGGAAACGAATATAAAGGAGAAAGGCAGAGGCAGAGGAAGCGAATACAGAGGCAGAACCGTTATCACAGCAGTAGAGGCAGAGGCAGAACGAAAGAAGCAGCAGAGGCAGAGCCACGACTGTTATTGCAGAGAAACAACTTTTATTCCGAGAATCTTTTACACACCCGAGTGTTACACTTAACATAAATTACATTTCGGGCTTTATATTCAAACGTGCAGTGGAATGCAATGAGATTGGATATGCTTTGAAGCAGTTGGCATTCACTGTTTGAATTATGTTTGAAATTAATTCCCAGTTTTGAACAGAGCACTTGTATTCGATTGACATGAAGGTTATATATGTTGGGTCTCAATCTAGTCTCCTAAACTGAGCTCATTTAATTGTCAACCAGGATTTGTAAACTGCTGAAGTGAAGTGTACCATATGTACCTTGGTGCTTGTTTCCTAATGCGTTGTGTGTAGTGTTTTGTGATGTTTTTGGTCTTTTATGTTGATTTATGATGTTTTTGGTCTTTTGGTGTTTTATGTTCACAATGAAAATGCCTAGAAAACTAATGGAAAGAAGTTGGTGGTCAAAAACAGAGTTAAGCCTAATGTATGGAATGGCAAATGCAATTGGAAACACTGGAGCATAATCTAAACTATGACTAAATAAAAGCAAAGCTTGATAATGACTTTTTAGGCAGATGACACAAACTAAACTTGAGAAATGATCACTAAATATGCAAATTCTCTAACTAAACAGTTAAACACTAATCTTACCATGATGCAACATTTTGTTCTAAGCTCTTCTATTCTATGACTAATTCCTAGTTCTATTCTGCAATTTAATTGAATGTCACAGAACCTATACTCAAAGAGTTATTGGTTTCTTTTTCAAAGTAGTTCTTTTGAGGAAAAGTTCTGTTTATAAAATGATAAGGAAATTGCAGAGAGATTTCAGACCTTATAGTGATGTTGTCTTATGTTCCTATGGCTATGGATCATTTGTAGATTTTAGAACAAGAAGATGTTTGTGAATAATGAAGGCTGTCTTGTTAATCCTAACAACTAAAGTAATATATTGTGCAATGGATGACAATTTGAATATGAGATGCAAGTGCAATGAGTTAATCTAAGAATGAACCTAAGATGCCACTAAACTAGAACAATGTTGAACTATAAGTCATCATCAAATTTGAAACAAAGTAACTGAACATGAATTAAATGCAATGAAACTTCGGAGCATTTTAACTATACTAACATGCATTATTCTATGAAGTTACACAATCTGTTTGTTCATCATTAGTGATATTTTGGAAGAGTTCCTTCTTTTGGAAGGGGTAGAACAATTCTAACTGTGTAATTGAGTGCAATTGTAAGCAAATAGACTGAAAGCAAGTGGAGAAAAAAAAAACTAAGTTATCACATCCATACCCTACTCGTCATTATGATGTCTTGGGCAAGCGTTTAAGAGCAAGAACAGAGATGATACTTAGTACAAGCACACAACTAAATCATTCATTACCACAGTCATGTCTCGAACTTCTTAAGAATGTCTTGGAAGAGTTTCCTCTTGTGGAAGAGTGATTAGAACAAGTGTAACTGTGATAGTGAATAGAAAAAACTACAACTAATTCCTACAGTACTATAGCTATTCATCATTCATCATTATAATCTGTTGGAAGAGTGTCTTCTTGTGGAAAAGATGGAATGAATATAACTACAGTAGCTAGTTAAAACAACTACAAATTCAACTCCTAATCCTACAATACTATAGTCATTCAACATTCATCATTATAGTCTTTTGGAAGAGTATCTTCTGGTGGAAGAGTTAGAATGAGTACGACTACAGTAGCTAACAAAAACAACTATTAATTCAAATGCAAAGCGTAAAGGCAGCTAGAAAAACTTATCTAATTTACGCAAAATAAATCCGTGCAAGAGGCAGGGGCCCTCTACCACTTGACAGCATTCAACTTCAAATTAAATCAGGCCTTCAAAATAACTTTGTCTGCTCCATTAAAGATGAAATAGTTTGAACATAACACTCTGCGTCTTCAGGAATGTAACACAGAGTTTAAACAAAATCTAGCAGCAAATCTAACATAAAATCTCCCACATAGCTCTCGGTCTCCCAAGAGTTTATAAAGCAAATGCACGTAACAATAATTACAACAATTTAGGAATAATGTCTTTCCTTATCCGAATCACGTTAGGACTCTTTGAGGTGGCTGCGTGAAGAAGAAAAAACATCTGGACTGAGACAGTCCTAATAGAAGTCTTCCTTCATAAATGTGTTCCCCACGTTCAAAACCATACCCAGAATTCATTTCTTCTTCCATGATGAGCAACGAACCATGTAGACATGACGTGGATCATGCTCATATGCGGTTTTTCTCAAGAGGCCACATGGAACATACTCAAACATGAAGGCAGCTGCAGAATCGCCGGTTAGCTACGGAATGTCTGCATTCTGCAGCTAGTTCCGGTCAAAATGCTTAACAATGGCAAAAATCACAAAATTTAACAAGTCAGTCATGTAAATCATTCTAGAAGTAATTTTAACTATATTTATTGATCAATTGAGTCTAAGATAGAAATGGACAAGGGAAAATGAGGTAAAATGAGGTGAAGGAAAGCACAATTTTGAGGCTCAACATACCCCCACTGCTGTCTCTTTGCATGTCCTCATGCAAATTATCTTATGAATTCATAGGCTTCTGCAAGGACATCTAATCCCCTTCTTCTCCTTTGTCTGGAAGCTAGAGGTCTTCTGGGTTTCCTGATAACAAGTTTGAACCTGAGGTTGGTGAGTGCTCTGATTAGCTTTTTGTTCCTTGTCTTCATCTTCTCATTGGTCCTCTCCACTTTGTTTATATGCAGGGATAAGGTTGAGTTCATATCGGTTTTGAGCTTGATTTGATCTTTTAGAATTTCATTCTCATTTTTGATGTGTCTATTTAGTAATTCCAACTCATACCTATCCCTTCTTAATATATCTATTTCATACAGTGGAGGACTGGGGGTTCTTTCTCTGCTTTCTGAAGCTGTCCTCTCTAAGGTTTCCACATAGTCATAAATTTCCTGTTGAGCAGGATCAATTTCAGGGGTTCCTTCATAAAAATCCTCTTCATCATCCTCTTCAATGGGTGTTTCTTCATCTTCTATATTGATTACCCTTGTTTGTTTGATTAGTGTTTTCTTCAGTTTTCCCTTTAATCTGTGGCTTCTCCTAGGCTGAGAGGATCCCTCTCCTTTTTCTGTGGCAGATTCCTTGATTATCTTCTCTTCCTTAAGTTGCCTCTTGATTCGAGTCAACTTCTCTAAAATGATTTCCTCACTGCTCTCTTGGACTGGTTTGTCAATTTCAACTTTTGAAGCCCTCCATTTCCTACTTCTCTTTGTAGGCCGTGGTTCAGGTGATGGTTCTTTTGCTTCTTCAAAATGATTTCTTATTAAGAAATTATCCCATGTATCATTTTTTTTAGCTAGATGATGCTCAATCAAAATTTTGACCAAACCATGATGATACAGGGTTGTCTCTAAAAATTGAACTCTTCTCTGAACACAGGAAGCCATCTTCTTCAGATTTTGAAGCAAGAAATATGGTAGGTTTAAGTCTTCTCCCAGAAAATGCATAATTAGTCTAATGTGGTAGACATAAAATGTCCCATATCTACCCTCACATGTAACAATTTTTTGTAAAAGAAGTAGTATGTTTCTCCATTTGTTTTTCAATGCAGAACTGGGAATTCCTTTCTTGAATACACTGACATCCATATTTGGTGATTTTAAAATTTGTTTCCAGGAGTCATTATGGAATTCTCTATTTTTAAACCATCTCTCCCCAGTTCTGAGCAACCCTGTAGCCTCTGCAATAAAAACTTCAGTGACAGTAAACTTGACATCCCCTACTTCAACTTCGGTTCCTTGAAATGATCTTGCAAATGTTTTAGTGACTTCCTTATGGAAGCCATTAAATTTTTCCAATAATTGAATCCATCCTATTTGTTGTAACATTTCTTTGCATTGTGGGTAGCCTTCTAAATATTTTGAACCCACTGGTTCAGTCCTTACGATGAAACCCATGATTTTTTTTTCAATATCAAATTAACACTCTTCTACCCACAAAACAATGACTTTCACTTTCGGATTGAAATGGCTTCAAGCTCTAAATGAAAATGGCTTCAATTTTGGAATGACATACCTCTGATTGATAATGACAAATGCCTTCAAAACCTCAGACTGATATGCTTCTGTTGACAATTGAACTTTGGAGTGATATGCCTCTGTTTGATAATGAAAACAGTTTCAAATTTCGAGCTGATATGTCTCTGATAGACAGTGGCAGATGGCTTCAAATTTCTTTTTGTGCAATACCTCTGGCTCTTAATAAAAAAAGACTTCAAACTCAACACTGCAACACCTCTGTCTCTGGTAGCAAAAGGTTTCAATTTTAACACTGCAACACCTCTGTCTTTGGTAACAAAAGACTTCAAACTCAATATTGCAACACCTCTGTCTTTTGGTAACAAAAGACTTCAAACTCAATCACTGCAACACCTCTGTCTCTGGTAACAAAAGACTTCAAATTCAATCACTGCAACACCTCTGTCTCTGGTAACAAAAGACTTCAATTTTAACACCTCTGTCTTTTGGTAACAAAAGACTTCAAACTCCACACTGCTACAATTCTGTGTTTATAGTGAAAATGCTTCAAACTCCGTCCACAGTGATGTTTTATCTGCCCACGGGATCAAGTGGCTTCAAGTCCTCACACTATTATACTTCCAAATTTACCCTTCTGCTCTGCTCTGCATTTACAATGCTCAATGCTATTCAAAATGATATCCTTTAGCTCTGCTCCTGGTGATAATAATATCTATGTCTTCGAAATGGAATGCCGGCTACGGAATGAAGTTATGGCAGTGGTCACGGAATGGAGTAGTGGAGTGAGGTGGAGGGATTGTATTAATGATTGAAGAGACGGCGGAGGATTTTACGACGGCAGAGGGAATCATCATTGAATGATTTGGTTAAGAGACGTGGAAAATTCAAACACCTCGGCCATTTAACCGCTTAAATGCTATCGGATATGAAATTTGAAATGGAAGATTTTAATTCAAAGTCTGTAGAGGGTTTGTTGGTATTGATCAATAAAAACAATTAAAACAACCTTTTCGAATAATCCATAACTAAACTATGCTAAACTTTTATGAAATGCCATTATAATTTTAAACTTGTTACCTCTGCCCTTTATTTGATTTTTTTTTTTGTAGCCTTTGTCTTCTCTGCTCATCTTTGGAGGAGTATTCATAATTTTCTTGATGCTTTTGATTCATGAATACACTAGGTCACTTTGTTGCAATTCTGATGTCTGCTAGTTGATGCCTTCAGGATTTGTAGCTGCGGAAAGACTATCGGGCTGCAGAAAGGCTGATCAGCTGCAGAATGTCCACTGAGCTACAGAATGTTCCTGTAGAACACTTTAATCATGAAAATGGAATGTTTTTGGAGTATGGGTGAAATGTTATGTGGTATGAATGAAAATGGATGATGGATTATGATATGTATGAAGTGGATAATGGAATGGAATGGATTCAGTTCATGAAATGGAATGAAGGAACATAAGAGCTGTACTGCAATTCATGACATATTTTATTCACTTACAGCAAGATATCAAATTTTGTATTTTGACATGAAAATGAGATGGATGGAAGATGGAATGAGATGAATGAAATGTGGAATGGAGTGAAATATGAATGATGGAATGAAATGGAGTATGGGTGAATAAGTGGATGGAGTGAAATGAAATGAATCATAAGCACTATGGAACTGAACTTATGATTTTTATAACAGTTGTTTATAAAAACAAAAATGGGAAAAGTTAGAGTGTCAGAGAGACTCTGATTTTCACCCTATCTTTTCTGTATAAACATGCCAATCAATGATTGGTTTTCATGTTTATACCTTTTTTTTTTTATTTTTTTTTATTTTTTTATTTTTTAGAATAGAAATGCTTCAGAAAATTTAATCAAGTTGATGAAGAAGAGAGACTCTTCTTCATTAACTTCACATCATTGTCTTCTTGGAACTTCTTGACAAACTCTTCTCTTGAGAGTGGCTTGTGGTATAGCTTCAGTCTATGACCATTCACAAGAAGAGTGACCTCTTCTTCATCTATAGTTCTGATTTTTACTGCCCCATTATCAAAAATTCGAACAATTTCATATAGCCCAAGCCAATGTGTCTGAAATTTCCCTTGAAAATCCTTGAATTTTGAATCAAACAAGAGAGCCCAGTCACCCTCTTTGAATTTCTTCTCCTTGATGTACTTTTCATGCCATCTAGCCCTTTGCTGTTGGACTAGACTTGTTTTCTGAACTGCATCTTGTCTGATCTCATCCAACTCATTAATTTGCTCCAGTCTATGCTTTTGTGCCTCCGTTAGATCAAGTCCTAACTGAACTGCCATCTTGAATGTTTGAATTTGGAACTCTATAGGAAACAAAACTTGCTTTCCATAAACAAGCTCATAAGGAGTATGGCCTGTTGTGTTTCTCCATGTAGTTCTATAGGCCCACAAGGCTTCGGGAAGCCTATCTACCCAATCTCTTCTATGTAAATGAACAGTCTTTGTTAGGATTCCTTCAATGACCTTATTAGTGGATTCCACTTGACCATTTGCTTGTGGATGATAAGGAGTAGATGTTCTATGTCTGATTTTGTACTTATCCATCATTTGCTCCACTAGCCTTGATGTAAATTGAGCTCCTTGATCTGTAACAATTTCCCTTGGGACACCAAAACGAGTAAAAATATCCTCAAAAAGAAAAGTAACTACAGATGATTCATTAGCAACAAGTAATGGTTTAGCTTCTACCCACTTAGTAACATAATCGGTGCAAACTAATATATATTTCTTTTGTCTTGATGGAGGACTAATAGGTCCTACAAAATCCAAAGCCCATTTTTCAAAAGGTTCAATATGTACCCGAGGTTGTAATGGCATCTCACCTGAAGGAGAAGGTTTCCCTACCCTTTGGCAACTGTCACACCTTTTGACATACTCTTTAGCATCTTTAAACAAGGATGGCCAATAATATCCTAAATTAAGGATCTTATAGGCTGTCCTCTTATCTTCAAAGTGTCCGCCACAAGGTTCGTCATGACATGCCTTGAGAATCTCAGGCATCTCATCTTCACGAACACACCTTCTAATGATCAAATCTGGACTTGTCTTGTACAACTCATTAGCGACCCATGAATATCTTGCACTATCATTAATGATTTTTCTTTTATCCCTTGCATTCATAATTGA
The DNA here is from genome assembly GCA_034641835.2 of Pinus albicaulis. Classification (NCBI taxonomy): domain Eukaryota; kingdom Viridiplantae; phylum Streptophyta; class Pinopsida; order Pinales; family Pinaceae; genus Pinus; species Pinus albicaulis. Next base: position 174,537,050 of record CM076579.1, read on the forward strand.
AGGAAATTTTCCTGAAACTAAATAATTAGCAATATCAACAAACCATGGAGTTTGAGTAGAGACTGCAAAAAGATATTCATCAGGAAATTGATCTTCAACCGGAGTGTCATCTTTGATATTTTGAATTCTAGACAGGAAGTCAGCCACAGTGTTTTGTTTTCCAGGCCTATCTAGAATAGTAATGTTGAATTCTTGCAATAATAATAACCATCTTATAACTCTACCATTAGTGATTGATTTATTCATTAAATATCTAATGGCAGAATGATCAGTGTGAATAAAAGTTTCATAGCCTGTTATATAGTGTCTAAATTTGTTAATGGCATGAACAACAGCTAAAAACTCTTTTTCAGTTACAGTATAGTTTAACTCTGCGGGAGTCAAATTTTTACTGATATAATAAATGGCATAGGGAATCAAATATTTCTGTCCCAATACTGCTCTTAGAGCTGTATCGGAAGCATCTGTCGAGATATGAAAAGGTAACTTCCAGTTAGGTCCCCTTAATATAGGTGCTTCAGAAATTTTGGTTTTCAGGGTTTCAAAAGCTAACTGGCAATCAGAAGTCCACTTAAATTCACAATCTTTGGCGAGTAATTTGAAGAGAGGAGATGCTATTTTGGTGAAGTTTTCTATAAATCTCCGATAATACCCTGTAAATCCTAGAAAACTTCTAACATCTCTTTGACAACTTGGAATGGATAGATTAGAAATGACTTCAACTTTCGCCTCATCAACTCTAATCCCATCCCCTGAAATGTGGTGCCCTAAAACAATACCTTCAGTGAACATCATAAAACATTTTTCATGACTAAGTGAAAGGTTTGCTTCTTGACATCTTTTTAAGACTTTTTTCAAGTTTTCTAAAGCCTCTTCAAATGTATCCCCATAAACTGTAAAATCATCCATGTACACCTCTACACAGTCATGTATCAGATCAGAAAAAATTCCTAATACTGCCCTTTGGAATGTTGCAGGTGCATTGCATAACCCAAATGGCAATACTCGGTAGGCATAGGTACCCCAAGGACAAGTAAATGTGGTTTTATCTTGGTCTTCCAGTGCTACTTGGATTTGATTGTAACCACTAAACCCATCTAGGAATGAAAAGTACTTTTTACCTGCTAATGTATCTAATACTTGATCTATGAAAGGTAAGGGAAAATGGTCTTTAAGAGTAGCTTTATTCAGTTCTCGGTAGTCAACACACACCCTCCATTTTCCATTTTTCTTGGGCACAATCACCAAAGGAGAAACCCACTGACTATCTGAAATAGGATAGATGAAATTAACATTTAACAATTTTTGTAATTCTTCCTTGACAATTTCCCTAAGATTTGGATTCATCTGTCTTTGAGGCTGTCTGATTGGTTTGCAATTTGCCTCTATATAGATGTGATGAGTACAAGTCTTGGGACTTATCCCTTTCATGTCGGTGTATTCCCATGCATATGCAGAAGAATGTCTCTGTAATACTTTGACTAACTCTTCTTGTTGAGATTTTTCTAGGTTTTTGTTTATGTTCAAGGTTTTGCCTGGAAAAATTTCACTTGTAGAGCTGCCAAATTTATCCATAGAATGAAGAGACATCTGCCTAGATGACAAGAACTCAATATTGGATCCCTCTTGAAATGATTCATGTTTATGTTCTGGAGAGGATTCAAAGTTTTCTAGAGTATTCAGAATTTGATTATCTTCACTAATTTATGAAATTGTGAAGAGTGGTTGTAAATATTCTTCATCCTCTATCCATTGAGTGTCATCTAGTTCTGTAATTGTCCTAGCTGGAGGATATAAAGTGAATTTCTTTGTTGAACTACCATCATAAATATACATATCACCGGACCTACAACTAATAAAGGCATCAGATGTAGCCAACCAAGGTCTTCCTAGTATAACGGGATGGCCTCCTAGATTATTCTTGGGTGTTAGGATCATGAAATCCACAGGGTACTCCCAAGAGTCTAGGGACACTGGAATGTCTTCTATTACCCCATCTGGTCTGATCACAGATCTATCTGCTAATTGTAATAGTGTGGGTGTAAAGAGAAGATTAGGAAGTTTCAATTTGTCCATGATTTGTCTACTCATGATATTTATTGCTGCTCCTAAGTCAATGAGTGTGTTTTGAATTTCAATTCCGTTGATGTGAATTTTGACAACTGGATTTCCTGGGTCAAGGTACTTTGGAATAGCTATCTTTCCCATCATAATGTCTGCTATTTGTCCTACCAGTTGAATTTTCTTGGTTCCTCTTATTCTTTTTCTTGTTGTCTTTATACTCAACTCCTTTATTGTTTTGGCTAAAATTGGGATTTCCTTGATGGCTTGCAATAATGGAATTTTAATGCAAACATTTCTCAATTCATCCAAGAAATCATAATTAGGCACCATTATTTGTTTTTCTACACCTTTATCAATTTGTAGTCTTTCCGGAAAGGGAGGTATATAAGTAGATGTGGATGGTTGCTCTAATACTGGAGTTGGATTTATTGGATCTTTTTGTTTCAGTTTTTCAATGTTTTGGTCTTGAAAGGATGTATCTTCCTCAAGACTTTTATTAACCCGTAGGGAGTCTTCCTCAGAATTATCTTGTTCTTGTATGATCACAGAAGGTTTCCTCTTCTCAAGTATCTTTCCAGACCTAAGTTGAACATCACTAAGGTCTAGAGGAGTAATTAAATAAGTTGGAAATTGTTGTCCTTCTATCATGTATGTATTCTGAGGGTTCTTATTATTGGGATTTGGTATGGGCTGAGCTGGAAATTGATTGGATTTTTGAGGGAATGGTAATGGAAGTGGTTGATTTTTATGAGGTTGGTTCGGATGATGTTGTTGAGGATTTTGTTGAAAATTTTGTTGAAGATTTTGAGGAAAATTTTGTTGGGAATTTTGAGGATAAAAATGTGGATATGGTGGATAGGATGGTGGATACTGATAATATGGAGATTATCTTCCATAGGGACCTTGTGATCCTTGTGCCCAAGCTTGAGATTGATTTTGAAATTGGGGCCAGGGTTGCTGCCAAGAATTCCAAGGTGGAGGTTGATTATACATTTGATCATGGAATCCTTGTGTCTGAGATCCCTGCCAAGGTCTTCTAGATACAAAATTAAGAGACTCTGTGGAATCTGTAGGAATTTCTTCCTGAAAAACAGCCTTGAGACCAGGAAGAGAAGGAAAATTCTTGGTCTCATGTTTCTCAGAACAAATAACACAGGTTTCTACAACTTTGACATCTAGAGGACACTCTCTCAAGGCATGTTTCTTCCTACATTTGGGACAAAAGATTGCCAAGGCATCAGATTCAGCCTTTTGCTTGTTTTGTATCTTGAGGGTGTGTATTTGTTCACTAAGACTCCCTAAGATGTCAGATTTAAAATCATCAAGCATGTGTCCTATTTCTGATCTACTTACTGTCCCAGAAGCAGATTTACTTGCCCTTGCAAGAGCAGGATCTCTTGGACCTTTGGCAGTTTTGGATTTCCCTCTGGAAAGGTTGATACATAACTCAGATATTTCAGGTAATGTGAGTTGTGATATATCCCCTTTTCCCATCATGTTAAGGATATCCAGCCATTCATCCCTAATGGTTTTCAACAAAAGAGCTTTTAAAGTGTCTTGATCTAGGTTTTCCATTTGTGCCCTTTTTATGTTGTATTTAAATCTTTCCAACAAATCTTCTAAGTTTTCATCTTCTTTTGTAACATCTTGAACACTTCTTCCTTATGATTAACCGGCATACAATAATCCAAGTATCTCTCTAGAAATGCTTGTTTCATGTCTTCCCATGTTCTAATATAGCTACTGATTAGACTCATAAACCACTTCAATGCTGCTCCCTTCAGAGTTGAAGGAAATAATTTCAATTTTTGAGCATCTTGTAGATAGTCATAAGTTCTACACAACACTTCAAATTCGAATAAGAAAGTTTCAGGATCTTCAGTTTTAAGTCCATAGAAGTTTGGAAGGACAGAGGGTGAAATATTTTTCATGGTTGTATTGGTTTCTTCATCAAGTATAGGGAACCCAAAAGAGCTTCCTATTCTACCTCTTCCTCCATCTGCACCTCTACCTCCCTCTCCTCTTCCTCCTTCTCCTCTACCTCTACCTCTACCTCCTCTAAATAATGTGTGTTCTCCATTAACAACTCCTCCTCCTCCTTCTTCTGCCATGGTTGACTCTCCTGTGGAAGTAGAAAGGTTTGTGTCCCTAACAGGAGTCTTTAGATCTTTTTCTATAGCAGGTTCAGTGGATGAAGTGGAAGGTTTCTCTAATGGAATAGGTGACCTTAGATCTTCTAGAAGTCCAGGATCAGTAAAGGATGGAAGATGGGTTTGAGTTGAAGGTGTACTAACTCTGGATCTAGATGAAACAAGTGGTGTTCTAGATATCAAACTTCTGCCTTTGTTGCTTATAAATCTTCCCCTTGAATCTCTCTCCCTACGCATAAAATTGTTTTTGGATGCTAAGAAACAAAGGTTACCTAGTTTTCACTTCCCCGGCAATGGCGCCAAAATGTTGGGTCTCAGTCTAGTCTCCTAAACTGCTCATTTAATTGTCAACCAGGATTTGTAAACTGCTGAAGTGAAGTGTACCATATGTACCTAGGTGCTTGTTTCCTAATGCATTGTGTGTAGTGTTTTGTGATGTTTTTGGTCTTTTATGTTGATTTATGATGTTTTTGGTCTTTTGATGTTTTATGCTCACAATGAAAATGCCTAGAAAACTAATGGAAAGAAGTTGGTGATCAAAAATAGAGTTAAGCCTAATGTATGGAGTGGCAATTGCAATTGGAAACAATGAAGCAGAATCTGAACTATGACTAAAATAAAAGCAAAAGCTTGATAATGACTTTTTAGGCAAATGACACAAACTAAACTTGAGAAATGATCACTAAATATGCAAATCCTCTAACTAAACAGTTAAACACTAATCTTACCATGATGCAACATTTTGTTCTAAGCTCTTCTATTCTATGACTAATTCCTAGTTTTATTCTGCAATTTAATTGAATATCACAGAACCTTTACTCAAAGAGTTATTGGTTTCTTTTTCAAAGTAGTTCTTTTGAGGAAGAGCTCTGTTTATAAAATGATGAGGAGATTGCAGAGAGATTTCAGACCTTATAGTGATGTTATCTTCTGTTCCTATGGTTATGGATCACTTGTAGTTTTCAGAACAAAAAGATGTTTGTGAATAATGAAGGCTGTCTTGTGAACCCTAACAACTAAAGTAATCTATTGTGGAAAGGATGACAATGTGAATATGAGATGCAAGTGCAATGAGTTAATCTAATAATGAACCTAAGATGCCACTAAACTAGAACAATGTTGAATTATAAGTCATCATCAAACTTGAAACAAAGTAACTGAACATGAATTAAATGCAAATGAAACTCCGGAGTTGTTCTAACTATACTAACATGCATTAATCTATGAAGTTACACAATCTGTTTGCTCATCATTAGTGATATCTTGGAAGAGTTCCTTCTTTTGGAAGAGGTAGAACAATTCTGACTGTGTACTTGTATGCAATTGAAAGCAAATGAACTGAAAGCAAATGAAAAACTAAGTTATCACATCCATACCCTACTCGTCATTATGATGTCTTGGGAAAGCGTTTAAGAGCAAGATCAGAGATGATACTTAGTACAAACACACAACTAAATCATTCATTATCACGGTCATGTCTTGAACTTCTTAAGAATGTCTTGGAAGAGTTTCTTCTTGTGGAAGAGTGATTAGAACAAGTGTAACTGTGATAGTGAATAGCAAAAACTACAACTAATTCCTACAGTACTATAGCTATTCATCATTCATCATTATAATCTGTTGGAAGAGTGTCTTCTTGTGGAAGAGCTGGAATGAATATAACTACAGTAGCTAGTTAAAACAACTACAAATTCAACTCCTAATCCTACAATACCATAGTCATTCAACATTCATCATTTTAATCTGTTGGAAGAGTGTCTTCTTGTGGAAGAGCTAGAATGAATATGACTACAGTAGCTAAAACAAAACAACTATCAATTCAAATGCAAAACGTAAAGGCAGCTAGGAAAACTTATCTAATTTACGCAAAAGAAATCCGTGCAAGAGGCAGGGGCCCTCTACCACTTGACGGCATTCAACTTCAAATTAAATCACGCCTTAAAAATAACTTTGTCTGCTCCATTAACGATGCAATAGTTTGAACATAACACTCTGTGTCTTCAAGGACGTAACACAGAGTTTTTAAACAAAATCTAGCAGCAAATCTAACATAAAATCTCCAACATAGCTCTCGGTCTCCCAAGAGTTTATAAAGCAAATGCACGTAACAATAATTACAACAATTTAGGAACAATGTCTTTCCTTATCCGAATCACGTTAGAACTCTTTGAAGTGGTTGCGTGAAGAAGAAAAGACATCTGGACTGAGACAGTCCTAATAGGAGTCTTCCTTCATAAATGTGTTCCCCACGTTCAAAACCATACCCAGAATTCATTTCTTCCTCCATGATGAGCAACAAACCATGTAGACAAGACGTGGATCATGCCCATATGCGGTTTTTCTCAAGAGGCCACCTGGAACATACTCAAACATGAAGGCAGCTGCAGAATCGCCGGTTAGCTACGGAATGTCTGCATTCTGCAGCTAGTTCCGGTCAAAATGCTTAACAATGGAAAAAATCACAAAATTTAACAAGTCAGTCATGTAAATCATTCTAGAAGTAATTTTAACTATATTTATTGATCAATTGGGTCTAAGATAGAAATGGACAAGGGAAAATGAGGTAAAATGAGGTGAAGGAAAGCACAATTTTGAGGCTCAACAATATATATGGTTTATATATATGCATACACCAAAGAATTGTGCGTTATATATATGGTAGGACCGTGTGGAAATGCCAGAGACCAAGGCCACTTATGAATGGAGCAGAACCATAGTCGTAACAAAGAATATATATATAATTGAAATGCGATGAATATATATATATATATATATATATATATATATATATATATATATATATATATATATATATATATATATATATAATTGAAATCGTTGAGGACTGGAACCTGGAGCGTAGGGAGAAGTGGAACTGTGACGGATGAGTAGTAACGGCGGTTTGGAGGAACAGTAAAGCGGAATGGTGGTACTCATCGCACCACCCTTATGCGGAAAGTGGTATTGAAGGAATGGGCAGCGTTCCATAGAATGCCTGATGCGTGTCCCTGAGTGAAATTGGAAAACCACTTTTTATTGTGCGCCATCGCGTGTTATGGTATGCGCATGTTGATCAAGCGATATCCGTTGGATCGGGCAACGGGATATCGGCCGTTGGATAGGCGAGGGAATTTAACAAGGTACGTCGCGGAGTGGGCCTGAGTACTAGACACAAATGAAGGGAAAATGGTTATTAAACTTTGGTCATAATATTACATGGGCGAAGGTCAAGAATGTCATTCCGGAGGCCTCGTATATGGTGACAAAGGCTAGTCATTATCCCCCGCGGAATTTAAAAAGGAATGGTTTAACATATCCGAAAACTTTGGATATAGTTCAAGGTATTTTATTTAAATATTGCAACTCGGACATACGGAGACTAAGACGATATGTTTATGATTGTGAAGTCAGCAAGCTATGAAATATATGGGAATGTAATATAGTTTGATGTTGTAAAGCCATGGACTATTAATAATTGTTAATGCTTGACTCGGAGATGGGCATACGATGAAGTGAATACATCGGTCCTCACATTTAGTGGGAAACATATATATATGTTGATATATATACTACGCTGATATTTAGTATAGTGGGTTGTAATATTGCTCCGAAATTGTATTAAAACATTAATTGGGTTTATTACATGAGCATATTTTGTACTGTATGGGTTTTATAATCGTGAGTATAAAAAGCCTCCACAGTTGATTAAAGTGCCAACCCAAGAGATTAGAACCTTGAAAGTTTGCCCAGATTTAAAATCAGTTGTTATATTAAAAAGCAGTTATAAATGCAGCAGGTGCACAAAGTACAGTGAACAGGAATAAATACAGGAATGAAGTGAACAGATGGAATATGCCAATGATAGTGAACAAAGAGTATGCAAAACTATTTCTTTACAGCAGCAAGAAAAGACAAATCCAGCAAATCCAAAATCCAGAAAATGAGCTGAATGGAATTGAGATGTATAACTGAAAAAAATGCAAATGTAAATATTTTTTATTGTTTGTGATGCAAAGGCAAGTATCCTAAGGAAAATTAAAATCCCACTATAGCATGAAATTTTGTACACATTATAATTTTAATTGAGTTTGATAAAGGAATGAGAAGATAGAATTCAAAAGGTCAGGGCTATTCACTTCAAATTCTCTGAGGAATGTAAAGAGTCATGTAATGAACTCTATATATAATATCACATTAATATGCAGAGTGTGCATGTGAAGAATAGAGAAGGCATAATATAAAAGATTGAGACAGATAAAATTAAGAAAGGTAGAGCAGAAAGAGATGCTACAAAATAGAGCTGATATCTGAGGTAAATAAGCAAACATTCAGTTTGATATATTGAGGAAGTTTGAGCTTCCCTATCAAGTTGCAGCTTGATAGCTTTCAGTTGTAGCTGACTGAGGTTGGAGCCTCCTATAGGTTGGTGCCTACAGAAAAACAGTGGTGAGAGGGAGTTGGAGCTTGCCTTTGCATCACAACAATAATAAGATGCGGTTTTATCCCTTTATGGGTTTCCACTTATATCTGGTGTCTCTATGCATGATGTTTATGTGTTGATCTGATTTATATATTCTACTTAATACCTGCTACTCTCATAATAAAGTCTATTGTTATATTAAATCAATATTTGCTGCTCACATTATAAGATTACTCACATATTAAGTTGGACTTGAAATGAAGATGTATGTTAGTTTGAATAAAATATTTAAAAAGTCCATGAATGTGTTAAATTGATTCACCCCCCCCCCCCCCCTCTCAGTTTAACTAAGGGTTCAACAAGAATGAGATTCAATATGATTCTACAATGACAATGCAGTTTGCTTTAATTTGGTGATTTATTCTTCCTTTTGCAAGAGCTGCCGAAGAAGTTTCTCTTTCTCATTTTCTATCTCTACAACCTCTATTGCCATGGAGTGTTCTCCTATAGACAATTTCAATTTTTTCTTTAGTACAGAGATTTCTGATTCAGCACTTTGCATAAGCTTCTGTACAATAGACTTGTCATTGGGATCTACCCCAATCTTCATAATAATCTTTTTGAGTTATTCGTTCTGGATTGTCAAAGCCTTGGAATTGGCTTTCTCTAACTTCAATGGCTTGATCAATTTTCCAAGCATATTTTCAGCCTTCAGTGCCATTGCATTGATTTTGGTTAGGTCATTTACAATCAGTTGACCTATTTGCATATGCAGATTTACTTTGTCAAGCAATGGAATTTTCTTCACATCTACAGTTAGATTAACAGTCCTAAAATTATTGGATGAACCAATAGACATATCAAAGGGATGTGAAAGAGCAATCTTAAATTGATCCTTTTCAAGATCCATTGCAGTTAGAAGTCCCGTTTGATTCTGGGTTTATCTAGTACTCAGCTTGAACTTCCATGCTTGCCTTCATTTTCTGGCACTTGTTCCTCAGTATTTTCATGTCTCTTTGGTGAAGCAGGAACATTTTTCTCATCTCCCAATTTTAATGAGAAACCAAGTTAAGCATCTGCAAAATCCTCACTAAGATTTGTTCTCTTTTCAGTCCTTTTCTCTTCATCCTCTGAATCAATAAGTGTTTCTTTTCCTCTCTTATTTGACTTCTCTGATATGATAGGATTTTGTATAGTTGAGCTCACTGAACCTGCAAAACCCTTACTTTCCATTTTTTCTATATCTGGTCCGCTTTCATGAATGAATGTTGAATAGCCATTTTCAATTCTCCTATTAGAAATCCCACTATTAGGGTCATAAGCCCACTTCTCTCCTAATAGTAGGTGCATTTCATCTAACATATTAGAGGCTTCATCATTTTTCGGTCTCATATTAACTATAAAAGGACCAACAATCATTGGTAACTTAAACATGTGACCTTTCTTCATAGGCACAAAATGTATTTGATCCATGTTTAAACTTTTCCTAATGAACTCCAAAGAAAATAATCTCATAGGCACAAATACAAGAAGCCTATAAGGTTCTACACTAGCTCCATAAAGCCTAATCTCAGAATAATATTAAAAAAAAAAACAATCACCAAACATACAACTTGTCCCCAACTGTAACAACTCTTGAGCTTTTGGAAAAAAGAAAGGGGGAGTAATTCCATTCAAAATTGTATATGCAGTAGACATGAAATGACTAAAAAAATCAAATAAACCACCCTCATTCTGTTCTTTCTTCACTATGTCTGTCCAGAAAACGACTGACTATATTTTCTTATTCATATCCATTATATTTAACCCCATGTGCATGAATTCTTCTACATTTTGATATAAGAAGAGGCAAAAACAAGAGAAGGAAACCTGAATGAACCTGTCAGTGATAGGCTCATGAGATGAGAGCTGACAATTTCTTGCCAATAAGATGGAATATCTAGCACCACCCCTGACTTCATCATCATGGCGAACATTCCCATAACTGATTTGTCCACTGTACCATCATCATATTTTCCCAAAATATTTGTAATGCACTTCATCACTGGTCTGACTTCTATATCAAAAACGTCCATGGGGAATTCTTTATTATCAAGTGCAAACTGTTGTGTATTTGGCTTCAAAAAAGAGATGAATTCGTTGAACTCCTGACTTGAAAGACTATCATATTGTGATATCAATGAATCCTTAGTAAACTAGACATATGACTCTGACTCAGGGTAACACAGAGCTTGACGAATTAATTGGGCTCAAACCTGCAAAACATTTTCACCTTGACAGTTCATTACAAAACACTTCCCTGGGTACATAATAGACACTAGCCAATACACGAATTCAGAAAAAATATTTGTTCTTGGAATAAATGCTAACAATACACTAGTTTTTACCATGGCGGTATAAATTGGAGAGGCCTTATCATTTAAGAAGACTTGATGATAAAATAAAAGGTGGTCAAGGGAACAAATAGTATCTTGGATATCCCTCTCGGTGTCCATGAGAGGTATGTGACTGGAAAAACCTGATAGGGATGAACCATTGGCCATAATTCAATTTAGGATGACAGGAAATCAATAGGGTGATAGACAGCAGAGAAGGACAAGGCATAGAAAAAAATTCAAATACAAAATAGCAACAATAACCTCATAAGAATGAGAATCCCTCTTAAATAGGTGGTGCGGTCTTAAAAATTAAATGTTGAAAAGACGCGCCAAAATATCTTTAGGAACACACGACATGGACCACATCTGTCACCAACTGGCTTCATACGTCACTGCGGGAGGTCTCGAGGTATGAAGAACTCACCGGGCTTATGCCCCTGTAGTGAATCTCAACCGTTGATTTGGATTGCCCCTGCAATCAACAGGGTCAACTGCGAAGCCACCCTCCTTGTTAACCCACGTGCTGAAAGTGCCCGTGGGTTGAGACTTTTATACCCTGTCTATCAAATCGTTAAATCCCGCTCCATAATATGCTTGCTTTTTAATCTATGCATTGGGGCCTGCTTCTACAAAGGTTTAAAGCATTAACTTTAAACTTAATATAACGAATATTACATTTTTATGCTAAAGTATATGAACCTTTACACTTTAACATATATTTGATAATTTTCCATTTTTTTGTATTTTGAAAATTAAAAATAAAGGATATTGCAAATGAGCCACAACATCTGGCTCCACCTAGGGATAGTGTTTTTTGCCACAAAACACTAAGAACTAAAAATTAGTGCCTTCACTTCGGGCATGGAGTCAAATGTTGTTTGATGAAAAATGTACAATGAAAGAAACTGAATATGTACAATGGTGAACCATAAAACTTTAATGCTAGATATAATGTTTTAGATACTGCCCATCCACAGGAATCTTTATCATTTCTCCATCAAGATTTTCGACCATGAAAGTGTTATTTGATCTTGCTTTAGTAATCCTGTATGGGCCATACCAAAGAGGATCAAACTTACCATGCTTTCCTTTTTCTTCTCTTTTGGTATCCCATCTTAATACCAAATCTTCAGTTTGAAAAAAATCTCCTTTGCCTTCCTATCAAAAATGGACTTCATCTTTTCTTGATAGGTGACCAAGTTTTCCCTGAATTTATTCTTGTTCTCACTAAATTCTATCACCTTATTCAGTCTTCTTTTCAATGCATTAGATTCTTTTTGTGCTTCTTGAAGAAAATAAATTACTGGTCTAGCTAACTGAGTGGGAAACAAATCTTGAGTGCCATAAACCAATTTATAAGGGGAATTACCAGTAGATCTTCTAGTAGTCATTCTTATTGCCCAGAGAGAAAATATCAGCTTTGAATCACAGTTCTTCTGATTCTCATTAATTTTTTTCTTCAAATAACCAATGTCTTGTTGGAAGATTCAGCTAGCCCATTCCCTTGAGGATGATATGCTATAGAATGAGACAAATGACATTATATGTTTGACAAAAATTAATGAATCTGACTAAATTGTATACTTGAGCATTGTCTGTTACAATATTCACTAGACATCCAAACCTATTGAAGATGTTCTCTTCCAGAAACTTCATTACTACCAGATCATTTGATTTTCTGGTAGGTATTTCCTCCACCCATTTTGTAAAATAATCAGTGGCAGTCAGAATCCACTTGAAATTCCCACTTGATGGTGGATTAATTTCTACGATGAAATCTAACCCCCATTTTCTAAAGGGTACTTCACAAAATACAGGGCGAAGAGGTAGAGAAGCTAACCTTTTCTTTTCTGCAAACAATTGACATTTGTGGCAACTTCTAACCACTCTGTATACATCAGCAAACAAGGAAGGTAAGTAAGAACCTAATTTGAGGATTTTATGAACAATAACTATCTAGCTATAATGGCCCCCACATAGACATTCATGGTACTCTTTGATAACTTCCATTGACTCTCCTTCTGTTAAACACAACAACAAAATGCTAGCAGGATCCTTCCAATAGTATTTAGCATCAATTATAACATAAGGTTGAGCTTTGAGTTTAAGAGCTCTGTACTTCATTCTGTTTATTGAGGGAGGACAAGAGAAAAAGCACAAATGGTGAATAATATCCTTATACCAAACAGAGCAAAGAAATTTGTACTTGATTTCTAACTTTGTGCTACTTTGACTTGTTTCATCAACAACTTCATCCAAGGGTGCAATAAGATTAATTCCCAGAGCTTGAAAATTAGACTATGTCAGCAATTTTTCCAAGCCTTGTCCTTTTACCAACTTAGTAGGCTTGATATCTAAATCATATTCTTGTATTTTAGCAATCCACTTTCCTCTTTTTCCTTCCACATCACTTTGAACTAACACATCTTTTACAACTGAGTTAGGTACATATGCAACTATTTGAGAATGTAACACATTAGTCCTGAAGGCTTTTAATGATTTAACTAAAGCATATACATGTTTCTCCAAGATATTGTATTTGAGTTCTACATCTCTGAGAACTTTACTAAAAAATTCTATAGTTTTCTCTTTTCCCTCTTCGTTCTTCTGCAGCAACACAACAACAATGGTCGAAGGTGATGCAAATGAAAATAATTGGAAAGAATTTTGATAATATGGTCTGATCAAGGCTAGAGCTTCTTGAATAGCCTCTTTAATCCCGGAAAAGGGTTCTCTTGCATCTTTATCCCATTTTTCTTCATCATATCTGTTATTTTTTTGACAATCTCAACATAATTTGGGACAAATCTTCTCAGAAAATTAATTTTCCCTAGAAATATTTGGATATATTTCTTACTTCTAGGCAATGAAATCGTTTGTATAGCCTCAAATCTTGCTGCATCAATTTTCACCCCCTGATTTGAAACTATATGTCCTAGAAACTTACCTTCCCCCAAAGCAAACAAAGATTTATTAGGATTCAGTGATAACCCAAACTTCTTGCATTTCAAGAAATCCTTCCGTAGATGCTCTAAGTGCTCATCATCAGGACCTAAAAAAATAGTCACATCATCCAAATATATGACTACAAATTTGTCACCCACAAATTCTATGTCCATTTCCCTTTGAAAGTAGCCCCCGTGTTCATGAGACCGAATGGCATCATGGCATACATGAACTTTCCCCAAGGTGTGGTAAAAGTTGTTTTCCTCTGGTCTTCCTTTTCAAAATCTACTTGGTTGTACCTAGAGAAACCAACAACCATGGATAACGTATAAGCTCCAGTCACTTTTTGTAAAACATAATCCATCTTTGGAAAAGGATAACTGTCTTTTAGAGAAGCTCTGTTCAGATTCCTGAAATCAACACATAGCCTTATCTCTCCATTCTTCTTCCTCATAGGAACCATATTAGAAACCAAATATGAGTATCTAAGTGGGACTATGATTTTTGGTTGTATCAATTTCTTCACTTCTTTTTCAATTCGGGCAAGTAACAGTGGATTAATCTGCCTGAGATTCTGCCTGTGAGGCTGGACCCCATATTTTAATGGTATTTTATGTTGAATAATATCTAAATCATATGTCTTTAAATCTTCATAGGACCATGCAAACACATCCACATACTTCTTGAAAATATCAACATACCTTTCTTTATAATCCTTAGGAACTCCTTTGAACAACTTAACCATCTTGGGCTCCTACTGAGTTCCTAGATTACAGTCTTCCATTTTTCCCTCCTGAGATACTTTCTTCTGGTTCACTACTACATAAATTGCATCGAATAGTCTTTCAAGAGGAACCAAACCTCTGGGAAATGTATTATATTTCAACTGAATTATCTTTTGGTCACCTATTGACTGCTTCAGGTTTTTCATGACATCATTTTGATAAGTTTTTTCACTTTCTTGATCTATTTCACTGTCTTCAAAATTTCCAGTCATCATTAGGAAATATTGATCTACTCATCATCCTCAAAAACCGGCCAATGCTTTACATTATCGAGAATTGAAGGTCTATGCCTCAACTCAATCTCATATCTCAATATTGGATTAATGGGTGGTTTAAATGTATTGGCTGCAAATTATAGTGTATCTACCATTATTTTTTCTTCACTTGGAATGAATTTAAGATTCAAAGCCTCAAAATAATTTTTAATCAGACCCCATACTTCATTTCTATATGACCTCAATCTTGGATGTTTGGTTTGACACAAATTTTTAGTTTGTCTTATAATCAATTCAGAAGCACCAAAAATGGAGATAAATTGAATTTCCAATTATTTAGCAGTTTGAAGACACAAGAATAATGCCTCATACTCAGCTACATTATTTTTTTATTCAAATTCAAGCTTAAAAGAAAAAGGAAAAAGATTACTTTCTAGAGAAATCAACAAAAATCTAGCTCCTGTGCCATCCTTGGAATATGCACCATCAAAATAACACTTCCAAATTTTATTTGAATACAGCTCCTTATGTACAATTGTTGAAGAGAGCTGCTTCTGTGAGCCTTTAGCAAATTCTGCATCTTCGTGCAGCACAAAACAAGAGAGATCCTCTTTCTCCTGGCCATAGATAGGGGAATTTTCTGCATCTTTCTTTTTGGTAGTATTTACAAATCTTGCTTCTCTGTATAGCCTCCTTTCTTCCCCATTAAACAAAGGAATGATATCATATGTGAAGTCCAGCTTTAAAACACCTCCAATATCTGGACAAGAGCATACCAAATCTAGCTGGAATATCTGCAACTACTACATCCATCATAATACTCTTGGCTGGAATTTGGGCTAGAGAAACCACCATGTCTTTGATAAGCCCAACACACTTCACCCTTTTTGAGTAAAATGAATAAAGGTCTCTATAGGGCTTAGTGATTTTTAAATTTAATTATTTTATCACAGATAATGGCATAAGATTATGTGATGCACCATAATCTAACATACAATTATGCAGAATGAAATCATGAAGAAGCATTGATATATAAAAAGGAGGAACAAAATAATCTACCTCTTCCACATGTGGACCAAAAGTGACCACTAGTTTTTCTTCTTGTAACGTCACAATATCACCAATATCATCAAACTGAGAAAGATTAATAAATTTTGTAATTTACTTCTTGTAACCAAGTGTTTTAGCTAACTAAAGCAAGGGTACTTGAATTTTGATTTTTTCTAATTATTTGGACAAACTAAAAGCTTAATTATGTTTAATAATATTTTCAGGTTCTTCTTGATTCTTTTTAGAATCAACATTTTGCTCAGGTATAGTAACAATCTTCTCCAAATATTAGAATCGATAGACTTATTTTGGGAGGCCTCAGTTTGTTTTTCATTTGCATTCACTGAATTCATAGGTTGTTTCCCCTTATCTGATTGCTTTATTGAGTTTTTTAGTTGTGGAATCACCATTGGAGAAGGTACTGACTCTGGTTATTTTTAATCATCATCCTGAGTTCTTAATCTCTTTTTTGATCTTAAGGCATACTTCTTATGCAGTTTTTCTTGCATAAAATCAGCGAATTGTTTAGAATAATCATTCATTTCTTCCTGATCAAATGACACATTAGCTTATGTGCATTCTTCTTCACATTTCTCTTCTTCCTCATCATCTTCCATATAAACAAAAGAAATTTGATCTTCAACCTCTTTTTGATCATCCTCAGTAGACTGTGAAGGTGTTGCTTCTATATATAAGGGTGCTTGAACTTGATCGTGATCTCTCCTTTCTCTCTGCAAGATTTGCAAGGGTTGCTTTCTAAATTGTGGATTGAAAACCCTCTATTTTGTTGTGCAGGCTTGTTATTATCTAATTCCATCTTCACTAATTTATTTGACAAGTTCTTGATGACCTTAGTCATGTCGTCAATCCTTTGATCCTGTGATGAATCTTCTTTAGCCTTACCTTTATCTTGAACTGTCTGATTTTCCTGTGTTTTTCCAGCAACAGTCATGTTTTCTTCAATCTCTAAAGCATCTGTTTAGATTTTTTCAAGACTATCAGATCTTCTTTCTCTCCAAGTGAAACTAAAATCTGATACAAATGCCCCAGCAAAAACAACTCTTGCTCCAATAGGAGGGGGTTTCATTTCTGTGGGAAAAATATTATACAATTTGTTAAATCTTTTAATGAAATCATTCATTTTTTCATTAGAATTTTTCTTAATAGCATTAAACTCTGTCAATGAATGACCATCATCTCTCTTTTCACCCCATATTTGGATGAATTGTCTTTCTAATCTGTCCCATTCATTAATTGAGGCATTTGGTAATCCTTTAAACCATTTTCTTGCCTCTCCATTTAAAGACTGTACAAAAATTATCATTACTACATCAAGATGTTCAACATTTAAATTTTCAGCAAAGTGCAAAACAAAGGCAAGTGTTGTTCTACAGGTATTTCATCTTCACCAATAAATCTAGGAAGTAATTTAAGGTATTCCTGAGGCATTGCATTCATTGGTTGTGGAAGATTTAATTATGCATATCTATTCATCAAGAAATCAAGAATAGGGGCTACCATGTTTATGCCTTTATTAACCACTCCTTGAGTAGGTGGGGTTTGTATATCAATTGTAGATGTGGATGGATGAGGTGAAATAACTGATATTAGGCTGAGTTTCTGTAAATGTAAATGAAACAGACTCAAAATATTGTTCTTCCAACATTGGTTCTTGGAATTGAATAGGTGGGGAAAATGATTCTCATTCCGAGAAAATGAGTTTCCAGGAAATATCCTTGGATGAAAGGGTATGGGAATTGCTAACTGGTGTAGGTAGTGTAGAATCAGGTGTAGAAAGTGTTTTTGATTTCTGACCTTTTTTAGAAACCATCTTTTTAGGATATTAAAGACTAGAAGCTTCATGATGAGACGTATCTGATCTCGTATGTGGCCTTTTATATGCCAGAATTATGAAATAAAGATACAGCTTGATATTTCCTCCTCTCTTAACAACCAAAGGAAATATGAACAAAACCCAGGGAAAGAACTTCGCTTCTTCATCCCCGAAAATGGCGCCAAAAATTTTTGTACCTTAACAGACAATCCCTTGGCTGTGGTAAGGAATCAGTGCTTAAAAAGTTTATATAAATGTGTCACAGAAAGATTGGTCTTTGTTTAATCACCTTCAAACGTTTATCATTAAACCCTCAAAGATCAAACACAATGAATTTTCCACAATGCTATTATTTGTTGATATAGAATGGAATGATTAGAAGAACATGAAGGAAAGAAGCCCAAATTGATATGCAGATGTACAAAATATATCACCTCAAACTTCAGAAGAATTATAAGGTAGGAATAGATAAAATGAAGGAGTGCCTACTAAGGATTTTAACTCTTATTCACACAAGTAAAAAGAAACCTGCTGCTTCATTGCTTCATTTTATTCAAATATAGAAAACACATAATGTAAACTGGAAGACATATCGATATCAAAAAATTCCAGAATATTTCTTTTCATTCATTAATCATTTGAAATCTCAGCACAAAAATTGCAGTCTGAAGGTCCAATACTCGGAACCTTTTCCTTTCTTTTTTTTCTCTTTAAATACAATAAAAAGTAGTTTGTAACTACTGGAACTAATCCTAACTACTTCAACTACTTAGGATTTCATCAAATTCCTATTACATGTCATCAAAATGTCTTATTACAATTACATTCTCTCAAAAAGAGAAAAATAACATAGAATATAAATCCTAATCTATTTGTTGAATGTGAATTGATGATGCTATTGCTGCATTTCCTTGAATAGCTGGTTTATCCTTCTTTGAAGTCAAAGGGTCCTTTGAAAAATCTGTCATCCAGGCTCTGCATTTCTTCCATATCTCAATATTGGTCTTAGGTGAATGGAATAGCTTATGATATTCCAATCTAAAAGCAGTGATTATGTTAAATGATGGCCTCTCTGCAAATAAATTCTTCATTAACCACAGTAGTTGCAAATGTATTTGAAGGAAATTGATCACTGTTGCTCCTTTAAGAACCCGAGTCTTTTCATGAGTACTGTCTACCTTATTTTTTTCCAAGACTAGTAAGGGCTCATAATAATTCCATGATAAAATACCACCTCGAAGACCCCAACATGATGGCAAACCTGCTCTTGCTATTTTATCAAATAAATTATCAAACTAGTTAACACAGCTTCCTTAAGCTCAATCAACTTATTTTATTTAGACTTCCTGCAATCATTTTTGACAATCATCTTATTAATTTCAACAACATATAAAATCTTGTCTTTAATTTCATTTTCTTCCAACTTTTGATCTATTTTGGAATTAATGAAATCAATGAAATTTATTGCCTAAATGGCCCTATTAATTGTCTTTTTATTGTCTGTCATGATTTGTTCTTCAAACTCCTTGATAATACCTTTTTCTTCTGCAACAATAGTCATAAAATCCCAAATTGTTTTCATTTCTGCAATAATATCATTGCAAATGATATCCTTAGCTTGTATTAAGGATATATTTCCTTTCATTTTTTCTTTGAGATTTTTAATCTTAGGATCAGCAGTCTAGCAGTCCATTATGTATTTACTAGCTTCTCCCTCTGTGGCTTGTATGATTTTTATTGCTTTTTCTAAATAAGCTTGCGCCTTTTTTCGATCTCTCTCTGCCATCTGCAATTCAATGGTTAATTGAGATATTTGTGCTAATGGATCTTCATTACCTAATGGAAAGACAAAAGTGCAAGTATGAGATTCAATATGATTCTTCAATGAAAATGATTTTTTCTTTAATTTGGTGATTTATTCTTCCTTTTGCAAGACCTGCTGAAGAAGTTTCTCTTTCTCATTTTCTATATCTGCAACCTCTGTTGCCATGGGTTGTTCTCCTGTAGGCAATTTCAATTTTTTCTTCAGTACATAGATTTCTGATTCAACACTTTGCAGAAGCTTCTGTACAACAGACTTGTCAATGGGAGCTACCCCACTCTTCACAATAATATTTTTGAGTTCTTCGTTCTTGATTGTCAAAGCCCTGGAATTGGATTTCTCTAACTTCAACTACTTGATCAATTTTCCAAGCATATTTTCATCCTTTAGTGCCATTGCATTGGTTTTGGTTAGGTCATTCACAATCAGTTGACCTATTTGCATATGCAGATTTACTTTGTCAAGAAATGGAATTTTCTTCACATCTACAGTTAGATTAACCGTACAAAATTTATTGGATAAACCGATAGAAATATCAGAGGGATGTGAAAGGGAAATCTTAAATTGATCCTTTTCAAATTCCATTGCAGTTAGAGTCTCATTTGATCTAGGGTTATGTGGTACTCAACTTAAGCTTCCATGCTTGCCTTCATTTTCTGATTTCTTTCTGCAATATGGGCAAACATTTGTTTAATTAAGGGCACTTGTTCCTCAGTACTTTCATGTCTCTTTGGTGAAGCAGGAACATTTTGATCATCTCCCAATTGTAACGAGAAACCAGGTTGAGCATCTGCAAAATCCTCATTGAAATTTGTTCTATTTTCAGTCCTTTGATCTTCATCCTCTGAATCAATCACTGTTTCTTTGCCTCTCTTATTTGACTTCTCTGATATGATAGGAGTCTGTACAGTTGAGCTCACTGAACCTGCAAAACCCTTACTTGCCATTTTTTCTATATCTGGTCTGCTTTTATGAATGAATGTTGAATAACCATTTTCAATTCTACTATTAGAAATCACACTGTTAGGGTCATAAGCCCACTTCTCTCCTAATAGTAGGTGAATTTCATCTAACATCTTAGAGGCTTCATCAATTTCTTGTCTCCTATTAACTATAAAAGGACCAACAGTAATTGGTAACTTAAACATGTGACCTTTCTTCATAGGCACAAAATGTATTTGATCCATGTTTAAACTTTTCCTAATAACTCCAAAGAAAATAATCTCATAGGCACAAATACAGGAAGCCTATAAGGTTCAACACCAGCTCCATAAAGCCTAATCTTAGAATAATATTCAAAAACAAATCAATCACCAAACTTACAACTTATCCCCAACTGTAAGAACTCTTGAGCTTTTGGAAAAAAGAAAGGGGGAGTAATTCCATTCAAAATTGTATATGCAATAGACATTAAATGACTAGCAAAATCAAATAAACCACCCTCATTATGTTCTTTCCTCACTATGTCTCTCCAGAAAATGATTGATTGTCTTTTCTTATTCATATCCATTATGTTTAACCCCAGATGCATGAATTATTCTACATTTTGATATAAGAAGAGGTAAATAAAAAGAGAAGGAAACCTGAATGAACCTGTCAGTGATAGGCTCATGAGCTGAGATTTGACAGCTTCTTGCCAATAAGATGGAATATCCAGCACCACTCCTAGCTTCATCATCATGGTGAACATTCCTAAAACTGATTTTTCCACTGTACTATCATCATATTTTCCCAAAATATTTGTAATGCACTTTAGCACTAGTCTGAATTCTATATCAAAAACCTCCATGGGGAATTATTTATTATTAGGTGCAAACTTTGTGTATTTGGATTTAGAAAAGAGATGACTTGGTTGAACTCCTGACCTACAAGACTATCATAATGTGACATCAATGAATCGTCAGTAAATTGGACATATGTATCTTACTCAAGGTAACATAGAACTTGATGAATTAATTGGGCTGAAACCTAAAAAAAAATTCCACCTTGACAGTTCATTACAAAACACTTCCCTGGGTACATAACAGACACTAGCTAATACACAAATTCAGAAAAAATATGCGTTCTTGGAATACATGATGACAATACACCAGTTTTGACCATGGCAATATAAATTTGAGAGGCCTTATCGTTTAAGAAAACTTATTGATAAAATGAAAGGTGGTCAAGGGAACAAATAGTATCCTGGATATCCCTCTCAGTGTCCATGAGAGGGATGTGACTGAAGAACCTGACAGGGATGAACGATTGGCCATAATTCAATTTAGGATGACAAAAAATCAACAGGGTGACAGACATTAGAGAAGGACAAGGCATAGACAAAACTTCAAATACAAACTAGCAACAATAACCTCAAAAGAATGAGAATCCCTATTAAATAGGTAGTGCAGTATTAAAAATTAAATGATGAAAAGACACGCCAAAAGATATTTAGGAACACCCGACGTGGACAAAAAATTTCACCAGTTGGTTGCATACTTCACTGCGGGAGGTCTCGAGGTACGAAGAACTCATCGAGCTTATGCCCCCGCAGTGAATCTCGACCGTTGATCTAGATTGTCCTCGCAGTCAACAGGGTGAACTGCGGAGGCACCTTCCTCGTTAACCCGTGCACTGAAAGTGCTCACGGGTTGAGAATTTTATACCTTGTCTATCAAATTGTTAAATCCCACACCACAATATGCTTGATTTTTAATCTGTGCATCGGGGCCCACTTCTACAAAGGTTTAAAGCATTAACTTTAAACTTAATATAATGAATATTAAATTTTTATGCTAAAGTGTATGAACCTTTACACTTTAATATATATTTGATAATTTTCCATTTTTTTGTATTTTTAAAAATTAAAAATAAAGGATATTTCAAATGAGCCACAATGACACCCACGATTGTCCTCTTTTACAACAGATGCGACAGATGTGGGAGACTCAAGCAGGATCGCGAGGACAACAAGCATCCCCTTCTGTCTGTTAGGTTCGTGATTTGGTAGATTGGTAAGACCAAATGCACAGGGTAACATCAAACCAGTCTTTAGAGTCCTAGGACCTAGCCTTCCTAAACTCAGAGCGGGCTCTCTCTATTTTGTGTAAAGGATGTGAACTTGTTGGCTTTTAGGGTTTGATTTTAGGCTAGTTGTTAACTGTAGCGTTTGGTTGTTTTTTTTGGTTGGGAAGATGATCAAGTAGAATAGGTGGAGTGAGGAAATCTTCAATTCATTGGGCTATGGAGTCAATAGAAGTCATGGAAACTTCAACAATGAATCAGGGTGCATCACAGGGAAAATCTAGCATGGTCAAATGGATTTTCAATGTTTGTGTGAAATGAAATGAACATAAAGTTTGTGAACAAAGTAGGGAAAAGGGAAACTAAGAATCCTTTGTAAAATAATTTAACAAGAAGGGAATTCAACACTATTTAGCATAAATAAGTAATCAATAGATAGGGCACACAAATAACTCTTTTATTCAACTCAAGAAAATAAGCATTTTAGATAAACAATCCAATGAAATATAGAAGGTGAGAAACTCATTTAACCTCTAGTGATTTCACCTTCAAGGTTAGAAAAAATTTAAGATAAAAAAATAACTTTAATCAAAGAAGAGGGAACTCCTAAACATCTTTTATCATAGCCATAAAGATCTCCAAAACAACTATTCAAGCATGGACAAAGGGTATGATCAAAGCATAGCCTCTTTGGCAAACCTAATTAGTGGTACTTCAGAGATACATCTCAAGAACAATGTTTTAGTGACATCAAACAAGCAAGGCTAACCATAAAAAATATTGGATACCTACTGTATTGAACCATTCATGAGATAAAAAATCTTGGGTGGGTCTAGAGAACAACTAAGAATTCTCTAAATTGACTTAGCAAAGGAAAACATAGAGGCAGTGAAGAACAAACAGAGCTAAGGTGCCTTTGAAAAACATTTCTTAATCTAAAACCTTTGTCCTACTGCAATATATAAGGATGAAGCATCATGATACATAAGAAAACATGAATTGAATAGAATCACATCACCATTAACTAAGCTCAGGGATCCTACAAGCAAGCCTTCTCCATCATCAATCAAAACAAGCCATTCACAAGCTCCACAACACCAATTTCTTCTTCAATCTCCAAAAAACCATATATTTCTCTCAAGAGTCATAAAATGCAAAACCAATAAGGCCCTCATGCTCTATTCATCTAGCAAAGTTGGGCAAAAAACCTAATTAGGGTTTGAAAATGTCAAAATCATCCATAAATGTCATTTATGCGTAAGAGACCATGGAAGGCCCAAGGCACAAATTATCTCATGAAATAAATGCAAAAATAACTCCTAGCACATAAATTTTGAGTGATTTGCCTCAAAAAACACTAAAATATCATTTTTCCATTAATGAGTGTCTTTTTTTTACTTTTTGGCCAAAAACACACAGTGCGATTTGAAAGCATAGCACCATGCACGAGAGAAACTGGGTCCAATTGTAGCCAAGTTTTGGTACCAATGTTGGAATTGGCTCCATGATGGCCCGTTGGAAAGCCTACTGAGTCTAATTTATAAAGCTATCCTTGGTTATTTTATTGAGCTCCATTAACCTATTCAAAGGGAAAATTTCCCAAAACTGCTCTAGGCGCAACGCCAGGCCTGAAAATGAGGCAGAAAGGTGAAAAATGATGTGTTTTTTGGCCTTTTGAGGGGTAAAAAATGCTCCAAATGCTCTAAAATTTGGTGAGCATACTGTACTTGAGCTGAGGATTCAAAAATGAAAATTTTTCATCCTGAGGATGCCTAATATGAAAGCGTAGCGCCACGGGTGTTACGCTTAGAGGCCTCCAAATTTACAAAAAACCAAAATTTGTCAAAATTTTCCCAAAATTGGTGGATGTCTCCCTTATGGGGTTTGAGAGACCTGTAGAAAAGCCTAAGGCAAGATTCCAATGTTTTCTTGGTCCTTTTCCCCTTTGAGTGCTTGTATTTTGGCATGGTCCTTTTTGAGTTTTGCCCTTGCAACTTGGTTTCTCTGGGCATAATGCGTGGTCATCTTCCTTTGGAGATCAAGATCCTTATTAGCTTTCTCCAATTTAGCCTCCAAGTGTATGTTTGCTCTTTCCAGCCAAGGCTCCCGATCATGTTCTACCTCCATGGCAAGCAGCTCGCTTAGAGGGAGTTGCACAACCAAGGTTGATTCTTGTTCTCTTGTTTTGCCAATGCCTTTGTCAAACCCATTATTCTTGGTCTACTCCTATACTGCCCTTCTTCATCTTCACTTTCCTCATAGGTGCCCATGAATTCCTCTAGATTTACCTATGCCCTTTGAGCTTCTTTCCAGGCTTTGATTTCTCTAGCCTAGTAAATGGAAATTTTTTCCCCTAACTGCCCGTTCTCCATCTCAAGGACATCATTCACACTCTTGGCCTTACTTAAATTTTCTTGAAGATCTTCAATTTGGGCATTTTTCTTCTGGAGGAGAAAGTTTGAGATCATTGCTTCATTTTCTTTGTCCCTGTCAACTTGGATGATTTCAAACTCTTTCTCAACCTCATGCTGATCTTCTTCTTCTCCTTTTACCTTTTCTTTGCCTTTATCTAGTGGCTTAGTGGATGTGGAAGGCATGGCCCCTTGCCTTTTTGAGGCAGAAAACACATGCCTTTCCCCTCTCTGATATGTCAATGAAAGAGGTTTGCCTGTGATCTTTTGGGTGTCTTTCTCATGGTTGTGATCCTTTTTTTCCATGTCTTCCTCTTCATCATCCTAACTGCTACTTACCTCTTTGCCTTCAAAATCATCCTCACTTTTAGTCTCTTCATTGATTTTTGTAGTTTCATTTTGTTCATCATTGTAGCTGCTTGCCTCTTCATTGCTGTGATATTCATTTTCATTATCAGCCTCTTCATTTCCTTCATTGTTTTTATGACTATCATGAATGTTGTCATGACTGTCATTACTGTCCTTTTCCTTGCTGTTCTTTTCATGTTTTCCCTCGTCTCTATCATGACTAGGAGCCTCCCTATTTTGATTGTAATTAGAGCTCTTAGTGTCACTGTTTTCCTTAGGATCATCCTCTGTTTCCTTTTCACTTGTCTCATCTTCATCATTATCCACCTCCATGTCTTCCGCTTCATTCCTGACCTCTTCTTCATCACTGCTTAATTCATTTCCACTGTCAGCTTCCTCATTCTCTTCATTGTTATCCTCTTCTTTTGTTTCCATGTTTTCCACCTCTTGTTGGCTCAACTCATCATCACCCTCATCTTCACTTTGGTTTGATTAATTTTCACCCTCACCCTCATTATCACTTGCTTTTTCACTACCACTTCCTTCTTGATTTGATGCATCAGGAGAAGATGAGGAAGGGAGGTTTTCTAGAGGAGAGGATACTTGAGTAGATGATGAGGCATGATCAGTAGGAGGTGATGGAAGAGTAGAGGGAGGAGGATGAGATGATGAGGTTAAATTTGGCTAATGATGGGGCTCTAGGCTTGTGAATATTTCATGAGCTATGAACACCTCCCAAGGTATGCCTTTTTGCTCCAACTGATGTAGCACCACCATCTTGATAAAGGATTGGTGGAACAAACTCTCCATTTGCTGGGAATAACTCCTCCTTCAAACAACAGAAGACATCTTGTCAATACTCCTATACAATTAATAGGGTAAATGAAGCATTTTAACCCTAGTAAAATGCATGAGTAATTTGATATGGTAGAAGTAGAGCCTATAGTATCTCCCCTCACATGTAAAATATTTCATGATGACCTTCATTAAGGGTGCATACCTCTGCAGTAAGTGTGAGAAATGGAAAATAGTCTTGCAACCTTATTTGTACCTAGGCTTGAGGAATGGCTCATAACAACTCATGTCCAACTTTTCCCTTTTGAACCATTTCTCACCAACATCAGGTATACCTGTAGCACTAAAAATGGCATCTGATGAGAGTTCAAAGGTCACCCCTGCCAAGCTTGATTGTTTTTTATGTAGGTTAAGAATGAATAACATTGTGAGCTCTGCGTGATTTTTTACTTGTTGGACTCTTTCAAAAAACTGAAAACGCCCTACATTTTGAAAGCATGTGAGAATCATGGGAGAGGTAGTAATCTCCACAATGTCTTGGGGCTCAAATATATTAATCTTCCCACCTTTGTGCCTCTGCCTCATAGGCTCTTGCCCTCTTTCACTACTAACATTCCCTTCTTCTCCTAACATGGTGATTATTGTTGCCTTCAGACAACCCTAGGCCTCCTTGTAAAACTTGATAGGAGGAGTGAAATGAAATGGTGGTGAAAAGAAGATCTTGAAAGTGAGTGTGATGAAGGTGTGGGTTTATGACTGATTTCCTTGGAGCTTTGATGAAGGGCTATCTTGAAATCACTATAGTTACCCTAATTCACACCCTCCTTGATTGATAATTTCTTGCTTGGAGGTTAAAATAGAGTGTTTTCCATGAGGACCTAGGGTTTCTAGTCACTAGGGTTTATTCAATTTGCTTTAACCATTAAATCATCAAAACCACGTGGAGGATAAGGATAAGTAGCCACCTACCAAATTTAAACTTCTTTGCAGGTCCTTGGATGCAGCTTGGAGGTGTCCTTTCATCATTTTTTGGCAATTTGCAGGTGTAGGAGGGCTTTTGGTCTAGGTGCAATGCCTGAATGCACAGTCGGGTGTTGGACCTCCTGGGCGAAGTTCCTGCCCTCGTGCAGGCCTGCCGGGTCTCCTAAGCACAGTGCTTGAACATTTCTAGGCCTATCAGGCCTCTCTTAGCACATCGTCGGCCTGCGTGCAGGCCTGGCAGGTCTCCTAACCGCAACGCTTAAATGTTTTTGGGCCTGTTGGGCATCCCTAAGCGCAGTGCCGGGCACTTTCTTTGACTCTCAGGCTCCTACTGGGCATAGAGCTGCATGATGCCCTACCTGTCGGGAAATTCTGGGTGAACGAGTAGTGCCCACCTGAACGCGTAGCGCGTTCACCCGAAAGCACAATGTAGTGTAAAATTACATTGGGAAATATCACTAATGCACAGCGCTGGGTGCTGTAAGTGCAACGACTGCACGAGAACGTAGCGCTAGGAAAACTTACCCGATTTTTACTAAAACTCAGAATTTTCTCTTTGAAGGATTTTTTACTCTTTTGCATGTGCATAATGAGCTGAGTAATGACTCTTTATAGTCTTAGGAAAACAAATTTCCCTTTTAAACCCATTTTCTAATTTTTTTTTAGTCTATTGTCACTTTTCACTAATAGTTCTTTGTCTTTTACGGCAGGTGACTTGAAAACTTTTAAGTGGCTCTTTTTCCTTTGGTGGCAGCTTGCCTAGCACTATCAAAACCTCTTTTTGCTAGCATTATGAAGTTGAAATCATGCTTTTACCCTCTTTGAAATTTCTGAGTGTGGGTGACCTGAAAACATGGTTTCTTCCCCTCTCACTGATTTTCTTGAGGCATAATAAATCCATCTTTGACAAGTACCATAGTCTTCACAATCATGTACGCTATCTCCTTTTGGCCACTCCTGATTTGCAGGTGCCATGTCATACTGATTTTTCCCTTCCTGACATTCTTGGAGTTTGACACTTCCAGTTTAGATAATAGCAACCTCATGATCAACTTGGTTTTCCATCTTGAAATTTAACCTTATGTTTTTATTTCTATGATCATTAAGTGCAAATGACTGAAAATGGGAGCTTGACCTTCCTTATATTGATACTTTTTGCATTCTTTCCCTTTGAGGCAGTGAAACACTTTACCTTGGTAAACCCTAGAAGTCACCTACAATAGTCTCTTCAAACCTTCTGTCTATTGTCATCATGGAGGCTCATCATCTTCATTTCACCCCCCTTGCCTATCTTTCCCAAATCTTAGGTTTTTGGGTTGTTTCGAAAGAATCATTAGTGTTGTCTTCTAAGTTATTTATAGCCCTTTCAAGTTCATTAATTTCTGTCTAGTTCACCTCACATTTTTCCCTTTTTCATTTATAATTTCTAAAACTATTCAATTCATGCTTGGTTGTACTAGTGTGCCTCTATCCATGTGATTTGCTGCCTTGGCTCCTTGCTTGGCCCACTGCTGACCCAATGAGTCTTAGGAACCTGTTGAGGCCTCAGAAATCTATGGCAACAACAAGGGAGATAACCACCAGGTCCAGACCTTAAGACAGCTCCTTTTCTGTTTGGAATAGTGGCTCCGACTAGATATAATGGGACCAATTTCCCAGATTTGGGTTTTTTGTTTGATTGTTCGGTTTCTCTCAAAATATTTTGCATGAAGAATTACTAAAAACTAAAACAAATTTATTCTAAAATGAAAAACTTTAAATTTAAGCCTAATTTAATCTAACCTGGGATAATACTAGTTTGATGCGATCTAAAATGATATCTTTTCAATCTGTCATGATGAAGATCATCATAGATTTAATAGAATTATTACTTTGTAAGATGATTCTCTTGAAAAAATAGCTAATAAAAAGAAAATGAGAAATATATCGCATATATCTAATGATCATATATAAAACATATCAATTTCTACCTTTATATCGTACAATCGTGCAACTGATATTTCAGATAAAAAAAAACAATAAATTTCATATATAATTCATGAAAGTTGAATTCATCACTAATATTCAAAAAACAGATTTAGCATACATGGTAATAGTACCAGATGTGTACTACTCTGTTTGTCTAACTAGTGATAATAGGCCACATTTAACTCTTCTACCAATAAGTCATTCAAATAATACAAAAGTGCATCAACATTGATCAACAAAATGATATATATAACTGAAAAGGTCATGTTCCATTACTTTATCAAGGCATTCACAAACTTACTTACAATTAAGAATTCTTTCCAAATGTTCTCAATAAAATTCTAGACCCTTCTCTAAATGCATGAGAAGGGTTTAAATACTAAACTAGATACAAACTTAAAATTAAATTATTACAAAAATGTAGAGGAGGTTTCAAACAACCTTCCTCTAAGAACTTAACTTAAACAATAATCTAGGGACTTTGAACTAACAATCCTATCTTTGCGAATCCTGCCTTTCTTTCTAAGTGTGATCACGAAGTTGAAAAATATCTAGAATTTCTTTAAGCTAAGATGGCTATGATATCCATGACCGAATCTGTCCCTTGAAAATAGCATTTGAAATTACTTACTGAGATATTTTTTATGAATATGTAAGAGACTGAAGAGTTTGATGTTGATGGTAAGGTTTGATCAGAAAATTCCAGTAATTTTCCTGATCAAACTTATCAATTTTTTTCATCAATTCCTCTTGTGTATCCGCTCTCTGTCTCCACTTTAATTCTACTTCCTTTGTTCCTGAAAACACATCAGACATGTTTCCTTTAAGAAGTTTTGTTTTAAATAATTGATCACATATAGACTGAATAATCTCATTTGATTTCTTGGATGTCTTGCTGGTTGCTTTCTCTGCTTGATTAATTTGTGTTCTCCATTCTGTGAATACTAATTCTTTGTGTAGCTTATCTATTTGTGGTAGATTAGCTTGTTTTCCTGTGTCTTCAATTTACCACTGAATGTGTTCTTCAATTTTCTTTTCAAGTCTTTCACATTCCAATTTCTGAATTTCTATTTGCTGAATCATTATCTTATTCGAATCACAATAAGAATCAATCATGGAATCTTGGTGAAAAAAAAATCATGTTCTTTATTTAACATAGTATTTACATCAAGTGCTTCTTTGATGAATTATTCTAACTGTGGTTGACTCTGTAATTCAGCCATTGATTTTTCCAAAATTATTGATATGTTCTTTGGCAGGAAGACCATCATCTGGATTATATTTAGGTAACCATTTTTCTGGATGATCCGGAAGAGGATTTGGATTGGCTATTAATACAACACTAGGATTTGTCCAAGGTCGATTAGCCATAATTGGATTTGAACTTTGTGAAGATATAGAAGTAGATCCAGAAGTAGGGGGAATGAATGAAGAACTTACAATTGGAACAGTAATACTTGTAACGGCACTGATTGTTTGAGTAGAAGAAATGTAAAACTGAGAAGATGGAGATTGAATCAGAGGATGTGAAGAAGAAACTGAAGGGAAATTTAATGTAACTTCACTTGTGTCTAACTTAGATTTGGATATAGGAACTTTTTTGCGAAATGATTCAATTGGAAATTCAAAAGGTGGAATTCCAAGTCTCTCACTCCTAGATCTAGTTAATATACCAATTTCTCTAAATAGATAAGTAAACATTTCCTCAGAAACTTCTAGGTTAACAAGACTTTCAACAGAAATAGATATTCCTTCTAATTTCTGAATTAAAGGTTGAACTTCGGGAGACTCGGGAGTGAATTCTGAAACAGATGACTGTCATGATACCTCAGGAGATGACAGAAAGGTTTCTACTATTTCTGATTTTTGAGTTGGTGATCTAGAGTGTGATTGGGAAGTTGTAGAATTTTTTTGGGGAGATCAACTCTTATGAGGGCTTCTAGTTTGAGGTTCAGACTTATATGCCATTCATAGTCACCCTCCTTCTAGCACCAAAAATGTTGAGGCCTCAGAAATCTGTGGCAACAACAAGGGGGATAACCACCCGGTCCGGACCTTAAGACAACTCCTTTTCTGTTTGGAATAGTGGCTCCGATTGGATATAATGGGACTAGTCTTCCAAATTTATTGTTGGGTTTCTCTCAAAATATTTTGCATGAAGAATTACTAAAAACTAAAAAAAAATTATTCTAAAATGAAAAACTTTAAATTTAAGCCTAATTTAATCTAACCCAGGATAATACTAGTTTGATGTGATCTAAAATGATATCTATTCAATCTGTGATGATGAATATCATCACATATTTAATAGAATTATTACTTTTTCAGAGGATTCTCTTGAAAAAATAGTTAATAAAAAGAAAATGAGAAATATATCGCATATATCCGATGATCATATATAAAACATATAAATTTCTACCTTTATATCGTACAATCATGCAACTGATATTTTAGATTAAAAAAAACAATAAATTTCATATATAATTCATGAAAGTTGAATTCATCACTAATATTCAAAAAATAGATTTAGCATACATGATAATAGTACCAGATGTGTATTGCTCTGTTTGTCTGACTAGTGATAATAGGCCACATTCAACTCTTCTACCAATAAGTCTTTCAAAGAATACAAAAGTGCATCAACATTGATCAACAAAATGATATATATAACTAAAAACTTTGTGTTCTATTACTTTATCAAGGCATTCACAAACTTACTTGCAATTGAGCATTCTTTGCAAATGTTCTCAATAAATTCTGGACCCTTCTCTAAATGCATGAGAAGGGTTTAAATACTAAACTAACTACAAACTTAAAATTAAATTATTACAAAAATGTAGAGGAGGTTTCAAGCAACCTTCCTCTAAAAACTTAACTTAAACAATAATATAGGGACTTTGAACTAACAATCCTATCTTTGATAATCCTGCCTTTCTTTCTGAGTGTGATCATGAAGTTAACAAATATCTAGCATTTCTTTAAGCTGAGCTGGCTCTGATATCCATGACCGAATATATCCCTTGAAAATAACATTTGAAATTACTGAATGAGATTTTTTTCTGAATTTGTAAGAGACTGAAGAGTTCGATGTTGATGGTAAGGTTTGATCAGAAAATTCCAGTAATTTGCCTAATCAAACTTATCAGCTTTTTTGATCAATTCCTCTTGTGTATTTTCTCTCTGTCTCCAATTTAATTCTACTTCCTTTGTTCCTGAAAACACATCAAACGTGTTTTCTTTAAGAATTTCTATTTTAAATAATTGATCACATATAGACTGAATAATCTCATTTGATTTCTTAGATGTTTTGGTTGCTGCTTTCTCTGCTTGATTAATTTGTGTTCTCCATTCTGTGAATAATAATTCTTTGTGTAGCTTATCTATTTTTGGTAGATTAGCTTGTTTTCCTGTGTCTGAAATTTGCCACTGAATGTGTTCTTCAATTTTATTTTCAAGTCTTTCACATTCCAATTTCTGAATTGCTATTTGTTGAATCATTATCTTATTAGAATCACAATAATAATCAATCATGGAAGCTTGGTGACAAAAAAATTCTTGTTATTTCTTTAACATAGTATTTACATCAAGTGCTTCTTTGATAAATTGTTCTAATTGTGGTTGAATCTATAATTCATCCATTTCTTTTTCTAGATGTGCTTGCTTTTCATTAAGCTCTGTGTGAAAATTCAATTTGAGGTTTTCAATATCTTCATGAAATTGAGTTGTGCTTATTTCGATCTACTCAATGGACTTGGATTTCTCTTTGTTTAACAATTGTTCTAATTCTTGTACTTTGGCTTCCTTTTGTTTCAACAATATTCTAACCTCAATAGCTTTATCAACAGTAGTGGTGGCATATTCCCCTGCATATTGTGATAACTTGGTTAGATGTTCAGTGGGATCATCTGAGGAATCCTTCCAAAGTACATCAACTAATTCATCTGTTAGTTTTGGAGTTGTTTCATCAATCCTTCTTCTTTTATTCCTTTTAACCACAACTTTGTAGCTAGGATTGTAGAAAATGTCTAATGATGAAATATCTTCAATCTGCAGAACTATCTGATCTGTAGGGTAGACCGTTATGATTTCTTTTTCATGCACTACTAGAATTATTTGTAAAAGATTAACAATTTCAACTATTTTCTGTGAAGCATTTGGTGTTTGAAAACTTGATGTCTGATCAATATTGGGATTTTCTTTTGAAGTCTTTATTGCTTGAGAAAATTCTTCCCATTCATTCACCAGGTCTCTCGGTTGAGTGTGCTTGGATTGATCCAACATGTTATGAGTATGTTGAAATGCTTCCAAATTTGATTTTGTCCCATTGTTGTTTGTTTTCTCCAGCACTTCTAGCTCTTAAAGAATTTGGTCAATTTCTGAATTCGCTTTCTTAGATTCGGATTCCTCAGATTGATCTGAATTATCAGACTGGTGCTGTGATTGACCAGATTCATTTTTAGATACCTTTCATTTCATCATCTATACAAACACTCGGAGTGTGTTTTTCATCTCCAATAGTTAACAAATTCAAGGGAACCTTTTCTATTCAATTTTTTCTATGTTTGAAAAGCTTCAACATCTTCTTGACTTAATTGACTAGAAACATATTTGATAACATCAAAGAAATTTTCCACGCCTTGGAAGAAATCATCAAATTTATCTTCTTCCTTTAGAAAAGGCTTCATTTTTAGGTTTGTGATGTAATTTTTAATCACATCGTCGGGATCATATAATCTTCCTGGCATAAATGCCAATCTCAAGAACTAAATCTTAGGAACTTCTTTTTATGTATGGCCAATATTAGCCAGAGCAAAGGTGCCACACTGTAGAGGGAAAGTAGGCCAAATAGCCTTTTTACCATCTTTCAATTGTTTTGTGATACCATTGACAAACTGATATGCTATTTCTTTTGCAAGTAATTTGTCTTGAATATAGTAAGTTAAAACATGGGAAGAAGCATAAATCCAAAATACTCTAATATATGTGAACTTTTCTTCTGCAAACCATCTTGCTACGGGAAGAAAATATACATTGGCTTCTTCAGAAACCCTTGGAGCCTTTTTGTTGAAAATCATTTGATGCATGGGCAATATGACTCTGTAGCAGATTTTATAGAAGTGTAAGTGGAACTCAAAATCCTAGAGTTCTCTATGGTAGAAATAAATCAGGGTAGGGTTTTTGGTGGTCCATTTCCAACCCATGATAGGAAAATTAGAAGTAAAACAAATGGCATCCATGACAAAAGCAAACATAAAACAGAGGTATTTCTCTGAGCGAAACACTTATTTTTTTCCTATATTCAGTGATATGCTTGGCTAGGCAATTGAATAGAATGTATGCCTGATTTCGGATAGAGGAATTGATGATTTCGTCAATAAGGGAACCCAATCTCTTGAAAATATAGTACTATCAGGTGTGGAAAATATTCTACACAACATACCAGCGGAAGAACAATAAGGATTGGGAATTTGTGAAATTGGGTACGTACCAGACTTGTCTTGTTTAAATTTCCCTTCATTGTCCTTCCATTCATGGATGACTTTGATAAGATTTGGATGTTTTTCTTTGAAATATGCACATAATTATTGTCGTATCTCTGCTGTGGGGTTGGTAAATGATACATTGCTGCTAAATCCTCTGCTTTGAAAGAACCTATAATCTCTCCTCTTGAATTCTTGAAAATTCTATCTTCAATGTTTAAGTGGTCAATTTCCCACTTAACCATGTCTGTAGAAGGAAGAGTCTTTGGTCTCACTGCTATTCTGTGAATGTGCGAGCATGCAACATCGAAAAGGGTTGCATCATAGGTCGAATCAGTATCTGTAGTAGAAACTTTGTCTATCACCCTTGGTCCTTCATCGCCAAAGAGTTTTTACATTTCCTCTCATGACGAACTACCACAATCTTTGTTGTGGAGGGTGTCTGAGAATAATGAAGACATATCTGTGTCTTCTATGTAAGATGTTTGAGAAATTTCCTTGCCTCTTTTGTTCATTTTGAACTTCTTCATTTTGATCATAGAAAATTTAGCATATAAGGAGTCTCATAAGAGTAAATCAATCATTTATTTCTAATTCACGCGAGAAGAAGTCAATCTATCAATCATATTTCATAATTCCTAATTTAATACATCACATGGCCTCACACGTAAGATCTATCAATCATTTTTAAAGTTGTTGAGATCTTAAATTTCATTTGATATGACAAAAGTTTTTTTCACGCGCTGAATTCATTTAATACGCATTTCGCAATTATTTCTTATAATGTTTCGTGATACTTAATATTTAAATGTTGTGAAATGCGATTTGCGCAAATCGCAGATAGCAACTTTTATAAGCAATTTTGGATGTATATTATAAGTTGCACGTGATGCGATATGCGAAAAACTTAAAGTGGATGCGGTCGCGAAAGATTTTGTGTTATCTAATTTACTGTATGTTGGGTCTGTGGGTATCACGACTTATATCATTTTCTTCTTATGGATTTGTTGATTACTTACAATGCGATGCGAAAAAGGAAGGATGAAAAGGTAATTTTGATATTTTGACAAGGTTTTTTTAATTATTTACTTTAGAAAGCCTTCGAGCACACTTCGCATTTTGCATAGCTTATGTTTTACAATTATTTTTTGAAATAAGATATGTAAAATGCGATGCGCTTTTTAAAGAAAAACAAAAATTTTATTTTATAAGTTTTTTTTTTTTTTTTAGGAAATAAAAAGAATTTCCTATTTTATTTTTAAAGGGTCCCTATTTATAAAAATAAATGGGGGGGTTGTTGTATAGCACAACAATTGGCAATTCACTTGGATGAAGCAGATGTCTCTGATAAAAATTTTGAAAATTCTGAACCATTTTCAAAACAAAAATAGTTAAAGGAAGGAAATTTCAAATAAATAATATCTTTGCCAAAAAATGAAAATTTCTTTTATTCACTATTCACGAGAATTCCTCTATAAAGATATAAGTATGAAAATATATATCAATCCTTACATAGTTTAAAAAGGATAAAGTAAATAACCTTTGCAGATCAGCTTTATATAAATTTACTCTTTTATCACAAATAGAGCCTCTGTTCCAATAGGCAATTTTAAGCTTTTGGCAGGGTTACCTTTTACCCAACTATGATCCATTTTTCCATCCAGTATTTCTTATAATTTTCATAAGTAAATTCTAATTTATGAAAACTTTTTTCTTATATATTTTTATCTGCTTAAAAGCCATTGTCTTGGCTTGGTAACCAAATGATGACAAGGCCATTCACAAATAGTAATTAAACTGATCAAGCTGGCTCTTGATGAGACCCCTTTTCTATATGATATAATCTCAAGTCATTACATTGTTTTGGTAGACAGTATTAGTAATGTCAGTTTAACTATTTCTTTATGAACATGGTAAACAAGCTCGTGATGAGACTTATTATCTTTTAAGCTTTTCTTCAAATCATCTCTTTTTATTTTCTTTTGAATTCTTTTTTGAAATTTTATAAGATTTTCCATATGGGATGGATCATAGGTCCTTTTAAGATACTGGATGATAATGTTGAGTTTTAAACTGCCTTTCTGCAAGAATTTTTTTTACTGTTAAAGTTTCTTTTCTGGACTGATAAAAGAATATTCATGCTATATAAAAATGAGAGTTCATCAAAACAAATAAGTGTTTTATTGAAATTCCATTTTTTAGAAAGATAGAATCAATTTGTCTCTCTAAATCTTTCGATTTTCCTTCTTTAACATTTTTATTTTTTATAAGTAAAAAGAAAAATCAAAAGAAAGTTATTTGAGGCTTGTTTTGAAGGGCTAACTATTGATACTAATCAAGCTTTATTTTTTTGCAAGAAAAACAAAAGATTTTAATATACAAAGATAGAAGGGGTTACCTCCTACGAGAAATATTTTTTCAAAATTTGCACATTAATAGGCAAAGAATCCTTTTTGCTTGCTAAATCTTGCAATAGAAATGTTGATGGGCCAACTTCTTCAATTATTTGAAATGGATCGAGCCAGATTTTTTGAAACCTTGTGTGTTTACCCTTTTCCTCATGCATTTTGTCCCACTTCAATACCAAATCACCAATTTGGAAATTCTTTGGACTGGCAGAAGTTGAATCAAATGAGGCTTTTATTATTTGTTGATGATGTATATGAATTTGTTTTGCTTTTTCTCTTTCTTCTTCCAATTTAAGAATTTGATCTTTTCTAAGTTGAAGGGAAGAGGATGACTTCTCTTCAATAAACTGTACTAAAGCAAATGATGGTATTGTTACGTTTGTGGGTACAAATGCTTCTTTCCCATAAACTAACACAAATGGAGAAGTACCTATTGAAGCTTTGTGAGTGATTCTATCTGCCCAAAGAGAAAATAGTAGTGCTTTATGCCAATTTTTATGATTTTGTTCTACAATTCGTTTAATGATTCTGATAAGGTTTTTATTTGTAGATTTAGGTAATCCAATACCTTGCAGGTAATAGTTAGCTGAGTATTGCAGTTATAATATACCTGTGCTTTTTTGAAGAGTTAGGAGTTATTTCACCTATAATATCTAACCCCCATTGCTCAAATGTTTGTTGAATATTCATTGGCTGTAATGAAAATGCTGCTTTCCTTTCTCTTCTTGTTGCAGTTTGACATACTTTACATTTTCCCGCATATTCATGTGCATCTTTAAACAGATTTGGCCAATAATAACCAGCATGTAGTATTTTATGAGCTGTAGTATTTCCACCGAGATGACCTCCAACTGGTCCATCATGTAATTCCTGCATTACTTTTTCAGCTTCAGTTTTTTCTAAACATCTCAATAATACATAATCATAATTTCTCCTAAATAACACATCATCTATGAGTTGATATTGATTTTCTTTAAGTCTTAGAGCATGATTTGCTATATAGTTGAGATATAATGGAGCATATCCATTTTTTAAGAAAAATTCCAAATCAGCATATTATGATTGTGAATCGTTTAGGCTTACCTCTAACAGTTGTATTTCATTCGATTCATCTTCTTCTATTGGTAGATGAGAGGCTCCAGTTAACATCCTGCAAGGACCTTGTCCTTTAACAATTTTAGTTGGATGTATCTCTACCTCATATTCTTGAAGTGTTGTAACCCAATTGTCTCTCTTTTCTCCTGCTTCCAATTGAACTAATAATTACCTTACTGCTGAGTAAGGTACTATTATTTTAGTATGTGTTTTTATGAGAAAAGGTCTGAAATGTTTCAAGGCTTTAAATACAACATAAGCTTGTTTTCCACAGCTAAATAATTTAACTCAGCACCTTGAAGGTTAGAACTAAAGAACGCAATCGGTGCTTCATTTTTATTATTATTCAAGTGTGTCAAAACTATTGCATATGATGTATCAGAAGAAAATGTATATAATACAAATTAAATAAAATCAGGAGTGGTCAAGGAGGGAGCTTCAATGATGGATTTTTTAATTAAATCAAAGGAATTTCTTTCTTCTTTTCCCCATTTAAAAATTGAATTTTTCTTGATCATTGACTGTAGGGGTAAGATGATCTGGGAAAAATTTGGAACAAACCTCTTTACAAAATTAGTTTGTCCTAAAAATGATTGCATCGTTTTTTTATTGTGTGGTAGAGGAATATTTTCAATTTATTGAATCCTATCAGGATCGATATGGATTCCTTGTTTAGAAATGTTTAATCCCAATAATTTACCTTCTGATAAGGCAAAATAACATTTCTTTGGATTCAAGGAAATATTGTATTTTATACATCTTTCAAAAGTGTTTTTTAGATGATTAATGTGATTATTTCTATGCTTAGAATAAACAGTAATGTCATCTAAGTATATAACAACTGAGCTATTGATTAATCCTTTGAAAGTTATATCCATAGCACGTTGAAATATAGCACCAACATTAATCAATCCAAAAGGCATTTTTTGATATGCGTATGTTCCCCACTTTGTTCTGAATGTTGTATTTAATATATCATCTGGGTGTACCATGATCTGATTGTATCCTGAAAATCCGTCGAGAAAAGACATCAACTCAGATCCTGCAACTGATTGTAATATTTGTTCCATGGTGGGTAAGGGAAAATTATCTTTCTGACAGGCTTTATTTAAGTTTCTAAAGTCTATGAAAATCCTAATGTCTCCATTCTTTTTTCTAACTGGAACCATGTTTGACACCCATTTCAAATTTCTAATAGGAAAAATGACTTTAGCTTTGAGCATTTTGTCTAATTCAGATTTAATTTGACTTTGTAAATTGGGATGAATTTTTCTCATTTTTTGTTGAACAGATGTATCACCTGAGATCATAGGTATGGTATGCTGAATTATTGAAGTATCATAAGTCTTAAGATCTGAATAATCCCATGAAAATATATCTTTATATGTTTTCAACAATTTAATGAATGATGTCCTTTCTTTAGGCTTTAAACCAAGACCTAAGTTGATATTTTGAGGTTTTTCTGGTGTACCAAGATTAATCAATTCAAAATTTAAAGTAGAACTTTGAGTTTTTGAATTACCTTCTTAAACCTATCTTTCAAATCAAGAGATCTTCCATTTTGACAACAGCTTCTACAATTGAATTAGTATTTGATTTATCTTCAATCTGTAAATTAGGTTCATGTTCATCTATGATCTGACCTTCATAAGCTTTGTCAGATGTAATAAAGTTTACTATATCTACATCATTATTAAATACTCTCTAATTTGTTATATTGTCAGGAATGGAAGGCCTAAAAATTAATTCAATTGAAAATATATCTGGACTAAATTCTTCCACTGGTATGAATCTAGATGCTACATTAGCAAGTAAATCAACACTTGCATTTTGTAATCTAGGAACTGTAGAGATATTGAATGCAATAAAATGGGAAGTAAGATTCTGAGCTAAGGTTTGATAATGTGTTAAATGTCCTGAAACACAATGAATCATATTTCTAACTTGTTTAACAATTATTTCAAAATCTCCATATACTTGTAAATATTTAACATTCAATTCTATAGCTTTATACAGACCTTTTATTAATGCTTCATATTCAACAATATTATTTGTACACTGAAACTCGAGTCTACAAGCTAACATTGTCTTCTCTCCTTGTGGATCAATTAAAACGCAACCTGCTACTACACCATCTTTTGAATTTGAACCATCAAAGTACAGAGTCCAAAATAAGGATTGTTTTGGAATTTGATTGCTAAGATTGACACATCTAGAATAATCTATTTGAGAAAAGTTTTCAATTTAAGAAATAGCAGTGTTTATTGAAAAAGGTGAAACTTGAACATTTAATGATCCAAGAAATGATTTAGCTGAATAATTTCCTATGATATTATTGGTGACAGCTACAGGTTCATTTGCTTCTTCTAGTTTAGTAACTGTATGTTTCATGAACTTTTCACGTTCAATTCTGATTTGATTTGGTTTTCCATTGTATGGTAACCACATGTGTGACCAATCAGTAGCAAAATATCCATGTAAATTTTCAGACCAATATCTGCTTAAAATAAGACCATACAATTCAGGGATATCTGCAACCAAGATATCAATTACTTGCAGTACCTTTGGATTAGATGATAACCTAATAGATACTGACAACATTTCTCCAATAACTTCAACTCTTGTTCTATCCAACTAAAATATATGCACAACTAAATTTTGAGTAATATTCAGTTTTGTACATATCATTATTGGCATAATTTTTGAATAAGCTCCTGAATCAATAAGACAATTATGAACATTTTTGTTGAAAATATCATAAGTCAAAAGTAAAGGAGGAGTGTGTGAAATAGATCTATCACCAATTAAAACCAGATCATTTGGATTTACCTTATTTGTAGATGATGGAGGTTTCCCTATGTCTTTAGAAGCTTTTTCTATAATTGGTGATTGTATAGGTTCTACGAGGATTGCCTTGAGTTCTCTAAGAAAATTTTCTAATGTTGCTTGAGGTTGTTCATTTCGTGTAATGAAATATTTTCTTTAGTCTTTTCATATCTTCAATTATATTATATTATTATATTCGAGTGTATCTGAAACTATCAAAGTTTTGGAAGTTGTATTGGGATCTGGTGGAATAGGATCTGTTTGAACAATTTTAGATTTTCTAACTGTTGTTTTCTCC
Source organism: Pinus albicaulis (assembly GCA_034641835.2). Lineage (NCBI taxonomy): Eukaryota > Viridiplantae > Streptophyta > Pinopsida > Pinales > Pinaceae > Pinus > Pinus albicaulis. The sequence continues at coordinate 174,578,327 of CM076579.1, forward strand.
TTGGTGGGGAGAGATTTTTGCTTCTGATTTGATACAGTTGAATCAGAAGAATATTTACTTCTTGTAGAGACGGGCATAGCTTCACTTTCTTCCTCTGTGGGAAGAATGAAATCCCATAAACCATTTAATTCAACTTCTTCCTTAGATTCTAACTCTCGTTCAGATGGTGAGGGATCTTCAGTATCTTGATCAGATTCAGCATTCGAAATTATGTTTGGAGGTTGAGATGTCAAAGAAGGATTTCTCTTAAATGGGACAAATGATTTTCTAGGGGTTGAGGTTTCAGTGACCTGTTTCTTTATTTCAATCATATCATTTGAAATAGTATTTAATACTTTTTGAAGACCTTCAAGATCAAATGGATCTTTTGATACCTTCTTTTTTGAATATTGACTGAATGTCACCTTCTCGGATTTCCTGTCTTCTATTTCTGAACGTTTTTATAATGCTCAAAATTATTTTCTCTACAGCAAGAGCTTCTTTCATGTTTTCTAAAAGGGTGGCTTTACTAGCTCTATCTACAAAAATAGCTATATTAGAAGGCAAAGAAGAGATATACCATTCTATTTGTACATCAACAACAGGTTTGGAAGAAGTCGGAATTTTGTTTAATAACTTGTTAAATATGGAGTTGAAATCCTTGATCCTTTCCCCTGAATTTGTTTTAAGATTGGAAAGAGCATTGATTAGGGATGCAACAGTGCTATCATCTCCCAATTTTGTAAGGAAAACTTGTTCAAAATTTTCCCAATCAGCAATAGATCTTGCTGGAAGTGAAAAATACCAAGATCCTGTAGATCTTTGCAAAGTATAAGGAAACAATCTAACTACAATATCTTCATGAGAAACTCCATTTATATTCATGGCTAACATAAAATTATTGATATTTTCTTCAGCAGGAAAACCATCATCTGGATTATATTTAGGTAACCATTTTTCTGGATGATCCGGAAGAGGATTTGGATTGGCTATTAATACAACACCAGGATTTGTCCAATGTCGATTAGCCATAATTGGATTTGAACGTTGTGAAGATATAGAAGTAGATCCATAAGTAGGGGGAATGAATGGAGAACTTACAACTGGAACAATAATACTTGTAACAACACTAATTGTTTGAGTAGAAGAAATGAAAAACTGAGAAGATGGAGATTGAATCAGAGGATGTGAAGAAGAAACTGAAGGGAAATTTAATGTAACTTCACTTGTGTCTAACTTAGATCTGGATATAGGAACTTTTTTTCGAAATGATTCAATTGGAAATTCAAAAGGTGGAATTCCAAGATTCTCACTCCTAGATCTAGTTAATATGCCAATTTCTCTAAATAGAGAAGTAAACATTTCCTCAGAAACTTCTGGGTTAACAAGCCTTTCAGCAGAAATAGATATTCCTTCTAATTTCTGAATTAAAGGTTGAACTTCGGGAGACTCGAGAGTGAATTCTAAAACAGATAACTGTCGTGATACCTCAGGAGATGACAAAAAGGTTTCTACTATTTCTGATTTTTGAGTTGGTGATCTAGAGTGTGATCGGGAAGTTGTAGAATGTTTTTGGGGAGATTGACTCTTATGAGGGCTTCTAGTTTGAGGTTCAGACTTATATGCCATTCATAGTGACCCTCCTTCTAGTGCCAAAAATGTTGAGGCCTCAGAAATCTGTGGCAACAACAAGGGGGATAACCACCCGGTCTGGACCTTAAGACAACTCCTTTTCCATTTGGAATAGTGGCTCCGACTGGATATAATGGGACTACTCTCCCAGATTTGGGTTTTTTGTTTGATTGTTAGGTTTCTCTCAAAATATTTTGCATGAAGAATTACTAAAAACTAAAACAAATTTATTCTAAAATGAAAAACTTTAAATTTAAGCCTAATTTAATCTAACCTGAGATAATACTAGTTTGATGTGATCTAAAATGATATCTATTCAATCTGTGATGATGAATATCATCACATATTTAATAGAATTATTACTTTGTAAGATGATTCTCTTGAAAAAATAGCTAATAAAAAAAAATGAGAAATATATCGCATATATCTGATGATCATATATAAAACATATCAATTTCTACCTTTATATCGTACAATCATGCAACTAATATTTTAGATTAAAAAAAACAATAAATTTCATATATAATTCATGAAAGTTGAATTCATCACTAATATTCAAAAAACAGATTTAGCATACATGATAATAGTACCAGATGTGTATTTCTCTATTTGTCTGACTAGTGATAATAGGCCACATCCAACTCTTCTACCAATAAGTCTTTCAAAGAATACAAAAGTGCATCAACATTGATCAACAAAATGATATATATAACTAAAAAGTTCGTGTTCCATTACTTTATCAAGGCATTCACAAACTTACTTGCAATTGAGCATTCTTCACAAATGTTCTCAATAAATTTTGGACCCTTCTCTAAATGCATGAGAAGGGTTTAAATACTAAACTAAATACAAACTTAAAATTAAATTATTACAAAAATGTAGAGGAGGTTTCAAGCAATCTTCCTCTAAAAACTTAACTTAAACAATAATATAGGGACTTTGAACTAACAATCCTATCTTTGATAATCCTGCCATTCTTTCTGAGTGTGATCATGAAGTTGAAAAATATCTAGCATTGCTTTAAGCTGAGCTGGCTCTGATATCCATGACCGAATATGTCCCTTGAAAATAGCATTTGAAATTACTGACTGAGATCTTTTTGCTAAATTTGTAAGAGACTGAAGAGTTTGATGTTGATGGTAAGGTTTGATCAGAAAATTCCAGTAATTTGCTTGATCAAACTTATCAGATTTTTTGATCAATTACTCTTGTGTATTTTCTCTTTGTCTCCAATTTAATTCTACTTCCTTTGTTCCTGAAAACACATCAAACGTGTTTTCTTTAAGAATTTCTGTTTTAAATAATTGATCACATATAGACTGAATAATCTCATTTAATTTCTTGGATGTCTTGGTTGCTGCTTTCTCTGCTTGATTAATTTGTGTTCTCCATTCTGTGAATAATAATTCTTTGTGTAGCTTATCTATTTTTGGTAGATTAGCTTGTTTCCCTGTGTCTGAAATTTGCCACTAAATGTGTTCTTAAATTTTCTTTTCAAGTCTTTCACATTCCTATTTCTGAATTTCTATTTGCTGAATCATTATATTATTAGAATCACAATAAGAATCAATCATGGAAGCTTGGTGAAAAAAAATTGCTTGTTCTTTCTTTAACATAGTATTTACATCAAGTGATTCTTTGATAAATTGTTCTAATTGTGGTTGACTCTATAATTCAGCCATTTCTTTTTCCAGATGTGCTTGCTTTTCATTAAGCTCTATGTCAAACTTCAATTTGAGGTTTTAAATGTATTCATGAAATTGAGCTGTGCTTATTTTGATCTGCTTAATGGACTCATCTTTCTCTTTGTTTAGCAATTGTTCTAATTCTTGTACTTTGGCTTCCTTTTGTTTCAACTATATTCTAACCTCAGTAGCTTTATCAATAGTAGCAGTGGCATATGCCCCTACATATTGTGATAACTTGGTTAGATGTTGAGTGGGATCATCTGATAAATCCTTCCAAAGTACATCAACTGATTCATATGTTGGTTTTGGATTTTTTTCATCAATCCTTCTTCTTTTATTACTTTTAACCATAGATTTGTAGCTAGGACTATAGAAAATGTCTAATGATGGAATATCTTCAATCTGCAGAACTATCTGATCTGTAGGGTAGGTCGGTATGATTTCTTTGTCATGCACTGTTGGAATTCTTTGTAACGGATTAACATTTTCAACTATTTTCTGTGAAGGTTCTGGTGTTTGAAAACTTGATGTCTGATCAATATTGGGATTTTCTTTTGAAGACTTTATTTCTTGAGAAAATTCTTCCCATTCATTCAAGAGGTCTTTCAGTTGAGAGGGCTTGGATTGATCCAACATGTTATGAGTATGTTGAACTATTTCCAAATTTGATTTTTTCCCATTGTTGTTTGTTTTCTCCAACACTTCTAGCTCTTGAAGAATTTGGTCAATTTCTAAATTTTCTATCTTAGATTCGGATTCCTCAAATTGATCCGAATTATAAAACTACTTCTCTGAGTGACCTGATTCATTTTCAGATACCTCTTTCATTTCATCACCTATAATAACACTCAGAGTGTGTTTTTCATCTCCAATAGTTAACAGATTCAAGGGAACCTTTTCTAGTATGTTTTTTCTATATGTTTGAAAAGATTCAACATCTTCTTGACTTAATTGACTAGAAACATATTTGATAACATCAGAGAAATTTTCCACGCCTTGGAAGAAATCATCAAATTTATCTTCTTCCTTTAGAAAAGGCTTCATTTTAAGGTCTATGATGTAATTTTTAATCACATCATTGGGATCATATAATCTTCCTGGCATAAATGCCAATCTCAACAACTGAATCTTACGAACTTCTTTGTATGTATAGGCAATATTAGCCAGAGAAAAGGTGTCGCACTGTAGAGGGAAAGTAGGCCAAATATCCCTTTTACCATCTTTCAACTGCTTTGTGCTACCGTTGACAAGTCGATATGCTATTTCTTTTGCAAGTAATTTCTCTGGAACATAGTAACTTAAAACATGGTGAGAAGCATAACTCCCAAATACTCTAATATATGTGAACTTTTCTTCCGCAAACCATCTTGCTACGGGAAGAATATCTACATTGGCTTTTTCGGAAACCCTTGGAGCCTTTTTGTTGAAAATTATTTTATGCATGGGCAATATGACTCCGTAATAGATTTTATAGAAGTGTAAGTGGAACTCAGAATCCCAGATTTCTCTATGGTAGATAGAAATCAGGGTAGGGTTTTTTGTGGTCCATTTCCAACCCATGGTAGGAAAATTAGAAGTAGAACAAATGGCATCCATGACATAAGCAGGCATATAAAATGGAGATATTTCTCTAAGCGAAACACTTCTTTTATTCCTATATTCAGTGATATGCTTGGCTAGGCAATTGGATAGAATGTCTGCCCAATTCAGGATAGAGGAATTTCTGATTGCATCAATTAAGGGAACCCAATCTCTTGAAAATCTAATACTATCAGGTTTGGAAAATATTATACACAACATACCAGTGGCATAATAATAAGGATTGGGAATTTGTGCAATTGGGTACGTACCAGACTTGTCTTGTTTCAATTTCCCTTCATTGTCCTTCCATTCATGGATGACTTTGATAAGATCTGGATTTTTTCTTTGAAAGTATGAACATACTTATTGTCATATCTCTTCTACGGGGTTGGTAAATGATAAATTGCTGCTAAATCCTCTGCTTTGAAAGAACCTATAATCTTTCCTCTTGAATTCTTGAAAATTCTATCTTCAATGTTTAAGTGGTCAATTGCCCACTTAACCATGTCTGTATAAGGAAGAATCTTTGTTCTCGCTGCTATTATGTGAATGTGCAAGCATGCAACATCGAAAAATGTTTCATCAAAGGTCGAATCAGTGCCTGTAGCAGAAACTTTGTCTATCACCCTTGGTCCTTCATCTTCAAAGAGTTTGTACATTGCCTCCCATGACGAACTACCATAGTCTTTGTTGTAGACTATGTCTGAGAATAATGAAGACATATCTGCGTCTTATGTGTAATATGTTTGAGAAATTTCCTTGCCTCTTTTGCTCATTTTGAACTTCTTCAACCAAATAATTGATTTCTTGAGATCAAAGAAAATTTAGCATATAAGGAGTCTCATAAGAGTAAATCAATCATTTATTTCTAATGCACGCAAGAATATGTCAATATATCAATCATATTTCATAATTCCTAATTTAATACATCACATGGCCTCGTACATAAGATCTATCAATCATTTTTAAAGCCATTAAGATCTTAAATTTCATTTGATATGACATAAGTTTTTTTCACACGCTGTATTCATTTAATATGCATTTCGAAATTATTTCTTATAATATTGCGTGATATTTAATATTTAAAGATTGTGAATGCACAGATCGCAACTTTTATAAGAAGTTTTGGAAGTTTTGCACGCATTGTGATATGTGAAAAATTTAAAGTGGACGTGGTTGCAAAAGATTTTATATTATCTAATTTATCTGTATGTCGGGTCTACGGGTATTGCGACTTATATCATTTGCTTCTTATGGATTTGTTGATTATTTAAAATGCAATGTGAAAAAGGAAGGATGAAAAGGTAATTTTGATATTTTTACAAGGTTTTTTTAATTATTTACTTTAGAAAGGCTTCGAGCGCACTTTAAATTTTGCATATCTTATGTTTTACAATTCCTTTTTGAAATAAGATATGTAAAATGTGATGTGCTTTTTAAAGAAAAACAAAAATTTTATTTTCTAAGTTTTTTTTTTTAACTTTTTTGGAAATAAAAATATTTTCCTATTTTATTTTTAAAGGGTCCCTATCTATGAAAATAAATGGTTTGTGAGGGGGGGGGGGGGGGGGGGGGGGTGTTTTTTGTTTTTTTATGGCACAACAAAACCCTAATTTCTCCTTGGACATAAACTAATTCTTCCTCCATTTTCTTTTGTATATCTTAAATGAGGAGTGGGCCTCTTACCTTACCAAATTTTCTTGCTAATAGTCACCTTGACACTCCTATAGAAATGTCAAAATGCATAGTTGCCTTTGCAGAATCTGAACTTGATAAGCTGACCATCCTTGGAGATTTTTCTGATCTATCTTGGAAAAACAGGTGCTGATCTTTTTTCACATTTTGATTCAGCTTCTAGCTCATAAAAATTAGTGCTGAACTACCAAGGGTAACTCTACAACCTATGAAACCCTAGTGACCTAGTGGACAACTCCTTGGACTTGGCCTTTGACTGGAAGCTTGACTCTGGGTCTTCAAGTATGAAAAATAGATTTTTTGACAAATTGATGTATTGAAGATCCAAAATCCAATGTACTTTATTTATCTAAAGAGCCTACAAAGATAGTTTTGATACCATAAATGCTTGAGCCATTTGGTGAATATGTGAAAGAGTAGGCTTTTCGGAAATCCTAAATGGAAAGTGGAGGGATTTTGCATAGGAAAAAAAGAGTACTAAGGTTATGGGTGTGAAAATAGGATAAATATTAGTGGTATGAGCCTAGGAGAGGTCTTTTATGAGTGGTAGGCTAACCAGGGAATGGTAGAGTAGTAAAATAGTGAAAATTTTATCTTAAGGATAATGAAGGTAGTGAGGTTTCTAAAAATCACAATATTCATGAATCTTGTTTTTAGAAATCTAGGACAAGTATTTAGTCATCTAGAAAATGGAAAAAATTACTGATGACTAACAGTGCCTCCACTTGGGGAGGGCAACTCCTTTTCAAGAGGTGTCCAGAACTTTAGATATCAACTCTCTGAGTTTATGAAGACCAGTGCCTCATCCATTGGGCAGATTTCTCTTATTTCATTTGCTGATGTTTCTCTTGAAGCTATGATCTCAAAATCTGAAAGACATGTTTTCTTCAAACTCATCTCTACCTACCCATCATGCCTTTTTCCTATCATTTTTTCTTCTTGTGGGTGCACTTGGACTAGAAAACCCTTGACATTATTCTTCTTTTGAAAGCAAAACAATTTATCTACTTGTACCCTTATCACTTCCAAGGGTTCAGATTATGCTAGTGAACTCTTTGGTTCTCTACTTAGACTATTCATCTGTCAAGATTAAGTTGTTTGACAGACTTCATTCTCTAATCTACTGACAGGAAATTGAAAACATGATTTAAACCAGGATTAAGCTATCTGATTTATCATGGGATGTGGCATTGGGAAAACCTGCACACAGACATTATTTTTGTACAAACAAAACTAGAAAGTATGAGGGTTGTGTTTCATCATTTGCTATTCATCCCTATCTTTCTCTTTGGTTCAGATTTGAGCATTGAGAACCAGCATATTTTATTCCTAATCTATTCCTATTGACAAGTCAAGCTTAAATGATTTGACAAGCCTTCTTTCACTAACCTATCAGCAAAAAATTAAAACATGTTCAGCCATGATTAGGCTAGATGACTGAACAAGACACTTTTTCTTAACAAGTAGTGGCATTTAGACTTGCACACTTTAAACAGTACTCTTTTTTGGGTATGGGGTTGTAGCACTTCTTCAAATTTGCCCTCTTTTTTTTTATGTTTTCATTTTTATGATTTCTCATCTTGCAATGTTTTGTACAATGAATGAAAACTTCAAACTAGGACTCTTGACAAAAATAGTGCTTGAGCATCCTGTCATTGATAGGATCTCCAAATAACTCTTGTCCATCCAACTCTTGTAAACAGAAAACATTGTTACCTCTATCTGAATGCATAATGTAAGGTAGTTTCCACAAATTTTCAAACTAGCGATGTTCTCCTTTGTATTTTCTTCTTGAGTCTTGCTTCCAAACTTTGCTTCTGTTAAAGATCCTTCTTAGGTGAAAAAGGTATTCTTCATTAGTTTTAAAACAATAAATGATGTCATCAATGTATATCATAATGAAGTAACTCAAATCAAGAGCTATGGCCTTCTGGAAAATAGCTTCCGCACTCCTCAATCTAGAAGGAATTTGGTCACACATGTAGGTGCCCCAAGGTGCTTTGAAAGTGGCTTTATGCTGATCAGTTGGAAGCATTATCACCTAATTATAATCTGAAAGAATACCAAGCAATGGCATCTTGTTATAACCTTCTACCCTTTGTAGTGTATGATTTATCTTAGGAAAAGACTATTTGCAATTTTCTCCAAAGATTTCTGGTTTTTCTTGAAAGGGATCCTACTTTGAACAATGTTTGTGTCATAAGGCTTTAATTTCTCATCACCATATGCAGAAACATTGTGAAACTCTTTGCACAGTCTTATGTATTTCTGTTTCATGTGAGGTGGCAAGATTTTGGATAACTTAATAATTTTAGGTTTTTCTAGCTTGCCTATGTTGTATTCTTCTATGTCAGCCTCGATAGATATCACTTTAGGATTCTTAACACCATTTTTGGAATCCAACAACTCTTACGAAGCGATAAAACCTTTTGGTGATGAGTTACTTTGTATTGCAAGACCTTAAGGTTATTTTGATCCAAGTTCCTAGAAATTTCTGCTATATGAAAGTATTCTAGAATTTTTGCATCGACAGAAGGGAATGGTTCTATTTTTTATGTTTTTTCTTCATTCGAGTAACCTTGTTTAGACTCTAAGCTCAGTTTTGTCTTTACAATTTTATTTTTAGTTTGCAGAAAATTAATTTCAACCTTGCCATCATGTTGTTGTTCCGGGCTACTAAAGTTTTGGCTGTTGAGTTCTTCATGCATCACCTGGTTTGAATGTTGTGGTATGTCTGAATTTGTCTCAACTTCGTTTAACTGTTCATCAATGTCTTCTTCATTATATAAAATGAATGAGTCAAAATCTGAATGGATGTAATAAAGATGTGTTGTTTGGCCTTTCTTGGATGCTAACCATAAACTTCATGTGTGATTCCCGATACAATCTCCTTGTTTGGTTAAAAATAGGGATGGTAGCATATGGCATGTCAAGTTGGAGGTTCCCCTGAAGCTTGGCTTCCCATGATATAGATAAAATCATGCCATACTTGGGAGGAATCTCATCTACTAATATGTCCATGACAAGGCCCTTAGCAGGGATTTGTTCTAGATTAACACATAAATCCTTGATTAGACCCAAAAACTTGACTCTTCTTGACTCGAAAGAATACAGGTCTTTGTAAGGTTTGGTTATTTCTAAGCCTAATCTCTCCATCACTACCTTTTTCATGAGGTTGTGAGAGGCATCAAAGTCTAGCATGGAAGTATATAAGATTTTTTCATGTATGTTTAAGCTAAGATAGAAAGGGGGAATGGCTCCTTATTGGTATTTTCCCTCTACTTCAGGTCCAAACAATAGCTCTGGTTTGTCATCTGTCAAGTTTAGAGTATTGGTATCATTTCCCATGTTTAAGACCTTCAGAACTTGGGACCTGTAAATATCTTGGGTGATTAGTTCAGTGAGAGGTATGGTTATCTTGATTTTAGAAATCTGTCCCTCAAAACTGAATGGAACTTGTGTTTTGGGCATATTTACATCACTTTTATCAGCCATAATTTTTTCTACAAGTTTAGTTTTCTGATTCTGTTTCGGGACTTTGGACAAAAGAGTTTTCTCAAGGCCACTAGTATATACACTAGGGAAGCTTGTGTCACCACTTGGGTGGCTAGTTTTGTCTCTGTTTGGTTTAGTTTTCTTAACCATGGTGTTGGTGTTGTTTGCTGTTCTCTTAGGAATATTTTCAGTTGTCTTCCTAACAGCAATGTCTAACTTGTTATTTTTGGGGATTTATTGGTTCTTTTCCTAGGAGGTGTTCTTTCACTCAATTTTATCCTTTCCATCATTCTTTTTATTAGCCTCACTAAATTTTCAATTTTGGCATTAGATGAGGAGGTTGAGTTCATAGTTTCATCTTTGTAAGTGACTCTCTTTTCCGACCTCATCCTAGCCCTTTTTTCAATCAGGTTGGCCTTACACTCACAGCTCCCCTTTGCATGTCTTCTAAAGTTAGGGGATCTCTCTCTCTCTTAATTGATAGGCCATGTCTGGATCAAATCCTTCCGGAAATTTTACTAAAGCTAAGCCTTGTGGGGGTTTCATGTTTGCTGGTAGGGACTTGCAAACACTATTAAACCTAGTGCTATTGGCTTGAGGGGTCCTAACCCAAGTTCAGTGTGCAAGGGTTTCTAAAAACCCCTATACTACTGGCCCTTTCGGCAGTGACCCACTTGCATAGGTCACAGTCTCACTTGAAGTACTATGGGTGGGTGCTGGAACCAAGTTTTCGCACCCTGAGAAAGGAAGGGTAAGGCAAGCAGGGCTGCGTTCTGTTCAGATTACCTTGTCTCTGCCAGGGTTAACTATGTATCCAATTACATCCACATGCACTATTTCTACAACTATATGCTTTTCATAACATCAACACAACGTTAAATAACCAAAACAGAACAGATCTAGATCCAATTCAATACACAAACTTTTGCAGCATGATATAACCAGAACGAAATAGATCCAATCATTCAATATATAGACCTTCACAGCACAAAGATAGAAAATGCATAACACATTAATTACCAACAATTCATTCAATAGTACTCACAGATTCAGATCTAATAATCCTACGTATTCATTCATTCATCAAACTTTCCTTACAATTCCCTTCCCAACCTGTGCACACATTAGCAGGGTCCACACATAACTGGACTAGGATCTCTGTGCACACAGCCAGTAGGATTCTGTTCCCCAAAAACCCAAACAGATCACTTACACAACAGATCTCATCAATAGCTCATCAAATCCTACATCTTACAATACAAAATACATCTCTATTTATAACAATCTAGCTCTAAATTTCCTGTGGTCCGTAACCCATGGTTTTCGGACCCCTAGTTTACCCCTTTGACCCATTACAATGCGTTCAGGGCTTTGACCCGCCCCAAAACCCCTGCGCTATACTAAATATAATAAAAAATAACCAAAATGGATCAGTTTTGTAGCTTGTTAGGAGACCTCATTCCCACAGGTGCAATAGTCTTGGACACTTTCCCTGACATTTCCCTTGAGGTTGTTATATTCTGAAAGGATTTGGAGAGGGTTTTTCTTGATTTCCCAGTTGTTTATAAATGTTTGGTAAAGGGAAGGGAGATCATGTATGCTATTAGGAGTGAAGCTTACATGATCTCCTCCTCCATGAACCATTTCTTAGCTTCTCCTCCTAAGCTTTGTGCAAAAATCCTCATTTTTGTGGTTTCCTCTTCTAATTCCATGTAGTCAAAGGCATCATTTATCCTATCTACATGTTGTTGGGCAGTGGTAGATTCAGCTCCAATAAAGTGATGGCTTTTGGATTAGTAGTCATTTGCAAAAGATAACAAAGGTTGTGGCAGTGCGAGGGGGGCATACCATGTTGCCATGATGGGAGGGAATCGGATCCAAGGAGGAATTACAAGGGGAGGGTTTATGAGAGGAGGTGGAGGATGAAGTGGAGTGGTTTGCACAGTGGATGTGTGGATGGAGGTGGTAGAGGTACTTGGACCAGCAAACTTATTTTGAGAAAACTTGGTATGAAAAGAGCCAAAGTGATTGAGAAGCTGAAAGTCAGGAGGAGTGGAAGGAGAGGTTTCTCTACTAGAACTCTGGTACGAATCTATGGACTCAAGGTTAGTTTGGTCAATCCTACTTTGTGACTTGGTTCGGAAAAGGTTTCTTGTATGGTAAAATTCAAACTGGGGATCTTGCAAGGCTGTGAGATGTTCAGGGATAGAACTTTCTCTATGAATGGTCCTAGCAGTAGTTGAGTCTTCAGTTTTAGAATTTTTCCTTAAAATCTTTTCTCGGTCATCAACTATGGTAGGGGGATTTGGGTCTGGGTGAGATTTGGTACTGATCCTTTGTGAAGCCATATTTTAAACTCAAAGTATAGAGAGGCTGAAAGTTTATGACTTTTTTCAGAAGGTTGACCTCTCTTAGTGTTTGCTAAACTCACACAATGTGTGACTAGGCCTCTAAACTTCTCTGGGCTGATTTGACACAATCCTAGGGAAGACTATGAAGAATAGTAAAGTTACAAGGCCTACTGGAGGCTAGTGGAGTTTCCAGGTGGATGTTTTTTTTTTTTGTTTTAAGGATAATGTGTTTATAGTCCACCACCAATAACTAACAAAAAAACCAATCTAGGGATTTTTTTGGGTTTTCTGAGTTTCTTTATGTAGCCCTAAGGTTTCTATGAATGTCCTCTGGTTGAGTCATCATTTTTCTAGGATGGTGAAACAATCAGATTCTACTCTTTGGCTAACAGTTTGAGTTTTCTATGATTTGATAAGGGTTTCTAAAGTTATAAGGAGTACTTAGATTATCACTAACTCGGAAAGCTCTCACCTTGATTGCCATTTATGTTAGGCGGTGAGCTGGTGATAAATCAATAGATACTATGTGATAAGGGCCTCTGAATTTTATAAGGATATATAATCTTGTTTCTTACTCATAACATCCCACTGTGATCGCCATTCTGTTAGGCGATGAGGTGGCGATAAATCAATAGATACTATTTGACAAGGGCTTCTGAATTCTCTAAGGATTTATAAGCTTTCTTCTTACTCAGAAGTTCCCACCGTGATCACCATTATGTTAGGTTCTCGTGATTTGGCAGATTGGTAAGACCAAATGCATAGGGTAACATCAGACCAATCTTTGGAGTCCTAGAACCTAGCCTTCCTGGACTCAGAGAGGGCTCTCTCTATTTTGTGCAAAGAATGTGAACTTGTTGGCTTTTAGGGTTTGATTTTAGGCTAGTTGTTAAGTGTAGGGTTTGTTTGTTTGTTTTGGTTGGGTAAGATGATCAAGTAGAATAGGTGGAGTGAGTAAATATTCAAGTAATTGGGCTATGGAGTCAATAAAAGTCATGGAATGTTCAACAATGAATCAGGGTGCATCACAAGGCAAATATAGCATTGTAAAATGGATTTTCAATGTTTGTGTGAAATGAAATGAACATCAAGTTTGTGAACAAAGTAGGGCAAAGGGAAATTAAGAATCCTTTGTAAAATACTTTAACAAGAAGGGACTTCAAAACTATTTACGATAAATAAGTCACCAATAGACATGGCACACCAATAACTCTTTGATTCAACTCAAGCAAATAAGCATTTCAGACAAACAATACAATGAAATATAGAAGGAAGAAACTCATTTAACTTCTAGTGATTTCACCTTCAAGGTTAGAAAACATTTAAGATAAACAAATAACTTTAATCAAAGAAGAGGGAACTCCTAAAAATCTTTGATCATAGCCATAAAGATCTCCAAAACAACTATTCAAGCATGGACAAAGGGTATGATCGAAACATAGCCTCTTTGGCAAGCCTAATTAGTGGTACTTCAGAGAGAGATCTCAAGAACAATGTTTTAGTGACATCAAACAAGAAGGACTAACCATAAAACATCTTTGATACCTATTGTATTGAAAAATTCACAAGATAAACAAGCTTGGGTGGGTCTAGAGAGCAACTAAGAATTCTCTAAACTGGCCTAGTAGAGGAAAACATAAAGGCGGTGAATAACAAACATAGCTAAGGTGCCTTTGAAAAACATTTCTTAGTCTAAAACCTTTGTCCTACTGCAATATAGAAGGATGAAATAGCATGATACATAAGAAACCATGAACTAAATAGAATCACATCACCATTAACCAAGCTTAGGGATCCTGCAAGAAAGCATTCTCCATCCTCAATCAAAACAATCCATTCACAAGCTCCACAACACCAATTTCTTCTTCAATCTCCAAAAAAACATATATTGCTCTTAAGAGTCATAAAATTCCAACCTTTTACAATAAGGTCCTCATTCTCTATTTATCTATAAAAGGAGGGAAAAAAACCCTAACTAGGGTTTGAAAATGTCAAAATCATCCATAAATGTCATTTATGCCTAAGAGACCATGCAAGGCCCAAGGCACAAAATATCTCATGAAATAAATGAAAAATTAACTCCTAGCACACAAATTTGGAGTGATTTTCCTCAAAAAACACTAAAATATCATTTTTCCATTAATGAGTGTCTTTTTTTTACTTTTTGGCCAAAAACGCATAGTGAGTCGGAAAGCGTAGCACCATGCACAGGAGAAACTGGGTCCACTTGCAGCGAAGTTTTGGTGACCTTCTCGATGTCGAAATTGGCTCCGTGATGGCCTGTGGGAAAAGATGATGAGTCTAATTTCGAAATATACCCTTTTCTTTCTTATTTAGCTCCATTAAACTATTCAAAAGGGAAATTTACCAAAACTTCTCTAGGCGTAGCACCAAGCCTGAAAATGAGGCAAAAAGGTGAAAAATGAGGTTTTTTTTTGGCCTTTTGAGGGGTCAAAAATGCTCCAAATGCTTTGAACTTTGGTGAGCATAATGTACTTTGGTGAGGATTCCAAAAATTCCAAGGTTTCCTCATGAGAATTCCTGAGATGAAAGTGTAGTGCCACGGGTGCTGCGCTTAGAGGCCTCCAAAATTTGCAAAACACCAAAATTTGTCAAAATTTTCCCAAATTTGGTGGAGTTCTACGTTATGGGGTTTGAGAGACTTGTAGAGAAGCTTGAGCCAAAATTCCAATATTTTCTTGGTCTTTTTCCCCTTTCAGTGCTTGTATTTTGGCATGGGCCTTTTGAGTTTAGCCCTTGCAACTTGGTTTCTCCAGGCATAATGCTTGGTCATATTCCTTTGGAGATCAAGATCCTTATTAGCTTTCTCCAATTTAGCCTCCAAGTGTATGTTTTCTCTTTCAAACCAAGGCTCTTCATCATGTTCTATCTCCATGGCAAGCAGCTCGAATAAAGGGATCTGCTCAACCAAGGTTGATTCTTGTTCTCTTTGTTTTGCCAATGCCTTCTTCAAACCCATGGTTCTTGGTCTCCTCCTAGACTACCCTTTTTCATCTTCACTGTCCTCAAAGGTGCCCATGAATTCCTCTAGCTTTACCTGTGCCCTTTGAGCTTGTTTCCGGGCAGTTATCACTATAATTTTTTTTTCCAAACTTGGGCAATTTGCTTTGTTCCTACCATGGTTTTTAGATAGGTGTTAAGTCATTTTAAGTTTTTAGAGGTTAAGTGATAGGGTTAGAGTCTCATTTTCATTCACATAATAAATTCCAACAATCTTATTTCATACCTTGAGAGTCTCATACCATATTTAGAAAGTCTAGTTTTTAACCTTTTTGAAAAAAAATTTGATTAAGCCACGAAGCCACGTTTTCATAGCGGAGACAGTGTTAAAAACTGCTTTTGCGATATGAAAACGCTGCTCTTTTCGTAGCGCAAAACCATGAAATTGCATTAGGCACACTACGAAATAGGGGATTCATAGCATGTCTTGTCAACTATCAAATCCACCAAAATTCCGTTAATCCTTCATGATTAGGTGTCAGCCACTAGTCTTTTCTCACACATGCAACCATTCATAGCCATCATGACATTTGTTAGAGGTCATTTATCTTAGTCATTTTCAGGTTTGAAAAAGTTTGGTTTTGGTTTTATTGTCTCATGCAAGAAACGCATGATGCATACCCTTTTCCAAATGGTAAGCTAATGGTAAGCAAAAACCAAAGCTTCTCTCGTTCATCAAGCGAGGCAATGTCTCTAATCAAGCGAGGCAGTTTACTCTGAAATCAAGTGAGGCTATTGGTTACAGGTTTTCAAGAAGCACACAGGAATTTCAAGGAAAAGATGACAGAGGAAAGAAAGAACCATAGGCTAGGCCACTGTTTAAGGACGGAGCCTGAAAACATAGAGGCTCCAACCAAGGACAAATCAGTTGATGAGGCCTTCAAGAAGACAGGATGTTAGAAATTCTATGAAAAATTGCAGGGAGGTCATAATCAAGTGACAAAAAAGTTTTCTATTCATTTCACAGGTTCAAATACAAAATTTGGACTCTTAAACTTGACAATTTCCCCTGAGATCATATCATTAGTGATAAAGATTCCAAGGGGAGAAGAAATATGGTTCAAAAATTTCAGGTTTGAGATGGAACCCTGTGAAATATTTCTGAAGCCAGGATTTGAAGAGATAGATTTGACTAAAGCAGTGCCAAGAAGCTACATCAAGAACACCTATGCCAACCTGCTCTACAACAATCAAAGGTATTTCAACTGTGAGGGAAGATACAATAAAGTGTGTTCTTATCATTTCAAATTCTTGTTTCATTTTACTGGAATGATTTCTTTGGATTTTCCTTTCTTCTTGTTTCGAAGTTTAGCTAAGATGGCAGATAAAGTGTGTTAGCCACTAATAAATTCTGTTATACCAAGAAGTGGCTAATTTTTTTCTTCAAAACTTAAACATATAATTCCCTTTGAAAACCTATCATATTTGAAGTTTTTATGAAGATAACTAATCCTTTAGTTAATCTTGACTACTGTTTCCCTCATAAACCTGAAAAATCTGTTGTTTTCCTGAAGAAAAAGACTGCTGAAAAACCCCATTTTTCATCATTTTTACCCCTCCTTTCATTCATAAAAACCCCATTTTCATCCCCTTTTTCTTCATAAAATCCCTCCATAAGTCTCATTCAACCTTCAAATGCACTCCAAAATCCCTTTTAAACCTTATGTTTCTCTTTTATTTGGTTTAAAAATGCCTTCATTCCCCTATCAGAACCACTAAATTGGCTTAAAAAGACTGTTTTTTAGGCCTAAAACAGTGTTTTTCATATAATGTCTTCTTAAGCCCCCGAGGGCTTATTTCCTTTATAACTTCACTTCATAAGACCTTAAGCCCTGCAAACGGGCACTAAAAGGTCTAAAAACCCTTTTCTGAACCCCTTTTCCTTTGTTTTTTCCATTCCCGACATGAATATTTTAAATAAATATGGGCCGTCGATCTCTGCAGATCAACGGCCATCGGCTCATCGCATCGCAAATATTCATCCCATCGCAATTGGAAATCGCAAATTCCTTTTTCCTCTTCCAATGCAGATCCGCCAATTGAATCTCAGACATCGAATCCACAAGAACTAATGGTCAAGATTTAATCACGCACTGCTTAGAGCCCTCCGACATCAAACCCGTCAATTCAATCCTAACTTTTGATCTCTCATACCGATCCAATGGCCAACGCATAATCACATATCACAAAGGCCTAGTCCCTTACCATTTGACCTCCACCGATGCAATGCTCCGATGAGATCTCAGCTGTTGAATCCACAAGAACCAACAGCTTAGATTCAATCGCACTCCTCCCTTTTCCTTCCGCTGATGCCTTCCGCCGATTTAACCCTGACCATTGATCTCTCATCCTGATCCAACGACCAACGCTTAATCGCACATTGCAAATCCAAACGTCTTGTTCACTTTTCACCTCCGATGTGCGATCCCCGATTTAATCTTGACCGTTTATTTTTCCGGATCCAATGGTCCACGCTTCATCGCAGTTACGCCATCCTCCTGACCCTTCATCCACCATATTTAATCTACGTCATTGATTTCCTCTAATCCAATGGTCCACATTACGTCCACTTTTCAAAACCCCCTCTTTCTCATTCTCCCCATCGACAGATCTCGACCGTCCATTCTTGAGATCCAACGGTTAGGATCTAAATTGCCATTGACCCTACCCACCTTTTCTGCCCATGCATCTTGCTCTCCATCACGTGTGATCTGCACCGTTGGATCTGCTTCCCCTCATCTGACGGTTGAAACTCCATATCGCATAATTTTGCGCCTAAATGTTAATGCCAAAAAATTACGCGAAATGGGAAGTATTAAAAAGACACGCATCGAGCAGCGAAGCATATCGTGTTTTTTTGGGCCAAATTCAAAACCGCCTCAGAGCTACGCGAATACCACCAGTGGTTTTCTGCTTTACCACCTTTTTCCATTGTATTGACATGTCTCCTTTTAATCTTAACCATCAATCATTTTAATCCGACAGTTGTCCTTACACCTCATCTCCATTCTATTTACCCTCTGTCTATTCTCCAAACAACTTCATCTGATGATCTTAACCATCCGTTTTTCTAATCTGACACCTCAAATAATAGCCCCATCCCAATGCATCTACCTCCATATAATCTCCCGAACATTTTACCGAGATTTCTCCATCGTCGATCTCCGAAGATCGACGGTCCCGATTAAAACTTCCCCGCCATTACATTTCCCCCACCATCTGAACTTCCGATCAATCTCAGCCATTGATCAATCTGATCGGATGGCCCGGACTTAATATGACCATCATTCTTTCAACCGCCTCCTGATTGACCCCATCAAGTCATCTGGAACATTGGATGTTTTCATCCAACATCCACGATTAATCCTCGCCTCCAAAGCAACCTTTGACCTATTTTCACTATATTTTTCATAATTTTGTTCGTTTCTTGCAGGTTTTTAAGGTTTCTCCACAGTTTTAAAAATAAATCAAGGGTCAGGGATGACGATCCCCCAGGCCACTATCCATGAAGAAAATCAATCCACACTGTTCAAGCTATGACTCCACTTATGCCTCATGAGCATTTGTGAAATCATAAAACCCTCTGCGCGCCTGCAACATAGCAAAACACAGTCATAATCTATTAAATGAAGAATATCAGCATTGAAGATAGGAGATCAAAGAGTATCAGTGTGAAGGGATAAAATCAAAGCAGCAATGAAGAATTAAAGGTTTTTAACACATTTTTGAGGGATTAAGGCAGTGGCACAGACTCAGTAAGTCAAAGGCCTAATCCAGAAGTAAAGACAGTATGAAGACCAGAAATCAAGATTAAGCCTAATTAGGCCTAAAACACAGATCAAAAGAAACTTAAAAGTGTTTTAAGGAAAACAAGGAGAAATATCAGTTTGAAGGGCCTCCACTACCACATCAAAGGCTAATTGAATCCTCTCCAGCTACCAAAAGGCCACCTGTAGCCTCAAAGAAATCAAAGAAGGCATATTTATTGCCTATTTCAAAGATATTTGCCTAAAGACACCTAAACAGTTATTACCAAAGAAAGAACAAATTCTAAACTATCAGTGAAGTTATTGTAAAGGATAAATAGGCCTTGAAGTCAATCTTTTTGCACATTAAGCCTAAAAAGACAGAAACAGAGTAAATGGAACTGAATCATAATTCAATGCTCTCCTGCCTTAGGCCTTGCATGGTTTTCAAGGCTAGGAGTTGCATTTAGTGTAGAATTTATTAAACTTCAATCCTAAAACTCTTCCACCTCCTCATTTCTTCTATAGATACTTCTGAAGAAGATGAGAAGTTGTAGGTTGATTGTTCACTAGTTGTAATACTGAAACTATCTGAAATAATACATAGTCTGTCTGAAGTCGAGGAAGCAATTGAAGTCTTAGAACCTTGATGATGTTGTTGCATGCTTGTTCTTAAGAAGGCTCCATCATTGGATCCATGAGCTTGGTTGTTGGCGAAGTATTCTAAACTGTTTGATGTTCTCTCCTATTTTCATTTTGTTCCATAAATGCTTACTACGGTAGGATGAAAATTTTAGGCTAAGAAATGACTCCTAGAAGCACCTTAGACCTATTCATCCTTCACTATTCCATGTTTTCTTCTATTGAGGTATTTTAGAGTCTTTGAATCATTCTCCTTAGTCCTCATGCTTTTTTATTTCTCTAATAGTTCAAATATTTGGTTTCAGAATGATTTAAGGTTTTCCCTGCTTGTCTGCTGCCACTTGAAAACTGTTTTTGAAGTCTCCCTTTGAAGTACCATTGTTTATAGTTAGTCAAGGAGGTTTGTTTTGATCATGCCCTTTTTCCTTGCTTGAAAAATTGTTTCAAAGGTCTTTATAGTTTTTATCATATATGTTTTTAGGTGTTCCCTCTTCTATGACTGCAATTATCAGTGAATATTTTATGTTTTCTAAGTCATTTGAAATAAAATATTTGAGGAAATAGGATGTGCTCCCGAATCTTAGATTTCATTTTAAAAGTTGTTTTGAAGTCATTATTTGCTTAAAGTGTGGTTTTTAGAATTCATGGTTAGCCATGTCTATCAAATACCTCTTGACTGTTCAAGTTATGTTTTCAAATTCCCTTTGTTGAGAATTCATTTTCTCTTTCCAAATCATTAATGTCCATCTCATTCCATAAAACCAAAGGATCCTATGGCCAAGTTAGATTTTCCCTTTGATATCCCATATCCATTGATAAGTTTGTCATAACTTCTTCTTGACTCCATTGCCCAATGAATCTTACACTTCTCCTTTCTACCTATCTTTCCTAGACCTTTCATGTTCTGCTATGTCATTCAAACAAACAAACAAACAAACAAACCAAATAAACACTTGCACTTAATAACTAGTATAAAATCAATACTTAAAAGCAAACAAGATAAATCCTTGCAAAACATTGAGAGATCCCTCTCTGAGAACAGGAGGACTAGATCCTGGAACTCTAAAGATTGGTTCTGATGTTGCCTTGTATTTTGTTTTTCCAATCTACCAAAACATAGGACCTTAACATAATGGCGATCATAGTGAGACAAATGAGTTCATAATTTCCTAGCAAGCTCTTATAGAATCATTAGTCTTTCAAACAACCATAGAAACTCAGAAAACCCAAAAATAGTTCAGATTGGCTTCATAATAATCATGGTGGTGGAACCATCCAATATTTTACCTTCATAAAAGCTAAAACGTTTCCACCTGGTGACTCCACTAGCCCTAGTAGGCATATTACTCATCTAGGTCTCCAGATTTCCTTAGTACTATGTTAACCAGCCTTGAGAAAGTTTAGAAGCCTAGTCCTATACTAGATAAGACTTTGTGAGAGGCAATACTTTCAAAACAATCCTAAAAATCTCCAGCCTCTCTCATTTTTTGAAAATGAAGTCTGGCTTCACATAGGATCAACACTAGATCTCATCCAAACCCTAATCCTCTTACAATAGTTGACAATCTAGAGAGAATTCTGTGGCAGACTTCTAAATCTAGAAAATCAACTGCTGATAGCAGCCTCTTAAGAACAAAATATGTCCCTAAAAACCTTGTTGTCTTAGAGGATTTACACTTTGATTTACATCATACAAAGAACATCTTTAGAACTAGATCTCAAGGTGATTTAAATGAAACTGATCTTGACATTGCAGATTTTCAACAGAGCTTTAGTAGAGAAGCCTCACCTTCCACTCCTCCCGATTCCCAGCTTCTTCATCACTTTAGTATTTTTCATAAAAAATATGCTCAAAATGAGTTTGTTGGCCCAAGTGTTTCTTCCACTCCAATCCATACTACCACTGTTCAAAACACTCCATTTCATCCCACTTTCTCTCTTGCAAATCCACCCCTTGTAAATCCACCTTTATTTCCAACCATGGCAGCATGGTATGCCCCATTAGTGTTACCTCAGTCTGTATTTCCCTTACCTAATGATTATCAATCAAAAATTCCCCATTTCACTGCAAAAGAGTCTACAACAGCTCAACATCATGTAGATAGGATGGAAGATGCATTTGATTACATGGAGATAGATGATGAAACCATTAAGATGAGAATATTTGCCCAAAGTTTAGGAGGAGATGTAAAGAAGTGGTTTAAAAAATTACCTCCTAACAACATCAATGATCTCCCTTCTTTGCATCAAACATTCATCAACAAATGGGAAATCAAAAAGAACCCTCTCCAAATACTAGCAGAGTATAGTAGCCTTAAAATAAATCAAGGAGAGAGTGTTCATGACTACTCCACTAGGTTTAGCAGTGTTTACAATGCTCTTCCACCTCACATGAAACCTCCCCAAGGCATGGCCATAGTAAAATATCCTGAAGGCTTTGATGCTGAAATGGCCTATCAAATAAGGGAGAGAGACTACTTAACTCTAGAAGACAAGCACAAAAGAGTTGTGAGTATAGAAGAAAACATAATTGAGAAAATAAATAGGTTGAGATCAGAGAAGAGTGTAACTTATAAAGATGATATTTCACCCTCAACATCATCTTTTGACACCAAAATTGACAACCTAGTGAAAGTAATGGAGAAAATGCTTGAAAATATCAACTTGAATGATAGAGTGCCACCAAGAGAACCTCAAAACAACCAAAACAGAAATATAAATCAGAATTATAGAAGAGAAAACAATCAAGATATGAAAAAAGAAAATGATCAACATATTAGACCTCCCTTCCAACAAAAATATGTAGATCAATATGAGGAAGAAAGGGAGATTGAAAGGTTGGGAGAAGGTCATGTAAACTTGATTGGATCAGATAGTAGGGATGATGTTTTCCTCACTGAAGAAGAACAAGGTTTCTTCTCTGATCAAAATACAAACACCTATGAAGATTTTGATGATTATAGATTGGGGTTTGAAAATGCAATCATGGAGGTGCACAAACAATATGATATTAGGAGCAAAGGGAACATAGAAAATTCAAAAGATACAAACACTAGCATTGCTGTTAAGAAAAATGCAGAAAATAAGCCTAAGAAAACAACAGATAAAGCCAACATTTTGGCTAAGAAAACAAATTCAAACAAAGAGAAAAGTAGTCAATTCAATGTTGAGCAAATCATCCCTAGCACTTCAGCTAGTGGACCTAATAAAACTGTCCTAATTACCAATCCAAAAAAAGTTCAGCAAATCAAAATTGCTGAAAGGAATTCAAGTGAGAAAACAAATGTAAATATGACAAAATCAATAGTTCCTTTCAGCCTTGAGGGAGAGATTGCAAAAATAAAAATTACCATACCTCTAGCTGAACTAGTAACCCAAGAAGTGTACAAAAACCAAGTTTTGAAAGCTTTGAACTTAGGAAGTGATGATGATACATTAAAATTGAAAGATGACAAGCCTGAGTTGTTATTTGGTCCAAAAGTTGAAGGAAAATACCAAGAAGGAGCTGTCCCTCCCTTCTATGTCAGTCTGAATATACATGATAAGATTTTACACAATGCAATGTTAAACTCTGGAGCTTCACATAATCTTATTCCCAAAGTAGTAATGGAAATATTAGGCTTAGAAATTACTAAACCATACAAATATCTGTACTCCTTTGATTCAAGAAGAGTCAAATGCTTGGGTTTAGTCAAAGATTTATGTGTTAACATATCCCAAATCCTTGCTAAGAGTCTAGCTATGGACATAGTTGTAGCTGACATTCCCCCTAATTATGGCATGCTTTTATCAAGATCATGGGGATCCGAACTTCAGGGAAGCCTTCAAATGCACATGTCTTATGCCACCATCCCAGTTTTTAACCAAAACAAAAGATTATACAGGGAACCCCACATGAAGTACATGGTGAGAAACATAGATAAAACAAACAACTCTCCAATCTATTCTATTCAATCAAGTCTAGATTCTTTTATCTTGTATAATGAAGATGAAGTCACTCAACAAGAAAAGGAAAACATAGAGCCAATCAGTTTACCAGAACAATTAGAACTTCCCTCAAATAAAATGCAAAAAATTGGAAATCAACAACAACAAGAAAATGGAAATGAGGCAGATATACTTTGGACAATAAACTTTGATGGATCTTGTAATAAAACAAGTGTAGGGGTAGGTGTATGGATTCAAAATAAAAATTAGATTTATTCATATAAACTAGATTTTCCATGCACCAACAATATTGTTGAATATGAGGCACTTCTCCTTGGCTTACAGTTGCTTAAACAATTAGAAGCCCAAAAAATATCAATCCTAGGAGATTATGAACTTATCATAAGACAAATCAAAGGAGAATATTCAGCTAAAAACCCAAGGCTTAGAGAATATTGAAATTCTTCTCTTGATTTATTAAAAACATTTGAAAAAAATGAACTCATTTTCATTCCAAGAGCATAAAATCATCTAGCAAATGAACTTGCCTTCAATGCCAGCAACTGCCAAATATCTCAGATAAATGAACAACTTAGTGTAAAGGTAAAACATAGGCCTGCAGTGCCTGATAATGAGGATCACTGGCAAGTGTTTGACTCTGACAAACACATAGATTATTTCCTAAAATCAGAAAATTATTTTGACATACCAACATCAGAAACTAGCCATGAATAAGACTGTTTTGATAATAAACAAATCCCAGAGATAGAAATGACATATTCTGCTGATATAAATGGATATGAGAATCCTTTTGAAGCAGAATTAATTGACAACACAAACCAAAAAGACTTGGATGTTTTGCAATGCAAGAATGATACAATTCCAAGGGGTATCACACCTTTAGAGCACCTCTTTGATTTAAATGATGTGGCCAAAGAACCAAGAATGGAGCCTGTGGAAACAGATGTAGAAGAACCTAATATAGACAGCCTAGTAGAACCCAAGATGATTAAACTATCTAGCACTCTCCTAGCTCACATAAAATTGCAATACATAGAGCTGTTAAAAGAGTTTAAAGATGTTTTTGCTTGGGGATACAAAGATCTGAAATCTTATGATACTAGCATCATTCAACATAAAATCCCTCTTAAGGAAAATAAAAAACCTTTCAAACAAAAACTAAGGAGGATAAACCCTGTTTTATTAAATTTAGTTAAGGCAGAAATTGAAAAGAAGCATGATGCTGGGATTATAGTACCAATTAGAGATTCAGAGTGGGTATCAAACTTAGTTTCTATTAGGAAAAAGACAGGGGAAATCAGGCTCTGTATTGACTTTAAAAATCTAAATAGAGCCTCCCTAAAAGAAAACTACCATTTTCCCAAGATGGACCATATACTTCAAAGGGTAGCTGGGTCAAAAAGAATATCATTGTTGGATGGGTTCTTAGGCTACAATCAGGTGTTATTACTCCCAAGTGATCAACACAAAACTGCTTTTACTACACCTTGGGGCACCTTTATGTACGTCAAAATGCCATTTGGTTTGATGAATGCAGGGGCCACCTTCCAAAGGGCCATGGACATAACCTTCTCTGAATATATTGGCTATTTTATAATCATTTACCTTGATGACATAACCATTTTCTCAAAAACTGATGAAGAGAATTTAATTCACTTAAGAAAGGTTTTTGAGAAGTGTAGGATATTTGGCTTATCTTTGAATCCCAAGAAGACACTCTTTGGTCTCCAAGAAGGTAAAATTTTTGGTCACATAATTTTAGAAGAGGGAATCAAAGTAGACCCTAAAAGGATAGATGGCATATTGCAAATCAGACATCCAAGAAGCCTCAAAGAATTACAATATTTCATTGGGAAGATTAATTTTTTGAGGAGGTTTATCCCCAACCTTGCTGAGCTATTGAAAAACATTACAAACATGCTTAAGAAAGAGGTAGGTGTAAAATGGACTTTACAAGCTAAACAATCATTTGAACTGGTTAAACAAGCTCTCACTCAAACACCAGTCTTGATTAGTCCAGATTTCACCAAAGACTTTTATATCTTTTATTTTGCATCTGAGCATACAATATCTACAGTATTACTTCAAAAGAATGACTTGGGGCAAGAACAACCAATATCCTTCTTTATTAGGGCCTTAAGAGATGCTCCTCTCAAATATAAAATCATGGAGAAGCAAGCCTTAGCATTAGTGAAAGCATTAAAATACTTTAGAGTCTACATTTTACACTCTCACATAATTGCTTGTGTTCCACATATTGTTGTCAAGGATATTCTAAGTCAAGACCTTGATGGTAAAAGGGTAAAATGGATTGCAACTATTCTTGAATATGACTTAGAAATCAGGGCCACCAAATTGATTAAAGGGTAGGGATTAGCAAAACTCATGGCCGAGTCAAACTTCCAAGCACTAGATATGAACATGGTATATGTGTTGGAAGAAGTAGAAGAATTCACTGCCCCTTTCATTAAAGAAACATTTCTGAATTCTCCTTGGTATGCTGACATCATTTATGTGCTTTTGTATTTGAATTCCCCTCCTTCTTTGTCTAAAACTGAAGCTATATTTTTGAAATAGAAAGCTTTAAGTTATTGCATCTTAGATGGGGTATTATATTGGAAAAATGTTGTTGGAATTTTTCTTAAATTTTTACTTGAAGATGATGCAGGAAAAATAATGCATGAGCTGCATGAAGGAGAATGTGGAGGACACCTCTACTGGAATACCATAGCAAACAAAATCCTTAGATCTGGTCACTACTGGCCCACCATTTTCTCAGACACTCAGAAGTTAGTCATGTCTTTCCATAAGTGTCAACTTTTTGATGGCAAAAGAAAACTCCTTCCCTTACCTTTACATCCTATCAGTGTTGAGTCACCCTTTCAACAATGGGGCTTGGACTTCATTGGGGAAATTCACCCATCTTCATCATCCCAACATAAGTGGATTCTCACTGCCACTGACTACTTTACCAAGTGGATAGAAGCCATACCCTCTAGGAATTCTATTGACTATGTCATTATCAAGTTCCTTGAAACAAATATCCTATCCAGATTTGGTTGTCCTAAGAAAATCATAACTGATAATGCTATTGCCTTCAAGTCTAAGAGAATGGTTGATTTCTGCCACAAATACCACATTACCTTGGGCCACTCTACTTCCTACTATCCCCAATGAAATGGATTAGCTGAATCCTCCAACAAAACCCTCATCAATATCATCAAAAAATTGTTGGAGCAGAATCAGAAATCATGGCACAGTAAGCTGGTTCATGCCTTATGGGCTGATAGATTAACTACAAAGAAATCAATAAATATGTCCCCCTATCAGCTAGTTTATGGCATGAATGTATTCTTTCCAACCTCATTAGGAGTTCCAGTCATGAAACTCCTTCAAGAAGTGCAGATTGAAGAGAATGATATGCAGAGAAGAATCAACCAAACAATTCATTTATGGTAGACTAGGGAAGAAGTCTATAAAAGAACATAGTTATTCCAAGAAAATATAAAGAATTTATTTGACAAAAGGACTAAGGAAAACAATTTCCAAGTTGGAAATGTTGTTATTAAATGGGATTCAAGAAGAGAAGAGAAGGGAACACATGGCAAGTTTGAGAACTTGTGGAAGGACCCTATATTATTCATGCTAATAGGGGTCATAATGCATTTTTCTTAAAAGAATTGAATGGAAAAGATCTATATGGAGGTCCTGTCAATGGCAGGATGCTCAAGCATTACTTCTTCCAAGAATCATGAGTTTCAAAACATTTTATTTTCCATTGTAAATATCATTGTTAAAAATTGCATTCAAAGTTAGAAAAATAAAAATCCAAAACAATAGAAAAGAGAAAAGAGAAAAGAGGGTAGATTTTAAAACAAGAAAGGTACAACCCCATACCTAAAAAGAGAAACAAAATCTGAAAGTGTGCAAGCTCAAATGCCACTCCTAAAAACACACTTCTAGTTATTCATACAACCTAATCATGACTAATTGGCTTTTCAATTTACTACCGATAGGTTAGTGAATTAGATTTTCCAAACAGCTCAATCTTGGCTTATCAGTAAGGTAGATTAGGTTAGAAGAAAGAAGGTTCAAACATGCTCAAAACTTGAACCTATGAGATTGATGAAAAACTGGTTCTAATAGGCTTAAAACTTGAACCAGAAAGAGAGAAAAGATAGCTCAAATCAGAGTTGAAGAGATAATGAAGGAAGTTTTAATTTTCAGATCTTAAGCCTTCACATTTTTTTTAAAATTTTCTGCCAATTTTAGTCTATGTGCAACTTGTTTTTATGCCATAGATTAGCAACAAGTTAGATTGTTCAATCCTGGCTTGTCTGCTTTTAAATTTCTGTTTTTGAATTTAGAGAATAAAAGTCGGTCAGATAGTCTAATCCTGACAGACAGTAGTGAGATAGAGAAGCTTATGAACTCAAATTTTTAAACTGAGTTCATGGAGGAATAAGATTAGACTTAGATTAGTTTTTTTTTTTCAAAAGAAAAAAATTTTGTTGAAGAGATTTTTCCAGTCTAAATGCACCTTGAAAAGAAAAAAAAATGTTAGGATCATTAGGAATGGGTAGGTAGACATGTTGTTTTGATAGAATTCTATTGTTTTAAATTGTTGCATAGATCATCAAAAACAAAGGTTGCTTCCAAATGGATTAAGGCACTGGTTTAATGAAAGACAGAGATTTGAAACTGAGGCTCTAGACACCTAAAGAACTAGTTGTCTTCCCAAGTGGAGCCACTGTTAGCCACTGATAAATTCTATTATACCAAGAAGTGGCTAATTTTGTTCTTCAAAACTTCAAGAGATAATTCCATTTGAAAACCTATCATCTTTGAAGTTTTTATGAACATAACTAATCTTTTAGTTAATCTTCACTGTTGTTTCCCTCATAAACCTGAAAAATCTGTTGTTTGCCTGAAGAAAAGGACTGCTGAAAAACCCCATTTTTCATCAATTTTACCCCTCCTTTCATTCATAAAAACCCCATTTTCATCCCCTTTTTCTTCATAAAATCCCTCCATAAGCTTCATTCAAACTTCTAATTCACTCCAAAATCCCTTTTAAACCTTATGTTTCTCTGTTATTTTGTTTAAAAATGCCTTCATTCCCCTATCAGAACCACTAAATTGGCTTAGAAACACTGTTTTTTAGGCCTAAAACAGTATTTTTCATATAATGTTTTCTTAAGCCCCCAAAGGCTTATTTCATTCAGACCTCTGCTTCATAAGACCTTAAGCCCCACAAACGGGTGCTAAAAGGCTTAAAAACCCTTTTCCGAACCCCTTTTCCTTTTTTTTTTCCATTCTGGACATGAATATTTTAAATAAATCTGGGCCATCGATCTCCGTAGATCAATGGCCATCGACTCATCGCATCGCAAATATTCATCCCATCACAATCGGCAATCACAAATTCCTTTTTCCTCTTCCGATGCAAATCTTCCAATTGAATCTCAGTCGTTGAATCCACAAGAACCGACGGTCAAGATTTAATCGCGCACCGCTTAGAGCCCTCCGACATCAAAGCCGCCAATTCAATCCTGACCGTTGATCTCTGATACCGATCCAATGCGATGCTCCGATGAGATCTCAACCATTGAATCCACAAGAACCAATGGCTTAGGTTCAATCACACTCCTCCCTTTGCCTTCCACTGATGCCTTCAGCCAATTTAACCCTGACCATTGATCTCTCATCCTGATCCAATGACTAGCGCTTAATTGCACATCGCAAATCCAAACATCCCGTTCACTTTTCACCTCCAATGTGTGATCCCTGATTTAATCCTGATCGTTCATTCTGCTAGATCCAACGGTCCATGCTTCATCGCAGTTCCACCATCCTCCTGACCCTT
The DNA here is from genome assembly GCA_034641835.2 of Pinus albicaulis. Taxonomy (NCBI): domain Eukaryota; kingdom Viridiplantae; phylum Streptophyta; class Pinopsida; order Pinales; family Pinaceae; genus Pinus; species Pinus albicaulis. Next base: position 174,607,971 of record CM076579.1, read on the forward strand.
CATCCACCATATTTAATCTCCACCATTGATTTCCTCTAATCCAACGGTCCACATTACGTCCGCTTTTCAAAACCCTGCCCTTCTCATTCTCCCCATCGACAGATCTCGACTGTCCATTCCTGAGATCCAATGGTCAGGATCTAAACCACCACTGACCCTACACACCTTTTCCACCCGTGCATCTTGCTCTCCATCGTATGCGATCCGCACTGTTGGATCTGCTGCCCCTCATCCGATGGCTGAAACTCCATATCGCGTAATTTTGCGCCTGAACGTTAATGCCAAAAAATTATGCGAAATGGGCGGTATTAAAAAGACACGCATTGGGCAGCGAAACATATCACGTTTTTTTGGGCCAAATTCAAAACCACCTCAGAGCTGCGCAAATACCACTAGTGGTTTTCTGCCTTACCACCTTTTTCCGTTGTATTGGCATGTCTCCTTTTAATCTTAATCATCGATCGTTTTAATCCGACGACTCTCCTTACACCTCATCTCCATTCTATTTACCCTCTGCCTGTTCTCCAAAGGACTTCATCAGATGATCTTAACCGTCCATTTTTCTAATCTGACGCCTCAAATCATACCCCCATCCCAATGCATCTGCCTCCATATAATCTCCCTAACATTTTATCGAGGTTTCTCCGCCGTCGATCTCCGAAGATCGTTGGTCTCGATTAAAAATTCCCCTCCATTACATTACCCCCACCATTTGAACTTCCGATCAATCTCAGCCATTGATCAATCTGATTGGACAGCCTGGACTTAATCTGACCGTCATTCTTTCAATCGCCTCCTGATTGACCCCATCAAGTGATCTGGACCGTTGGATGTTTTCATCCAATGGCCACAATTAATCCTCGCCTCCAAAGCAACCTTTGACCTATTTTCACTAGATTTTTCATACTTTTGTTCGTTTTTTTGCAGGTTTTTAAGGTTTCTCCACAGTTTTAAAAAGAAATCAAGGGCCGAGGATGACGATCCCCCAGGCCACTATCCATGAAGAAAATCAATCCACACGGTTCAAGATATGACTCCACCTATTCCTCATGAGCATTTGTGAAATCATAAAACCCTTTGCGCGCCGGCAACACAGCATAACATAGTCAGAATATGTTAAATGAAGAATATCAGCATTGAAGATAGGAGATTAAAGAGTATCGGTGTCAATGGATAAAATCAAAGAAGCAATGAAGAATTAAAGGTTTTTAACATAGTTTTGAGGTATTAAGGCACAGACTCAGTAAATCAAAGGCCTAATCTAGAACTAAAGATAGTATGAAGACCAGAAATGAAGATTTAAGCCTAATTAGGCCTAAAACACAGATCAAAAGCAACTTAACAGTGTTTTAAGGAAAACAAGGAGAAATATCAGTCTAAAGGGCCTCCACTGCCACGTCAGAGGCTAATTGAATCCTCTCCAGCTACCAAAAGGCCACCTGCAGCCTCAAAGAAATCAAAGAAGGCATAGTTATTGCCTATTTCAAAAATATTTGCCTAAAGACACCTGAACAGTTACTACCAAAGAAAGAACAAATTCTAAACTGTCAGTGAAGTTATTGTAAAGGATAAATAGGCCTCGAAGTCAATATTTTTGCACATTGAGCCTAAAAAGACAGAAACAGAGTAAATGGAACTGAATCATAATTCAATGCTCTCTTGCCTTAGGCCTTGCATGGTTTTCAAGGCTAGGAGTTGCATTTAGTGTAGAATTTATTACACTTCAGTCCTAAAACTCTTCCACCTCCTCATTTCTTCTATAAATACTTCTGAAGAAGATAAGTAGCTGTTGGTTGATTTTTCACTAGTTGTAATACTAAAAATATCTAAAATAATACATATTCTATCTGAAGTCGAGGAAGAAATTGAAGTCTTGGAACCTTGATGATGTTGTTGCATGCTTGTTCTTGAGAAGGCTCTATCATTGGATCAATGAGCTTGGCCGTTGGTGAATTATTCTGAGTTGTTTGATGTTTTCTCCTGTTTTCATTTTGTTCTAGAAATGCTTACTACAGTAGGATGAAAAGTTTAGGCTAAGAAATGACTCCTAGAAGCACCTTAGACCTGTTCATCCTTCACTGTTCTATGTTTTCTTCTGCTGAGGTATTTTAGAGTCTTTAAATCATTCTCCTTAGTCCTCATGCTTGTTTATTTCTCTAATAGTTCAAATAGTTGGTTTCAGCATTATTTAATGTTTTCCCTGCTTGTCTGCTGCCACTTGAAAACTATTTTTGAAGTCTCTCTTTGAGGTACCTTTGTTTATAGTTAGTCAAGGTGGTCTGTTTTGATCATGCCCTTTTTCCTTACTTGAAAAATTGTTTTAAAGGTCTTTATAGTTGTGATCATATATGTTTTTAGGTGTTCCCTCTTCTATGACTGCAATTATCAGTGAATCTTTTATGTTTTCTAAGTCATTTGAAATAAAATCTTTGAGGAAATAGGATGTGCTCCCGAATCTTAGATTTCATTTTAAAAGTTTTTTTGAAGTCATTATTTGCTTAAAGTGTGGTTTGTAGAATTCATGGTTAGCCTTGTCTATCAAATACCTCTTTACTGTTCAAGTTATGTTTTCAAATTCCCTTTGTTGAGAATTCATTTTCTCTTTCCAAATCATTAATCTCCATCTCATTCCAGAAAACCAAAGGATCCTATGGCCAAGTTAGATTTTCCCTTTGATATCCCATATCCATTGATAAGTTTGTCATAACTTCTTCTTGAATCCATTGCCCAATGAATCTGACACTTCTCCTTTCTACCTATCTTTCCTAGACCTTTCATGTTCTGCTATGTCATTCAACCAAACAAAAAAAAAACAAACCAAATAAACACCTGCACTTAATAACTAGTCTAAAATCAATACTTAAAAGAAAACAAGATAAATCTTTGCAAAAAATTTGAGAGATCCCTCTCTGAGAACAAGAGGACTAGATCCTGGAACTCTAAAGATTGGTTCTGATGTTGCCTTGTCTTTTGATTTTCCAATCTATCAAAACACAAGACCCCAACAAAGTACAAATGAAAGCTCAATATTTTGAAACTTCACTTTTCCATCATGGTCTAGTTAAGTAGATAGTTTTACATGAACTTCAAAGGATAAACAGAGAATGGTCTACATTCTTGTTTTTTTGTGGATTTTGGGAGGAAACACAAGGAACATGTGTTAGTCCTAAGACTAAAGAAAAGTCACCATAAAAAACCAGTGACCCTGCAGAGACAAGATCAAAAATATTTGTCAAATTGAAACCCAGAAAGCAAGTGAAGGAGCCAGAGATCAAAACATCAGTGATCATTCAAGAGACTCCTCAACCTGCACAAAAGAAGACAACTAAAGTTAAAGAAAAAATACAATAATAGTCAACCAGCAAATTAGCCCAGAAAATATTGACTTGAAGTCAAATAGCAAAGGAAAGGGGCAAAACAATTGTTTCAGAAGAAAGTGCGGTTTTAAAGGGTAATTTGAATGATATTTTACAGGCTATTGATATTGAAGAATCTCCTTTAGTTCAGGAAAACTTTATAATATTGGATGAAGGGAAATCTAAGAAGATGAAATCTTCCAAAATGCTGGATTTTGATGATGAAATTTCAGAGTTTGTGTTCAAGCCCAGAAGGCCTTTAACTAGTAAATAAAAAAGGTTGCAAGAGCTGGATATGGAGTTAGATAAAGTAGGGGAAGTTTCAAATGTTTATGAAGAACCCATAGACCTATCATCACTAATGCCTGAAGGTGACAGAAATAGAGTTTTCAACACTCAAAGAGAAAAGAGCATTTATGAAGAAATTAAAGAAAAGTTGAGACTATCTAATCTTGAAATTTCTAAGCTTAAGAAGAAAGCAAGAAGACATGTTGTTGAGAAGACAAAATTCAACGTAATAAGGGCTCTGTGGGAGGTTGAAAGAGTTTCCAAAACTGAAACAGTCTTCAACGAATCTCAGTACTTTACCTGGACTGTCCCTGCAATCAAAGAGGCAAGATTTATGAGAATGATAAATGTTAAATTGAGGGCTACCAACAGGAGACCGAAGAGGCAGATTGAAGATCTTGAAAGTCAATTTACAGAGTCTGAAGGTCAGCTACATCAGAGATAGAACAAGAGCAGTAAGTGACAAATCCTTAATACAATCTTGTTTTTGGGAAGGGCATCACTTTTTGAGGACATTTCAAAGTTGACTTATTTTGATTGTTAAGGTCCATACACATCATGGAAACCATTAAAAGGTGCAAATATTCTTAAAGTCTGAGAAATGTGAAAAAACTATGTAAAAAAGACATGCACAGTAGTTTCGTAGTGCGCTATGAAAATGCTGTAGGTGCATTTTTGAATATTTTATAAGGGTTTTGAGAGGTAAAGACACTTGGTTTCTGAATTTTGTTGATGCTGGCTGTTGGGTGCTAAAAGGTGCCTTTCAAAACTCCTATTTATCCCAAATTCATTATCAACCCGAGCAAGTCCTCTTATTTCAAGAGTGTACACAATATGTGCACGCTATAATCCTAGAGAGTAATGTTTCTTAAAATGTAGTATAGATTTTTCAAATACAAGAATAAACGGATGATTTTAATAAATCCCACTTGCAACTAAAGGAAACTCAATGCTCTAAAACTAAATCATTCATTCAGAAAAGTAACAACAATTATCAGTCAAGGATACAGTAGCAATAACTCATTCCTCTTTTAACTGATGTAACCTAATCAAGCATAAATAAGATCCTCAATCTCATAGCTTTGATAACAATATCCAATGTTCTTTACAGTTGTTGATCTCACACACAACACACTAAATAATCAATTGGAAATGGCAATGAATTAAGTCAATAATGCTACTACAACTGATGGAAATGAGATAATTATGCTAACTGTAAGAATGCTAAAAGGAAAAACTAAATGATTGCAGAAAGTAAATGAGCAGCAACACTATATAATATAAATAGACAACAACGCTTATGTGACTACAATGAACATAAAAAATAAGTTTCTGAAATGAACAACGAAGCTCTGTGATTAGAAATAGAAACACAACAATATACTTGTAGAAAGAAATGATCTTGTTATGAGGGAAAAGAACAACAACACAATTCAATTGCATAAAGTAATCATTAAACAAACCACACTTGCAGAAATCAGAAATAAGGCAAATCACACTGTATGGTACAGGTACGGCAACTAGATCCACCAGGAGCCAGGCCCTTAGCCACCGGTGACTACCACTGGATTACTTCAGGATATGCGAAGGAACTGCAACTGTTTTTATATATTCGTTATTGCATAATTGTTACAGCAAGTTCGTGCTCTGCTTCAATAGCGAGAGTCGATGATCAAAGTTACAACTTCAATATTAATTCTACCATTCCTCCTATCCTATCCTATCTATCTCTAATCTAATAATCCATCTAATTCTCTCTCTAATCATCCATCATGAATCCCCATAATAACCCCCCCTTCTCTGATCTCTCTTCTGATTTAAATACACATAGAGAAAAGAGAAGTTACAACCGATATAATTAAAAATGATTCCTATTACAAAATTGGATTGCTCACAACCAATTGATCAGCAAGATCATATTTGAAATATCCTTCCATCAATAATTTAATACGAACAGGTCGAATTTGGTATTACAACTGGAAGAATTTGGAAAACAACCACAATAGTGAATCTAGGAAAATCATCCTTACAGAACCTTCAGTTTCTCCCAATACAAGCTAAATTTGGGCAAACTTTTCTCTATATAAGTTAATTCGGTCCGTTCTAGACAAAACCCATGTTTCAAATTTTCCAGATTCTTCTTTATTTTCCCAATACGTCCAATGCAAAAATATCACTTCTTATTGCTGCGAATTTCTGAGTTGGCATATTTAATGATGAGCTGGAGATCAACTCTGCAATCTAGAAAATATCTTGGAGGCTAAAATTGTGAGCGATGTTACAAAAAATTTATTAATAAACCATAATTGGTAAAATCATGCATAATCATCAATTTATTAAAAATAAAGGAGAAGAAATAATATTTATCCATAAGAGCATAAATAATTATAAAATGGAATTATATGATAAATTATGATAAATGACATGATAAGGAGGAGTAGAAATGGATGAAATAGGTGTTAAAAAGTGATAATAATAATAACATATTAGCGGCCCAACATTGGTGGATGGAAAGGGCTCACAGATGAAATTTCAGGTGTCAAAGCAAAAGAAAGTGGATGGTTGAGAGATGTTTACAAAGATACAAATTCTGCACTACAAAAATAGCTGCTATTTTCGTAGCGCAGCCATATCATCTCTCTTTAAAAAAATTCAAAGGATTAGTTTTTGTACAAGTGGAAAGGCATGTTTCCATGGAAATGATAACACATGTCACTTATCTTAAAAGGTCAACATTGCCAGCAAAAGGGTTCGAAGATCATCAATGAAGGTAAAAGCTAAATTACAGAAAACATGTTCCTTGTTTTGTAGGGAAAATAAGACATGAACCAGCATGATTGCATAACAAGATTAGAGGCATCATCAAGGTCGAAGATATGGAGGAACAATTGTTAGAGATATTATTTAAGTCTTAGATAAGGTTTTTTAGTCATAATAAGGAGTTTTACTCCTATTTGTATTAGGAATTCTAGAAGAGACAGTTAATTGTCAGATGTAATTAAGAGTCTGTTTTAGGATCAGATAGGTGTCAATATTAGAAATTCAAATTCTCTTCAAGATGGATAAGGGAATCCAAGATTGTAATGATGACTCTATAAGAGACATGAAGTCGAATTTCTAAAGGTTGGCAATTTTCATTAACAAGTAAACTATGTTGTTATAGCAGAGTGTGTGTTTTCATCTTAATACATATATTGGCTTTCTACTCAGGATTCAGAAAGATTTTTTGATGTTTGATCTTCCTATGGCTTTCCTTATCTACATATTTGCAGTGGTATGAACATGTTTTACTTCGAATTCATTGGAAAATTCTCTAACTTCCTGCATATTTTTGTAAACTGTATTTTATTCACTGTGTTATTGTTTTGCTGATACATCTAAAACTCTAAAATTCCCTAACTTCCATGTTAAGATAATTTTGATGTTTGGTTGAAACATACCTTGACTCCATAGCCCAATAGATGTTTGTTGATAAGTAATTCAACCAGTTATACACTTTTATCCAATTTATTCCTAGAGTTATCCATCTAATCCTTAATTCAAAATCTTAAACCTATTGAGAGAGTCCTCTTAGGTTGAGGAGGCTAAGCCTCAACTAAAAGTCTGGTTTGAAATAGTTACTCAGACTCTACTTGATCAGTAGCCTATTAGGGTCAGATTTTGTGATAACACGGGCTTTGATTTCTCTAGCCTCATAAATGGAAATTTGTGCCTCTAGCTACATATTCTCCATCTCAAGGACATCATTCAAATTCTTGGCCTTATCTAAATTTTCTTGAAGATCTTCAATTTGGGAATTTTTGTTTTGGAGGAGCAAGTTTGAGATCCTTGCTTCATTTTCTTCTTCACTATAAACTTGGATGATTTCAAACTCTCTCTCAACCTTATGCTGATCTTCTTCTTCTCCTTTTACCTTTTCTTTTCCTTTATCTAGTGGCTTAGTGGATGTGGAAGGCATGGCCCCTTGCCTTTTATAGGCAGCAAAAAAATGCCTTTCCCCTCTCTAATATGTCAATGGAAGAGTTTTTCCTGTGATATTTTTGTGTCTTCCTCATGGCTGTGATCCTTTGTTTCCATGTCTTCCTCTTCATCATCCTGACTGTTGCTTACCTCTTTGCCTTCAACATCAGCCTCACTTTTAGTCTCTTCACTAATTTTTGCACTTTCATTTTGTTCATCATTGTAGCTGCTTGCCTCTTCATTGTTGTGATCTTCATTTTCATTATCAACCTCTTCATTTCCTTCACTGTTTTAATGACTGTCATGACTGTCATGACTGTCTTTTTCCTTGTTGTTATTTTCATCTTTTCACTCATCTCTGTCATGACTAGGAGCCTCACTCTTTTGACTGTCATTAGGGCTCTTAGTGTCACTGTTGTCCTTAGGATCATCCTTTGTTTCTTTGTCACTTGCCTCATCTTCATTGTTATCCACCTCCATGCCTTCTTCTTCATTGCTGACCTCTTCTTCATCACTGCTTAATTCATTTCCACTGTCAGCTTCCTCATTTTCTTCATTTTTATCCTCTTCTTTTGTTTCCATGTTTTCCACCTCTTGTTGGCTCAAATAATCATCACACTCATCTTCACTTTGGTTTGACTCATTGTCAACCTCACCCTCATTGTCATTTTCTTTTTCACTGCCACTTCCTTCTTGATCTGATGCATCAGGAGAATATGAGTAAGGGAGGTTTTCTTGAGGAGAGGATACTTGGGTAGATGATGAGGCATGATTAGTAGGAGGTGACGGAGGAGTAGAGGGAGGAGGATGAGATGATGAGGGTAAATTTGGCTGATGATGGGGCTCTAGACTTGTAAATATTTCATGAGCTATGAACACCTCCCAAGGTATGCCTTTTTGCTCCAACTGATGTAGCACCACCATCTTGATCAAGGAGTGGTGGAACAAACTCTGCATTTGCTGGGAATAACTCCTCCTTTGAAAAATAGAAGACATCTTGTTGATACTCCTATACAAGTAATACGGTAAATGAAGCATTTTAACCATAGTAAAATTCATGAGTAATCTGAAATGGTAGGACTAGAGCCTAGAGTATCTCCCCTCACATGTAAAATATTTCATGATGACCTTCATTAAGGGTGCATACCTCTGTAGTAAGTGTGAGAAAGGGAAAATAGTCTTGCAGCCTTCTTTGTACCTAGGCTTGAGGAATGGCTCATAGAAACTCATGTCCAACTTTTCCCTTTTGAACCATTTCCCACCAACATCAAGTATACTTGTAGCACTAGAAATGTAATCTGATGAGAGTTCAAAGGTCACCCCTGCCAAGCTTGATTGTTTGTTATGTAGGTTAAGAATTAATAACCTTGTGATATCTAGGTGATTTTTTACTTGTTGGACTCTTTCACAAAACTGAAAACACCCTACATTTTGAAAGCATGTGAGAATCATGGGAGAGGTAGTAATCTCCATAGTGTGTTGGTGCTCAAATATGTTAACCTTCCCACCTTTGTGCCTCTGCCTCATATTCTCTTGCCCTTTTTCACTGCTAACACTCCCTTCTTCTCCTGACATGGTGATTAGTGTTGCCTTTAAACAACCCTAGGTCTCCTTGTAAAACTTGATAGGAGGAGTGAAATGAAATGGTGGTGAAAAGTAGATCTTGAAAGTGAGTGTGATGGAGGTGTGAGTTTGTGATTGATTTCCTTGGAGCTTTGATGAAGGGTTATCTTGAAATCACTGTAGTTACCCTAATTCACACCCTCCTTGACTGATAATTTCTTTCTTGGAGGTCAAAACAAAGTGTTTACCATGAGGACCTAGGGTTTCTATTCACTAGGGCTTAGTCAATTTAATTTAACCATTAAATCATCAAAACCACTTGGAGTATAAGGATAAGCAGCCACCTACCAAATTTCAACTTCTTTGCAGGTCCTTGGTGTTAGTCATCAACATTTTTCACCTGTTGATGATGACTAGTTTCCTAAGCTAAGTTTTCTAGAAACTGGTCTCCAAATTGTCGAATCTGTCATCTAGAAAATACCCCAAAACAATTTTTGTCCTCCTGCCCCTTCCAGTCAGCCTATGACGAGAAAAAACCCATTTTTCAAGTCCTATCTAGTTTCAACAAAATAACCCTGTCCATAGTTGCCATAGCTGAAGATTATCTGCTGTCATTCACCCTTATTCCTCAAGCCAATCATTATCCAACTATTGAAAAAATGTCTGCAACCCTATCTCTGGTCATATGTCATTAGGAAATATAATCATACCCAAGGAAATAGTTAGAATATGTCAAGATTGCCCCTAGGTTAGATAGTGGTGTTTTAGGAAATCCTTTCCTTGGAAAAAACATCCTGAGCCAAAAGCCTCTATTTAGTACCAGCTAGCTCTGAATTAGTGCCTAATCTACAAAAACAAATCTTGATCCATCCATAGGTTGCACCACTAAGAGGTCATTCTGTCTCAGTCCAGAAGAAGTTCAACAAAGATCCAAAACAGAAGAAGATAAGTATGTTCATTGTCTAAAAGAACATGCTTAGGTCAGGCAAAATATCCATAAGACACCAAGGAAGCTCTTCAGAGTTTAAGGTCATATGTTTTTACATCTCTGCAGGGGTTTAATTTTAATGGTGATAAATATGTAGGAGAGAAAATGAGTGAAGGACAACTAACAGGTATGGTTTGAAACCCTAGCACTACCTAAAAAATAGAGAGCTGCCTCCAAATCACTTGAATGCAAAGGAATGATGTTATGCTGATCAGCAGTGTTTTCAGCATCCCCTCCAAAAGGAAATTTCAACATGCCTCTGCAAATACAGTCAAGGGAGGTCAGTCAACTAGGTCTAAGCAAGAAACTACTCTACATATACAAGTCATATGGTTTCTGTTCTAAAGGTTCACAAAGATCTTTTACAAAAAATACCTATCTCAGAACATATCTCATAGAGAAAATTGTTTCCTATTTGACATGATACAAAGCAGAGACATATGATTTGCAGAAAGGTTATATAGTTTGAAATAGATGAAATGACATATATACAGTATGAACCTCCCCCAATCGAGAGCAAATGGTTAGAAAATCAGTGCTAACCACCTTCATTAAAAGTAGATGGTTAAAGGCACAGTGAAAACCTCCTCCAGAAAAAGAGCAGATGGTTGGGAACATAATAGAACTTCCTCCATTTAAAAAGTAGATGGTTAAGGTGTCAAAGTGATTTCAGAAATTGTGAGTCACCTCCTTCCAAGAGATGGGCAAAAGATGCATCAGTAGTGTTTTCAAATGATGTGTGAGCAATTTTCTTATCAAAAATACTAGGGTGAAAATCAGTGGTGTGTAAATAAGAGTTCATAAGTCAAAAACCTATTCCATATCACAAGCTAAAGCTTATCTGAGAGAGATAGCATGATGGTGTTAACAGGCTTTGATCCTGCATTTATGAAAATCTTCCCCAAAGCATAAATCACAGGTTACAATTTTGACTAAACAAGCCTCTTATGAATGGTGGAATTGATAGACCAAATCTTGGGTTCTAGTCATATCTGCAGAATGGTATGAGGAAGTATTTATACAGGTGAATGTAAAAAAGACATTCTCATTTTTATAAATCCATTGAGGTTTATCATAGGCTAAATTTCCCCAAGTGATAAATGAAAGGCAAACCTCAAGGAACCACCCTTTTTAGATCATTCAAAAAGCAGAGGCCTTAATGATAAGATATATATATTTGCATTATTAGAGGGCCCACCATTGTTTGAGATGATTCAAAATGATAAGGGGAAAAGGTCGAAACATGGTTCCAAAAGAGCTACAGGGTTAATGTTTTTATAAGTCCTTTTCAAGTGATGTAATTTAAGCCTCTTGTCAAAGGTTTCTTTCAAGGCAAAAGGAAGAAGTTTGTATTTTAAAAAAAAAGGGAAAACCTTGTTTTTCAAAACATAAAGGAGCTCAACCACGTATCATTCTTCACTCGGAAAACCAAAATCGCTAAGGAAGAATAGACATTGAGCATTTTCAAGTCACTTTTGAGCTTGGTTTCCACGCGGCGCGCCTGTAGGTGCCCGACCAAATATTTTAAATGTAGGTGTGGCGCCCCTGTAGCCTCGCACTGCATGCCTGTGCTAGAGGTCACTGGGCACCCGAGGTCAACCCAAAACGTTGTCTGCGCGACGCATTCTCCTCTGAACACCCGCCCATCCATATGTTCTGAACAAACGACCTTGTATACTACACCAACGCTCCAAAGACCTCAAATTCGTTGATCCAAAGGTATGTCTCACATCCTAGATGAAGTTTGAGTCCAAAGAGGGTTTGAGTCATAATTATGAAAGAAAGGGAGGTTTTTCTTGTGCTGTGAAATATTGAAGGTTTTGTGTTAGTTTAGAGAAGGGTTTTTATTGCTGTGAGTTCAAAGAAAAATAGTGGTTAAAGAGGGGGTTGAATATGCCAATGTAAAAGGTCTGTTTGTGCTTTAAAGTAGCAAATAATGTGTGCAATTTCCACAAACACAAAACAGAGTTGGTAGAGGGTCTAAATAACCATCTTGAAGGAGTATTTTAAACAAGGTTTTCATAAACACCTTTTGTTTCAATTTTCCCAAAAGATCATTGATTTCAAAAGAACAGTGTTTGACAAAGAGGATAGTGATTGGGAAGAAACATGTCACCAGTTTGAAAGGAGTTGTGTTAACCTTTAAAAAACAGAGATTTCAAAAAGGAAGTTAGGGTTGTTTTCAAGGTTTATTACTCGGTAACAAAGGGGGTTGTCCTTATTTTAGAAAAACAATAATCATCCACAGAAGGGCAGTTTTACTCAAAAGTTGAACACAATGTTTTTCTAAAGGGTACAGTCTCTGTTTCATATCAATCCATTAAAACAGTGTTACCAAAAGAGACAGTGTTTTTCAAGGGAACCTCTTTCTTGTTTCTAATAAACTACAGAAAACAGTGATCTGAGGAAAAGGAGTTCATACTGTCAAAATCAAGGAGAGTTGATTTTGTCTAAACAAACTTGTGGGCTAAATAAGGACAGACTTAGCTTTTCAAAAGAGTAAAAGGTTTTTGATTAAGATCCTATTTCAAAAACACTTGAACAAGTTTTCCTGGGTAAATCAGCCAAGGATCTCAGAAGCAAAATGCATCCTAAGACAGATAACAGGAATGGTCCTCACAAAAGGTATGAGCCTTTTTCAACTCCGGAAGTGAATGCCTCTCCTTCAGTGCTCTTTAACTTTCATGAAGTAGGATGTTTGGAATTTTGTCAAAAGGTTCAAGAAGTGAAAAGTGATCTTCCTTTGACACATCTATTTGCTTTAAGGCCGCAAGGGAAACATGTTCATCTAGCAGGTTTAGACTTCAAGCTCTCTTCTAGAACTATCTCCAAAGCTACCAAAATTCCATATATCAGAGATAAAGGGTTTAAGCAAACCTACCTAGATTCAAATCAATACAAACCCTTCTTGAAACCAGAACATCAGGATGCATGCACATATATTTTTCCTTTTTCCTATTTGTTGACCAGCTATGCTCCTATCATGAAAATCATCAAGAAATATTTCACATGCAAAGGGAGGTTTTCCCGGGTTTATGCTTATCATATCATGCTACTCATGCACTTCAAAAGAACTCAATTGCTAAACCTACCCTTTTTCCTCTATAGAAGCATTGACAAGATGGATTCTATTATTCAAAAGAAGCCTTCCTCTCAACAGCAAGCTTGTCTTTTTCATCATTCCCTTATCAAGATCGTCATCCTCCATCAACTTGAGAAAAAGGGAGTTTCTTGGGACTCTATCATTTCACATCCCGATTTAGCCACTGCTTCTTCATCTCATGCACCTTCCTCACCATCCACTCATCATTTCTATTATTCTTCCAGCAAATCCACTCCTAAGAAGCAAAAATCTCCTATAATTGAGAGTGAAGAAAAAAGGAGGCAAACAAATAGTGAAGAAGAGAAAATTGAAAAAGGGAAAAACAGTGAAGAAGAGCAAAGTGAGAGGAGGAAAACAAGTGAAGAGGAAGGACAAAGTGAAGAATCCAAGCATGACAGTGAGCATAAAGAGGAAAATGATGAAGAGCTGGAACAAATTGATGCAAAGCACAATAGTCAGAAAGAGGAAGCTGTTGGCAGCCCACACAGTAGTGAGCATGATGGTAATGAGGCACAACACAGTAAGGATACAAAGCTTAACAGTCATGAAGATAGCAGGGACAGAAGTGAATAAGGAAGCCCTCAAGGAGACATACAAGGTGAAAACCAAGGCACTTATGAGGAGGGTCAAGACAATCCTCAAAGGGACACTTATGATGAAAAACAAGAAAGCCCTCCAGCCAGCAAGGATGATGACAATCAAACCCCAAGCAGTGAGCACTCTAAAGAGGGCAGCATAGAGAAAAAGGGCCAAATCAATGACCATGAGCATAACAGTGATAAAGACCAACAAGGAAGTTTTCAGAAAGAGGAAAACAATGACAAAGATGATGATGGGAGCAGTAAGGTTAAAGACCAAATAGAGCATGTGCTAGCTGCCTCTCCTAGGCAAGGGGCCATGCTTTCTTCTCCAAAGGTAAAAAAGCCCTGAACATCAACAAAGAAAGTGGCTCAAGTTGTAACTCCCAATGTTATTAGAGCACTCCGAAGCAAAGGCAAGTTGCCCAAGAAACCCATCATTGAATTACCAAAGAAGAGGAGAAACAAGAAGTCCACCCAAGGCAAAGGAAAAGAGAAGGAGGAAAGTAGTCATGAGAAAGAAAGGGAGTTTGATATAATTCAGATAAACAGTGATGACAGTGACAATGAGGCTAGAATCCTTGAGGCCCTCTTGCGAAATAGAGAAGATCAAATTCATGATCTACAAGCCGATCTAGAAAGCTCAAAAGACTTCATCCTTGTCCTACAGATGCAAAACGAGCAAATGAGTGGTCAAATGGCAGTATTTAAGGCCTGAGCTTTCAAATATCAAAGGGAAGCCTCCAAAGCGCAAATCAAGTTAGAAGAGCTTATGAGCAAATTCAATGACACTGAAGAAGAAGAACATCCAAATAGGAAGAGGCCTAGGACTATGGGTCTCAAAAGAGCTTTGGAGAAATAGAAAGAAGAAGAGGCACCCCTTTTCCGATCTTTTCCTCTTACTTCTTTACTCACCCAAGAAATAAAAAATAATAGAGAAGCATTGCTTGAAATGGAAAATAAACACTTGGAGAATAAGTTGGAAAGAGCTAATAGAGACTTAAGCCTTCCAAAGAAAATGACTGGGCACTACAAAAAGCTAAATCAATTTGCCGAAAGGAAATTGAAGGTTACACAAGAAAACCTCAAGGTGGCCCGAAAGAGGCGCCCCGTAGAAAAAGTGGGAAATGGCACATCAAAGCTTGAAATTTTGGCCTCCACTCCTCTACATGCTTCTAAAAACCCATGAGGGTTATGCTCGCGAAAATTCGGCATATTTCGACAAGTTTTTGTTTTTTGACATTTTTGGGCTTATTTGCATAAAATCATGGGCATCTCCATTTTTGTTTGAAGCATCCTCAGAGGTTGAAAGTGGTACCATTGGATGCATTAAATTCAGGGGCATATACTCAGAAAATTTCAGATCAATTGAATATGTTTTGGTCCCCCAAAGAGGCGAAAAACAGTCACTTTTTCAACACTCTACCTCGCATATCAGCAAGGGCTAATTTCTGGGTTTTTTCACACAGGTCAGTGTTTCACAGACTTCCAGTGATCCGGTTGGGAAAAAACAAGTATTTTCAGAAACTAGACATCCAGGGCTTTCCAACAAGCCATCAAAGGTCTCGTTTCAACATCAGGAGGTCCTTCAAAATGTTCCCACAAGACAGGGAATTTTCTGCTGCTATATTTCTGAAGCATTTTTGTGAAAAATGCAGTTTTCTGAAGTGGCTTTTCCAAATGTGCGTTTAGCATTTTTTGGCCATTTTTAGTTGGGAAAAGTCAATTTTATTTCCTTTTTTAGCATTTTTAAGATATTTTTATAGATATTTTGTGCCTTGGGCTTTGCAAAGCCTCAAGGACAAAATCATATATTTGTGATGGGCCAATGAGCTTGCTAGTTGCTCTAGGAGGTTCTCTTTCACTTTGGCCTATATATTCCAAGAGATTTCATTGTAAATGAGGCTGAACTTGATGTTATAGAGCAATACATGGTAATACAATCTTGGAAGAAATACTGTCTCATGCACTGGATAGTTTCTTGAATGTTTTGGATGGTGAAAGAGGACTGTTGTAGGATTCCTTGACTTGGTAAAATGGTATAGTGTTCCTCTCTATTATGTTTCCTTAGTTATCATACATATTTTCATGTTATCTTGCTTGTTGTAGGACAGTAAAGAATAGATTTGAGACATGCCCATGGAGGCACCTCAGATTTCTTGATTCATTACAGCTTCTATGTTTGTCTTCTTTCTTAGTTATGTCAAATGAATTCTTAAATGCTCTTTGATACCCTAAGAACTTGTTTCTCAGTTGCATTAATGGTTATTATGTATGCTAATTAGTATGATTCATGGTACGCCCTGTTTACTCCTTAGTTAACCAAAACCCCATTACTGAAACCTTTCTCTGAATGTTTGATTGTCCTAGTTGAACCAAAGAGGTCTTGTATCGATCTTGCCCTTTGCCTATACTCTGCAATCTTAGTTCAAATTGCTCGATAGCTCAAAATATGATGTCTAGGAGTTCCCTCTTCGTAGCTTGAGTTATTTTTTGTCTTATTTGTTTTTCCCCAAAGTCTGATGGTGATTTTCCTAAAGTTAGAGAGTCCTATACCTCTATATATCGCCTGAATTTTTATTTTATGCATCTATCAGTTTGAAGTTATATTTATCATGATTAATGGTTAGCCCTACCACATGGATGTCTGCTGTAAAACTATTTATGTTTAAAAGTCCCTATCCTTCACAAAACCTAGTGTCTAGCCCATTTTACTCCACCCAAAGATCCATTTTACCTTGACCAAATCATCCCTTCAATATACCTTGTCCGCCATCTGAGGCTCTCTCGACCTTTTCAACCCCATAGCCCAGTTGATCTAACAATCTCTTTATCTATTTAAAACTTTGATCAGTTCCTCCCTCAAAAACCTGAAAAAAAATTAAAAAAACACTTAACAACTAGCCTAAAATCAAATCCATAATAAGAAAACAAATATAAATCCCTTGCACAAATAGAGAGATCCCTCTCTGAGTCCAGGAATGCTAGGTCCTTGGGCTTCAAAGTTGGTTTGATGTTACCCTGTCACTTGGCTTGCCAATCTGCAAAATCACAGGACACTAACACTTGGATGCAACTTAGAGGTGTCCTTTCATCATTTTTTGGCAATTTGTAGGTAGAGGAGGGCTTCTGGTCTATGTGCAACGCGTGAATGTACAGTTGGGTGTCGGGTCTCCTGGGTGCAGTGCCTACCCGCATACAGGCCTGTCGGGTCTCCTAAGTGCAGTGCTTGAAAGTTTTTGGGCCTATCGAGCCTCTCTGAGTGTAGCATCGGCCCGCATGTAGGCCTACTGGGTCTCCTAAGCACAGTGCTTGAACGTTTTCTGGGCCTTTCGGGCCTCTCTGAGCGCAGCGTCAGGCACTTTCTGGGCCTGTCGGGCTCCTCCTGGGCGCAGCGTTGCACGATGCCCTACCTGTCTGGAAATTCTGGGAAAACGGGTAGCGCCCACCTAAAAGCACTGCGAAATATATATTTACACTGTGAAATATCCCTAATGCACAGCATCGGGTGCTGTGAGCGCAGGGCCTGCATGAAAACTTAGCACCAGGCAAACTTACCCGATTTTCACTGAAACTCAGAATTTTCTCTTTGAAGGATTTTTTACTCTTTTGCATGTGGATAATGAGCTGAGTGATAGAAAAAATGACTCTTTATAGTCTTAGGAAAACAAATTTATCCCTTGTAAAGCACTTTCCAATGTTTTTTTAGTCTATTGTCACTTTTCACTAATATTTCTTTGTCTTTTATTGCAAGTGATTTGAAAAATTTTAAGTGGCTCTTTTTCCTTTGGTAGCAGTTTGCTTAGCACTGTCAAAACCTCTTTTTGCTTGCATTGTGAAGTTGAAATCATGTTTTTACCCTCTTTGACATTTCTGAGTGTGGGTGACCTAAAAACATGGTTTCTTCTCCTCTCACTAATTTTCTTGAGGCATAATAAATCCATCTTTGACAAGTACCATAGTCTTCACAATCATGTATGCTATCTCCTTTTAGCCACTCCTGATTTGCAGGTGCCATGTCATATTGATTTTTCCCTTCCTGGCATTCTTGTAGTTTGACACTTTCAGTTTACATAACAGCAACCTCATGATCAACTTGGTTTTCCATATTGAAATTTAACCCTATGTTTTTATTCCTTTGATCATTAAGTGTAAACCACTGAAAATGGGAGCTTGACCTTCCTTATACTGATACTCTTTGCATTATTTCCCTTTAAGGTAGTGAAACACTTTACCTTGGTAAACCCTAGAAGTCACCTACAACAGTCTCTTCAAGCCTTCTGTCTACTATCATCATGGAGGCTCATCATCTTCATTTCACCCCCCTTGCATATCTTTCCAAAATCTTAGGTTTTTGGGATGTTTGAGAAGAATCATTAGTGTTGTCTTCTAAGTTCTCTATAGCCCTTTCAAGTTCATTCATTTCTGTCCAGTTAACCTCACCTTTTTTCCATTTTTCATTTATAATTTATAAAAATATTCAATTCATGCTTGGTTGTAATTGTGTGCCTCTATCCATGTGATTTGCTACCTTGGCTCCTTGCTTGGCCCACTGTTGGCCCAATCAGTCTTAGGAACCCTAATTTCTCCTTGGACATAAACTGCTTCTTCCTCCATTTGCTTGTGTATATCTTAAATGAGGAGTGGGCCTCTTACCTTACCAAATTTTCTTGCTGATAGTCACCTTGACACTCCTGCAGAAATGTCAAAATGCATAGTTGCCTTTGCAAAACTTGAACTTGATAAGGTGACCTTCCTTGGAGATTTTTTAGATCTATATTGGAAAAATAGGTGCTGATTTTTTTTCACATTTTAATTCAGCTTCTAGCTCATAAAAAACAGTGCTCAAGTACCAAGGGTAGCCCTACAACCTATGAAACCCTGGTGACCTAGTGGGCAACTCCTTGGAATTGGCCTTTGACTGAAAGCTTGACTTGGGGTCTTCAAGTATGAAAAACAGATTTTTTGACAAATTTATGTATTGAAGATCCAAAATCCAATGTACTTGATTTATCTAAAGAGCCTACAGAGATAGTTTTGAGACCATCAATGCTTGAGGCATTTGGTGAATATGGGAAAGAGTAGGCTGTTTGGCAATCATAGATGGAAAGTGGAGGGGTTATGCATAGGAAAAATAGAGTACTGAGGTTATGGGTGTGAAAATAGGACAAAGATGAGTGGTATGAGCCTAGGAGGGGTCTTTTAGGAGTGGTAGGCTAACCAGGAAATGGTAGAGTAGTAAAGTAGTGAAAATTTTATCTTAAGGATAATGAAGGCTGTGAGATTTCTAAAACTCACAATATTCATGAATCTTGTTTTTAGAAATGTAGGACAAGTATTTAGTCATCTAGAAAATGGAAAAAATTACTGATGACTAACACCGTCCCTCCCAATGCTGGGCCTAGTCAGCCATCTGTGTTTACTAATCCTTTCCCTCAACAAGGATTTGTGGCTACCCAACCACCTAAAGGTTAGGCGGCCACTCAACCTCCTCCATCTGGTACCTCCGATTACCAGATTCTCATGATGAACTCTGACCAACCCATTACCGTTGACCTCAACCTTCAGACTCGGTACCGTCAGTACAACAAGCCTCCCGCTACGTCTGCCCCCGACCCCCCTTCTTCAAGTTCTACAGAGCCTGTTTTAACAACCAATGGTCCTTTGCAGATCCCTCAGCCTAAGGCAGAGGTTCATACCAAGATCTCTAAGGGACCATTAAGTCGAAATGTTGCCTCTGGAAAATTTTCCAATTCGTATAGTATATTAAATGATTTGGCACAATCTCCTACTTCCATCTCAACGCTGGAACTCCTTCAATCGTTCCCTTCACAATGAAAAGATCTAATATCTGCTATAGGCATTGTAGAGCCTTCAGATGATTGTTTTATCATCTTCGATGTTGACCAGTCATAACATCCTCCCTTTTGCTTTTGTCGCCTTCCAAATCCTCGTCAAGATCTGGAAAGCCAACATTTCCCATTGTATCATTGATGAGGGGGCATCGACATGTGTAATGTCCACTTCAGTTTGAAAGCAACTCGGATCACCTGAGTTGGACCCTTCCACTATCACCCTCCAAGCATGGGATGGCCACTCTTCCAATCCCATGGGCATGTTCCACAATTTTCCTATTACTCTTGCGGGAAAGACTATTTGTGTTGACGTAGAAGTCATTGATGCCCACATAGATTACAACATTCTATTGGGTCATAGCTACACCTATGCAATGTTTGTTGTACCATCTGCGGTCCACCACAATATTTCCTTTCCCCATAATGGGAATATAGTCACCATTGACTAGTTGACATATTAGGAACTGAAGTCTCAGACCTCCCCTAAGTCCATCATATCTTCAGTGGTCAATAATAAAACCACCGAACCTTTGACTAGTATCTCACCTGGAGTCTACAAAGATTTCTCTTTGCTTGGTTCATTCCCTAGTCTTCCTCCTCTTGTCTCTGATCACAGTTCATCGAATTTTTGCATGATGCAATTGTTTCGAGCTTCCCTCAAGCGGCCTGCTTCGGCTAGTCGCAACCCTGCCATTCGCAAACTGCTCCTAGCACTTTGACTCGGCCTTTTGGACTGTATCCTCTTGGCCCTTCACCTGTAGCTAGTATCCATGAGCCTCTCTACCCTCCTGGCATGGTTCCTCCTAGCCTTAACCATCTCAAAGCTGTCCCTCCTGGCCATTACCCCTTCGGTCAGATATCGTTCCTAGCTCCCCCTTATGGAGTGTTTTCGGTACCTATTATGGCTACCTTATCCCTTCCTAAATTGACCCTGGGGATCCCATTTTGGTACATTGATCCCCCAGCCACTATCCTGCCTGGTCAGCCCAAAGCTTATATTGCTTTGACCCCATTTCAACCAGTCCCCATGACCCCTCCCTTTGCTATCGTGCCTCAGCAGCCTCAACAAGAACCTATTCCTGTTGCGACAACTTCTGGTGAAGGGGGAAAAGCTTGCAAGAAGTCACCTAAATACAAGGCTGCCCTAAAAAACCATGCTCCTCCTCAGCCTCCAAAGTGTACACCTTCATGTAATTTCTATGATGTTGTCGGTCATGCCACCCATAATTGTCCTGAATTTTCTCATCTCAAGCCCATGGTCAACGAAGTGTTTCTTGAGTCTGATATCCAAGAATTCCATGTTAATTTACCTGATTCAACAAAGAAACTCAAGACTTTGCACACAATTCACCCTTTTTCTTTATGTGATTTCCATGGCCACTATAATTACCTCTATCCCCACCTCAAAGAGTATTGCTCCTCTTTGGAAACATTTTTCCAATTCAAGGCCAAGCGCAATGAGACCACCACTCCCTCATTTTTTGTTTCTCTTCAGCAGAACCAGAGGACACATCCACTCCCATAGACATCCCCCCCCGGGATGTCGAAATGATAGATTCTTCGACCAGTGTCCACTACCTGTCACCATCTATGAGATCCATGGTGGAAAGCCCCCTGGGACTTCCCCTTTTTTTTTGTCTAACCTCCCTTCAGCGATCACCTTGGGCTCAACATTGGTGGATCCTTCATATACTTTTTGGTTGCTCACCCTCCGTGACGATGTGCATGTGAACCTTTCTTCTCATGATGATGACTCAGGTAGCTTCGCCAAACCACATGGTCCTTCTTCCACCAATCACCCCATCTTCTATTATGATGAAAAAATTATGGAAGTAGTCACCACCCTAGAATTTATCTATCCCCCCTTACATCGAACCCGTGCATTTGAACCAAATACACCTTGTGGCCATTATATTGACACCCAATGTTTGGGTAAGGTGGTAGCCATATTTGAGAGTCCAAGAGAAGTAATTATCCACAACTCTCCTAGTCTATCTGGTCGTATCAACTCTAATACCATTATTCTTCCCCATTTAGAAGAACCTCTAGAGTCCCATATCACTTCATATCACTCTAGGGATGATACCCTTCATCATTCCTTCATCTTACATCAGTAACCTAGTCCCCTAGACATTCTTGTTGACCAACCTATGGGTTTTCGATGATAGCACCAGTTCATTATCTCCAAATCCACTCTTTGGGATAGTGACACCATGTATGCCAACCCAAAAACTTAATTCCATTTTCTTCATATATGTAGTACCCACAAATATTGGTATTCTTCCATTCCCTTTCTCGAACTTCATAACCATAACAAAAAAAAATGGTGCACCACATCATAAAAATGTGTTTAGATTCCCATTTTTCTAAATACATTTTGTCATGACCACAAAATTCTTGGGGGAAACTATGCGCCTCAACCATAAAAATCCCATATATCAGCCAAAAACAGCACTGAAACCCCCTTTCTCTAACAGGTCACACTTTTCAGGTCATTTCCTGGGACAGGTCAGTTTTTCTACCTAGTGCCTGCTACCCTGGTTGCAAAACAGACCCCAAAAAGTGCGACCTAACCTATTCATGAGCTCTGGGTGCCTAAACTGAAATTTTGATCCCCTTAAATGAAAGAGTAGCGTTAGGCCTCATACCTCCAACTGAGGAACTCGATTCCAATGGTCATTTTTTCTGCTATGATCACCGCAAGATTTAGGGCCTTCTGTCCTCTCTACATTCACCACAGCTACACTTACAAATGAGTGAATTTGGAGGGAAAATTCCTTATTAAAAGAGAAACCCGTAATTTTTCTTTCACCTGCTGCGACCAAACCATAGCTCAGTTTGACGAACTGTCTATATCGTTGGAAAGCTCTCATCGAGATCTCAAATTGGTATCTGTTAGTTTTTTGTGATTTGATACTTCACCTAGACACATTGTTACACCATTTTTTGGTCATCTAACCTATTATCATTAAATGGACCCAAGTACACCATGTAAGACCAATTTTACCCTAAGTAAAATTGCTTTCACTATGTTAAATAACTTAATAAACCACATTTATTAGGTTGTTTATGGTCTAAACAGGAAACCCCGAAAGGAAATATTAAACAAACCTATATTTGTTTGATTTTCCTCATGGAATAATTAATTAAACCATAAGTTAATTATTATTCCCAGTCATGTTTAACCCAAAATCAAAGAAATTAATTAGATAAACCTTTATTTATCTTATTATTTTCTAGGAATAATTATTTAAACCTTATTTAGATAATATTCCTTGTTAAATATGACCAAATCACCCACAAATAATTAAAATAAATCATTATTTATTTAATTATCTTTCAACCACTTCCTTAAATAATTAAATAAATCATTATTTATTTGATTATCTTCTAACCGCTTCCTTAAAAAGATAAATAAACCATTTATTTATTTATTTTTGACTAATCAAGGGATTTGACCCAAGTCAAATACCTTTTCCCTCCAACAAATATAATAAAATATTCCATAAAAGGTGGATCTAGATTTGGTTAACATTATTTCAATCATGCACCAAGATCTAGAATGACCCAATATTTTGTTATAAATAGGAGGGTTTTTCCTACCATTCTTCACCTTTTGTTGCCTATTAGATCACTCTGGATCTATACACTTGGTCACCATTTTCTGCCATTTTGCTGTGTGAGCTCCCTCTGAGTTCCATTCTTTGTGTGGGTTTTCTACACCAACGAGAGAGAGAAATCTTAGATCTGAAGTGCTGAGGACTTCCAAGAACCCATCCCACTGAGGAGAATTGGATACACCTTCTTGTTTTCCTCTCAGGTGCCCCATTAATATAAAAATTCTTTCAAAAATTGTTCTTGTCTTGTCTATTGGTATATGGAGCAAACCCTTATTTTTTCTGCTTAATGTCTTTCCATGCATAGATCTAGTTTTTGCAGCTCTTTTATGTTCAACTAACCGCAGATCTGAAGATATTGGCAGCCACTTTTGTTGTTAGGGCTATTAGTTATGCGTAGCTAAAGTGGTCCTTTTTCGTACACTTCGACAAAGGATTCATACTAACACACATTTTTTCCAAGAAGTGTCACTTCACCACTTCTAAAAATTGAATTTCTTTACTTGCAACACTTGTACTTGGGGTACCACTTGGCCTCCATACTTTTCCATGATCATGTCAACTTTCCTCGTGACTAACCATCTTGTACTCATTTTTTTATGGTCCCCATTGGACCTTTTCTGTGTGGCATCATCATCGAGTCGCCCTTGTTTAGAGCATCTGAGTTGAGTCATCATCTCATTCATAGATTCTATCTCGAGTCCCTTTGTATCCCACTGTAGTCCTCCATCCTTCATTGCTTGGTCCCTCTCTCGTGTCACACATTATGGCCTTCATTCCTATTGTCCCCTATCCCCTTTGATATTGTGTCAGTCTCTACCAGGTCATCCATGCCCTTTATGCTCTAACAAGGGAAGTCATCTGTCCGCTACTCAGTACCCCCTATTTCATCATCATCCCTAGTGTTAGTCTGTCAGTCGCTCTACTATTTTCTCTCGTTCCTTAGTTGAGGATCCATTATTGCCTCACCTATGGCGGACCTCCTTTTTTTGACATCAAATCATTCATTCTAGAATACAGGTCTAGAGGGCGGTGTACCTTAGTTCCATCTTCCACTCTTGTTCGGTGCCTCTGATCAGGAAAAGGGACTCCTTATAGCCCTTTGACTTGATTGTTTCTCATCTCCATCTCCTTGCAACATGATCAAGATCCATATAGTTGATGGTTCAGTGATGCAGCAAATGATACCGGTGATTCTAAAGTGTGTGTGAGATGTTTTTCAGACCTCATGAGGCAGTGGCCCTTCAGGTAGCCCCACACATGCTCGGATGACCTCTTCATTACAGCCTTCAATGTAGCTACATATATTTGATGATGTCGGCCTCAACCACTTACAGCGCCTTCTAGTTTACATGTATCAGTCAAATTTCCAGAGCCCTTTCCTATTTACAGGGGCACTTTGGTTGTATTTATATGTGATGTACTCAGGTATTATTGTATACGTCCTGGATGTTATCCCAGGCATATTATGTATGTGGGATTCATTATCATTTTTTTATCTGGCTCATGTTTATGCCATCATGTACTATATAGTTCAATCCCTTATTTACTGGATGCATTACTCTTTGTACTTTGTCTCTGCGGGCATAGGTATGCCTCCCCCACCGCCTATAGCATAGGTACTCACACATAAAAGAGACTTGTCACACCTGTAAGTCTCTCCTCCTCAGGGTCTAGTCCTATAGCACTTTGGTCTGCCTTATATTTCTCTCTCTCTCACTTCCTCTTCAGTGTCTAGTAATTGAGTTCTTACAATGTACTTTGGTCATACGATTAGCTCCTAATGCTCACACACTGAGGGGAAATCTGTTACACCATTTTTTGGTCATCTAACCTATTACTATTAGATGGACCAAAGTACACCATGTAAGACCAATTTTACCGTAAGTAAAATTTCTTTCACTATGAAAAATAACTTAGTGAACCACATTTATTAAGTTTTTTATGGTCTAAACAGGAAACCCCATGAGGAAATATCGAATAAATCCACATTTTTTTTATTTTCCTCAAGGAATAATTAGTTAAACATCATTTTAATTAATATTCCTGGTCATATTTAACCCAAAACAGGAAAATTAATTAGATAAATCATTATTTATCTTATTATTTTCTAGGAAACATTATTTAAATAATATTCCTTGTTAAATTTTACTAAATCACTTATAAATAATTGAATAAATCATTATTTATTTGATTATCACTCAACCACATCCTTAAAATAATAAATAAATCATTTATTTATTTATTATTTACAAATAAAGGGATTTGACCAAATTCAAATTCCTTTTCCCTCCAACAGATATAATAAAATATTCCATAAAAGTTGGATCTATATTTGGTTAATAATATTTTAATTATCCGCCAATATCTAGACTAACTCAATATTTTGTTATAAATAGAAGGGTTTTTCCATTCATTCACCACCTTTTGTTGCCTAAAGATCACTCTGGATCTATATTTTTGGTCTGACTTTCATCCACCATCATTGTCATATTTTGCTACCATTTTCTTGTGAGCTCCCTTTGAGTTCCATTTTTGTCTGGGTTTTCTACACCATCAAGAGAGAGATATTTTAGATCTGAAGTGCTAAGGACTTACAAGAACCCATCCCATTGAGTGGGACTGCTAACATCTTTCTATGTTCCCTTCCCAGGTGTCAAAAAATACAAAAATTCTTTAAAAACATTCTTGTCTTGCCTATTCGATGCATGGAGCAACTCTTGCATCTATTTACTGCTTAATGTCTTTTACAACATAGATCTAGATTTTGTAGAATTTATCTTGGTCAACTAACTGCAGATCTAAAGCAATCGACAACCATCTTTGATGTTAGGGTTGTTTGTTATGCACAACTAAAGTGAGCATTTTTTTACGCTTGCGATTAAGATGCATACTAACAAGGACAAAAGTGCAAAAAATAAGAATGGAGAGTGTCAGTTATCAAGCAAGAGAGTGGAGAAGAAGAATAATTCCAAGAGAAACATATAGCAAAAGCTTATGGAGAACATACACAGATGGATAAGTGAGGAACAATGTAATCTAGTGAATAAAACTAGAGCATATACAATATTTCCCAAGATCAATGTTGGAGATTGGGATAACATTCCCTATATGGTGTTGGGAAGGACCTAGACCATGAGTGTCTAAACATATATAGCCAATGGGAGGTTTATTGGAATATAATCCACTTGTTTTCTTCTTGTAAGGTTCAAACTCCACTACGCAGGGTAAGACTTTATAAAAGAGATGTTAAATCAATAATTTCTTGCTAAGAAATTTGATAAACCACTTAGTGATTTTTTAGCAAGTTGATAAACCAAATGTATATTGGGAAACAAGATCTTGTAGTGCTTTCCTTGAAAACACGGTTGATAAACCACATGGAATGTGGATTTTGTCTTTTGGAATTGAACAATACCCTAGTTGGGCCTTGGGTAATTCCCTAGAATGGATTTTACGATGTAAGGAAGTCATTTCTCCTAGATAATTAAATTCTTATCTTTGGTGTTTGACCAAGCCTTGGTGTGAATTTTATTTAAGAAAATACCCTTCAGACATTAGTTCCAACTTGGGAGTGGTCAATTGTAAGAGATTTTTCAGTGTTTTTGGCCTATGGTTGGGTGGATATTTGAAGTCCCTCCTTCAATTTCCATCCATATTCAAACACATAAATAAGTATAAATTACTTATGCATATTTTCTTTTCGACTGTGATGTTCATTTTGTGAGTGGTGCATTAATACGTGTGTGTTATAAATGTAAATGAATGTATGAGATGTGAAGCTCACTATTATGTTCTTGATTGGGATGATAATTTGTATATTCATGATTTAAATGCATTCCTAGACTATGATGTCAATTTTTATGTTCAGGATGAATTTGGTAAAGTTTTTATTTGTGTGCAATCAGTTTACTTTCATACTTGTCAATAATTATAGCTTAAACCTATTATTGAGTTGGTTTCCATTCCACGTTGTGGAAGTGGGCTTCAGGACCTTGGGACAAAGTTCCTAGAAGTTTTTTGTTCGTGGGTCATCCCATTTGCTACAACATGAAATTAGAGTGGATAGTTCATGTTTCATGCACTTGGGCCATAAGTCGCCTTAAGGCTCCATATGGGACAAGAATTGACTGGAATTAGAGTTAAGAATATATTTGGAAATGGGTCAGGCTGACACCAACTGAACAAAAGTGTTGCTTGTTGCTCTTGCTACTTGTCACTCTACAAATTCCCCAAAATATGGAACCTTCCTACAATTGTGCCTTGAATTCCGCTAACAGAGCAACAATTTGCACAATTTGGCAAATTTTAGTGCAAATTGTAAATGTATGTAATCACCATTTTATTATCATAATGAAAGAGGTCCACTCATTGGAAGCTGGACCATGAGACGTAGCCCAGGAGGGGTGAACTCCATCATTACTTGTTGTGTTGTGGTTATTTTTTTGGTGTATTTTTCTAATTTTTTTTCAATTTTAATGTTTAAATTCATGTTTTATGTGTATAATAATTTAACATAAAAACTCATAAAAACTTAATTTTAACACTTGAAAATTAAACTACATCAAGTGCATTTACATATAGATCTCATACAAAACAATTTTGGTATCATAGCTTACGTTTTCTTTGTTGTTGTAAGGGTTTAATTGTTTGCAAGTGTATGTGATGCTTTCAAGGTTGAAGCTCAAGAGAGGAGAAGGAAATCTTATGGTTTCAAGTCCTCAAGTTAGGTCAAGGACAAGGAGAGAAATTTTTCCACAATATCCACCACAAATTCTACCTCAAATTTTATTTGAAGCTTTAGAAAGTATGTCACATGAAGGATAGCCTGATAATATGTTAGAAGATTAAAAATCCTCCAGGAAAACATTTTTTATATGACAAGAATGTTCTAATTTCTCGATGAGGATAGAAGCACAAGGTTGCAAGGTGAGAGCTCCAATTCTCCAAAGGGAGATAAGCCTTCAAAAGGAGGAGGAAATGTAGACAAGCCTCAAAAAGGTAATGGGAATGGTGAAAACCCACCTTGGACACAACTATTCTCCTCACCACCATCCTCATTACCATATTCTCCATCATCTTCTTCCACAAAAAGCCCTTCACAATCACCTCCACGATCTCCAAAAGGTCATGGTAAGACTCCATTTTTAAAGCTTGACATTAACTTTGGTTTTCCTATGTAAGATGGAGAGGTATATGTTGAAATATTAGATAATTGGGTATGTTAGCTTGAAGTTTATTGTAGGATACAAAGAATCAAGGATGATGACACAAAGATTCAACTTGCCTCGTTGCGATTGGAAAGTGCAACACTTATTTGGTGGGAGCCAAAACTCAAGAGGACATGAAGAATCAGGTTAAGGTATTAACCTCTTGGAATGATTTTTTTGATGCCTTAAGGAGAAAATTTTATCAATTAGCATACATGCAAAAGGATATAATGGACTGGAAAAAATTTAGGCAAGGTAAAGGAAAAAGTTTGCAAAGCCATACTCAAGATTTTACGAGAAGAGCACTAATTTTGGGTGTAGATTTGACATCTCAAGAAACTTTGTTAAAGTAAATTGGAGGTTTTCATAGTTACCTAACACATCCTATTCTCATGTTTAATCCTTCAAATTTAGATGAAGCATGTGTACAGGCCACACATCTAGAGGCAAGAGGGAAACATGTTTCAGAGGAGACAAATGAGGATACCTTTGAGTTAGAAGTGAAAGGCAAGGGTAAGTTCAAGGGTAAAGGTAAGAATAATTCTTCCATCAATATGGAGAAAGAAAAACTCACATGCAAACATTGTTCCAAAGATGCGCATGATGAAGATCATAGCAGGAAACTTCATCTAAAGATGAGACTCAACAAGCTTAAAAACAAGGAGAAGGAGAAGACAACTGCAACAATTACACATGATTTAGGTCTTGATTCTAGAGATGAAACAAAGATCGCCGCAGTGGGTTTCAAAGATAAGGACATTACAATTAATAGCTCTTCAAGCTATCAAGATAGTACTCAAGATGATGAAACAAGAATTGAGTTTTTCCATGTTAGAGTTATTTCAAAGAATACCAAGATTGACACCCTATTTGATAATGGTTCACAAGAAAACCTTATTTTTGAAGACTTAGTCAAGAAGTTAAATTTAGAAACCATTCCTCATCCAAGACCTTATCCTTTAGGTTGGAAATGTAAAAATTTAAATTTGCAGGTGACGAGGAAGTGGATACTTAGATTTGCAATCATTGCAAATTTTCTTGATGAAGTTGAACTTGATGTTGTTCTGCTTGATATTTATGGTATTGTTTTGGGTAGCCCATATCTTTATGATAGGAGAGAAATATTTCGTCGCCATCAGAATAAGTGTCACTTGTTCAATAATGGGATTGAGTTCATTGTTCGAGCGCATAGTAAGAACATGAATCCATTTCATATGCATGTTGGAAAAATGAAGATAATTGTGAATGCTAGTCAAAAAATTTCTTTGTTAATGTTCAAGCATCAACATGTTGTGAATAAGGCCTTTCAAGGTTATGCATCAGATGAAAATTTTTATTTAATTGATGTTTTTAATCATTTTGATAATATGTTTTAGGATTCTAACATGCTTCCTTCAATAAGAGGCCAACAAGTTGAGGTGAAATTGTAGCAGCATGCTTCATTGTTGAGCAATGATGTGAACAAGATGCCAATGCAAGAGAGTGAAAAGTTCAAAGAGAAAGCATCAAAGAAATTTGACAAAGAGGGAATTGGGTTTCAAAGTTTATTCTTGTGGGTTTCACAATGTATTTTCTTTGAAATGGGTTGTTGCATGGAAATGGCAGTCACATTTGATAAAGATTCAAGTCAAGCATAAGGCGAGATGTGCTAAACATCGTCGTGTCAATAGTGTTCAAGGTGAGAAGAAATTGAAGTTGTTTAAGATTTATTTAAATAAAGACCGAGGAGGGAATGTGTTTTTTCCTTCAAGGATAGGTTTTTTTCTACATATTCTGGGAAATTGTAGCAAAATGGTATCTACAACAGCAAGTCAATGTCTCCAAATTCGGAGAAAATGATCAGTTTTCAAGAAAGGCTCAAAGTGTCGCATTCGAGTAATTTTCAGTGGAAGAAGACTAGAAGGGTGAGGGAGTTGAGCCCTAATATATTTACTAATAGATAAAGAGATTTTGGAGGTCCAAAAGCTTCCAGTGGGAGCAATGATCCAGTGGATCAAAAATATGATCAAAAATGAAAGTTGTCAGAAAGGTGTGGAACCTGAAAAACCACGTAGATCTCGTCGTTCTAAATCCTGCGCAGCTTGTTTTGCGGAAAACTGACGCCACATGCTCTTGAAAAAGATTTCTCTTTTTTTTCCCAAACAAGAAATTTTTTCAAAAAGGACAGCTGACTGGGAAAATTTTGGGCTAGTGGCAGGCTGCCACGTGGCCTCTTGTGATTGTTCAAAAAACAAATTGGCCCTAACACTGCTTGACACGTGGCAAGCCTTGAATGGTGATGGTGTGGGTGAATTTCATTGGTTGGATGGTGGCCAACCACATGCTACCATGTGGTGCAAGTGGAGGCTTCCACGTGGTAGCACGGGAGCCACCAAAAATTTGTTTGAAGTCTGAATTAACCTCCGGCGGATTCGAGCATCGTACCTCACAACAAACAACGCAATGCCTTAACCAACTAGGCCACCATGGTTCTTATTAAACCATAGCCCACAAATATTATTTAAATGTTATGTGATGGAGTAATGGGGTAAAGGGGTCGAGGAATAGCGCCCCCCTCGAATGGGATTGAGTACATTGTTAGAGCTTATAATAAGAATATGAATTCATTTCTTATGCATGTTGGACAAATGAAGAGAATTGTGAATCCTAGTCAAAAATTTTCTTTGTTAATGTTCAAGCATCAACATGTTGTGAATGAGGCCTTTCAAGGTGATGCACCAAATAAAAATCCTACTTTCATTAAGGTTTCTAATGGTTGTGATAAGATGTTTTAGGATTCTAAAAATTTTCCTTTAATAAGAGGTCAACAAGATGAGATAAAATTACAGCAGCATGTATCATTTTTGAGCAGTGATGTGAGCAATATGCCAATGCAAGAGAGTGCAAAGTTCAAAGAGAAAGCATTAAATAAATTTCACAAAGAGGGAATTGGGTTTCAAAGTTTCTTCTTGTGGGTTTCACAATGTTGTCTTTGAAATGGGATGTTTCATGGCGATGGTGATCACATTTGGTCAACAATTGATCCAACCACAAGGCGAGACGTGCTAAAAATCATTGTGTCGATAATGTTCAAGGTGAGACCAAATTAAAGTTGTTTAAGCTTTCCTTGAATGACGACCGAGGAGGGAATGTGTTTTTTCATTCAAGGATAGGTTTTTGTTTTATATATTTTGGTAAATTGCAACAAGATGGTATCTACAACAACAATTCAAGGTCTCCAAATTCGAGGAAAATGATTGGTTTCAAGAAAGGTTGAAAGTGTCACATTCAAGTGATTTTTAGTGGATGAAGATTGGAAGGGTGAGGGAGTTGAGCCCTCATCTATTTACTGACAAATAAATATCTTCTGGAGGTCCAAAATCTTCTATTGGGGAGTAATGATCTAGTGGATCAAAAATATGCTAAAAAATTAAAGTTTTTAGAATGGTGTGGAACCTTAACGACCACATAGATCTCGTCGTTCTGAATTTGGCGCAGCTTGTTTTGTAGAAAACTGACATTGTATGCTCTCAGAAAAGAGTTCTATTTTTTTCCCAAACAGGAAAATTTTGCAAAAAGGACATCTAACTGGGAAAATTTTGGGCCAGTGGTAGGCTACCATGTGGCCTCTTGTGATTGTCCAAAATCGAAAAAAAAAATTCCCTATCACTACTTGACACGTGGCAGACCTTGAATGGTTATGGTGTGGGTGAATTTAATTCGTTGGATGGTGGCCAACCACATGCTACCATGTGGCCCAAACTGAGGCCGCCACATGGCAGCACGGGGACCACCAAAAATTTGGTTGAAGTCTGAATTAACCTGCAGCAGATTCGAACATCAGGCCTCACAGAAAACAACGTAATGCCTTAACCCACCGGGTCACCATGGTTCTTATTAAACCATAGCCCACAAATATTATTTAAATTTTATGCGATGGAGTAATGGGGTAAGGGACCAAGCCTTAAGCCCCCCCCCCCAAACACCCGATCCCATAAACCATACCATATGACCTCTAGCGGGAATAGTGGGTACAACCCCATTATGATTTTTTCATTAATTATAAAAATTCTAACCTTAAGCTGAAATCCGCCAAATTATTGATCCGTTAGTGGAATTTAGGGCGAAATTGTAGGACGGTTCCAGATTTTGGGGAATTTGTAGAGAGACTAGCAGCAAATCTATGGAAACTCATAAATTTCTCAGTTTTAATCCTTTTTGGGAGCAGAAAGAGGCTAGGCCATGGTTTTTGATAGCTCTGAAGTTGTTGTAGTAGGTATTGAAGCCATTTGAGCACTATAAATGTATATAATCACCATTTTATGAGCATAATGAAAGAACTCCACTCATTGGAAGTTGGACCAGGAGACGTAGCCCAAGAGGGGTGAAATCCTTCATCACTTGTTGTGTTGTGGTTACTTTTATGGTGTATTTATCTATTATTTTCAGCTATTTCAGAGTTTATATTCATGCTTTATGTGTATAATAATTAAATATAAAAACTCAAAAAAACTCAATTTTAACACTTGCAAATTAAACTACCTCAAGCACATTTACATATAGATATCATATAAATCAATAGGCCAATAGAGTAGAATGCAGTAAGTTGAGGAAGATAGATAGGAAAGCTAGTGAAGACATAATGAAGGGAGAACCCCTTTCAACACTCTAGAAATAGAATCAAGTAGTTATAACCAAATGTTTAATGAAATGACTGTTAGGTCCCTATAATACTAGTGTATACCATTATTGTTATTTTTAGTGTATCTCCCCTATTGTTATTGTTGTGCCCATTTAGTCCCCATATTATTATTATTCTGCCCCATAGAATCCCACTATTTTTATTGTTATGCCCTTATGTTATGTCAACTCTGATTATATTGTGACCCCTTAGACTCCTATATATAGAAAGGAGGATTTTTCATTTGAATCATCCAAGAATTGTTCATTTATGTAATGTAAAGGAGGTTTCCCACTCAAAGAGGATAATTTTTAAGTCGTTGATCTACCTTTTATTTTATTTTGTGAGTTGGTTGCATAACATTTGGTATTATATATTTGGATTCTATGGTTTCACTTCCTCAAATAAGTGACCTAAGGAAAATCATCATAACTCTTATTTCCAAAATTGTATTTGAATTCTGTAAAAAGTGGCCAAAAGTGCACGATATTTAGTTTTTCCTGTAGCAATTTCATAGCCAAATATTTAAACAATGATATGTGGCATCTCGTACAACTTCACTCTATTGGACTAGTCCATAATCAAGTCATCATGGGATATTTCATATAATTCTATATTGAAAAATCTGATATTGATATGACTAGTGGCATTACAAAGAAGATTCATAGGGATACAACAAGACTGGAGTTCAGACCTAGGAGACCAAAATTACATAGTTACAACCATTGCAAGACCGAGCTCCTAAAATAAAGAAAAGGTGTGAATTTTTTAAAAAATTGCATAAGTTTTGTTTGAAAAATCAGTTTGAAGTGATTCCAAGGGCATATTGAAGCATATATATCATTATTGGGTTCTAAAATGCCTACAAAAATAAATAATTCTACACACATTAAGCCCTCAGAAAGCTCTACTATGACACATGAAGAGGAAGAATTCCAACATGATATATCAAAATTACGTGACTAAGCGCAACAAATTTCGCTCTCACAAATAGCAACCAAAGATGAGATAAAAAGTTACATAAATGGTTTAAAAGGCAACATGGATCATTTAAAAGGAGACATGGATGGTTTAAAAGGAGACATGAATGGTTTAAAATAAGACATGGAAGGTTTGACAAAGTTGCTACAAGAAAGGATTCCTAATGGCGAAAAGGTATTAGATGAAACTCATGATGAGAACAAAAGAAATGTTAATCATGATTTCATAGACTCTGATGTTAAGGGTAAATGATATTCCAGAGGAGAATTGGATTGATGTCTTCATAGGGACTTGAAAGGATAATATCCAACATGAGGTTTTCCTTTGGGAACCCGATTCGTTGGAGAAGGTGATCTGAATTTGATTGTTAGTTTTGATGTGCTAATATAAATTTCAGATTTATTTTAAAAGTGTTGATGTTTGTTTCTTGTACAAGGGTTTATGGAAGTGCTTATGATTGATAAACAAGTAATTTTGTGAAGATTAAGTTGAATTCATGAACAGAAAAACATGGAAACTAAATGTTGAACATCAACATATAAACACACAACAAACCATGAAAATCAAATCAATAGCACTTTTTTTTTATGAAGGAGTTCACCCCTCCTGGACTACATCTCCTTCGTCCAACTTCCATGGCATGGGCCTTTGTATTAGATTCAATTATGTAAAAATTATGTTTACAGTCTCATGTTGCTTCTGCAACTTGCTCCAATGGCTCCAAAGCATCAAAATCTACGAATAATGACTCTTCTTGAGACAAAATTGGTCAAAAATTGGCTTAGTTATGGAAAAAAAAAATTCCATACTATTTCTCCTCCAAATATAGAAGGAATTCAGCTAACTCGGCTATCTTTGTGTAACGTTCCGAAATGGAAATCGGAAACTTTTACACTACTGAGAAATCCTTTTGTCGAAAATATGAACAAGGCTATTTCAGAGATGGACTGAGAGGGCTTTTACCAGTTATTTCACCTCTAAAGAGAGGATGAGAACCGGAAGCTTCCTAGCCCTTTCTCAATTCTGCCTATAGCTATGAAAATATTTCTTCCTCGGGAAGATCTTGCTCAAAAGAGATGAGCTATAGCAACATCTAAAACTTCAATAACGAACGATAGTGAAATAATACATCATATGATATAAGAAGAGTGCATAGCTGATTTATAAAGTGCAGCAGCAAATAGAGATACAAATCTTGAGGAAAATACCTCTCAATATAGATTAGATCAGCCTCAATCAAGATTGTACATGGAAACTCAAGATTAAATTGCTATACAATAATCCCCTAGCTATGTCTGCATAGTTATATGAGGATATTGCAATATGTAAAATGGAAATATAATGATATATCAATATCAGCTAAAGGAATGAGGGGCAGCAAGCTCTAAACCCCTGAAAATAACTAACTAACAATCCTTAGAAGGATTGGCTGCAATACATGTACAAAATGATGAAATACAAAAATGCTAGAGTATTTGGGCGGCTATTGCAGCTCAATTAAAATACAACATAGGAGAAGGATGTAGATGCTGCAAAAAATGTAGGAACCTCCTCCAATGATCTCCTAAGTGAAAGGTTGCCCCTTTCACTGAAGATTTCACTCTCTAGTGAACAATGTGAACTCCTCCTACAAACCCTCTCTAAAAATAGCGTTGTAAGAGGGAGTAACTGCACTGGGGCTAAGATGAAACACTTGGAATTATGAAAAAATATGCAATGAAGCTTCGGAAATTTCCTTTGCGGATTTCTTAGAGAAAGAGGAACTCCTCTTAAAAACAAGCTCAGGAAATGGTGGGATGATGATCCCTCACTGCTACCTCCAGCAACTCTAATGAATCTTCCCAACAGAAACGTTGTAGCTAAAAGAGATGGCTTTGGCCTCAAGCCTGGATGTGAGGAAGATGAATAACAACTCCTCCAAGGCTTCCCAATGAAGCAGGGAAGACTTTTAAACAGAAATATCCCTTGTGCTAAGCAGCACAAGCTATCTCAGTTGAACAACTGAAGAGAGCTGCAATTCAAAATTCTCAAGCATAATTGAACAATGGCTCTCCTTCACCTTTTTATGCAAGGAATGCTTCCTTGCCATGGACCCCACTCACATTAGGGTTTATCTCATTTCAATTTTCCCTCCATTCAAAACTGCGCAGTCTTCTTGTGCAAGCTTCCCCTCTTGCGCACGTTGTTGACTTGGTCAACCATGGCCTAGTCTTCTCCCTTTTGGAATTTTTCATACTAGGGAATGTCAAAATTATCCACTTAAGTGACTCTTTTCACCTTAGGAGAGTTTATTTTGTAGATACATGGGCTCCTTTACCCATTTTATTCCTTTTATTAAAATAAAAGAAAAATTAATGTTCCAAACACTTTATTGAAAAATTTGGAACATTATAGTCCTCCCCTCCCAAAGATTACTTGCCCTCAAGCAAGTGCAAGTGTAGAACTAAAAATATCCTCCAGTCAAGGCATTGAGTCTGAAATATCCTCATGTAGATCCTCCATCCCCAAGCAATCATCCATACAAAATGAGCTACCTCCCAACTAGGCAAATCCTAGAAACTATCCTCCACCTTAGGCTCTGGCAATGTAGGTGGGCTGAAATTCTGATCCTGGTAGACAAAATAGCCTACCCCACGTTGTCCTCCTCTCCACTTAGGATAAGTGTAGAGTGTATGCTGATCCTGGGCTGTAAAATACTTTCCCTCAAGTGGCAAGGTGAAGACTAGATCTCCAAGGATCTCTCCTCCAATGCTGCAAATCAAACTGACCCAAATCTGATCATATGTGATGAGTTGGAATTCATCATCATATGGCATCCAAACCATCATATTGTTCACCTCATGGAAAAAAAAATGGCTGAACATGGTGACCATATCATCTCCCATACTCCCCTTGGAGCATGTGCTGCAAAAAGAGTGGAGGTTTTCTCTCCCAAAGGGCACATCCACCCAATGAGTCTCTCCCTCCTACTGATACATATGGGGCTGCTTCTGATATATGGCTGAAACATAATGGTCGTCAAGAGAGACCTAGGCCACCCCATCAAACATGTGAACCATGAAATGCCTCCTCCAAAAATTCAGTCTCTCTAAATAGCTCCTCTAGCATGAAGGAAAGAGGTGAAGCTTGGCAATCATGGGCTACCCATTGTTTCCCTAGAAACATACACCATGCAAAGCGGGGATAATTATACTCCCAACGGGCATCTTCCGTTCATTTCCTCCCTTCAAAACAATGCTTCCTCTGAATAGCGTTCTACTAGCAAAGTATGGAAGCATAAACTTATGAGAGAAAGGAGGTGAAATATAGTTCCATGTAAGGAACCAGCGCAGGGAATCATTGGCCTGCCTCAATATATGATGCAACAAGTGTCTTTGCAGCCACTTTTTTGCTGCCACATTCATCCTGCAAGATGTGATCATGAAAACATAGTTTGGTGCCAAAGGTGCACACCAAAACCCATGTGGCTTTCCCCCACAATCCACTGCTACAATAGCCATCATATTTGCTACAATAGACCATGAGCATAACAAAACATAGTGTGCAAGAATGAAATAACCTCCTTGATATAATATTCTGCTCATACAAATAAGAGAGTGCCAAATATAAAGCAAATAATTACCTCCCTCATCATGTACTTTGGCCTTTGAGCTGAAATGGCTCAAGTGAAAAGTCCCCCTTACTACAGCATAGTAGGGGAGTGGCTGTGCCAACCATCTCATCATCTTTTGGGCTATGCATCTGCCCATATTCTGATATGCATCCATTAATATGCCCTCACAAGTGGACTCCTCCATCAATGAAGAATATGCATGAAAATGCATGAAAGAAGAACCCATAAACATTGAGTGTAGATCCCTCTTCTTGTGCTTGTGCAACGAAGCCAAGAAAGTCAAAATGTAGTAAGGAGTGCTCTCCTCCATTACTCCTTCATGCTCACCACCTACATGCCTCCAAAGTACATCACTTGTGAAGTGGCATTGAGAACACTCCAACAAGTAATCCAAGCCTTCAAGTGACAGCACTGCTGGCCTTTGGAGTAGGGCCAATGCCATCTCAAAGCTCCCCTATTTGACATGAATCTTGCCAAATACTCCTCCCATCATGTTTCTGCAAATTTAGAGACCCTCCCATGAAGAAGGTGTTGCATGGGCATCAAATGTCAAAGAGCAATCCCCTTGCATTAT
Source organism: Pinus albicaulis (assembly GCA_034641835.2). Classification (NCBI taxonomy): domain Eukaryota; kingdom Viridiplantae; phylum Streptophyta; class Pinopsida; order Pinales; family Pinaceae; genus Pinus; species Pinus albicaulis. The sequence goes on from CM076579.1 coordinate 174,646,317, forward strand.
GCTAGTGCCTCCTCTTGCTCCTGCAACAACATAAAACTTGAGCATCAAAAGTATTTGTTGCTCCTCCATAATTCCACCATACCCAATCTGAAATGGTAACATAATGAGGGGTAAGAGAAATTCCATCACATAATGATGCACCCATGCTCTCCTTTGCTCCCTGGTGTAAGTATCCTGCCATCTCATCTCCCCTTTCAAATCCCATGAAAACGAATAGGTCACATGTTGGCCAAACTCCCTCAAGAGAAACCAATGCAGCATGGCTTCGTGTTGCCCTGTATCATAGATCTGTAAGAGGCTCACCATCCTCTTGCCTCCCATATGTTAGCCCCCCTATGAAATTTTTGACAAACAAATAGGGGGCTAAATTGTTTTTGAGCCTTCAAGGAATGCATTTCTTCTGAAAACACAGTCTCCTTGAAGCCTCCTTGTGCCTTTGCCCTTTGATAGTATCCCCTCTGTTGATTTCCCTTATAAAGCCTCTCTGCTATGAAGAAATGCCCAAAGGCCCCCTTTTCCTTCTTATTTCACCCCCAATTAGCCTCCATTTTATCCCCCTTTTCTTCCCCTTCTATTTCCCTTCTTACCTCTCAAATCCCCCCAAGTTCCCCTTTAAATTCTACCCTTACCCCTTTGGTGGCCATTATCCTCCCTTATTCCTCTATCGTTACCTTTCCCCAGCCCTCAAATTACATTTAATGGGATAGAAACCCACTTTCCGACCTTATTATAGGTCTAAGCCCCTTTCCCGCTAGCCCCGTGAACCACTTCTCCATGTGCCCAGGCGCCAGGACCAAGCGCTTAAGTCCAAAGTGCTTATCGCAATCGAAGCTGTCAGTGGGCACGTTTCCTTTGTAAACTCCAAAGTCCCGATGCGATTGAGTTACAACATTAAGTCCTCCACTCTGTTCTGCACCGTTGATCTAATCTCTAGATCTAACGGCTGGGCACTAATCGCAGCCCCCCGCCCAATCGCAATCGCAATGTGTTGTGTGCACCCTCCGATCGGTCCATCGCAAGTGATTGCGATGCGATTGATCGCAAGCCTTCCTCTCCGACCTCCGATTGTGATCCCCGATTACATCCCGACCGTTCATCCTTCCCGCGATCTGACGGCCAGTGCTCAATCGCATTCCCCCTCCCGATCGCAATCGCAATTCTTGCCTTCCGATTCCCGATCGTGTCACCTCCCGATTTAATCGCAGCCGTCCATCTCCCAGCCAATCCGACGGTCATCGCAACTCCTGATCGCAAGTCCTCTCCCGATCCCCCCGATCGTGCTGCCCCTCCGATTACATCCACGCCGTTCGTTCCTCCCCCAGATCGACGGTCATCGCTCAATCGCGTCTCCGATCCCAATCGCAATCGGAACATTTGTGATGTGCGTTGCGATTGCTCCCCGCTCCGACCTCCAATTGCGATCGCCCGATTTCATCCTGACCGTCTGTTAGGTCGGATGATCCGACGGTTTCAGATCTAATCACCCTCCGCCTCCGCTGGGTCCCACATCCAATGCTCCGCTCCATTGTTTTATGCCCTTTTTATTTGTAATTTTCCCAAGAGTCTAACCTTTGGCCTTTACACTATGATTCTCTCCTACGCCTTTTTCACTGTCTCCACCATTTCCTCCGCTACTCCGCCACCTCTCCTCCAGCCTCCGAAAGCATTTTTCCACCACCACCGCCTAGTTTTACAGTTTCTTTCCACTGTGCAGATTAGCACAGAGAGGCCATTTCAGTCGGCCGGCGAAGCAGCAGAGACGGGATTTGAAGAAGATTTACGCCTGTAATTGAAGATTAACAATTTGATCCCGAATTCAAAGGATTAAGGCGCTGTTTGAAGACTAGTGAGCGCGCCAGTAATGCCATAATTGCGCTACCTAACAGCAGGACGTTTCCCCCAGAGGTACACCTTCCAACAGTCTTCTCCATGCTTCCTCGAGCCTTGAAGTAGTTAATTGCACTGACAGAACTTATTTAAGACTATCTGGATAGCAGTATGGAAGTATGGAGAGACTTGCAGTTTTTCCATCCATGTCATTAATTCTAGAATGGCAGAGCAGAGTTCCAAACACCAAAAGGACTCTAAAAGAACATCAGAGGCCAAATTTGGCCTGACAGAGACTCCCAGGCCATACCATGAGTACGCACGATGCTGCAGTTTTCCATTAAACAGAGTGAGGCGTGAACACCTCCACCACTCTGTCTTAATGAGATTCATTTATTGTGTATTCTACTCCTCGTTGCTCCACTTCTCCTATAAGAAATCCCCGAGAACATAATGTAAGGGTTGTTGTTGTTCAACTGTTGGGGTCTTGCTGTTAGAGAGATTCATTCTTGACTGTTAGAACAGTCGTGGGAGGGAGTAGCAGAGTAGTTGTATGTAATAGGCTAGGAGGAGAAATTCTGGACTGTATTAGCCATTGAGCTTATTTTACATGACTGGTTTTGCATCAATTAATCAAAGCACATTTCACAGGATCCTGGTCTATTACTATTGGTGATGTTCTTCTTACTTCGTTTATTGCATCTTCACATTGTTTCATTGTTCTTCTGGGCTTGCATCAGAATAATGGTATAGGATTCACCCTTGTTAGGTGCCCTATGTTGTCTGCTCTTCTTGCCTTCAATTTTTTCTGCTAAATGTGTTATCTGAGAAGTGATTTCAGTCAATTTAACCAGTGTAGTGGATGTTATTGCCTACTCTCTGATGTATGAATTGGTTGAATCAGTGCTTAGATGTTCTTGTTGGGTTTAAGCTGGAAGGTTTGGAAACACTGGGGATGAGTGTTAGCCCTGTCCGCTAGGATCCTTGCGCGACCAGCCGGCCTTTCTAAGATCCCTTCGTTAATCTTATCTCTGTTTTCCCCTTGGAGTTGCTAAAGCAGACCTGGAGTTAAATGACCTCTGGTCTGATCTATAAGCAGCCCCTTTGTCTCTTTGAGAGCTGCCTTAGAGTATGTCCAAGTAGGTCTGGAGTTAAATGACCTCTGACCTCATCTATAGACATAAATTTGGTTGTCTTTCCTTCTTCCACTTTCCCTCCTTAATGTTCCATTCCATCATCTACTTAAAAGATCCTTTAGTGTAGATGACTTGCCCTTTGAAAGCCTTGGCTAGATGTTGCATGTAATTTCCTTTCATGACTCCATAGCAATGGATGGCACTGTCTTGGCCTATCCTCTTTGCTGAAACATCCAACTGTTTTGTTTCCTTTCCTCCCATTTCTTTCCCAGTCCGTGATCTCCTAACCAACCCAGCAACCAACCAACCAAATCATTTAAAATCCCTCGTGCTTCATAACTAGCCTAATATCTCATTTGAGCTTCAAAGACATATCATTCTTTGCTCTTTTTGGAGAGATCCCTCTCCGGGTCCAAGAGGGCTAGATCCTAGGGCCCCAAAGTGGTTTGATGTTGTCTCATCTTTTGGTATTGCCAAATCCGCCAAAACATGGGAACCCCAACATAATGGCGACTCCACTGGGGAACGAGACCAGTCAGCTTTGATTTGGTAAACCACTGTGGTGGACAGTAAGTTGTAAATCATCCACCTGGCGACTCCACAATTCCTGAATGATTAAAAAGACTCCATAGGTGATCAGCAAGCCACTGATTATCTTGGTTTCATGTGAATCCACTAGGAGACCATGTCGCAGTACAACATCATCCATGTCGAAGACCAAGTCACTTCGCTAATGGAAGACCCTGAACGGTTTGCAGAAATGTTTCCAGTTTTCGTGGTAGGGTGTCGTGATGCAATTTGTAGTGACTTGGCAGAATTGAGGGTAGAGGACCTTCCAGGGGCTGTTCTCCTTAGCTCAAAATATGAACCCGTGCTCAGGAAAATCTTCTTGGAGCTGGTAGTTGAAAGGTATGAAGCTGAGATTGAATTTTTTAACTCACAAGAGATATCATACGAGTTCAGAGACCCGAGGGCCATTTTGGAAAGTCTCCCGCCCCCTAAGAATGAAGATATTCCACTGCTCTTCGAAATACAAGAAGAAGAGGATCCGGTTCTCATGAGCCACTTTGAAGACGCAGTGGAAAATGCAATAATCGAAGCTGCCCAGGACATAGACGGCCTACCAATCATGGCAGGCCAGAAAGAAGAAAGTGTGCATCAGGTGTTCGTTGATCCTGTGGCCGAGTACATGGAGGCCCTGATTTGCTCGAATTCTCTGGCATTGACCCTTAGCATGGGCCAGATTCATCAGAAATGGTCACTATTGATGGTGACCACAGTTTTGAAGAACCACGCGCAGAGCACCCTGTGGTTATCTCTGACAGGCAGCCAGTGCTCATATCCTTTTTCACTACTGCTTGATTGGCTGCATTGGCATTATTGTATCACCTAAAGTATCAGAGATTTCCAGTTAGAGTAGGGTAGGTAGGAAGTCTGAAATAAGCTCAACCTGTGAGCACGTAGTTAGTTGCTTTTATTTTCTGCAAAATCCAGCAAGTTAGACAGTTTAATCCTGGCTTGACTATTTTTCAATTTCTGTCTTAGAATGTAGAGGAGAAACTTGCTAGACAGTCTAATCCTAGCAGGTAGTAGTGTAGGTAGAGAAACATATGAGGCCAACAGTCTAATCTGGTCTCATGGAGTAATAAGGGTAGAAGTAGAATAGGTTTATTTATCCTGTTTGTAAAAATTAATGATGTAAAAGGGTCTGCAAGTCCAAATGCACCCAAAAGAAAAATGATAGAACTGTAGTGTGGGTAGGTAGTTGCATGGGAGAATTTTACTGCTGATATGTTGTCTTCATATTGTGGCAGCTGATCAAGGAAAGAAAGGGATGGTTCAAGCAGCAGGCATCTGGCCTACACCAAGAGATCATTTTCTGAATTCTTGACTCCTTCAAGAAGAAGCCATCCCCATGTGGAGCCACTGTTAGCCCCCCTATGAAATTTTTGACAAACAAATAGGGGGCTAAATCATTTTTGAGCCTTCAAGGAATGAATTTCTTCTGAAAACACAGTCTCCTTGAAGCCTCCTTGTGCCTTTTCCCTTTGATAGTATCCCCTCTGCTGATTTCCCTTATAAAGCCTCTCTGCTATGAAGAAATTCCCAAAGGCCCCCTTTTCCTTCTTATTTCTCCCCCAATTAGCCTCCATTTTATCCCCCTTTTCTTCCCCTTCTATTTCCCTTCTTACCTCTCAAATCCCCCCAAGTTCCCCTTTAAATTCTACCCTTACCCCTTTGGTGGCCATTATCCTCCCTTATTCCTCTATCGTTACCTTTCCCCAGCCCTCAAATTACATTTAATGGGCTAGAAACCCACTTTCCGACCTTATTATAGGTCTAAGCCCCTTTCCCGCTAGCCCCGTGAACCACTACCCCATGTGCCCAGGCGCCAAGACCAAGCGCTTAAGTCCAAAGCGCTTATCGCAATCGGAGCTGTCAGCGGGCGCGTTTCCTTTGTAAACTCCAAAGTCCCGATGCGATTGGGTTACAACATTAAGTCCTCCGCTCTGTTCTGCACCATTGATCTGATCTCCAGATCTAACGGCTGGGTGCTAATCGCAGCCCCCCGCCCAATCGCAATCGCAATGTGTTGTGTGCACCCTCAGATCGGTCCATCGCAAGTGATTGCGATGTGATTGATCGCAAGCCTTCCTCTCCTTCCTCCGATTGCGATCCCTGATTACATCCCGACCGTTCATCCTTCCCGTGATCTGATGGCCAGTGCTCAATCGCATTCCCCCTCCCGATCACAATTGCAAGTCTTGCCTTCCGATTCCCGATCGTGTCACCTCCCGATTTAATCGCAGCCATCCATCTCCCAGTCGATTCGACGGTCATCGCAACTCCCGATCGCAAGTCCTCTCCCGATCCCCCCGATCGTGCTGCCCCTCTGATTACATCCCCGCCGTTCGTTCCTCCCCCAGATCGATGGTCATCGCTCAATCGCTTCTCCGATCCCAATCGCAATCGGAACATTTGTGATGTGCGTTGCAATTGCTCCCCGCTCCGACCTCCGATTGCGATCGCCCAATTTCATCCTGACCGTCCGTTAGGTCAGATGATCCGACGGTTTCAGATCTAATCGCCCTTCGCCTCCGCTGGGTCCCACATCCAATGCTCCGCTCCATTGTTTTCTGCCCTTTTTCTTTGTAATTTTCCCAAGAGTCTAACCTTTGGCCTTTACACTATGATTCTCTCCTCCGCCTTTTTCACTGTCTCCACCGTTTCCTCCGCTACTCCGCCACCTCTCCTCCAGCCTCCGAAAGAATTTTTCCACCACCACCGCCTGGTTTTACAGTTTCTTTCCACTGTGCGGATTAGCACAGAGAGGCCATTTCAGCCAGTCGGTGAAGCAGCAGAGACGGGATTTGAAGAAGATTTACGCCTGTAATTGAAGATTAACAATTTGATCCCGAATTCAAAGGATTAAGGTGTTGTTTGAAGACTAGTGAGCGCGCCAGCAATGCCATAATTGCGCTACCTAACAGCAGGGTGTTTCCCCTAGAGGTACACCTTCCAACAGTCTTCTCCATGCTTCCTCGAGCCTTGAAGTAGTTAATTGCACTGACAGAACTTCTTTAAGACTGTCTGGACAGTAGTATGGAAGTATGGAGAGACTTGCAATTTTTCCATCCATGTCATTAATTCTAGAATGGCAGAGCAGAGTTCCAAACACCAGAAGGACTCTAAAAGAACATCAGAGGCCAAATTTGGCCTGACAGAGACTCCCAGGCCATACCATGAATATGCATGATGTTGCAGTTTGCCATTAAACAGAGTGAGGCATGAACACCTCCACCACTCTTTCTTAATGAGATTCATTTATTGTGTATTCTACTCCTCGTTGCTCTGCTTCTCCGATAAGAAATCCCCGAGAGCATAATGTAAGGGTTGTTGTTGTTTAGCTGTTGGGGTCTTGCTGTTAGAGAGATTCATTCTTGACTGTTAGAACAGTCGTGGGAGGGAGTAGCAGAGTAGTTGTATGTAATAGGCTGGGAGGAGAAAGTACGTTTGTATTAGCCATTGAAGGCTTATTGTTGCCACTGTTGCCATTTGGTTTTGCATCAATTAATCAAAGCACATTTCACAGGATCCTGGTCTATTACTATTGGTGATGTTCTTCTTACTTCGTTTAATGAATTTCCATATTGTTTCATCGTTCTTCTGGGGTTGCATCAGAATAATGGTATAAGATTCACCCTTGTTAGGTGCCCTATGCTGTCTGCTCTCCTTGCCTTCAATGTTTTCTGCTAAATGTGTTATCTGAGAATTGATTTCAGTCAATTTAACCAGTGTAGTGGATGTTATTGCCTACTCTCTGATGTATGAATTGGTTGAATCAGTTCTTAGATGTTCTTGCTGGGTTTAAGCTAGAAGGTTTGGGAACACTGGGGATGAGTGTTGGCCCTGTCCACTAGGATCCTTGCGCGACCATTGACCTTTCTAAAGATCCCTTCGTGAAAATAATCTACGTTTGTAGATTCTTGAGAAAAGACACCGAGTTAAATGACCTGCGGTACGATCTAGCAACGACCTTGTCTCTTTGAGAAGGCACTTATTAGAGTATGTCCAAGCGAGGTACGGAGTTAAATGACCTGCGACACAGTCTGTAGACGAAGTGGTTTGTATTTCCTTCCTTTCCAGCCCCCTCCTTAATGTTCATTCATCATCACTAAAAAAAGATCCTTTGTTGTGAATGACTTGCCCTTTGAAAGCCTTGGCTAGATGTTGCATGTAATTTCCTTTCATGACTCCATAGCCCAATGGATGGCACTGTCTTGGCCTATCCTCTTTGCTGAAACATCCAGCTGCTTTGTTTCCTTTCCTCCCATTACTTTCTCAGTCTATGATCTCCTAACCAACCCAACAACCAACCAACCAAATCATTTTAAAACCTCCTTTTGTGCTTCATAACTAGCCTAACATTTCAATCTGAGCTTTCAAAGATTTATCATTCTTTGCTCTATTTGGAGAGATCCCTCTCCGGGTCCAGGAGGGCTAGATCCTAGGGCCCCAAAGTGGTTTGATGTTGTCTCATCTTTTGGTATTTCCAAATCTGCCAAAACATGGGAACCCCAACACCATAGACATCCACTCAGCTCCTAGTGGATGCTCTTCATCTTTATGTAACTTGGTACCTCTCCCACAAGAGCTACCATCATCCCAAAACAGATTTTCCCTTTTGCATTTCATGGGACATTGAAATGAAATCCTCTTTATGGTCCATTTCTCAAACCCCAACCTCATGTGTAGTGCATGACTCATCAAGGGTGTATGAGAATGATGGCACAACACAATGAGAATCCCCTTCTCAAGACAATCAGCATGAAATAATATACAATCATCCATGATAGATAAAATCTTAGGTATACCTTGGAGAGATTTGGAAGAATATTGTGTTACTACAAGAGTATATTCCTCAAGTGTGATGGTTGCCGCAATAGCTGAAGATGGAGGCTAATCCTCCAGATGTGTGACAACGCTAACATGTGCCCTCTCTTTTGGTGGTGAGGTATCCTCCCTCCTTTGGCCAAATCTTCTGATCAAGATCTGAGAAAATTCAGCAAGAGTAGAAACCCTTGCATGCCTCTCATGGCTGACCCACCAACTCTTTGTTTCTCCCTCAAGATGCAGCGCTGCAATTGCTACAGTCTCTCTTTCTACTACATGATGTAGCAGGAAGAAATCCGCTAGCTTCTTCACCCAAGCCTCTGCTGCACATGTAGGTGACCCATCAAAAGTAGACAATAGGAATCTATTGCCATTCATCCTCCCATGACTGTGGGGTCTTCTTTCCTCTTTCTGCTAAAAAAAGTTTGAAAAAGATAGAGTCTCTTGGAAGACTCTAGGGTTTTCTCTATATTCAGTAAGATATTCACTTAGAATTTCGAATTCCAAGTGTTCTCCATGCTTCTACTCTACTTCTCTGTGAGAATAGGAAGTGCATAGTCCTTCCTCTTCTCCTCTCTCTGTCTCCTCAACCTCCTTAGAGAGGTTGTTGCTGGATCTAAAAATTGATGAGATTAATCTCATCCTTTGCATCATTCTGGCCTCTTCTTATCTGAAATTCGAAATTCACAGGCTAAGCCAAGTTTGAAGCATTGATACCACTATAATGTTATGAAATGGAAATCATCAGCTTTTACACTACTGAAGAAATCCTTTTGTCGGAAATATGAACAAGGCTATTTTAGAGATGGAGTGAGAGGGATTTTACCAGTTATTTTACCTCTAAAGAGAGGATGAGAACCGGAGGCTTCCTGGCCCTTTCTCAGACTCTTCCTATAGCTATGAAAATATTTCTTCCTCGAGAAGATCTTGCTCAAAAGAGATGAGCTACAGCAACATCTGAAACTTCAATAATGAACAACAGTGAAATAATACATCATATGATATAATAAGAGTGAATAGCTGATTTATAAAGTGCAACAACAAATAGAGATACAAATCTTGAGGAAAAGACCTCTCAAGATAGACTGGATCAGCCTCAATCAAGATTGTACATGGAAACTCAAGATTACGCTGCTATACAATAATTCCCTAGCTATGTTTGCGCAGTTATATGAGGATACTGCAATATGTAAAATGGAAATATAATGATATATCAATATCAACTCAAGAAATGAGGGGGAGCAAGCTCTAAACCCCTGAAAATAACTAACCAACAATCCTTAGAAGGATTGGCTGCAATACATGTACAAAATCATGAAATACAAAAATGCCGGAGTAGCTAGGCAGCTACTGCAGCTGAATTACAATACAACATAGGAGAAGGATGTAGATGCTGCAAAAAATGTAGGAACCTCCTCCAATGATCTCCTAAGTGAAAGGCTGCCCCTTTCACTGAAGATTGCACTCTCTAATGCACAATGTGAACTCCTCCTCAAACCCTCTCTGAAAATAACGTTGTAAGAGGGAGTAATTGCGATGGGGCTGAGATGAAACACTTGGCCCTATGCCAAAATCTACAATGAAGCTCCGGGAATGTCCTTTGCGGATTTATTATAGAAAGAGGAGTTCCTCCTCTTCAAAACAAGCTCAAGAAATGGTGGGATGATGATCCCTCACTGCTACCTCCAGCAACTCCAATGAATCTGCCCAACAGAAACGCTGTAGCTGAGAGATGGCTTTGGCCTCAAGCCTGGATGTGAGGAAGATGAAGAACAACTCCTCCAAGGCTTCCCAATGAAGGAGGGAAGACTTCTAAATAGAAGTCTCCCTTGTGCTAAGAAACACAATCTATCTCAGTTGAACAACTGAAGAGAGCTGCAATTCAAAATTCTCAAACATAATTGAACAATGGTTCTCCTTCACCTTTTTATGAAAGGAACGCTTCCTTGCCATGGACCCCACTCACATTAGGGTTTCTCTCATTTCAATTTTCCCTCCATTCAAAACTGCGCAGTCTTCTTCTGCAAGCTTCCCCTCTTGGGCACGTTGTTGACTTGGTCAACCATGGCCTAGTCTTCTCCCTTTTGGCCCTTTTCATACTAGGGAATGTCAAAATTAGCCACTTAAGTGACTCTTTGCACCTTAGGAGAGTTTATTTTGCTGCTACATGGGCTCCTTTACCCATTTTATTCATTTTATTAAAATAAAAGCAAAATTAATGTTCCAAATACTTTATTGAAAATTTTGGAACATTACACTTTGGAGAAACCGACCGAAAATGGCGCTACCCCCAACTTTACCGCCAGTCTAAGCGCGGATTAAATAGCAGTTAATGACGGCTTAATTAAGGATAAGTGTGTCGTTAACTGTGTTTTATCCATATTCTTTAATATGTTGTGTAATTAAATCAATATGTGGCTTAATGCATTAATCAAGGGTTAATTAACATAATTCTCCACCGGTTTGATTGGCCTCTACTCGCGGTCATTGGCTGAAGTCACATGGGAGGGAGATGGCCTGCGGAGCTGGCCCCCTCTGAACCCCCGTTTCCGAAACCAGTAAAAAATAAATAACGATGATGACCTTAATGGTTAAGAACCATTATAGAGAGCAGTTGATAAGGTGGAGGAATAGTGCGAGGGAGGTCATGGGTTCGACCCCAGCCCCACACCAAAGCTTTGATATGCATTGCAACTTTTCAACCCTTGGTTCGAAAATTGGACTATATCCATAACTCTAGTTTTCTCTGCCATATAGACCATATTTTTAGACCTTTGATTATATAACATGTCCACCAGTTTAATAATATGTCTCTGCCATATATAATGTGACTCCTATCCAAGTTTAAACCATAGGTTAAATATATATATTCAACCAATAATATATGTCTATCTGCCCTCCATAGAGTTAGACCTTAGTTTATAGCCCAATATATGTATATGTGTCTTGTCCAACCATGTAGGTCCAAAAACTTGGTTTAATATAAAATAATTTGGAATTTCAACCATAACCCAAAGGTTCGATGGGTCCACCAAAGGGGGCATGTGGTGGCCCCTTGCTGCACCATGTGTCCAGCTCTAGTTGGACTATTCCAACTTTAAAAAAATCTCCTTCAACCTTAGGATATAAGTAAAAAAAATTCACGTCCAAATTTCACTGGTGAATCTAATTGTGACACTTGTCACAGAGTAATTGGGCTAAAATTGGAGAATATTCCATGGATATACATGGAGTGCTGACTGGACTGCCATGTCATCAGTTTGTCACTGTTCTACAAATTTTTTACCTGTTTTTGAAAATGGACAACAAGTCATAACTTCTTCATCCGAAGTCGAATTTTGATGAAATGAATTGCATCTGAATCTTGGCAAGGAACTCCACGCTGTCATTATACTTTGGATAATTTCTGAAATCTTTCATTTTTTTGCTAAAAGTTGAGCCTCTGATCATTCCTCCTCATTAGAATCCTTTTGGACCCCAAAAGATACCATCAATTGTTCAACAGGTGAGGATACAGCTCCCTCACCCTTTCAATCTCCATCCATTTGGACTTGAAAGGATTTTTTCCCTTGAGTCCCACTCTAAGGTATTCGACATTCCCTCTTCTTGAAGTTCTGTTTATTCTGTCAAGTATGAGATATTGTTGAATTTAATCAATATATTCTGGTGAGAAATCATCTATTAATGGCAGATGAACATGCTCTCCTTGATCATCAATCAAAGGAGGCTCAAAAAATCTCAAATTATCAACATTAATGCCATAATATATTTGCACATAAATGTAGAAATTTAATACAAAATATGTATTGCCTGGATTCTCCTGATCTAAAAATTATATGCCACTGTTAAATATAGAATCACTTCTACAAAAATATTTGCATATTTTGAACAGCAATCGCCAATCACAATATCATGAAGAAAGATCAATCACACATAACACAAATAATTGACCGGGAAAACATAAAGCTAAAAACCCCACTATCTTCTATTATGTATTATATCATGGATCATGAAAAAATTACATACAAAGCTCCAATCCAAGAGCTCTCAGTACAATAGCTAACTGTCTCACATTGCCATACAAAAATTGACAAGTTCCTTAGCCAATTTACGGCCTCTAGACAACCTGCCTCTACTGCGCAATCCCACCTGATAACAATCGCTGAAAGAATGGAATCCTTCTTGCCTTGACTACACAATCCTCATTGGCACATCCAATGTGTGTGTGGTTGCATGTGTGAAACTGATAATCTCACAACTTATAATCAATATGTCCCTTTCACCTACATCTCAACTGGGTCGCCACAGGATCTGACATGCATGTAATTAATAGTAGTAAATCTTCAGTTGCATGTGAGGCCACTGATTGTGAATTAATTAATAATTAATTCACTTGATCTCTCACTAGTGTATCTTCAGTTACAACTAGCACAACTAAGTTTAACTCACTTATTTGAGTTAAACTACTTTACAAATTTCATAACTACATGTCCAACTCTGTTACAACTTCGAATCACTCAGTTACAACTAAGTCCACTTGCATGTCCCACCAACCAACCACTCAACTCGAAATTCCTATAGTTAATTGATTTTCCACTTCAAGTAAATATTTCCAAGTGCTCATTGAGAATAGATTATTGTTTACTATCCAACCATTACTAAGGGATAATAATAGTGGACATGCATCTATAAATAAACATGTAATCTATAAATAGAACTTGCACATACATCAATAAATAAACCTCATCTATAAATAGACATCCACCTAAAAATATCTTGAGGCTCCATCCTAATGTAGGTGCATAATTTTCACTAGGATATTTTTGTTGAATCTCAACGCTCCCTCTCAACAAGAAAGGGATCATCCTTCACCACGATCCTGTCTCTATGGTATTCGAATTTGCTCCTGGTGAGCGCTTTCGTCAGAATATCTGCATCTTTATCTTCCATAGGAATGTACTGAAGCAACATGATCTTCCTCTGCACACAATCTCTGATATGATGATACCGGATATCTATATGCTTAGATCTATCATGAAACACAGGATTAATCGATAGTTTAATGCAACTCAGATTATCACAATGAATCACTGTCGTAACTAAATGAGAACCAAACAAACCAACCAAGATATTTCTCATCCAGATAGTCTCACATGAAGCTTGACTCACTACCATGTATTCTGTTTCCATTGAACGAGAGCCATGGATATTTGCTTCCTGCTGTACCAAGAAATAGTTGTAGATCCAATGCTAAAGATCCCCTTTGAAGTGCTCTTTTTGTCTGATGGGCTGCCTGTCGAATCTGCATCTGTGAAGACATGCAAATTCACCTCATCCGTCTGTCTGTACCATAAACCATACTCAGATTTTCCCCTTAGGTATCTTAGGACATGCTTTCCCACCTTCCAAAATATCTTTGTATGCTTAACCAACGCTTGACTCAGTTGTTTAACTGCATATCAAATGTCTTGTCTTGTGTTCCCTAGATACGTTAACAAACCCACTAATTGTCGATAGACAGTAACATCCACTACCTCTCCAGAAGTAGCATCATCTTTCCTCCAGTTTCTTGGAAGAGGAGTATCCATGGGTTTGAAGCCCTCCATGTGAAACTTAGTGACTATCTCCCTTGCATACTTTCCTTGAGACACAAAAAGTTCACCATCTAACTGCCATATTTCCAATCCAAGGAAGTAATGAATGAGGCCCATATCCTTCATCTCGAACTCCTTTGCAAGGTCATCCTTGCATGAGTGTATCACCTTCTCATCACCAGTCAATATTAAATCATCAACATGAATAAAAATGATTAAAATCTTACCCTCCACCACAATTTGTTATAGGTTTGCATCTGCTTCACTTTTGGTGAAGCCCAGTCCAATGAAATAGTTGTCTATCCAAGTGTACCAAGCACAGGGTGCTTGCTTCAGCCCATACAGTGCTCTTTTGAGTCGTCACACATGCGACTCGCTGCTGAAGATCTCAAATCCTTCAAGCTGCTCTATGTACACCTCTTCCTCAATGATCCCATTGAGAAACACAATCTTCACATCCATTTGATGAATGTGCCAACCCATCTGCGCTAAGAGAGCAAGGATGTTCTGTTACACCAATTTTTGGTCATCTAACCTGTTACTATTAGATGGACCAAAGTACACCATGTAAGATCAATTTTACCCTAAGTAAAATTGCTTTCACTATTAATAATAACTTAGTAATCCTTAATTTATTAAGTTGTTTATGGTCTAAACAGGAAACCCCATGAGGAATAATTGAATATATCCTTATTTGTTTGATTTTCCTCAAGGAATAATTAGTTAAACAACATTTTAATTAATATTCCTGGCCATATTTAACCCAAAACAAGAAAATTAATGAGATAAATCATTATTTATCTTATTATTTTCTCGGAATAATTATTTAGACATTATTTAAATAATATTCCTTGTTAAATTTGACTAAATAATTTATAAATAATTGAATAAATCACTATTTATTTAATTATTACTCAATCACATCCTTAAAATAATAAATAAATAATTTATTTATTTATTATTTACAAATAAAGGGATTTTACCAAATTCAAATTCTTTCTCCCTCCAACAAATATAATAAAATATTCCATAAAAGTTGGATCTAGATTTGGTTAATAATATTTTAATTATGCACCAATATCTAGACTAACTCAATATTTTGTTATAGATAGAAGGGTTTTTCCATTCACTCACTACCTTTTGTTCCCTAAAGATCACTCTGGATCTATACTTTTGGTTTGACTTTGATCCTCCATCATTGTCATATTTTTCTATCTTTTTTCCTATGAGTTCCCTTTGAGTTCCATTTTTGTCTGGGTTTTCTATACCATCAAGAGAGAGAGATCTTAAATTTGAAGTGTTGAGGACATACAATAACCCATCCCATTGAGGGGGACTAGTAACATCTTTCTATGTGCCCTTCCCAGGTGTCATAAATACAAAAATTCCTTAAAAATATTCTTGTCTTGTCTATTGGATGCATGGAGCAACTCTTGCTTTTATTTACTACTTAATGTCTTTTACTGCATAGATTTAGATTTTGTAGCATTTATCTTGGTCAAATAATTGCAGATCTAAAGAATTTGGGAACCATATTTGATGTTAGGGCTTTTTTTTATGCACAGCTAAAGTGAGATTTTTTCGTATGCTTGGGATTAGAATTCACACTAACAACTGGAGACTCCACAAGGGTTTATAATTACGACCATAGTTGTTTTTTAGATCCTTGCATGACCAGCTGCCTCAAACCCTAGGGTTTTTATTCAGCTTCTTTTTTTTTCCTTTATTGATGTTGTTTTTAACCTTTAAAACCCTAAAACAGTAAAAATTCTAACTTCTGTGTGTTTTCAAACCTATTGCGCAGGAGATAGGCATCAGCCACAACTGAGACAACACTTCTTTCTAAAACCTTCTCCTAAGAGTGCCAGAAGTTCAGGTCGCACTTTTTGGGCCAAATCCTACGACCTCAACCTTCAGGGAGAATAAAATAGCCTCAAACCTGTGACCTCAATAGAAATCAGGTCAGAAACTGCGACCTGTACTTTTTGCGCTAATTTTTCTGTTACTTTCTGGGTTTGTCTGGGCTACTATTCAGGGTTTTCTAACCTCCATCTATGCTCATTTTAGACATGTACTTGTTATGTTTTACTCATCAAATTGGAAACCTAGCCCCCTAGGGCTTTAGTACGCTTCCACCTTTCTAGGAGGATTTTAGCTGAAGTAGGTTGTCTGAGATTTTAGTGTGTTCAGTCTTTTTTTAGATCTAATCCTATACCTTCAAATCCATTTTAGATTCATTATTCATCCATCCAAAACACCTCTTTTCAGTTTTGTTTGGTCCTCCTCTAGGGTCCCCTCCATTTCCCTTTAGGTTATAGCCTTTCACCTCCTCAGTTTGTAATATTCCCAAAATTTCACATGATATTTGGAATATTAGAGTTCTTAATAAGCTTAATTAATTAAGTAAATAAAAGGGTGGAGGGACCCATAATCCTCAAAGATGAATAAAATCCACTTTTTTATGTGTGTGTGTGGATATTCTAGATCTATATCTAGAATCATGGAGTAGTGGAGCAGCTCCATTAATGGAAATCATGTCTCATTTATGAGATAGATTATGGAGGATGAAACAACCAAATAAGATCATGGATCTTAAATATGAAATCATGAGGATATTTGATAAGGTCATCTGAGATCATAGTTCATTCAAAGAAGACCAAGAAGCACATATGATAAGATAGTGGAGGAAGTGATGCATTTAATGCACATATGATGGAGAGGGTGATCACCCCATGTGAACATGATGGAGGACATGAAGCAAAAGTGCAGTCAAACATGGAGACTATGTCCACATGTATAGCGAAATTTTGGAGTGGGCCTAGGCTATGGAAAGCTCATGCATATAATGAAGGTGAAAGCACAATGGAAGGCATGATTTGGATTATTCATTTCTTGATCTATTTAGATCTAGATCTGTCTTAGGACATTTCTATGCAGGCTTGAGATTGTTAGCAGATTTTACAGTGTTTTTAGCACAGAGTGTTCTCGAGTGGGAATCCCACCTCTTTCTTTGAGTGATCTCTAAGGAAAAGGATTGTTCTTCATTCCTTATCAGGCATTGGTGCCATCTTCAGGAGGTTGTTTCTAGCATTCACATAGGAAACCGGTGGAGGATTCATCATACCACTTTGTTCTTCACATTCAGTTTTCCAGGAGCAACAAATCTAGATCCAGCATAGAGGCCATTGGGTTTTACCTCCATGTAGCAGCAGTCCCTTCAAGGATTGCATAGTTAAGTCCTATAGATCTATTGGAGGAAGGAGGTTTCTATTATTTCAGCTAGAAATCCTAAGATGGATCTTCTCCTCACATTGGATCTATTGTTTCCATCATTCAGGAGCTGATTTGACATATCTAGCAGCAGGCTATTGAGCCTCCCTCTCTGACATCACAGTTTTTTGAAGCTTTTGTTCATCCAATAGTTATTTTCAATGGAGGAGATTGGAGGAGCTAGATATTGAGCTTTTAGCCCAAGTATCTAGTGAAGGGATCATCCCTTCTTAAATAGATCTAATTGTACATCATTGTAGCCATCATATCATCAGATCTATCTTCATATCTGAATTTTCAGTAGCATATATATGGAGCCCTAAGAGGGTGGTTTTCTTAGATTGATAGGTCTGAGAAACCATTTCTAGGTTATCTTGGGAATCCATCATTGAGCCCTAATCTAAATATTAAAAATCATCGGAGCTCCCATTCTTCCTAGATCTAACTTTCTATCTTTCAGGTAGTTGCATTCCCAACAGTTGCAGTAGGGACAATGCAGTTTACCTTCCAGCAGTTACACAGTCCCTCTTGTGGGATCATTGCAGGGTCGTTCCAGGCCATTATTTTGGCTTGAGTGTCTCATATTTTGAGCACTATTGTACTTTATTTTTCACCTCCTATATAACAAAA
This sequence comes from Pinus albicaulis, assembly GCA_034641835.2. Taxonomy (NCBI): domain Eukaryota; kingdom Viridiplantae; phylum Streptophyta; class Pinopsida; order Pinales; family Pinaceae; genus Pinus; species Pinus albicaulis. The sequence goes on from CM076579.1 coordinate 174,664,168, forward strand.
TGGCTCAGCTATGTTTGTGCATTCTGATGTGTATTTAGATTTATTATTTACTTTGTTGTAGTTCTTATATTTTGTTTCAATATTACTACATTTTCCTCCTTTGGGATGTTACACATTTGCAGCACTTTTCCCTCTAGTTTTTTGCACCTATTTCCAACAAATCTGGCCTTTAGATCATTGTCCCTCCTGACTTTAGACCCATTAGCTATTTTGGTGTGTTTTGACTAGATTTTTGCCCACCCATAGACTAGTTGTTGGGAAGCCTGCCTCCTTGGGTTTAGATTGATGCAACTCTAGCTGTTTATTTTCTGTTATATTTAGTTTACTCTACTATTATTTGCATATTTATTTACAGTTATGCAAAAAACTTTTTATTTTTCTCTACACACGTCTGGGTTTCAAAATTAAAATTAACACACTTAACACACACACCCTAAGTGAAGAGCACCTAGTTTACACTGCCAGGAAAAGGCTATAACTTTGTAATCATTTGATCCTGCACCTCTCTACCCTTGTTTCGACATTGTAATCATTTGATCATGCACCTCCTTTCCCTTGTTGGTCTCTCTTCCTTTTGTGATCCATTTTTGTTATTCCATCATTACGCCCCCAAGGCGTCTATCCTAGAGACTTCTTAGCCTTCATCCTCAGTTTCCGTTGGGAAGATTTACTCCTTCATGTAGGATTCGAATTAATCCTCCACCGAGTCCCCATTACGACTCCGCTTCTGGTTCATTGGGTTCCCCTTCTAGTTATATCCCTGGTTCTCCCCATATCACCTTCACCATGTCTGGTTTAGGACCTAATGCTGGTGGTAGCCCTAGCCCTAATGCTGGGAATACCACTAGTGGGACCACAACAGGAACTATCCCGGCTGCTCCCTTACTCCCTTATATGGCAGGTCTCAGTCTTCCCGATTTTAACCAGTTGATCAAGGATCCCATACACCATGACCCTGGGTGGCATGCTATTCCAACCAAGCTCCCTTCTGACATCCCTAAGTTTTAAATTCTTCCTGGAGAAGATCCTACAAACCATGTTCGATCTTTCCACATGTGGTGTTCATCTAATTACATCACCATTGACTCTATCCGTCTTCGGTTGTTCCAACGTATGCTTACTGGAGAAGATTCTAAGTGGTATGTTGACCAAGCCTCCCCCTCTCATACTAATTTTGTGACTCTTGCCTGGGCTTTTCTGTCTTACTTCCAGCTTCCCTTTCATTATGACACTGGTACCGAACTTTTGACCTCTTTTCTTCAATCGTTTGCGACCCGCCTATCTGATCATGTCTAGGAATGGTAGAGAAGAAAGAGCCTATGTTGAGCTGCTGTCTTCGAAGACCATGTCTACATGGACTGGTTTCTCATATCCCTTTTTCTTGCTATCGGCAAAGATGTCGCATCTCATTTCCCTCAGACCAAAGAATCTACTCTCTATATCGCGTTCAAATATGACCTGGTCTACGCACAGTCTAGTTATTTTATTACCATTTTACCTAATCTCCCTAGACCCAGTGGTACCAATGCACTGGGGGAATCCCATGCTACTGATGGTATTTTTGAAGCCCTTTCTCATCCATACACTCATCCTCTGTCACCTTCCAAATCCATGTCAAGATCTGGAATGCCAACCTCTCCCGTTGTATCATTGATGAGGGGGCATCCACCTGTGTGATGTCCGCTTCGATTTGGAAGCAACTCAGATCTCTTGAACTGGCCCCTTCCACTATCACCCTCCGAGCATGGGATGGCCACTCTTCCCAGCCCATTGGCCTGGTCTAAAATTTTCCTATTACTCTTGTGAGAAAGATTGTTTTTGTTGATGTAGAAGTTATTGATGCCCCCTTAGATTACAACATTCCATTGGGTGTAACTACACTTATGCAATGTCTTTTGTCCCATCTGTGGTTCACCTTAAGATGTGCTTTCCTCATAATGGAAATATATTCACCATTGACCAGTTGACATATTACGAACCGAAGTCTCAGACCTCCCTTCAGTCCATCATCTCTTCGGTGGCCAACAAACAAATAATCGACCCTCTAACCAATGTCTCACCCGAAGTCTACAAAGAATCCTCTTTGCTTGGTTCATTCCCTAGTATTCCTCCACCTATCTCTGATCCCATCGTATTAAATTTTTGCATGATGAAATCATCTCAGGTTTCCCTCAAGCAACCTGCTTCGACTAGTCAGAACCCTCGTCCTCCGCAACCTTCTCCTAGCACCTCGACTCAGACTTTAGGACCCCCTCCTCCAAGACGCTCATCTACAGCTGGTACCCATGAGCCTCGCTACCCTCCTGGCATAGTTCCTCCTAGCCTTAGCCATCTCGGAGCTATCTCACCTGGCCATTATCCCTCCGGTCAGATACCATTCATAGCTCCCCCTCCAGGAGTGATTTAGATACCTATTATGGCTACTTTATCCCTTCCTAACTTGACCCTGGGAATCCCAGTCTGGTACATTGATCCCCAAGCCGCTATCCCTCCTTGTCAGCCCAAACCTTATCTTTCTTTGACCCCGGTTCAACTAGTCCCCATGACCCCGTCCTTCACTACCGTGCCTCAGCCAGCTCAACAAGAACCTACTCCTATTGCGACAGCTTCAGGTGAAGGGGGAAAAGCTATAAAGAAGGCATCTAAAAAAAAATCTGCCCCGAAAAACCCCACTCCTCCTCAGCCTCCAAAGTGTACCCCCCCCCACTCGTGTGCTTTGTGTGCTGTTGTCGATCATGCCACCCATCATTGTCCCAAATTTCCTCGTATCAAGCCCATGGTAAATGTTGCATTCCCTGATTCTACAGTTCGTGAAGCCTATGTTTCTTCCTTGACTATAGCCAAGAACCCCAAGACTATTCACACCAACCAACCTTGTGCTTTTTTTATCTCCATTTCCATTATACCCACTATTGTCCCCGCCTCACGCATTACCGTGCCTCTTTGGAGGTAGTTCAGGAGTAAGAGAGTGAACAAAACCAGTCCTTAAGCAGTACGCTTCGAGCCAACTTGAGGATTTATCTACTCTCATTGAAAGTCCCCCTCCTAATGTTGAAATGATGGAGCCTGGGGCCACCATCCTCTACCTATCATCATTCATGAGATCCACGGTGGGAACTCCCTCTGAGACTTCCCCTTCTGTTTAACTCGACCTCCCTTCACTGATCACCCTCAGCTCAACATCAGTGGATCCATTATCTACTTGTCCTTCCATCACCCCCCGTGACGATGTGCATGTGAACCTGTCTTCTCATGATGGTGAGTCAGGTAGCTTCGCTGCGTCATGTGGTCTCCCTTTTGCCAGTCACCCCATCTTCTCCTGTGATGATGACATCATGGAGGTCGTTTCCACCCCTGACTTCATCTTCCTCTCCCATAAGCAGGATGGAACCATCCGTGTCTATGGTGACTTTCACACCTTGATCACAAGCTACCCATAAGGCAGCTCCCACACATCCCCTACCCATCGGTGTGCGGGTGGTAGACATCTTACCCAATGCACTCCATCTTGCAGTGTTTGTTCGATTTCTACCTTGCATTCAAGTTGCCGACATTGTTCATCATCATCTCATTTTTTGTCTTGTGGCACCTTTCAGATGGACCCCCCATCCACACCTTATATCGGTTATGCCGATGGTGCAAGTTGCTACTCCCGGAATCTAGCCTCGGTAGGTTGGGCAATTTTTACCCCCTCACATTTGCTTTTTCTCTCGAATGGTGTATGCATCAGTACTGCCACCAATAACCAAGCTGAATATGATGCAATACAAGGTTTATTAGCTGATTCTCTTTCCCATTGCATCCTCCACCTTCATGCTCTTTAAGATTCCTTGCTTCTTGTCATGCAATTGAATGGTGTCTATCGTGTGCATAATCCAATACATTTTAGAAGATATTTACGAGTGAAGCTTTTGATGTGTGAATTTGAAATCATTACATTCATTCATGTACCTAGAGCACAAAATCACTATGTGGATAGAAATGAAAACAATATTCTATATTGGCACTTAGCACACGCATTTAACAAAATACAATAACATAAAATCATCAAAACGATGTATATCCATTATATGTGTCATATAAAATGTTTTAAATTCCATTAACTCTAATACATATGACATGCCCATAGCATCTTACAAAAACTCAAAACTAGGGCACCACATGCCCCTACACCTAATCACTATCTAGAGGATCCTGAGCCAATGGCTCTGCTCCTACAGCTCGTATATCACGCATCCCTTGTCCGGCCATCGCCATGCACCGCATGACCCCTTGCCACTTCGAGGGTAGACCAATATATGGCTCTATGTACTAGTCATCCAAATATTTCCAGCCGCACTCTGAAACATCGGTCAGAATCCTCTCACATCTACAATGGATGTCCTCTAGGAGGGCCACTACATCTTCATTTTTTGGTTCTCTCTATCCACTAGGTCTTGCAGCTCCTGATACTGCAGGTCGTCCCATGTACCTGGCCAGTTTTACCGGTGTTGTATTTGCATACCAAAAGTGAATGAATTAGTACCATATAAAATATTCTAAAACTTTAAAATGAACATAAAATATTAGCAACTTGTCACTTACCATCGGGCTCCCATACTCAACCAGGCGACAGTGGAAAGTCTGGGTCCCCATGATAACTCATCCCACTATAGCGATAGTCGTCTATGTACAGTGTCATCTGAACCCAATGAGCGAAAAACTTGGGTCAAAAAACCCATCTGACTGCCCCACCTCCCCCTCTGCATAATATCTGCCCCCATCATTACATCCTGGGCTCTCTCGAGTCCCCATCATGGATCTGTATGCAAGGTTGAAGTGTCGAGATCTTCTCAAAGAAGAGCGAGCACAACACTGTGCCATATGCATAGTCATCGTTCACTTACCGCTTGCATAGTGATAGCTGTTGTTTAAATGACAACAAAATAATTTGGGCCCACCCATAGTAGGTCATACTCAACACACTCTCAAAAAGCATCATTTGACCCCCAGTGATGTGGTGGAGTGTCTGGTTTCCCAGGATCCACAACACCACTGCGGCCCCAACACGGGTCTCTAGCCTCTCTAGATCCCCAATCGATATCCATATCCCCTTGACCTGGAGACCTGGTCGACAATGGCACTCTATAAACTCCATGATGTTCCACCCTCGCAGTAGCAATGGCTATGTATTCCCCATCATCCCAAGTGGTGGGAGACCAGTCATGAAATATATGTCCTGTACCGTTAACTCGATCTAGTGCCCTTGCACTTTAAAGACCTCATGGTTTGGATCCCAATAACTGACAATATGCACTAACAAGGGCTCTCTAGCTCTCATCAAAGAGTTCTCCATAAACTTCAGGACCCAAAACCTGGCTAATGCAGTACAGACACCATGATCCTCTCATATCTCCAACCGTAATGTGTCCAGGTATCTCTCTATCCAGTTGATCCTCAATTCTACCATATTTTCACAACACCATCATATTTGTCAGTGTACAGAAAGGAAAGACTGCTTTCAAGCATAAAATCCTAGCTGTCAACTAAGAAACAACACTATGATACGCCTCTCTGTTAGATTTCACTTTCAGGCAAAATCTTGGGACAGGTCACAGGTTTTTGCCCAAAACCTGCTACCGAGGTCACAGATATTGCCAAAAAAGTGCGACCTAGCCGTGAAGCAGAGAAGGGGTTTGTTCCTGAGCTCTTGGAACCTAAAATGAACTTTCAATCCACTGAAATGAAAGAGTAGGGTTAGCCCTCTTACCTGCAATTGACGGATCTTCATTCAAACGGTCGGTTTGTCCGCTACGATTGCCGCAAGATTTAGGGTCTTTTCTCTTCTCTACATTCACCATAGCTACACTTGCAAATGAGTGAATTTGGAGGGGAAATGCCTTATTAAAAGAAAAACCCCAGACTTTTATTTCACCCACCGTGGCCAAACCGTAGGTCAATTTGACAAATTGTCCATACCGTTGGAATGCTCTCACCGAGCTCTAAAATGGGTATATGTTAGTTTTTTTTTTTTTTAATACTTCACCAGGACACATCTTTTCCAAGAAGGGTCACTTAACCACTCCTAAAAATCAAATTTATTCACTTGAAACACTTTTACTTGGGGCACCACTTAGCCTTAATACTTGTGCATGCTCATTTTGAATTTCGTCATGAGTACCCACCTTGTACTAAATTTTTTATGATCCCCACTGGGCCTATTCTATCTGGCAGCATCATCGAGTCATCCTTGTTTATACCATCTAAGTTCAGTCATCATCGCATTCATGGAGTCTATCCTGAGTCCCTTTGTATCCCGTCATAGTCCTCCATCCTTCATGGCTTTTTCCTTCTCTCATGTCGCACACTTTGGCCTTCAGTCATATTTTCCCCTATCCCCTTTGATGTTGTGTCCGTTGCTCCCAGGTCAGCCATGCCCTTCATGCTCTAACAATGGAATTCGTCAGCCCACTACTCAGTATCCCCATTCCACCATCATCCTTGGTGTCAGTTTATCAGTCACTCTACTATTATCTCGGGTGCCTTAGTTGAGGACCCTTCATTGCCTCACCTATGGTGGACCTCCTTCTGTCGACATCATATCATTCATTCCAGAAGACAGGTCTAGAGGGCAGTGTACCTTGGTTCTAGCTTCCACTCTTCTTTGGTGCCTCGAATCAGGTAAAGGGAATCTTTATTTCCCTTTGACTTGATTTTTTATCAGCTCCAGCTCCTTACAACATGATTGATATCCGTATACTCGATGGTTCAGTGATGTAGTAGATTGTACCGGTGATTCCCGGGTATGTGTGAGATGTTTCAGGCCTCATGAGGGGGTGGTCCTTCAGGTAGCCCCCAACATGCCTATATGACCTTTCTATTACATACTTGGATGCAGCTCCATAGATTTGATGGTGTCGGCCTCATCCGCTTGCATCGCCTCTTTAGTTTGCATGTATCACTTACATTTTCAGAGCCCTCTCTTGTTTTATAGGGCATTTTTGGTTGTAATTATATCTCAAGTACTTAGATATTATTGTATAATTCCTGGCTGTTATCATAGGCACAATATGTATGTGGGATTCATTATCATGATTTTATCTGGCTGTAATATCCCAAATTGGGAACAGTTACACTATTGGGAATAATTTGAGTTATTACCAATGTGGAGCTTCAAAAAATCATGAGCATGGCTCTGTAGAGCAGCTCATTAGATGTAAATTAATATCACACCAGTAGATGAAATAACCTCAGCAACAAGATGGCCTATATTCTCTTTCCCGGGTGGGGAAATGTAGCAATACATGGCATAAAACAATTTCCTTCAGAAAATAATGCTATGCAAGTGAGAAATGGGACTTGGATACCTTAGAAGACATGGTATAAAACTCACATGCAGAATTTTAGGTGAAAAAAATCACTCTAGCTCATATAAACAGATCTCCCAAGTATATGCAGCTAAAATAAGCCAAAACCCCATAGCCTAACTTATGCAGCAACTACTGAAGCAAGGACTACGTTATTCTAATGAGGGTTTCTACAGTAAATGATGAAAGAAGTATGATATATATTTTACATTAATCACACAGCAAGGGAATGAATTTTTAATCACTTATAGAGTAGAAACAAGACTCCCGGCAAAGATCCCCAGCAAAAATGCATGTATAAAAGCAACACTGTAGAAAATAACGCAGTTGCTGCAACTCTATATTAATCTTGAATGAATAAATCATATAGTGACTGAATAATATAGAAATATGGCCAAAGGCCTTCTTATTAGATCTCCTGGAGGGAAATGAACACCTCCTCCTCAAGGTCTAGCATACAATCAAAGGGTGCAACCCTGCTGCTGCTGCCCCTGCATAAAAAACGCAGTTTTCTGAAGGAGACTATGTTGTGGCTGAATTTGGATGAATGGCACCAATCAAAATACTGAAATGAAGCTAAAATCACTCCCCTTTGATCCCTTAAGAAAGCTGATCGAAAGAGAGGATGGAATTCCCACACATGAATTCCTTGCACTAAGCAGTGCAGCAACTCCGGCTAAACAAATGAAGCATGCAAGTGGTCTCAAGACTAAAATAGTTGAATACATGAATGAATTCCCTTTGATTCTATGCCTTCCTTTTATCTTTGGTGAGCCTCTTCACCCTATACCCTACACAATGTTGAGGTGACTTCTTCATGAAGCTTCCTCTTTCAAAACTGCATTTCCCTGGCTAGCTTCCCTCCTCTTTGTGACAGTGCTGTTGACTTGGTCAACTATAACCAATCCACCTACAATGCCTTTGTTCACACCAAGGGATATTCAATCCAGTTCTCATATGTGTGTCTACGATGATCCTTGTTCACATTGAGCTAGTTTACTTGAGTGTTTCCTTCCTCCTCAAGAATGCATGTTGACTTAGTCAAACTTGACTATGTCCCCATCTAATTTGTCCTTGTTCACACTTGGAAGTGTAAAAATAGCTCCTAAGGTGATATCCTTCCTTAATAAGGTGGAATTTATTCATAATTTTATTGTTCATGGGCCTCCTTACCCATTTATTCCTCTCCTAGGTGAAAGTAGCAAAATCTAATATTCCAAATTGTTGTGTGCAAATTTTGGAATATTACAGTCCTCCCCTCCCAAATGTTGCTTGACCTCAAGCAATTGCAAGGATAAGACTGAAAAGAATCCTCTTCTCCCCTGTAGCAACCTCATAAGATGGAAACCTCCAAAGGTAAAGGTGTTACATCATCATCATATCTCCAAGTTGCCCCTCCCAAGTGTGTAAGCTATCTAAATAGCTGACATTATGTGACTGTAGAACATCCATGGAAGCAAAAATGGGTTGTTTGAAGATCCTCTTAGAGCATGAGGGCTGATATATATTGGGACTCATCATCCCCATTTGAATCTCTCCTCCCCAAGCTATCAACCAAACAAAATGAGCCACCCTCCAAAATGGTAACTCATCCAAATCATCCTCCGCCTGAAGCTCCGACAAGGTAGGTGGGATGGAATTTTGAACATGGTAGAAATAGTAGCCTACCCCACGCTGCTTTCCTCTCCACTTAAGATGAGTGTTAATTTTATGATCTTGGGCTGCAATGATGTTGCCCTCCAATGGAAAGAAGGAAACTAGACCCCCAAATGTCCCTCTCCCAGCGCTGTGCATCAATTTGGCCCATACCATCTCATCCATTATGGACAATAAATCATCATCATATGGCCCCCCATTCATCTCATGGCCTTCCTCATAAAGAAACAAATGTTTTTCTATAGAGGCCATGTCTCTTCCCATGCTCCCCTTAGAGAATGTAATGCAGAAAGTGTGGGGATGCTCCTCCACCAAGAACACATCCACTCTATCTGTTCCGCCTCCAATCATGCCCCTCATATAGGAAATAATAACATCAGCACATATGATCATGATCAACATCATAATGATAGAAATACTGAAGTTTCTTTGTAGTGCTGGAAGGTACCAATAGTCTCCCAAGTGGTCACAGCATAGTCTTCCCCACTACAGCTTCAGACAATGGTATGGCAAGTTGTCTCTTGAAAAATGGCTAGTTGTGTAAGTCACCTCATCTACCAGCAAGTAGTAAATGGCTGAGTGCATCAACTAAGCATACAAGGAGTAACCAAACACTTGCCCCAAATAATATAGTAGATGGTTGTCTCCATCATGATAGTTGGCCACAAATAGACCATGGAGCCTAAAGAAAATCTTGCCCCATTGTAGAGAAATGCACTGCAATGAAAAGGTAAGAGCATGAAAATATTATATGGAACAACCAATAAATTCATAAACAAAAGTCTTAACATGTAATGAAGACAATATGGTCACAAGATCCATAAATGGATCCTCCGTAGTGGCATGCCATACCCATATGAAGAGGAATGAACCACATGCTACATGAAAATCCTCCTTCTCATGCTTGGAAATCCAAGTCAAGGAGGGCAAACCACAATAACCAATGATTCCATCCACCACTCTACCAATCTCACCTCCTCTATTCCCACTAAGTGCATCAAATATGAAGTGATCCTGGGAACACCTCATCAACAAGCTCCTGCTCCAAATTGACAGCGATGCTGGCCTATGCAAATAGGCTCCTGCCAACTCATAAATCTATTCTTTGAAATGATCAATGTCAAATACTCCTCCCATAATGTTGCCATCTCCTCCCATTGTAACATCATGAAAAATGTGAGAGAAACTCTGTCCTTGCTCTCTCTCAAACCTCCAAAGCAACGAATTTCTTTGCTGCCTCATCATACCTCCATCATACAACTGATGCAGTGAAAAAAAATTGACCATATCATCATAATGCATCCACACTCATTTCTGCCCCATGATGCAATTACTCTACCAAGTATCCTCCTCCCTCATACCCTTAGAAGAAGGATATGCCACATGATGGCCAAACTCTCTCAAGAGTAGCCAATGCAGTCTTTCCTCTTGCTGCCCGGTATCATAGAGTTGCAAGTAACTTTCGAGCTTCTTGCTCTCTATCCACATCCACCTATCCATCGATGGATGCCTCCGATCATTTTCCATCTTGGCACTCCTCCAAAAGAGGCTACCATCCTCCCATATCAGATTTTTATCCTTGCAATTCATGGGAGGCTGAAATGAAACTCCTTGGAGTCTTTCAAGAAAATATCTTTCATCAATGATTATCTTGAACCCATAAGGATCCAAGTGGCTTGAAGGCAAAGCCTCCTTGCTGCTACTTCTTGATAGCGTTGTAACCCTCCTCCAAGGTGTTTTGGCTATCTCATGTCTCAACTCCCGGATGAACATTTGGTTCTGCATGAATTTGTTTAGATCAAAGTTCACTTCATCCTCCAATAATTCATACTCCAACCTCAATGGTTGTGTGTAACTCATCAAGGACCCATGAGAATGATGGTTCCTTTGTTTCTTGAACCATTCAAGGTTGCACAGCACAGTGCAATCTTGCTGCTCTAACTTAGCAACAATGTTTGATCCTGGGCCATGTGAAAGAATATTTCGACCATTCTTAGGAAGATTTTTTACAATAAGTAAAAATGGAAACCTTCCCATACCTTGGTGAGATGTGGGAATTTCTTGTAGAGTTGCAAAGGCTCCCCCTCCAATGTACTGGTTTCCCGAACTGCTGATGTAGAAAGCTGCTCTTCCAAGGCTATGACAGTGCTGGTACTTATCTCTTCCCATGGTAGTGTGGACCCTCTCTCCTCTGATCTCTTTTCATAAAAATTTCTGATCAGATCTTGAGTGAACTCAGGAAAAGAAGTCACTCTTGTGTGGCTTAAGTGATTGCACCACCAAGTATTGGTTTCACCCTCCAGGTGCAGCGCTGCAATTTCTGTTATCTCCCTCTCTTCCAATGGATGTAGTAGGAAGAATGCCTCAAGCTTCCTTTCCCAAGATCTTGCTGTAGTTGACCTATAAAATTTAGACAATAGGAATCTATTGCCTTTGATCTCTCCTTTGCTGCAAGGTCTTCTCTCTTCTCTCAGTTCAATAAACTAAGGAAAATCTAGGGTCTCTTTGAAAGCCCTAGGTTGGCACTTGTATTCTGCCAAATATTCACTCAGGATTTCATGCTCTAACTAGTCCCCTTTCTCTCTAATTCCTCTATGAGAATAGGAAGTGCATGCATCTTCTTCTGCTTCTTGAAAACTTCTAGAGGTCTCACTACAACTTTCTCCTCCTTGAAGCCCTCTTGGAGTTTCAATGCATTTCTCTTCTTCTTTCTTTTTGGATTTGAAAATGGATAAGAGTAAGCTCATCCTCTCCATAATTTTTTTCTCCTCTCCTTCTTATCTTCTGATTGGATCTTAAATCCACAGGCTGAGCCAAGATGGAGGCTTTGATACCACTGTAATATCCCAAATTGGGAACAGCTACACTATTGGGAATAATTTGAGTTATTACCAATGTGGAGTTTCAGAAAATCATGAGCATGGATCTGTAGAGCAGCTCATTAGATGTAAATTAAAATCACACCATCAAATGAAATAACCTCAGCAACAAGATGGCCTATATTCTCTTTCTCGGGTGGGGAAATGCAGCAATACAGGGCATAAAATAGTTTCCTTCAGAAAATAATGCTATGAAAGTGAGAAATGGAACTTGGATCCCTTAGAATACATGGTATAGAACTCACATGAAATATTAGAGGTAAAATAAATCACTCTAGCTCATATAAACAGATCTCCCAAGTCTATGCAGCTAAAATAAGCCAAAACCCCATAGCCTAACTTATGCAGCAACTAATGAAGCAAGGACTGCATTATCCTAATGAGGGTTTCTATATTAAATGATGAAAGAAGTCTGATATAGAGTTTACATTAATCACACAGCAAGGGAATGGATGTTTAATCAATTATACAGTAGAAACAAGACTCCCGGCAAAGATCCCCAACAAAAATGCATGTATAAAAGCAACACTGCAGAAAATAACGGAGTTTCTACAACTCTGTATTAATCCTGAATGAATAAATCATAAAATGGCTGAATAATATAGAAATATGGCCAAAGGCCTTCTTATTAGATCTCCCAGATGGAAATGAACACCTCATCCTCAAGGTCTAGCATACAATCAAAGGGTACAACCCTGCTGCTGCTGCCCCTGCATAAAAAATGCAGTTTTCTGAAGGAGGCTGTGCTGTGGATTAATGTGGATGAATTTCCCCAAGAAAAATACTAAAATTAATCTCAAATCACTCCCCTTTGATCCCTTAAGCCATCTGATCCAAAGAGGGGATGGAATTCCCACACAGGAATTCCTTGCACTAAGTAGTGCAGCAACTCTATCTAAAGAGCTGAAGCATGCAAGTGGTCTCAAGACCAAAATATCTAAATACATGAATGAATTCCCTTTGATGCTATGCCTTCCTTTTATCTTTGGTGAGCCTCCTCACCCTGGACCCCACACAATGTCGAGGTGACTTCTTCATGAAGCTTCCTCTTTCAAAATTGCGCTGCCCTAGCTAGCTTCCCTCCTCTTTGTGACAGCGTTGTTCACTTGGTCAACTATAACCAATCCACCTACAATGCCTCTGTTCACACCAAGGGATCTTCAATCTTGTTCTCATATGTGTGTCTAGGCTGATCCTTGTTCACATTGAGCTAGTTTACTTGAGTGTTCCCTTCCTCCTCAAGAATGCATGTTGACTTAGTCAAACTTGACTATGTCCCCATCTAATTTGTCCTTGTTCACACTTGGAAGTGTAAAAACAGCTCCTAAGGTGATCTCCTTCATTACTAAGGTGGACTTTATTCATTGTTTTATTGTTCATGGGCATCCTTACCCATTTATTCCTCTCCTATGTGAAAGTAGCAAAATCTAATATTCCAAATTGTTGTGTGCAAATTTTGGAATATTACACTGGCTCATGTTCATGCCAGCATGTACTATATATTTCAATCCCTTGATTACTGGACACAATATTATTTTTACTTTGTCTCGACGAGCATAGGTATGCCTCCCCCGCCTCTTGTAGCACAGGTACTCACTCATAAAAGAGACATGTCGCACCTGTAAGTCTCGCCTCCTCAGGGTCTTGTCCTCTAGCACTTTGGTCTACCTTATATTTCTCTCTCTGTGCCTTCCCCTTCGGTGTCTAGTGATTGAGTTCTTACAATGTACTTCGGTCATACGATTAGCTCCTAATGCTCGCATGTTGGGGGGGAAATATGTTACACCAATTTTTGGTCATCTAACCTGTTACTATTAGATGGACCAAGGTACACCATGTAAGACAAATTTTACCCTAAGTAAAATTGCTTTCACTATGAAAAATAACTTAGTAATCCTTAATTTATTAAGTTATTTATGGTCTAAACAGGAAACCCCATGAGGAATAATTGAATAAATCCTTATTTTTTTTATTTTCCTCAAAGAATAATTAGTTAAACAGCAGTTTAATTAATATTCCTAGTCATATTTAACCCAGAACAAGAAAATTAATGAGATAAATCATTATTTATCTTATTATTTTCTAGGAATAATTATTTAAACATTATTTAAATAATATTCCTTGTTAAATTTGACTAAATCATTTATAAATAATTGAATATTTATTTAATTATTACTCAACCAATCCTTAAAATAATAAATTATTTATTTATTTATTTATTATTTACAAATAAAAGGATTTGACCAAATTCAAATTCTTTCTCCCTCCAACAAATATAATAAAATATTCCATAAAAGTTGGATCTAGATTTGGTTAATGATATTTTAATTATGCACCAATATCTAGACTAACTCAATATTTTGTTATAAATAGAAGAGTTTTTCCATTCAATCACTACATTTTGTTGCCTAAAGATCACTCTAGATCTATACTTTTGGTTTGACTTTGATCCTCCATCATTATCATATTTTTCTATCTTTTTGCTTGTGTGTAACATTCCTACTTAGCCCAAGCTAAGAGGAATATTCAATTTTGTTTCATTTTCTATTGATTGAATAAATGAATCAAGGAGGACATGTAAAACTCCTAAAAACAATGAATAAATTCATGCCTATGTGAACAGAGACAAATCTGGGCCATATAAAATAAACATTTGTAGGTGTGGATGGGTTTGAACTATGAGACTGGGTCAACCTTGACCAAATCCACATCGCAGTCTAGATTCAATGTACCTCATGGATGCACAATGTAGTTCTAGATGGAGGCTCCAAATGTGAAAGGAGCTAATTCATTGAAGTGGTTTAGGGTTTGACAAGGCTTTTATCTTATAAAAGGAAAAGGACAGCAGCATGAGAGGCTTGTTGATGATAATCATTTTCTGCATATATTTTCTGGTTAGACGTATATCATTCTCTTGATGTTTAGCTGAGAATAATGTTGTTTAGCATTGGGTGTTCCTAAGCGGGAATCCCACCTCCTTCCTAGAGAAGCTCTTGGAGGAGATTTTTTTGTCTTTTCCACTATCTGGAAAGTGGCCAAGCTTCATCTTACACCTATAGCGCTGGTCTTGTTTAGGATTGGGTTTTCCTTGTGAGCTGTAGCAAGTGGAGGATAGATCTCTTCAGATCTATGCAGCTCTAGCACCCCTTCTCACTGGGAAAGTCATCTATCCCTTTGACAAGAGTGTTCTAGACCTTGGGAGCTTCATATCCAAATCTTGGCATCAGTTCAAAGTGTACTCAGAGTCTACAGTGCAGTCCCTTTTGCAGTAGCAGAGTTGTAGGGTGTTTTGGCATCAACTTCGAGGAGAGATCTCTAGTGATTGGAACCTTCCTTTCACTGTGGTGATCCATGTATTGGCCATCCAATCCATCTTTATTTCAGATATGATCTTTTGTACATTTTATACTTCAGAATTTTCTGAATATTACTGTAGATCTGTAACTTAGATCTCAGATCTACTCTTGTACTTTCATGTTTTTCTGAGATCCCCAAGGGGAATGTATAAAGGAGCCTTTCTTGTATACAGATCTGAATTAGATCCATATTTTTGTGTACAGTTATGATATAGATATGAGTTATAATATACTGTTGCTTCAACCCCTTTAAAATAACACTATCAAGGTTATGCAAACTTTTCTTGTGGTTGCAGCACCTCATTTCTGAGGGTTTCTTCTTGTAAATCCTTCTCCTTTCTGTTATACATTGGATGAGCTGCTGTATAAAGTTATTTTGCTGATGTATAGCTGAAAAATGAGCCTCCATATTGATCTCCTACAAGTATTGGTCTAACTACGTTATTTTCCAACAGTGTTGTTTTTGTATTGCTACAGTCCCCTCTTTGGGCATTTTCGAGCTGCACTAGGTGTGGGGAGGCCTATTTAACCCACCTAGGAGGATTTTTTTTTGAATACATATTGGATTGACGTCTTAGATTGTCATATATAAGGGATCCAAGTGCTATTTTCCAATCCTGTAGCATCCATTCCTAAAAAATGCATTTTTCAGGCATGCCTTGCTAGCAGTCCCGATTTTGGGATATTACATTATGAGCTCCCTTTGAGTTCCATTTTTGTCTGGGTTTTCTACACCATCAAGGGAGAGAGATCTTAGATCTGAAGCCATGAGGATATACAATAACCCATCCCATTATGGGGGACTGGTAACATCTTTCTATGTTCCCTTCCGAGGTGTTATAAATATAAAAAGTCTTTAAAAATATTCTTGTCTTGTCTATTAGATGCATGGAGCAACTCTTGTTTTTATTTACTGCTTAATTTCTTTTATTGCATAGATCTATATTTTGTATCATTTATCTTGGTCAACTAACTACATATCTAAAGAAATTAGTAGCCATCTTTGATGTTAGGGTTGTTTTTATGCACAGCTAAAGCGAGCTTTTTTCGTACACTTGCGATTAGAATTCACACGAACATGGTCTTTATGGAAGAATACCTTGCGATAGATTCAAATGTTTCTTCATAATCTATCCCATCGATATGTGAGAAGCCCTAGGTGACAAATTTGACCTTGTATTTCTCAACACTCCCATCAGCAACTTTCTTTACCTTGTAGATCCATCTTGAACCTACCACTGATTTATCAAGTGGCCTTGGAACAATTTCCCAAGCACTGTTTTAGACAATGGGGTCATACTCCTCCACCATTGCATCTACCCATGTGGGATCCTGCACTGCTTCCTGAAAGGAAGATGGCTCATTCACAATACATTTTCTCATGAGAGCCATGTATCCAGTAAATCAGTCAAGATATTGTCTTTGTGTGTGTTGTGAAGTAGGGGCTCCTACATTCTGTGCAGCATCAAGTCTTAAACTATCATCTTATGTGGTATGACTTCTGCCAGTTCTGATGGTTAGCTTAGCGTGAGTGGAATCCTCCACTCCATGAACCTCCTCCTATCTCTGGTCCACATCTAGAGACTCATCTTTGGGAACCAAAAGTTCCTCCTCTACATGCAATTCGAGCTCCCTCTCAAGCGACAATCGCATGGCTTTCCTTTCATCAAATTTTATATCCCGTCACACCACAGTCATTCGATTGTTTGGAAAATACACACGATAATTATGGGGTGTTTTTGTGTACCCCAAAAATATCCCAACTTTAGTAGTCAGCTCCATCTCATTTCTCACATCCTTGGTCACATGCACATAAATAGATGAGCCAAAAATATTGAAGTGTGAAACATCTAGTTTCTTACTAGTGAAATCTTCTTCAGGAGTACCCATGCCAAGTACTCTATGAGGACAACGGTTTTGCACATAACTGCAGTGTTGCATGCTTCCAACCACAAATGAATTGGTAGGCCCTAATCATGAAAAATTGCTCGTGCTCCACCCATGATCATTCTATTCTTCCTCTCTGCGACCCCATTTTCTTGTGGGTTATGAGGCGATATGAGTTATATTTGAATTCCTTCTTTTCTATAGAAGTTATTGAATTCATTAGAGATGTATTCTCCACCATTGATGCTCCTTAGGGCCTTCACTTGTTTCCCCGACCCTTTCTCCACCAATTCCTTTAACTCACAGAACTTTGAGAATGTTTGATCCTTCTTTTGCATGAATAAGATCCAACATTTACGGGAAAATTCATCAAAAAAAATAACATAGTACTTATGTTTTGTTGTTGAAGCAATTGAGAATGGTCCACACCCGTCTGTGTGAGCTCTCTCAAGGATCCCCGAAGCACGGTTCTCCTTTTTATGAAATGTGGATTTTACATACTTCCTTATGGTGAAACCCTTGCACTGATCTAACTGTGCAAGTGTTCCCATTGGAAGTCTAGTATATATTTGCTGCATGACTTTCAAGGCTCCATGATGAAGATGGCCCAATCGCTTGTGCCATAATTCACCCTCATCTTGGCTCACCACTTTTTCTGCCTTGCCCATCATGGAAGTGTAGCCATCTAGCTCCATCTTGTAGAGATTCTTAACTCAAATCCCTGTAATCTTGGCTTCACCCATTGTTTTATGTCACAAGAAAGCTTTTCCATTACTGAAAATAACGTCATAGCCTCTATCCTCCAACATTGCGACTGAGACCAAGTTTTTCTTCAGACCTGGAACATGCATAACATATTTCAATTGAAATGGTTTACCTAACTCCCTCTGAAATATAATGGTACCAATGCCATTCGCACTGTATCATCCATAGTTTCCCATCTCTATATGAATTTGGAGATCTTTCTCCTCCAAGTCACTAAAAAAATCCTTATCTCCCGTCATGTGGAAGGAAGCACCACTAGCCAAATACCACACTAATCCCAATGCACTTGAAACCATGCATGTGATCAAAGATAATTTAAGCTCAAATTGTGAGGCAAGGGCCTCACCAACAACAGCTCCAACAACCTTCTTGTTCTTCCTCTTTTGTGGTCAGTTAGTAGCGAGATGCCCATGTTCGTGACAATGAAAACACTTCACATTGGAAAAATCCAGCTTCTTACCATTAGACTTAGATTTAGAATGGAATTTCTTCCCCTTCCCCTTCCTTTCCTTGGCAGCCAAAGCACAATCCTCTTCATCATCATTCTTTGATGAAGAGCCATCTCTATTGTTCCGCTTGAACTCCTCCTACACTAGATTAGACAACAGTCGTTCCCAATCTGGAATTTTTTCCTGTCCATTGACAGAGTCCTCATAAATGTGCCAACTCTTAGGAAGTCCGAAGAGAGCCAATCTCACCAAATCATCATCAACAACAGTTATTCCCACACTCCCCAGTTCATCCCGACATTGGACAAACTTTGTGAGATACTTTGGAATGTTATCACCCTTTTCCATCTTGATCTTCCTAAGCTTATCTTTGAGCACCAATTTCCTATAGCTGCTACTGCTTTGGAAAATATCCGTCAAAGCCTTCCCCATAGAATATGGTGTGGCTTTCCAATGAAGGCTTGATACAATGTGGTCTCGTACTCCTTCCAACAGGATCCTCCTCGCCTTTGCCACTTTATTTTTCCATGCATCAAGTAATGTTGCATTTGTCGAAGTAGGCTTAGGAACATCATTGTCAATGAATTCCTTCAAGCCATTATCTTCAAGCACCACCTCCATCTTGTCCTTCCAAGAAATGTAGTTCGAGCTACCTTTGAGTGCATACTCTAACCTCAAGCCATTGAAAGCCATTTCGATGTTAAATGAGTTGTAGCACCAAGAAAGTATTTCTTTAAATTCGAATTCTTTCCACCAAAAAACTCAGCTCTTGCTTCACAATTGCAATTTTATGTGCTTCGATACCATGTAGCAATTTAATACAAAATATGTATTGCCTATATTCTCCTAATCTAACAATTATATGCCATTTTTAACTACAGAATCACTTCTACAAAATCTTTGCATAATTTGAACAACAATCGCCAATCACAATATCCTGAAGAAAGATCAATCACACATAACATGGATAATTTACTGGGAAAGAATAAAGCTAAAAACCCCACTATCTTCTATTATGTATTATACCATGGATCGTGAAACAATTATATACAAAGCTCCAATCCAAGAGCTCTTAGTACAATAGCTAATTGTCTCACACTGTCATACAAAAATTGGCAAGTTCCTTAGCCAAATTACTGCCTCCACACAACCTGCCTCTACTACGCAATCCCAGGTGATAGAAATCCCTGAAAGAATGGAATCCTTCTTGCCTTGACTACACAATCCTCATTGACACATCCAATGTGTGTGTGGTTGCATGTGTGCAACCGATAATTTCACAACTAATAGTCAATCTATCCCTTTCACCTACATCTCAACTGGATCTCCACTGGATTTGAGATGCATGTAGTTAATGTTAGCCACCTATAAATTTTTTTTCAAGAAAATAGGTGGCTAAATATGTTCTGAGTCTTTAAGAGAAACATTTCCCTTGAAAATATTTCATCCTTGAAGCCTCCATGTGTCTTTTTCCCTTTGAAGAAATCTCCACTATTGTTTCCATCTGATAAACCTCCCTGTTTGTGAAAGAAAATGCTCAAAAAGGCCTCCATTTACCCTATTTCATATCCTCACAAAACCTCCATTTTTCACCACTTTTCCCCCTTTTCAAATCTCACAAAATCCCCTCCTTAATCCTCCATCTCATCCTAAAACCATTTTTAAACCTCATAATATCCTTTGTCTGGTTTAAAAATCCCCTTTGTTGCCTACCAGAACCCCTCATTTGGCCTAAAAATCACTCTTTTGGCCTAAAAACCCTCTATTCTACACTGCAATAGAGTTTAGCCCTGAGGTCTTACACTCTATAGCCCCATTCCTTCATATAACTGCTTCCCGCAACTGGGCGCTAAAAATCCCAAAAAACCCTTTAAAGGGCCTATAAAACCTTTCTCCGCTCCTTTATAATGTTAAGCCCCTGAGGGCTTATTTTTGTTAACACCCCCCCCCCCATATAACCTACGCCCAGGACAAAGCGCTAGCCCTAATCACAAATCACAATCGAAGCTCTTCATTTCTGAATTTTCCTTTGTTCTTCCGCAAATTTCCAATGCGATGAGCCTTTGCCCCATCAACCTCTGCTAAAATCTCAGTCGTTGATCCATTCTAGATCTGACGGCCTAGATCGAATCGCATCGCACCCATCCATCGCAATTTCCCACTGGCGGTGAAATCCTTGATTCAAATCTAATCGTACGATCATAGAATCCAATGGTCATGATTAAACCATTTCTCCGCCCATCACCACTCTCCATTACCCCTCCGATCAAGCATGGACCGTTGATATTCCCTCTAATCCGATGGCTCACACATAATCACACAATCACGAAATATTGATCCCTTGCCTTGACCTCTGCCGATTTGCGATCCCCGATTAGACCTTAATTGTTCACCCATTCAGATCCAACGGTCGGGATCATCTCCGCAAACCATATAGCTCTTCTTCCATTTGTAAAGCCTTCCACCTCATCGTCGAATCACAGCCGTCCATACCAGATCGAACGGCCACAATTAAACCTGATGATTTAACCTCCTTCCATGCATATTTCCCCATCGGGTTTTCTCCGCACCGTCCGATCAAAATCATAAGATCCAACGGCTAAAGGGACATATCACGTAAATGTAGTGTCTGACAGTTAAAGTTCCAAAATCATGCGATATAGGTGGTTTTGTTTTGCTACGCGTCAAGTAGTGTATGGAATCACGTGATTTTTTCCAATTCCACTTACTGCCTCCGACCCCGCGCGAAAACGTCCTGGTTTTCTGCCTTACCACCTTTTCCCCTCCGCATTGAGTTTCCCTATTTAATCGTTGTCGTTGATTGATATGATCCAACGGCCACGGTTGGATCTCACCCCCACTCATTCTCCATTCATCTTCTCCCTAACAACTCCGATTCAAACAATCTCAGCCATTGTTTAACGAAAACCGATGGTTGCGATATAATTTTAACCCCGCCCATTGTTCATTCATTTCTCCTCCCCAATGACCCTATCAATGAATCTCAACCGACGATTACCTCTGCTAGACCTAATCTAATGGTCCAGAAATGTTTATCACACCAGAACTTCATCAGGCCTGTTCTTCACCATTTTTTCATGATTTTCAATGTTTTCTTCGCTGCAGCCACCATTATTATCACCGCGCCACCATCTCCATGGTCCACCAGAGAACTCTCTTCCACCCCCCCAGATTTCATAACTTTTCGTATTTTGCAGGTCTACAGATGATAAAAAGCACTCTCTGTTTCACAGTCACTATCATGGTGACTGAGGAGCACAGGAAGACATTATTCAGAGCCAGAAGAAACAGAGAAAGGCACCAGAGAGGGTTCAGAGAATTTTTTAATTAATGATTAGCGTGGTTAACTATGATTAAAACCCTCTTGTGCCTCCAAAACCTGTATATGCACCAAAAAAAGATAGAAGAAGTAGAAAGGAGTGTCAGAGGACAGATTGAGGAATTTAAGGCTCCTTATTGAATATTTAATGCTTGTAATCCAATGTTTAAAGCTTAAAGGACACATATGAAGACCATGAAGATGATTAAGAAGCTTGATAAAGCCTAAAGCACATGAAACAAGCCATATCTGTGTTTTAATGTCAGCAGAACACTTTTTCTCCAGAAAGTACCAACCATATGTCTTCCTCCATCCTCCATCAAACACCAGATCAATTATTACACTGATAGAGGCTTTAAAAAATATCAAGACAATATTTATGGAAGTATGGGAGACCTTGCAGACTTTCTATCCATGTTACTTATTTCAAAAGGAAAGACAAAGTACCATGTAGCTAGAGTACTTCAAAGAATGCACCTGAAGTCATGGTCAACCTGGCAAGGACTTCTAGGCCAACCTAAAGGGTACCAGACATGTTAATGAAGAGCCATTATGCAGAATGGGCACTCAACCTTCCTCTCCTCTTTCATAATGAATCAATTTAATTTACATCTACTACTACTACTACTCACTCTCCTATAAGAACCCCTGTAAATTACATTGTAAGGGTTGTTGTTGGTTGATAGAGATTTTATCGATTGTTAGAACTGTGATTGGGGGAAGTAGCTTATTAGTTTGTAAATAGTAGGCTGGGAAGAGAAGTTTGGACTGTAAAGAGCCATTGAGCTTAAAGTATGTGACTGGTTTTTCACATCGATTGAACAAGCAAATTTCATAGGATCCTGGTCTATATTACGAGTGATGTTTTCCTTACTATGATTGTCTCATTTCATGTCTTTCACAATGTCCATTATTCTCTAATAAGAATCAGTAATATGGCTTAGGATATACTGCTGCAAAGTACCCTAATTCTTCCTTCTCTTCTTATATTTGATGTTTTCTGCTGATTGTATATCTGATAACAAATTCACCATAATTTAACTAGTCAAAGATTGTTGGTTTGCCCATGCTTACTGATGTATGAATTTAGAGTTTGTTGCTTAGATGTTCTTGTTTAGTTTCCGATGAAAGAATTGGAATACTGGGGATTTAGAGTTAGCCCTGTCCACTAGGGTCCTTTTCCAACAGTTGTCCTTTCTAAGATCCCTTTGAGCTAGTGTCAAAAGCATTGAAGGAAAGTCCTTCTCTGATATTAGGCCTTGCTCTGTGTTTAATCTTAAATTTTTTCTACCTTTAGAAAGTGGTTATGAAGACTGCTGGACTATTTTCCTTTAGAGTATGCTAAAAGCAAGCCTGGATTTAAATTACATCTGACCTGATCTTAAGCTACCCTTTGTGTCTTTATTGAGATTTTCCTCTAAGTATGTCAAAGCAGGTATGGATTTAAATGACATATGACCTGATCTATATACTGCACTTAGGTTTCTTTCGTTTCACCTCACCTCTTAATGTTCCATCCCACCATCTATCTAGAAGATCCTTTGTTATAGATGACTTGCCCTATGAAACCCTTGGATAGTTTTTATGCAAGTAATTCCCTTTCATGACTCCATAGCCCAATGGATTGGCACTTTCTTTGACCTATCTTCCCATGCTGAAACATCCTTCTATTTAGTTCCTTTCCTTCCATTTAACCTTCTTAGTTAATGATCTCCAACCAAACAACCAAACAAACCTAAAACACTTGTGCTTCATACCTAGCCTAATACCTCATTTTGAGCCTCAAAGGTATATCATTCTTTGAATTTATAGAGAGATCCCTCTCTGGATCCAGGAGGGATAGATCCTAGGATCCCAAAGTGGTTTGATGTTGTCTTGTCTTTTGTTCTTGCCAATCTAGCCAAAACATAGGAACCACAACAGTTAATAGTAGTAAATATTCAGTTTCTTGTGAGGCCACTGATTGTGAATTAATTAATAATTAATTCACTTTATCTCTCACTAATGTATCTTCAGTTACAACTAGCACAACAGAGTTTAACTCACTTAACTGAGTTAAACTACTTTACAACTTTCATAACTACACTTCCAACTTTGTTACAACTTCGAATCACTTAGCTACAACTAATTCCACTTGCATGTCCCACCAACCAACCACTTAACTCTAAATTCCTATAGCTAATTGATTTTCCACTTAAGTTAACTATTTCCAAGTGCTCATTGAGAATATATTATTGTTTAATGTCCAAATATTATTAAGGGATAATAAAAGTCGACATGCATCTATAAATAGAACTTTCACATACATCTATAAATAGACCTAATCTATAAATAGAATTTTCTCATGCATCTATAAATAGACATCCACCCAAAAATATCCTGAGGCTGCATCCTAGTGTAGGTGCATAATTTTCACTAGGATCTTCCTATTGAATCTCAACAATAAGGAGGAAAATCTATTTTAAATGCATTGCTACCAATCTTTTCCAAAATTTTAAAAGGGCCATAATGGATTTTATTAATATTTTTAGTTTCCCCTTGCAATATTTCTTTGTTTATATACAACCAAAATTCATCTCCAACCTCGAATTTGCGATCAAAGTGGTGCTTATCATGCCTTGCCTTCTAGCTTCTTTGATGCTTTTCAAGTTGTTCTTGCAGTGTGTGATGTACCAACTGAATTTTCTCAATGAACATCCTTGCCTTATCTATGTAACTATGACCATCTATAGTGACATATTTCTCAAATATGAAGACAAAAGGCGATCTTGGCAAGTATCTAAGATATGCCTCAAATGAAAATGTGTTTGTGGAAGAATACTTTGCCTTGTTGTATGCATGCTTAATGTAATGCAATTGTTCATCCCACAACTTGGGATGTTTGCTGCAATAACCTCTAAGAAGATGAATGAATTTCCTATTAACCACCTTGGTCTAACCATCTATTTGTGGAATAAAGTTTGTACTCTTATTCAACTTTGTGTCCATCATGTCCCACAAATTTGACCAAAAAATCCCAACAAACCGGGAATCTTGATCACTTACAATAGAAGTATGAAGATCAAAATGAACCCATAAATTTTGAAAGAAAATTTGAGTTGCTTGTTTAGCTGTAATTTTTTTGTTACATGGCATAAAAAGACGCATTTATCTGAACCTATCTACCACAACATAAAATTAATTATGACCTTTCCATGACATTGGAAGACCTCCTACAAAATCCATTAATATACTCTCCCAAGGATGTGAAGGAACTGAAAGTGGAGTGTACAATCCAAGTTTCCTATTACTAGGATTACTTATTGCACACAAAGAACATCCTCTAATAAAATAGGATACACTATCAATCATGTATGATTAATAACAATACCTTTGGAGATTCGCTATCATCTTGCCTACACTAAAATTTCCATCAATCAACGAAGTGTGTGCCTCCCTTATGATATTGTTTCTTTATGATTGTGGAATACATAACTTGCCCAAGTGATACAACAAACTTTTATGCACATAATAATCTAACTCTTCAATTTGGTTTCCTTGCCTCAAGCTTTCATACACATCTCGAAAATTACTATCATATGCATATTGTTCAATGTAACTTTCATGCATAACTGAATTGTGATTGAGTATAATAGATGAATTTACAATAGTCCTAGAGATCATATTAGCTACCTTATTGTAGATTCCCTTTTTATACTTAATAACCAAAGGAAATTTTTGTAGAAATCCCATCCATTAGAAATGTATTGATTGCTACAACTTTGAGTGTGATTGTAAGTAATGAAATGACTGATGGTCGGTATGTATAATGGTCTCTTTCCCCATCAAATAGTGCTTCCATTTATTTATACTTTGTACCAATGAATATAACACTTTTTCATAGGTGGGATAGTTAGTCACAGCTCCATTAAAAATTTCAAAATGAAACGAAATAGGCTTACCATGCTGTTGAGAACTTCTCCCATGGCATAATCACTTGCATCTATTTGGATCTCAAATGGTTGTCTAAGATCTAAAAGATCCAATACCGGTGTTGAACTGATATTTTGTTTTAAATAATGAAATGATTTTTTCTGCATATCTCCCCAATGGAAGACTTTCTTGACACTTGTCAATGCATGTAACAAAGCTACAATGAAAGAAAAATTAGCAATGAATCTCCTCCAATATTGTGTTGTCCTAAGAAAGCTTCTTACCTCCATAACTGTATTGGCCTTGGGCCAATTCAGAATGAAATTTTCTTTGGAAGGGTCTATCTTCAACTCACTCCTCCAACAATGTGTCCCAAATACACTAAATAAGTCTTGCCAAACTCACACTTCGACATCTTTAAAAATAACTCCTCCTTTTTCAAGACATCAAGTACCTTGTTCACAAGAAATACATGTTCATCTCTTGATTTGTTGAATATCAAAATATCATCTAAGTAACCAATGACGAAGTCATCTAGAAATGGTATTAAAACATCATTCATAACTCTCATTAAGGTAGCTGGATCATTTGTTAGACCGAATGGCATAACTAGTCACTCAAACAATCCTTGTCTAGTTTTAAATGCAGTTTTCCAAATGTCCTCCTTATCTATTCTAACTTGATGATAACAACTTCGTAAGTCTAGCTTAGTGAAATAATTTGCATACCTTAACTGATCTAGAAAATCATCAATGTGTGGGAGTGGATAGCGATTCTTTACCGTGATCTTATTCAGTGCACGGAAATCTATGCACATCCGCCAAGTCCCATCATTCTTTGGTACCAAAACAATTAGTGAACCACATGGCGAAGTAGATGGGCGTATGATACCTTTGTTTAGAAATTCTTGGAATTTCTTCTTGATTTCCAAAGTCTCCATAATTTACATGAGATACATACCAATGTTTGGAATTGGAACATCCTGTTGCAATTGAATCTCATGTTGAATTCCCCTCTTGGGAGGTAACCCACTTGGTTCCTGAAACATCTCGCCATGATGAATTACCACATCAAACAAATCAGATTATAATTTTTCATCACATCCTTCAAAAGATTCATATTCAACATCATCCTTTTTCTTGATCATGAGAAGAACAAAAGTTTTACTTGCATTAACTAGTCTCATCATCTACCCTGCATTAACTAAAGAAATATTCATATTTTTGCAATGAGCTCTCACAATATACTCCACCCCATCGTTAATAAAATGATATTTGTTATCATGACGATAAAATACCACTTTCTTGTCATACAAATATAGACTTCCCAAGATAATCCTGAAAATGTCAAGTGGAACCATATCTAACTCCACTTCATCAAAAAAGTTTGTAGTAATGGAAAATCGAAATATGCATTTCCTTGTAACCTGTAAATTGGAATTCTTACTATCCAACCCAAAGGGTATGCCTAATGATGTGGTATGGTTTCAAGGTTAAGCTTTTTGACCAAGTCTTCTGAAATCAATTTTACTTGTGACCCAATATCAAAAAATGCATCAATCTTTGTATGATTTGAAATCACCCTTACATGGAACAATTATATCCTTGTGTCTTCATTTGGAGTGTTTTTGTGACAATTTTAGGAAATAGTACTTTCTATGCCTTCTTTTCCCTTCTTTACAATGACTATGATCTTGGTCTCATCACCGGAATCAGATCCAAGATCATGTTGTGTGGTGGCAGTCATCTTTTGTTTCCCCTTATTGTTTGGTTTCTTAGGCCTTAGCTTGGGATGTAATTTCAAACAGTGGGCTTCAACATGCCCTTCTTTGGAAAAATATTTGCATGTAGTTTTCTCCCCTTCTTTCTTAACACTTGCATTCTTCTTTCCCTTCTCTTTTTCCTTACCCTTGAATGACTTCTTCTTATTACCCTCTTCCTGAATGCTCTTTCCCCTTGCTTCAAGATGTGTGGCTTTCACACATACTTCATCTAAATTTATTGGGTTAAACATAAGGATAGTATGTTTCAAATAATAATTTAAACCCCCAATGTATTTCAAGTGTGTGTCTTGGGAATTCAATTTTAATACTAACAACAAAGCCCTCTTTCTAAACTCCTGGGTATACTCTTGAACTGTTTGGCCCTTGAGTTGCCTAAATTTTTTCCAACTCATAATTTCTTTTTGAATATAGGCTAATGGATAAAACTATATTTTAATTGAAGAAATAAATTCAACCCAAGAAATGGATATATTACCATGGATTCACATTTCCTCTTGAGTCTTTGCTTCCTACCAGACTAGTGTTTCTCCTTCTAGCCTCAATGAATCCAACTATAACTTTATTTCGTCCTCTTGTAGATTCTGAATTATGCAGTATACCTCCAATTCACGGATCCAAATGTCCAAATTCTCTGCATTTACCTCACCATTGTACATGGGAAGTTCAAACTTAATTTCCAATTTGGGTAATGGATTTTTTCCTTTTGGGGTTTTTGAATGAATATGGGTGGTTTTTGTGGTGGAAGTGGAAGATGATGCCAATGAAGATGATGAGGATGAGGATGGTGGAGATGGATGTTGTTAGGTCCCCATATTACTAGTGTATTCCCTTATTTTTATTAGTATAGCCCCCTTATTGTTATTTTTGTACCCCTGTAACCCCCATATTGTTATTATTGTTCCCTTACATTATTATTGTTAGGTCAGCTAGGATTATATTGTGACCCCATGGACCCCTACATATAGAAGGAGGTTTTTTCATTTGTATAATCCAAGAATTGTTCATTTATGTAATTTATTGGAGGTTTCCCCCTTGAAGTAGCTGATTTTTAAGGCATTGATCTCTATTTTCTTCTATTTTTGGAGTTGGTTTCATAACATTTGGTATTAGAGCTTTAGATTCTAGGGTTTTGCTACTTCAAACAGGTCATCATGGAATTTTCATTTTAATGTTTTTCTACGAAGGTTCAGAAGCTGAAATTTTTACAGAGAGAATATGAAATCCTGAGGAATGTCTAGTAAAAAGTTTAGATCTTGGTTCACAATATTTTCAGAGATATGTTCTGTGGAAGTTATCATTTTTTTAGGCTCCCGAATTTCACCTAAACAGGTCATCGTGGAAGTTTCACTATAACACTTTTTCTACAAAGTTTCAGAAGCTAAAAATTTTACAGAGCGAAGCAGAAATCTCAAAGCACTTCTTGTAAATATTTCAGATCTTATTTCACAAAATTTTTGGAGCCATGATCTATTGAAGTTAGGGTTTTTTCAGGCTCCTGAATTTCATCTCAAAGAGGTGACCTTGATAGTCTCTCTTTTCTCTCTATGAGCATCGGGGAGAAATTACATGCTTGGCCAAATTGCACGGACTTTAGTTTTCACATATATATATATATATATATATATATATATAGATATATATATATATATATATATATATATATATATATATATATATATATATATATATGTATGTATATGTATATATATTAGAGCTAAAGGAGGAAACAGTGACACGTAGCACATCGTACAAGTTTTCTCTACTGAACCAGTCCAAAATTAGTTCATTGTGGGAGATTGGGCATAAATTTGAATTGAAGAATCCAAATCAAGTCATACATGTGGCATTAGAAATAATATTCATAGGGCTATTGTAGGCCCTAATTTTGGATATTGAAGATCTGAAATCACAGAGATAATTCAGTTTCAATATCGAGCTCCTCAAAATCAAGAAAAAGGTGTGTATTTTTTTCAAATTGCATAAGTCTTGTTTGAAAAATCAGTTTTAAGTGATTCCAAGGGCCTATTGAGCATAGATATCAATGTTGGGTTCTAAAATTCCCCCTAAAAGTAATTTAACACCCATTAAGCCCTCAGAATACTCTACTATGACTCATGAAGATGAAGAATTGCAACATGACCTATCCAAATTACAAGAGAAAGTGCACCAAATTTCGCTCTCACAAAGGGAAAAAAAAATTAAATGGAAGTTTTGAAGAAAGGCGTGGAAGAAAATATGGATTGTTTGAAGAATAATATGGATAGTTTGAAGAAAGGCATGGAAGCTAAGATGGATGGCATGGTATCTGGCATGCAAGCTAAGATGGAAGACATGAAAGACAACATGGAAAACATGAAGAATGATCTAAAAGAAGACATGGAAGGTTTGACAAAGTTGATACAATAAATGTTTCCTAATGGCGAAAAGATAGTAGAGGAAACTCATGATGAGAAAAAATAAATTTTAATCGTGATTTCATAAACTCTAATGTTGGATGGAAGAACCACCATATTCCAAAGAGGGATTTGAGGAAGTTTGATGGCAAGGATCCTGTAACATGGATACTATATATGGAGCAATATTTTGATCTTAATAATGTGAAAAACACACAAAAGGTGCACATTGAAACTTTACATTTAGAACAAAATACATTTGTATGGTATCAATGGATTTTCTCCCGTAAAAAAATTGTCATTTCATCAATTTTTACGGAGGAAATGATAGCACATTATCAGGATACAAAGAGCAACACCTTCTTTAGCCAATTGATAAATCTCAAACAAAAGGGTTCAGTGGTGGAGCACATTGAGGACTTCCAAAAATTGAATATAAGGGTAACTGAAATTCGAGAGGAACACAAGATTGATGTATTCATAGGGACTTTAAAGGATAACATCCAACATGAAGTTCATGTTTGGGAACCTGATTCATTAGACAAGGCATTTATGTTGGCAAGAAAAATTGAATGTAAAATTGTGGCGACAAGAAAGCCTACCACTCACATCTATAAAGATGGAAGTGTTGCTACTCCTAGAATTCCACAACCTATAAGGTTGACACCACAACAATTGGAAGAAAAAAGAGAAAAATGGCTTTGCTACAATTGTGATAGCAAATACATTAAAGGTCATAAGTATGCTGAGAAGAAATTATTTTACATTGATTGTGAAGAGGAGGAAGAAAATGAACAAGAAACTTCAAAAGAAGAGGATATACACCAGGAACCAACCCTAGAAGAAGAAGAAATGAGTCCGACCATATCATGTAATGCATTGGCAGGAATTACCACTCCTCAAACTCTCAATATAGAAGGACATATCAAGAAGAAAAAAGTAATAGTGTTGATTGATTCAGGTAGTACCCATAATTTTATTCATTGTAAGGTAGCCAAGGAATTGAATTGTTTCCTATACCCAGCACCAGAATGTCAAGTGATGGTTGCAAATGGAGGAACTATAAATTTCTCTGGAAATTCCATAATATCAAGCTAACCATGGGGGAATATTTATTTAATAGTCCAACGCTTTCCATTCCTATGGGAGGTGCTGATGTTGTACTAGGAGTACAATGGTTACAATCTTTGGGGATGGTAGCTTTTAATTTTCAAGAACTTTTCTTGAATTTTTTTTCGGAAGGAAAGGAAGTTGAATTACGAGGTATCGCAGGGAATCCGGGAAAGATAATAAGCTCTAATGTCATGACAAATATTTTGAATAAAGAACAATGAAGCGTAATTGCACAATTATTCTCACTAGAAGTTCGAACATCAAAATCATCTATTTCTGCAAATCTCCAAAAAGTCTTAGACGATCATTCCAAGGTGTTTGAAACTCCCAAAGGACTCCCACATATTCGTGATCATGATCATGTCATTCATTTGATTCCAGGAAGTGTTCCTCCAAACATCGGGCCTTATAGATATCCTTATGTCCAAAAGAGAGAAATTGAATGTATGATTGCAAAAATGATAGAGGCTGGTATAATTCAACCTAGTCAAAGTTCTTTCTCTGCTCCAGTAGTATTGGTGCAAAGAAGGATGGATCATGGTGCATGTGTCTAGATTATAGGGAGCTCAATAAGCTCACTATTAAAGATAAATTTCCCATTCCTGTGATTGCTGAATTATTGGATAAATTACATGGAGAAATTTACCAAGTTGTATCTTCGTTCAGGATATCATCAAATTAGAATGAAGACTAAATATATTCCAAAAACAACATTTCGAACTCATGAGGGTCATTATGAATTTGTGGTCATGCCTTTTGGGCTTACCAATGCACCTTCTAAATTTCAATGGTTGATGAATTCCATTTTCAAATCCTTCCTTATAAAATTTGTGTTATTATTTTTTAATGATATACTAATCTACAGCAGGTCTTGGAAGGATCAAGTTCAACATGTTGACAGGGTGCTCAAACTATTGCAAGAGAAACAATTATATGCAAAAACATCCAAATGTTTCTTTGGAGTACAAGAGGTGGAATATCTAGGTCATATTGTATCTCACGAGGGTGTTAAGGTAGACCTTAACAAAATTAGAGCCATTAAAGAATGGAAAGTCCCCACAACAATAAAGCAGTTGCGAGGATTTCTTAGGTTAACGGGGTATTATCACAAGTTTGTTAATAATTATGGGAGAATAGCAGCACCTCTAACAACATTATTGAAGAAAGATGCATTTTCATGGACTCCTGAAGCAATTAAGGCCTTTGAACATCTTAAAGAGTCAATGTGCCTAGCACCGGTCTTAAAAAGCTAATGGACTTTAAAAAAACATTTATTGTACGATGTGATGCCTCGGGAAATGGAATTGGTGCAGTTTTAATGCAGGAAGGAAGACCCATTGCTTTTGAAAGTCGTCCAATCAAAGGAAAGTATTTACATAAACCTATTTATGAGAAGGAAATGTTAGCAATACTGCATGCACTAAAGAAATGGCGAACTTACCTAATGGGAAGACACTTCAAGGTAAAAACTGATCATGATAGTATTAAACACTTTTTGGAACAAAGAATATCTTCAAAAGAGCAGCAAAAATGGGTCACAAAGAAGTTGGGTTATGACTTTGAAATAATCTACAAAAAAGAGGAGACTAAATTTTATTTGCGGATGCGGTTCGAAAAGGATGAAGAGGTGGAAGCATTGCTTTGTGCAATTTCTATTATCCAACCAAATTGGATAACCGAAGCAAGGGATGAATGGAAGAAGGACAAAGAAGTGTGGACACTTTATCAAAAGTTGAAGCAAGATCCTAGTACATATGATACATTAGTTGGAAAAATGATTCCTTATGGTACAAAGATAGCTTATATCTTTGTAAGAATTCCCAACTAAAACAAAATATTCTTTTGGAATTGCATACTTCTCCTTTAGGAGGACACTCAGGATTTTGAAAAACTTACCACAGGGTGAAGAAATAATTTTTTTGGGATGGCCTTAAATCTGATATTCAAAAGTTTGTGGCATAATTTTTGGTTTGTCAGCAAAATTAATTTGAGACAATTAAGACCCGGTGCGCTACAACCTTTATCCATTCCAAGTCAATGTTGGGAGGAGATTTCAATGGATTTTATCACAGGTTTACCTAAGTCCGAAGGAAAGAGTGTCATCATGGTGGTAGTTGATATACTTACCAAGTATGCACACTTTTGTGCATTATCTCATCCATTTAAAGCAAGTACAGTTGCTACTGCATTTATGGAAACAATTGAAAAGCTACATGGAAACCCAAAGATTACGGTAAGGAACAGAGATCCCATTTTTACTGGAAATTTTTTGATGGAATTATTTTCTTGTTTGGATACTCAACTAGCTCATAGATCATCTTATCATTCTCTATCTGATGATCAAACTGAGATAGTGAAATTTTTTTTTGAAGGATATCTTCATTGTTTTATATATGATAAACAAACACAATGGGTCAAGTGGTTACCTCTAGCTGAATGGTGGTATAACACTTCCTTCCATACTATAAAAAAATGACCCCATTTATGGAACTTTATGGATATCATCCACCGTCCATCACATCATCTTTAAGAGAAAATTATAAGGTGCAAGAAGTGGAAGATCACATCAAGCATCAACAACAATTTCTCCAACTCTTAAAGGATAACCTCAATTTGGCACAAAATGGAATGAAACAACAGGTAGATCAACATCGCAGCGACAGAATTTTTGATGTAGGATACTGGGTATTCTTACGGCTAAAACCATGCAAACAAATGTCCCTCAAGCAAGCTAATAAGGATAATAAATTATAGCCAAAATACTATGTTCCTTACAAGCTGTTGCAAAAGATTGGTACTATGGCATACAAATTGGAGCTTCCTGATTCTTCATGAGTGCA
This sequence comes from Pinus albicaulis, assembly GCA_034641835.2. Classification (NCBI taxonomy): domain Eukaryota; kingdom Viridiplantae; phylum Streptophyta; class Pinopsida; order Pinales; family Pinaceae; genus Pinus; species Pinus albicaulis. The sequence goes on from CM076579.1 coordinate 174,697,887, forward strand.
TCCAGTTTTTCATGTTTCATGCTTAAAGAAGTTTATAGGTGACAAAATTACAGTTCAAACAATATTTCCATAACTTTATGAGGAAGGAAAAATAATATTGGAACCTGAAACAGTCACAGAAACAAGAACTCGACAGCAACGAAATCGATCAATTTTAGAGTATCTCATCAAGTGGAAGAACTTACCCACTGAATATTCCACGTGGGAGGATGAGTATTTTATATAGAAGCATCCAGAGCTACTTAAGCATTGAGTACAACACTTTTTTGAAGGATAGGGGCATGTTAGGTCCCCATATTACTAGTGCAGTCCCTTATTGTTATTAGTGTAGCCCCCTTATTGTTATTGTTTTACACCTGCAACCCCCATATTGTTAGGTCAGCTAGGATTATATTGTGACCCCATGGACCCCTATATATAGAAGGAGGTTTTTACATTTTTATAATCCAATAATTGTTCATTTATGTAATGTATTGGAGGTTTCCCCCTTGAAGTGGTTGATTTCTAAGGCGTTGATCTCTCTTTTCTTCTATTTTTGGTGTTGCTTTCATAACAGAAGTGGCTTTCCCCCACTTCCCTTCGAACTCTTCTCTTAATCCTTCTTATCATCTATAGTTCCTTCTCCATGTGGAGGCTTAGAACCTTCTCCTACCCTTTCAACATTGAATGCATCAAACATGATTTTAACCATCCTCTTAATGTCATTGAAGTATCTCTTGACATATTCATCTTCTGAATTTCCTTGAGTCTCTCCAACACCCAACATGATGTCTAAGGATTCAAGCTCAGCTTATAATGCTTGTACCTCTTCAATCAACTCAGCTTCTTGTGCAATTTGTACCTCTTCAATATCAACTTTTGGAGATAGAACTTGAGGTGCTTCAAGTGTGGCTATGAGTGGAACTTTGGGTGAATATGATCCTCTCTCAGCTCTCCTTTTTCTATTCCTAACCTTAGGACTAGAAACCAATAGCTTCCCTTCTCCTCTATGCAACTTCAACCTTGTAAGCATCACAAAATTGAAACTATTGAAACCCTTCTTGAAGAATCTCAAGAAAAACAAGCAAATAACATTTTCTTTGATACCATCTTGATCTAAATTTGATTGTTAGTTTTCTTGTGCTAATATTAGTTTCAGATTTATTTTAAAATTATTAATGTTTGCTACTTGTACAAGGGTTTATGGAAATTCTTCTAATTTATAAACAAGTAAATTTGTGGAGGTTAAGTTGAATTCATGAACAAAAAATCATGGAAACTAAATGTTGAACAATAGCATATAAACACATAGAAAACCATGACAATTGAATCAATAACACTTTTTTTTTATGAAGGAGTTCACCCTTCCTAGGCTACATCTCCTTGGTCTAGCTTCCATGGAATGGGCCTTTATATTAGCTTAAATTGTGAAAAACAGATGTTTACAGTCTCATGTTTCCTCTGCAACCTACTCCAATGGCTCCAAAACATCAAAATCTACCAAGAATGACTCTTCCTGAGCCAAAATTGGTTGAAAATTGGCTCAATTATGGCAAAAACAAATTTCCTACTATTTCTCTTCCAAATCTAGAAGGAATCCAACTAACCCTGCTATCTTTGGAGAAATCTGCTGAAAATGGCACTACCGCCAACATTACCGCTAGTCTAAGCATAGATTTACTAGTAGTTAATGACTACTTAATTAGGGATAAGCATGTCATTAACTGCATGTTATCCATATGCTTTAATTCATTGTTTAATTAAATTAATTTGTGGCTTAATGCATTAATATAGGGTTAATTAACACAGTTCTCCACCAGTTTGATTGGCCTCCGCCTGTGGTCATTGGTTGAAGTCACATGGGAGGGGGTTAGCCCCCTCCGAACCCCCATCATTGGAACCACTAAAACATAAATAGCGCTAGTGACCTTAATGGTTAATAACCCTTGTAGAGAGTGGTTGGTAGGGTAGAAGAATGGTGCAGGGGAGGTCGCGGGTTTGACCCTAACCCCCACACCAAAGTTTTGATACGCATTGCAACTTGTCAACCCTTGGTTTGAACTTTGAATTATATCCATAACTCCGGTTTTCTCTGCCATATAGACCATAGTTCTAGACCTTTGATTATATAACATGTCCACCAGTTTAATAATATGTCTCTACCGTATATAATGTGACTCTTGTCCAAATTTAAACCAAAGGTTATATATATATATATATATATTCAACCAATAATATATGTCTCTCTGCCCTCCATAGAGTTAGACCCTAGGTTATAGCCCAATATATATGTGTGTGTGTGTGTGTGTGTGTGTTTTTTCCAACCATGTAAGTCCAAAACCTTAGTTTAATATAAAATAATTTAGAATTTAAACCATGATCCAAAGGATGGATAGGTCCACCACAGGGGGCACTTGGCGGCCCCTGGCTGCACCACGTGTCCAACTCTGGTACTATTCCAACTTTAAAAAAAATCTCCTTCAACCTTAGGATAGATGTAAGAAAATCCACTTCCAAAGTTCACTAGCGAATCTGATTGTGACACTTGTCACCATGTCATTGGGCTAAAATTGGAGAATATTCTCTGGATATACTTGGAGTGCTGACTGGACTTCCATGTCACCAGTATGTCACTGTTGTGCAAATTTTTTACCTGTTTAGGAAAACAGACAACAGGTCATAATTTCTTCATCCAGATTCGGATTTTCACAAAATGAATTGCACCATAACCCTGGCGGCGCACTTTATGCATCCATTCTAGTTTGGATAATTTCTAAGAACTTTAATTTTAAAGATAAATATTATGCCTCTGATCAGAAGGAATTCAGGTTGGCAAGAAAAATTGAAAGAAAAATTATGGAAACAAGGAATCCTACCACTCACATTTATAAATATGGAAGTGTTACTTCTCCTAGCCTTCCACAACCTACATGGTTGACACCACAATAATTGGAAGAAAAAATAGAAAAAGGGATTTTCTATAATTGTGATAGAAAATATACTAAAGGTCATACGTTTGCTGAGAAGAAATTATTTTACATAGATTGTGAAGAGGAGGAAGAAAAGGAAAAATAAACTTAAAAACAAGAGGATATACACCAAGAACCAACCATAGAGAAAGAATAAATGAATCCGACCATATCTTGTAATGCATTGGTAGTAATTACAACTCCTCAAACTCAAGATAGAAGGACATATCAAGAATAAAAATTGAATATTATTGATTGATTCAGCTAGTACCTATTAGGTCCCTGTAATTTGTCAGATTGGCAAGACCAAATAGACAAGGGTAACATCAAACCAACTTTGGAGTCCTAGGACCTAGCCTTCCTGGACTTAGAGAGGGCTCTCTCTATATTTGATAAAATATATGACTTGATTGATTTAGGATGTTGATTTTAGGCTAGTTATAATGATAGGGTTTTTTTGTTTTGTTTTGTTTGGTTGGGTTGCTTGTTAAGTAGAAAAGATAGAGTAAGAGAAATTCAAACCATTGGGCTATGGGGTTTGTGAAAGATTTGAAGAGTACAACAATAAATCAAGGGTGTTTCATAAGGAAAGCTAATAAAGCAAAATGGATCCTTTAGATAAAATGAGTATATGATGACAGTAGGTTATGAATTCAGTAAAACTAAAGGGAAATTAAGAATCCTTTAACTATACTTCAAACAAGGAAAGCCTTAAGGACAATAGCTTAGTAAAATTGAAAATCAGTTAAGAATTATTCAACTAGACTTCACTAGACAGACCTCAAAAAAACAATCCAGTAATCCTAGAGAGAAGATAAGAATTCTCTAATTATTACTTTCATAGGAAAACATAGAGATAATAATGACAGACAGAGTTGAGGTGCCAAAACAACATATCTCAATCTAAAATTTATGTTCTATTATCAGAGAAGTAATGAAAATAATGTAATACAAAGGAAAACATTGACAAGAGTGGAATAACATCACCATATAATAGATTTCATGAATCCTATGAATGTGCTGGTTCATTGAAATTCAATCCAAAACAATCACAAAGCTCCAAAGCCAATTTCTTCACAACTCCAAGTCTATGTAATATTCATTTGAATAATAAACCCACAAAATTATGAAGCCTCCATGCAGTATTTATCTACCAATTAAGGAGGTAAACCCTAAATAGGGTTTCAAATGTCATTAATTACATAATAAATGCATTTGACCTTTGAGACCATGCAAGGCCCAACGCAAAATATCCAAAACTCATTAAATGAAAAAATAACTTCTAACATAACTTCTAAGCCAACTTTGGAGATATTTTTCCTTAAGGCCTTCAAAATATATTTTCCAATAAATTCTTATGCATTTTTTTCAATTTTTGGTAAGGGCACAGTGCTAAGGTACAAGGATGCGGCACCAAGCCAAGCACGCAACGCCAAGACTGGAAAAATCACCTATGTTGCAGATAAGTTTTGGAGGCCTTCCTAATGTCCAAATGAGCACCATGATGATGTCCAAATGAGCACCATGATAGCTCATTGGAAAGCATGTCCTGTCTACTTTCCAGATCTACCTTTAGTTTTCAGAATGGTGTCCATTTACCTGGTCAAAAATCACTTCTACCAATACTGCTAAACACGCAACACCAGTGATGAAAAGAGGGCAAAAGGTGATTTTTTGGTGGTTTTTGGCCCTTTTGAGGGACCAATTTTGCTCCAAATGGTCCGAAATTTTCTGAGGATGATTTCCTTGTCATGAGGAACATGAATATGTTAATCGTTTCCTATTTGAGTGCCCCAAAAAAGAGTGCAGAGCCAGTGGCGCTGCGCGTTTGGCCCAATTTTCTACAAGCCAAACTATCAAAAATAAAAAATGTGCACAAAGTGCCAAAATTTGGAAATTAGATTGTTGATCATGGTTGGCATGCTTGGAGGGATACATCAGCAAGTATATTCAATTTTTCCTTCTCCTTTGCCTCATTTAGGGCCTGAATCTTTACAAGGGCTCGTTTGAGCTTGGCCCTTGCAATCCTGTTTCTCATGGAATAATGCTTGGCCATATTATTCTGCATGTCAATGTCTCTTTTGGCCTTATATAGATGACCCTCTAGGTGTCATTTTTCCCTCTCTAGCCAAGATTCCCTATCTCCATCAATTTCTATGGCAAGCAACTCACTTGGAATGAGCTGCTCTGCCAACTCTGCCTCCTTCTCTCTTTCCCAAGCTAAAGGTTTCTTCAACCCAATTTTCCTTGGTATCTTCATAGGAAATTGTTATTCCTCATCATCAGTGTCACTAAAAGTGCCCAAGATATCATCTAGAAATGCCTTGGCTTTTATGGCCTCTTTTTGAGCTCTAATTACCCTGACCTCACTGATGGCCCTCTTTGTCTCCAAATGTTTATTCTCTAAATCAAAATAGTTAATCACATTCTTTTCCCTACCAAGATTAGCTTGAAGCTCAATAATCTTGGCATCCTTGCTTTTGAGCAACATATTGGTAATCCTCTCCTCCTCATCATCCTCTAGGTCAATCAGTTGAAACTCTTGCTCGATTTCATGTTTATCATCCTCTTCAACCATGACATGCTCTGCAACATTTTCCTTGCCTTTATCAACCTGTTTTTATGATGTAGAAGGCATGGCCCCTTGCATCTCAAGTGTAGCAAACACATGCCTGTAATCCCTCCATTATGTCAAAGGAAATGGCTCAATGCCACTCATTTTAGTGTCATTTGTCTCAATGTTATCATCACTGCTTGATGCTTTGTCATCATGATATGACGGTGAAGGATTATGGAAAGGTGATGTGGAAGGGTCATCCTGGGGTGATGTAATATTCCCAAATGGGGAATGCAACAATATATGAACAAAAAACTAGAAATTGCATTGTAAATTAACTCATTAACATTGGAGACCAATATGGAGACATATCATCATGTATTATATCAGCAAATCAATACATAATAGTGAGGCATGAATCACATACAATGAGGAAACAAGCCTCCCATAAGCAATCACTCCTAAATCTGAACTGCTGCTACAATAAAAAAATGTCAAAAGACTGCTACAACACAGTTATAAAGACATTTCTACAGCAAAATAATGTACAAAATATGTATGTCTGTTATATGCCTCAAAAGGTATTCCCAATACAGATCTAGGCTTAATACAAACTCCTAAAAAGAACCCGGAAAGGGGTTTCAAAAATACACCCTATACAAGATGGGATCTAAAGCCCTAGGGTTGAAGATTCACTACAAACTAAATCACATGAGTGTTTAAATCTTAAATATTGCATATCTGATGTAGATCCCCTCAAAGGCCTCCTCCAATGAAAGGTTGAACCCTTCAATCACAAGAAAACACTCCAAAGGATCCACAAGATCCCTCACTGAAACTGCCCTAAAAAATAACACAATTCCTAATTGGAACAGTGCTGGAAATTATGGGAAATAGTTGGTATGATGCCAATGATCTGAAATATGTCTAAGATCCTCCCAAACTGATCTCCCAAGTGAATGAATCCTTCCTCCAATGAGACACTAGCTCTGAAAAGTGGGTTTCTCAACCCTGCACTGCAACACCCTACAACACAGCAAAATAACTTGCAGAAACTACGCTAATGAAGAAATATGTAGCTTGGCCTAAAAAAAAAAATGTGGAAATGAATTCAATTATCTCCCAAGAGGCCTCTCAAGGAAAGAGGTGGGATTCCCGCTCGGGAACACCTGGTGCTAAACATCACAGCAATCTCAACTAAACAGCTGAAGGATGCAAGTAGTCTAAACAAACCATATACAAGATAATAATCCAAAAACATAACCCCATATGGCTTCTAGCCTCTCCCTTAAATAGATTATGAGCTTACTTTCCCTTGGCCCAACTCAATTAGGTCATTTCCTTCATGAGATCAATCTCCCTCCAAAACTGCCTTATTCCTCATTTCATCTCCACTCCTCCATAATAGCATTGTTGACTTGGTCAAAGTTGACTAAATCAACATTATCCAACCCCTATTCACACTTGGAGGTGCTTTATTTGGCTATTAAAATGGTCTCCTTTCACACTACTAAGGAGACTTATGGGCCTCCCCACCCACTTATTCACCTACCTAGTGACAAAAAAAAACTATAATACTCCATTCAGCTGAAGGCTAAATTGTTGGAATATTATAGCCCTCCCCTCCAAAATTTTGCTTGTCCTCAAGAAACTATAAAGGGAGAGAAAAATTCCTCCCCTCCTCCTCTTGTGGCCTCCTCATCAATATTCCCCACCATTGCTCAAGATAATCTACAATAAATCTTCCCTCCAATGGCTCCTCCCAAGTATGCAAAACTGAATGGTTCACATCAGAAAAGGTGGAACGTGTAAGTGGAAAAAAATTTTCTATCCAATGGCCTCCTCAAGGTAGGAGTGATGACAAACATGGGGAACCTCATTCCCAATGAGATACTCCTATACCCATGCTATCATCGAAATGAAATGAGCCATCCTCGGTAGCTCATCAAAGAAATTCTCACCCCTGGTTTATTCAATGTATTGGGGTTGCATGGAGAGATTAGATTTTTCCATCCAAGTTGTTTCTCTCTCCATTTATGGTAAGTATGGGGTTGTTTCTGATATTGGGCTAAAATCTTATGGCCTCCAATAATGGCCCAAGTTACCCCACCAAACAAAACATCCATGAAGTGCCCCTCCCAAGAACTCAAGTTCTACAAATGGCTCCTCCCACATGAAGACAAGAGATATAGTGTGGCAATCATGGTTTTCCCATTGTTTCTCCTGAAACATACAACATATAAATTAGGGAGAATGATACTCCCAATGGGCACCTCCAACTCTTGTGCCACTCTCCCAACAAAGCTTCCCATAAACATAAGAACATCATCAACATATGGAAGCAAAAACCAATGAAAACAAGTCGCCATATGACAATCGGGAGGTGGATCATGGTTCCACATATGGACCCAGTGCATTGCATCCCCTGCCTGCCTCAAAAAAAAAAAGAACAAGTGTCTTCTCAGGCACTTTTTTGCTACCACAATCGTCCTACAAGATAGGATCATAAAAGTAACATGGGGTGCCAATGGTGCACACCAAGAATCATGTGGCCTCTCCTACAAACCACCAATAGAATAGCCAACCTCAAATCTGCAAATGGCCTCAAGCACATCATAATACAATATATAAGAAGGAATAATCCTCCTTGGTTCAACATTTTGCTCATAAAAATTAAAGGAGTACAAATTATAATGCATAAATGTACCTTCTCTACTATGTACTTTGGTCATTAAGCTGAAATGGCTCAACTGAAAGCTCTCCCTCACCCTCCATGGGTAGGCAAGTGGTTGTGACAATAGCTCCATCACCATCTGGGCTATGCATCTCTCCATATTATGATATATATCTTGTTGGATGCCCTCCCAAGTGAACTCCTCCATCAAGGAATGATATGCATCAAAATGCATGAAAAGAAAGTCCACATGTGCTGCATGTAGCAGCTTCTCCCCGAGCTCAGAAGCTCTAGTCAAGAAGACTTTGACATAAGAATATATTACCTCATCATCTGCCATGTATCTATTATCTCCCTCCGAGTCATCAAGAATCATGCAACCACCAAGATCCTTGGAGTAGTCTACCAAAAGTTGAGACCTCCAATATGGATCAACCCTCCTAAGAGACAGCGCTGAAGATCTGAAATGTGAAGCTCCCCACATGTTTTCATCTTCTCCTTTGACATCCCCCATGCCAAATTCATCCTCCAAATTTCTGCCATTCCCATCATGCATTTTCTCATGCTCAAGTAGAAGTGGTGGCCTTTGGAAGTTGGCCTCCCATGAGAAGCTACCATCCAAAAAGAACCTTCAGATCTTGGCCAATGTAAGCATGAGTGGCCTCCATCTACTCCAATACATGGATGATTCCTTCCACCAAGGAAGTACCCTATGTTTCTCTAAATCCATGGAGCAGCTCCCTTGCACCATAGTGGCATCATCCCCCATCACTGCAACAACTTCTGTCAGTGCAAAATATGTAGTGAGAGTGGGTAATGCTGAAAATGGGAGAATTTTTCCCTCCTCCTTGAGTCTACCCCAGACTCTCTGTGCTGTAATAGACCCCTCCAAAGTATCCACCCCTCCGAGATCTGAGAGTGGTACAACCCCATGTGAAGCATCTCTCATCATCCCCTGATCTGGTGGTCTCCCCGGTAGAATGCATCCAGTCCCTGCCCTCACCGCACAAATCAGTCTGCCTCTTCTGTGCATCAACCTTTTGAAATAGATATGGGTGTGTACTCCTCATCATGTGATGTTGGTCATCCTCCCTACCTTGTCCTTCCATCTGCAAGGTTTCACAATGTATCAATAGTGGCACATGTTGTTCATTGATTGTGTCTTGACCTCCACATATGAGATCCTTGGGAACTTCTTGCAATGATACATGATTCCTTTTGTTGGAGCATATGCTCCATCTACCTCTGCATGAGGTGCTAGATATTCTCTATATATGACAACGTTGTTACCCCCAGCCTTCTCTTCTTCTCCAATATGAATGGGAATCACCTTCTCAACAAGAGGATCCTATTTTGAAAAAGGGTTCTCCATGCCCTCTTGTCCAGGAATATGAGAAAGAGATCTTGCCTCTAGAAAAGTATTATGCAAGATGTTAGCCTCTTCAATAGTTTTTTGAAGTGGATTTTAGTTTATAGGTCCTTCCAACCCATGCAAAAATTTTTTTTGATTTGGTTTGTTTGGCTCCCCCAAAGATGTTTCAGAAGGTTTTCCATCAAACCTTTCCACTAATCTCCTAGTGAAATTTGCATAAGAAGAAGTATTTGCATTTTTTAATGAAAAGGACTCAAATATCCACCAAGCATAGGCCTTACCTCCAAAATGCAGTGTTGCCACTTTGATGGCTTCCTTCTCTAAAACTTGGTGCTGCTGCAAATAGGTGTTTAGCTCCTCCACCCAAGCTCTTGCTGAACATTACGGTGAACCATCAAAAGTAGATAGAAAAAATCTACCCATATCATGTTGCTTTCTCCTCTCCACCTTGATCTTGGAAAACTCTTGGAAGGTGATATAATCTCTGAACCTCTTAGTTTGAGATTCATATTCTTGCAAATAATCACTAAGATTTTCCCTCCTAGGCATTTATTCTTCTTCTTCTCCCTCATCGTAGATATGGGCATATGACTGCACTTTGAATCATAGTGTGTGGCTGCATGCTCACCCTCATCATGTGAAAATATAGAGTTTGCTTTAGATCCAAACTCCTTTGGAGATTCTCTCTCCCTTCTCATCTTCTTGATATCTCCTTTAATTCGCTGCATAGTTTGAAAGAGAAGCATTGAGAACTCCTCCTCCTCTCTTCCTCCAAATAATGCAATCTTATTTTTGTTTTTTCTGTACATCTCTTCTTCTCCTTATGGTGACATATTGGCTGAATGCACAGGCCGAACCAAGATTATGCTCTGATACCACTGTTATATTCCCAAATGGGGAATGCAGCAATATATGAACACAAAACTGGAAATAGCAGTGTAAATCAACTCATTAACATTGGAGAACAATATGGAGACATATCATCATGTATTATATTATAAATAAATACATAATAGTGAGGCATGAATCATATACAATGAGGAAACAAGCCTCCCATAAGAAATAACTCCTAAATATGAACTGCTGCTACAATACAAAATGTCGCAAGACTGCTATAGCACAATTATAAACACATTTCTATAGAAAAATAATGTGCAAAATATGTAGGGTTGTTATATGCCTCAAAATGTATGCCCAATACAGATCTAGGCTTAATACAAACTCCTACAAAGAACCCAGAAAGAGGTTTCAGAAATACACCCTATACAAGATGGGATCTAAAGCCCTAGGGCTAAAAACTCATAGCAAACAAAATTACATGAGTCTAGAAGGCTGAAATATATCATATCTGATGTATATCCCCTCAAAGGCCTCCTCCAATGAAAGGTTGAACCCTTCAATCACAGGAAAACACTCCAAAGGAGCCACAAGATCCCTCACTGAAGCTGCCCTAAAAAATAATGCAATTTCCAGCTGGAACAGTGCTAGAAATTATGAGAAATAGTTGGCCTGATGCCAAGGATATAAAATATGTCCAAGAGCCTCCCAAAGTGATCTCCCAAGTGAAGGAATCCTTCCTCCGATGAGAAACTAGCTCTGAAAAGTGGGTTTCTCAACCCTCCACTGTAACACCCTGCAACACAACACAATAACCTACAAAAAATGCGTTGATGAAGAAAGTTGTAGGTTGGCCTGAAAACCATAATGTGGAAATGAATGCAATGCTCTCCCAAGATGCCTCTCAGGGAAAGAGGTGGGATTCCCACTCAGGAATACCCAATGCTAAACAACACAACAATCTCAACTAAATAGTTGAAGAATGCAAGTAGTCTAAACAGACCATATAAAAGATAATAATCCAAAAACATAACCCCATATGGCTACCAGCCTCTCCCTTAAATAAGCTTACCTGCCCTTGGCCCCACTCAATTAGGTCATTTCCTTCATGAGATCAATCTCCCTCCAAAACTACGTTATTCCTCATTTAATCTCCACTCCTCCATAACAACATTGTTGACTTGGTCAAAGTTGACTGAATCAGCATGATCCAACCCCTGTTCACACTTGGAGGTGCTTTATTTGGCTGCTAAAAAGGCCTCCTTTCACACTTTAAGTGTTTTTATTGCTGCTAAGGAGACTTATGGGCCTCCCCACCCACTTATTCACCTACCTAGTGATAAAAAAAACTATAATATTCCATTTAGCTGAAGGCTAAATTTTTGGAATATTATAGGTGATTGGATGTGAGTAGATGGTGATGCATGAGTAGTGGGATGTGATGGAGAATTATGAATGGGAGGATGATATGAGGAAGGGATATCTTGCTGATGATGGCCATGTGGAGTAGTGAAAATCTCATGGGAAATGAAGGTATCCCATGTAATATTCTTCTGTTCGAGCTGGTGCATAACCACCATCTTGATGAATGAATGATGGAAAAGGCTCTGCATCTGTTGATTATAGTCTCTCTTTTTCACAATGTAGGCCATTTTTTCAATTCTTCGGTAAATGTAATATGGTATATGCATCATTCTTACTCTAGTGAAATTCATAAGAAGACGGACATGGTAGGAGTATAGGCAGGAAAACCTCCCCTTAAATGTGAAATACTTCATGATTATACTCATCATGGGTGCATATCTATCAAGAAGATGAGAAAAAGGAAGATGGATTGGTGGTGGTATTTACACCCAGGTTTTAGATATGGATCAAAGTAACTCATGTCTAGGTTTTCTTGCTTGAACCAATTTTCTCCCACACTTGGTATCCTTGTAGCATCTGCAATGGCATTGGTAGACAATTCAAAGGTGACCCTGGAAATATTGACTTGTTTGTCATGCAAATTGATAATAAATAGTCTTTCTAGCTCTGGGTGGTTTTGTATTTGCTGCAACTTCTCACAAAAGTCAAAGCATCCTACATGCTTAAAGCAGGAAACAGTAAGGGTAGATGCCATGAGTTCCTTTGTATTTAGGGGCTCAAATTTTATTATCTTCCCTCCCTTGTGATCATGCCTCCTTGGAATTTGTGTCTTGATACCACTATCTTCACCCTCAGACATTGTAAACTCTATTTTTGAAACCCTACGGCTGATGTGAAATGAGATGGAGGGAGGGTATGAAATGGCAGTTTTCCAAATGAGGGGAATGAGTGAGAATGAAGGGAATGGATGTAGTGACAAGAAATATGAATGGAAGCCCTACAGTAATGTAATGACCCCTGATTATGACTTTTTTTATTCAAGGAGGATGAAATAGGAAAGAAACAAGGATTTCAAGATAAATATTAGGGTTTTCTTTCAGGGTTTCATTTTCATTAATTAAGAAATCACCAAAATTGCTTGAAAATGGGTTATGGTATGCACTTACCTATTATTAGTGCCTTAGAAGACTTGAGAAAATATTTGAAGGCAATTTTATGTGATTTGAGTGGTTAGAAGAGTGAGAAACCCTCTTTTTCTAAGTGTGTAGTGCCAATGCTGAGGGTCCAACGCCAAGCCTAAGCGCGCAATGCCAGTTCTAAGCGCGTAACGCCAAGGGTTTTTAGCAGAGACTTGTCAGGCAAGAGAAGTGCTCCTTCAATCATGCAGTGCCACGTCCCAGGTGTGTAGCGCCTTCAAATTTTTCATGGAGGAAAAATTTCAAACACGTGGTGCCAACTCCTAGGCGCGCAGTGCCAAGACAATTTTCCCAAATTCGGCTTGCAAACTCACAAATTCTTCTCTCCTTGAAAATTCTAATGCTTTGCAAGGTGAAAATGATTCACTTGAAGTGTGAAATGGGCTTTTATAGGCTTATGGATTTAATTTAACCTTGAAAACCCACTTTCTAATGTCAAAAGCCCTTTTTCTTTTCTCACTAACCTTTTTACTTTTTTTGCATGTAGGTTTTCTAAAGTCATGAAGTTGACTTTTATTTTGCTCCTTGAGGCATGAAAAGTTCATTTTGACAAGTTTGGGATTTAATCACATAGCAGCATCTTCAAAACCTTTTGTAGTTTCCACGATTAAGTTTAACTTATCTTTTCCACCTTCTCTGGCCACTTTCTTCAAAACCCTAATTATCTGCAGTTCTTCACAGCAATCATCAGTGTTATCTTCTAGGTTCTCTATATCCCTTTCAAGTTCATTCATTTATGTCCAGTCACCTCACCGTTTTCCATATTTCATCAATATTTTCTGATAAAATTTCTTCATGCTTGGCCTTGTGTGCTTCTTCCATTTCATTTTCCTACAAATAATCACTGTTTGGCATTCAAATGGACTAACAAGTGTATAAACCCCAATCATATTCAAGACTACTTGTTTCCCTTTCCCTTGTTGTAATTTTTTTTCATTTAGGAGTAGACAGTCTACATCATCAGTACCTTCTGCTGATAAACCTTTCAACGCTCCTGCAGAAGGGCTAAACTATTTCCATTTTTCTCACTTGCAGGTTCTGAACTGAGAAGATAATCCTCTTTGGAAACTTTTAGGTCCTTCTTGAATAACCATGTCTTGACATTCTATTACATTTGATCCAGATTCTAGAAAAGGAAAAGCAGTGCCTGAAACATCCAAGGATGACCTTAAACAATGTGAAACCCTAATGACCTAATGGGAGGGTCCTTTGACTTGATTTTGGCTGAAATTTGGCTTGGATATTTTCAAGTGAAAACAGAGTATTGTTATGGGTTATTTTTCCCAAAGTGACATGGGAATGAGTTGGAAAAAGGAAACCCTAGAGAGAGGATGGAGTCTAATGACAAGGTAAAATAGGGCAATGAGGTTATAGGCAGGAAAGAAAGATTAAAATGGAGGCATAAGCCTCATAATGAGTCTCTTAGGAACAACAGGGTGAGTTTGAGAAGACCAACTGAAGAATAGTGAAAATAGTTTTATAAGGATAATGAAGGCAATGAGATTTCTGAAAACACATAATGTCTCAATAAAAAAAAATTTCAAAGGTTTGTCATCAATATATATTCATCAAAAGATAGCGAAAAATATTGATGACTAACAGTGGATCCACTTCGGGAGGGTAGCTCCTTTCAGGAGGTGTCAAGAACCTCAGATCTCTGTTTTTGCATATGATATGCCTCACATGCTTGTTGATTTACTCCTGCTCTTTGAAGCTATTATCTTACAATCTGAAAAACATGAGTTCTTCAATATCAACACTACCTACCCATCACACTTTTCATAACATTTTTTTTATCTGGGTGCATTTGGATTGGCAAACCCTCAACATCATCTTTTCTTTTGAAAGAACAAAATATCTAATTCTAACCTTATATCACCCAAGAGATTAGTGTAGACAAATGAGCTCTTTTATTCTCTACCTAATCTACTTATCTGTCAAGGTTAAACAGTTTTACATATTTTCATTCTCTAATCTATCAACATAAAATTTAAAACATTACCAAATCAAGGTTGAGCAATTTTTTTTGTCATGAGTTGTGGCATTTTGGACAAGTTGCACACATATTTTATTTTTGTACAAGTAAAACTTTGAAAAATTGAGGGCTATAATGTGAAATTTTTCATTCATCCCTCTCTTTTCTCTTTGGTTCAGATTTGAGCTTTGGGAGCTAACATCATTTCCTAACCTAGTCTATTGATAAGCTAAGTTTAAACTATTTGGAAAATCTTTATTTTCTATCTTATCAACAGAAATTTAAAACATGTTCAAACATGGTTAGGCTGTATGACTGAAAAATACTTTCCTTTCTCAAAAGTATTGGCATTTAGACTTGCGCACTTTCATAAACATTCTTTTTTTGGTATGGGGATTTACCTCTTCTTTCTATTTGCCCTCTTTTTGTTCTTTTTTTTGTTTTTGTGTTTAATTTTTCTGATCTTTCATTCAAGGAATGTTACGTACAATGAATAAAGATTCAAACTAAGAAATTCAACAAAAATAGTCCTTGAGCATCCAACCATTGACAAGACCTCCAAATAATTATGTTCCATCCATTTCTTGTAGAAAGAATGCATTTTTACCTCTTCCTAAATGGATGATGTATGGACCTTTCCATAGATTTTCAAATTTTCCATGCTTTCCTTTGTCCTCCCTTCTTGAATCCCACTTCAGTACCATCTCCAATCTGGATATCATTATCTTTAATCCTTTTGTCAAAAAATTTCTTGTGCTCTCTTGCAATGCTCGTGTTCTATTGTATACTTCTTCCCTTTATTTCTACAAATGGTTTGGTTTAGCCTCCTTTTTGTATCATTCTCCTTTGATTGTACCTATTGGAGGAGCTTCATCACTGGGATTCCCAAGGATGTTGGAAAAACTACATCCATGCCATACACTAGTTGATAGGGAGACATATTAATTGATTTATTGCTTGTTAATCTATCTGCCCATAGTGCATGCACTAATTTGTTGTGCCAGGACATTTTGTTCTCTTCCAAAATCTTCTTGACGACGTTTACCAAAATTTTGTTAGAGGACTCAGCCAACCCATTACCTTGAGGGTAATAAGTTGTAGAATGCCCTAATGTGATGTGATACATGTGGAAAAATTATACTATTCTCTTGGATTTGAATGCAGCAACATTATCGGTAATAATCTTTCTAGGACAAACAAATCTGGACAAGATATGGTTTTCAATTAATTTTGTGATTACTAAGTCAGTGGCAGTCCTTGAAGGGATGGCTTCTATCCATTTTGTGAAATAGTAAATTGTAGTGAGGATCGGTTTTTGTTGGGCAGAAGAGGATGGGTGGATTTCTCCAAGGAAATCCAAACCCTATTGTTGAAAAGGAGCTTCAACACTGATAGGTTGTAAAGGAAAAGTCAATAATTTTCTCTTTCCCTCAAAGATTTGGCATTTATGGTAAGTCATTACTAGCTTGTGGATATCAGGGAAAAGAGTGGGCCAATAGAAACCAGCTCTAAGGATTTTGTTGGCAGTGGTTTTCCAAAATATATGACCTCCACATTCTCCTTCATGAAACTCATGCATGATTCTATCTGCATCTTCTTCAAGTAAACATTTAAGCAAGATACCAACAAAATTTTTCCAATATAAAAATTTGTCTAGAATGCAAAAATTTACAGTATTTTGTTTCAAGAACCTGGACTTTGTTTTGGAAAAACTAGGAGGAGCATTTAGATTAAAAATCACATATAATATATCAGCATACTAGAGTGAGTTCAGAAATTCTTCTTCAATAGTTGGAGTCGCCAACTCCTCTTGTTTATCCAAGGAATGTATCGTGTTTATGTCCAATGCTTGAAAGTTTTCTTCAGTCATCAATTTGGCCAGTCCTTGCCCTTTGATTAGCTTAGTGGGCTTGATTTCTAGATCATACTCTAAGATGATAGCAATCCACTTACCTCTTTTACCATCAGGATCCTGAGTTAGTATGTCTTTAACAACTGCATGAGGAACAAAAGAAATGACATGTGAATGCAAGATGTAAACTCTGAAATCTTTTTAGGCTTTGAGTAACAAAAATCTTGTTTTTCCATAATGTTATATTTTAGAGGTGCATCTCTTAGTGCCTTGTTGAAGAAAGCTATGGGTTTTTCTTGTCAAATTATGTTCTTTTGTAGTAATACTGCAGCAATTGTGTGTTCGGATGCAAATGAGAAGATGAAAAATTCTTTGGTAATGTCAAGGATGATTAGAACGGGTGTTTGGGTGAGTCCTTGTTTTACCATTTCAAAGGATTGTGTTTGCTTCTATGGTTCATTTGACTCCTATTTCTATTTTCATCATGTTTGTAATGTTTCTTAGGAGTTCTGCAAGGTTTGGTATGAACCTTCTTAAGAAGTTGATCTTTCCAATGAAAGATTGCAGCTTCTTGATGTTTCTAAGGTGACTGATCTGCAATATGCCTTCAATCATTTTTTTTGATCCCTTCTTCAGAGATGATGTGGCCTAGAATTTTCCCTTCTTGAAGACCAAACAAATTTTTCTTGGGTTTCAAAGATAAACCATACTTTATACACTTTTCAAAAACCTTTCTTAAGTGAGCTAGGTGTTCTTCATTGATTTTTTAGTAAAAAGTGATGTCATCAAGGTATATCACTATGAAGTAACCTATTTCTTTGGAGAAAGCAATGTCCATGGCTCTTCGAAAAGTGGCCCTGACATTCATTAACCCAAAAGGAATTCTGACATACATGAAGGTGCCCCAAGGTGTAGTGAAGATGGTTTTGTGCTTATCATCTGGATGTACTAGCACCTAATTATACCCTGAAAAACCATCAAGCAAAGATATTATTTTGCAGCCTACCACCCTTTGTAGTACATAATCCATATTAGGTAAAGGGTAGTTGTCTTTCAGGGAGGCTTTGTTTAAATTTATGAAGTCTATGCATAGCCTCATTTCACTTTTTTTCTTCCTTACTAACACAAGGTTTGAGACCCATTCCGAGTACCTGAGTGGGACTTGTTAGTCATCGGTAATTTTTACTATCTGAAGATGAATAAATATTCGTTCCAGATTTCTAAAAACAAAATTCCCTGAATATTGTGAGCTTTAGAAATCTCACTGCCTTCATTATCCTTATATAAAAGGTTTCACTATCCTACCATTTTACCATTTCATGGTCACCCTGCCGCTCCTAAAGGACTCCTTATGGGCTTGTGCCACTCATCTCCAACCTTTTTTCCCACATATGACCTCATTACTCTGTTTTTCCCTTGCCTATAACTCTACTTCACATCTAGGGTTACCTATAAGCCTATTATTTCCCATGTTCACCAGGTTCCTCAAGCATTGATAATCTCAAAACTAAATCTGTAGGCTCTTTAGATAAATCAAGTACATTGGATTTTGGATCTTCAATACACCACTTTGTCAAATACTATGTTTTTCACTTGAAGACTCCAAGCCAATTTTCAATCAAAGGCCAGGTCAAAGGATCCTCCCACTAGGTCAATTAGGTTTTTCCTATGGTCCAAGATCAATCATTGGTGTTTCAGACATTTTTTTTCTTTGTTATAATATGGTTCAGAGGTCTTGAAATATTGAGACATGGTTATTCAAGAAAAGACCTGAAAGTCTCCAAAGAAGACTATCTTGTCAAATTCAAGTTCTACAAAAGGTAAATGTAACTTGGCACTTCTGCAGGAGTATTAAGAGGTCAATCAATAGAATAAATTGATAAGGTAAATGGTATGTTTCTAAAGGAAGACATATTGTAGCAAGGAAGACAGGAAGCACTTGGTCTTAAGGAGAATTAGGGTTTTTGAGCTTGACTAGGCCAGTAGTGTGCCAAGTAGGGATCAAATGCAGAAATGATCATGGAGGAGGTACACCAAGAAACCAAACATGAAGATAATTTTATCATAAATTATTGATAACATAGGGAAAAAGGTGAGGTGAACTGAACATAAATGAATTAACGTCAAAGGGTTGTAGAGGACTTAGAAGACAACGTTGATAATTTTTTTCAAGCACTCCAGACACCAAGGGTTTTTGGAAGATGGTCAGAAAAGGTGAAATGATGGTTTGAAATCCATGATGACAGCAAAGAAATATTCTGAAGATGCCACTGTGATAAGATCTCAGAATTGTAAAAAATGAATTTTCCATGCCTAAATGAGCAAAGTGTAGGTTAAAAACTCCATGATGCCAGTAAAGAAAGGATTGTGAAAGTGTTGTTATGTGCAAGTTAATCCCAAATTTTTCCAAGGTAAATGTCTCATTGCCTCAAAGGGAAAAGGTGTAGAGGATATCAATCATAAAGGTAAATTCAAGGTTTTTAGTCACCTGCCAAGCAAAGGTTGATTTGAGTTTCAAGGTGAGAACAAAAGAGGTTTTGAAAATGTTTCCTTGTTTTTCAGTTCCTAAGGTTGTCAAAAGTGAATCTATCATGCTTCAAAGATCAAAAGGAGAGAAAATTTCATGTCTCCAACAAACTGCCAGCCAAGGCAAAGAAGCTGATTTCCTTGGTGTAAATCAAGAAGGATTTGGAAGGTGTCATTGTTTGATCAGATTCCATACTTGTCAAAAGGATTTTTTCATGAAAAAATGATAAAAACATGATTTTGAACTCCAAGGTGAAATTCAAACAAGATTTTAGGGCTACTGCTGTGTAAAATAAATATGTCAAGCTTCAGGAGTAAAAGGAAAAGCCACTTCAATGTTTGTATGTCACCTGCAAAACAAAAGTGTTAAAGGACATCAATGAACCAAGAAGAGTCAACTTTATGACTCAAGAAAACATATAGAGAAAAAGTGTAAATAACATTAGTGAAAATGAGCAAAAAGAAGAGTGGACTTCATGATCTAAGTCATCTACAAACAAAAAAGGCTAGAGAGTTAGTAAGAAAGGAAGAAAAAGTGAAAAAGACTTAAGACATTAGGAAATGGGTTTGCAAATATTAAATTTAAATCCCAAGCATATAAAAGGTCATTTGGTTTTTCATTTGACTCATTTTTCCCTTGCAAAAGAGTTAGAAGTGCTCAGGAGTGAATAATTTCAGGTTTTCAAACCAAATTTCGGCTAAGTATTGTGGCGTTGCACGCTGAGGTTGGCGATGCGCCCCTGGAAACTGGCGCTGCGTGTTTAGAAATTTTTCCCCATACAAATTTATAAGGTGTTGTGCACCTGGATTGAATGTTGTGCCCTTAGCTCTAGCGCTGTGCCCTTGGCCTTGGTGCTGTGCGCTTGGCGAAGAGGGCCTCCTACACCATTTCAACACTCAAAACCCCTCAAATTTGCTCCAAGTCACCACTGAGGTTTTTTCAAGAAATGCTAAATGGTAAGTACATCTCATCAAGCCATTCTTCAATCATTTTTATGGTTTTCAATTGAAAGGATTTGAAACCCAAAGAAGGAACCCTAATTTTCATGCTTGATATCACTATTTAAAAATATTTCTTCATCTACATACTGAGAAGAAAAGTCATAGCCAAAAGGAGTGCATTTTTGGAGATTGTTCAATCACCTAAATTTGTGCCTACACTCACTCCATTCACTAAAAAAGTCCCTTAAATTACAAAAAGATTGACAATTTCATTACCTTCCTTCATATCCATTTTCCATCAGTACAAGGTGTTTCAACACAAAGTTTGAAAAATCAGCAGAGTGTGGTCATTGAGTTTTTCCTCTCACTCATATTCATATACCTTTACCCTTTCTCACTCATCTCATTCACTTACGGAACTGCCTCCATTCCACCATCCCCTCATCTCCTTTCCATTTGTCGTCTTAGGGTTTTTCAAAGGCAGAGTGGTCAAAATTTCATAAAGAAAGGGTAGTGGTAGTGAAGGGGAAGGCCTAATGCCAAGGAGGCAGGGGCACAAAGGTAGGAGGATCAACAGGTTTGAACCCCTAAACACAATAGAGCTAAATACATCTCCCTTAACTATCTCCTGCTTCCAAAATGTAGGCTGCTATGAATTTTTTGAAAGGGTATAGAAAGTGCAACACCACCCTGAGCTAACTAGGCTATTCATCATTAACTAGCATGAGAAACAAGTTAACCTTGCAGGGGTAAAATTTGAGTTGTCTTTTGATGCTATTGCCAATGCCACTGGGATACCTAGTGTAGGGGAGAAATGGGTCAAGCAGGCCAATCTTGACATAAGATACTATGAGCCATATTTAAAACCTATGTACAAAGACTACAATAAATCCATTTTTCCTGTCTCAAATTTGCTGGAGAGATATGAACCTATGATGAGGATCATTATGAAATATTTTACATGTGAGGGAATGTTCTCCGGGCTATACTCCTATCACATTACGCTACTTATGCACTTTACTAGGGTTAGGATGTTGCACCTACCCTATTACCTCTATAGAAGCATTGACAAAATGTCCTATATTATACAAAAGAGAGACTATCCCTAGAAAATGTAGAGCCTCTTTCACCACTCTCTTATTAAAACGGTTGTGATGCATCAATTGCAAAAGAAGCGTATGCCATGGGAGGTTTTCATTTCTCATGAGGTGTTCACCAATACATAAGGCCAACAGCAGCAAGATGCCCCTTCATCTTCTCATCCTCCCATTCGTCCATCCACTCACACTCCATCACCACATGATGACTCTTCGACCTCACCATCCACACATATTCCTTCACCTCAAGACAACCCTCCTTCATCACCCTCTCACAATGCATCAAACAATGAGGGTAATGAAAATGAGCAATCAAATGTAAATGAGGGAGAGGGAAATAATGAATCAAGCAAGGAAGAAGAAGGAAATGAAGAGGAAAATATCAGTGAGGCAAAAGAAGGAAATGAGGAGGCAAATATCAGTGAAGATGAAGAAAATGAAGCAGAAAGCAACAGAAATGATGATGGCAATGATGATGGCAGTGGAACAAAGAGCCATGATGACAGTGAGGAAAACACTGAGGCACATATTAGTGGTGATAAAAGAAATGAAGAAAACACTGAAGCAGAAATAAATGAAGAAGAAGGAAATGAAGAGGCAAATATTAGTGAGGCATAAGAAGATAGTGAAGAAGGCCTTAGGTCAGAAAGCCAATATATCAGTGAGGCAAATGTAAATGAGGAAGATGCCAATGAGTCTAAAAACAATGAAGCACATATCAATGATGATGTTGGCAGTTGCTCAAAGAGCCTTGATGGCACTGATGACAGTAGAGCTCATGACAGTAAGGTCAGTGAAACAAATAGTGATGAGGCAGTGCCGAAAGCAGTAAAAATAATGGCAGTAAGGATGCACATTAGAGGAATTTTGAGGTCTAAAATGGGCCTCCTAAGGAAATAATAAAATAATAGCTTAACCAACAAAATAATATTTATGAATTTTCAATTCATTTTTTGCACCAAAATCCATGTAACCATAGTTAAATTCAATTCAAAAGTTGTACCAAAATAAAATTAATAAAAAAATTGTATTGATGTGACTATAAATAAGAATGAGATTTTCAAGAAAAAATCATTATCATTGAACAACTAATGCATTTGTCCTTTGTACTTAAATAACTTAAAATAAAATATAAATATAAATTTATAAATTCTTAATTACATTATATGATATTAATTAAAATTTATATTATCTAAATTGTATAATAACATGTAATTAATATAATATGATAAATGTATAGGGATATGCATTGTTTCTTTCAAGAAATATGAAATGACAATAATATTAATTTATTCAAAAAGTGTGAAATGACATTTATTATGAGTACTTTACTTTGACTTTAAAAGTACTTAGAGCACTACCATGGTTAACCATGAGTTTTTATCCACCATTGAGGATGTGACAAGTAAGTACCTTTAACTCAAGCAATGCCACCTCAACCATTAGGGATGATGTCATCCCCTAAAATGTGATTGGTTCTCATAAAGTGAATTTTGATTGTACATTTTCCTTAGGAGGCCCATTTTAGACCTCAAAATTCCCCTAATGGAAGACATTAAGGAACAAAGCCATGAAGAAATCAGTAAGGAAAAGGGAAATAATATCAGTGAAGATGATGTCAGTGGTAAAATAGAGAGCCTTGAAATAGAAGACAGTGATGATGTTGGTACTAATAATGACAGTGGGTCAAAAGGACATGATAGCAATAGTGATGCCAATGATTAAGGCAACCATGAGAGCAATGCTGATAAGAACCATGAGGACAGTGAGGATACCAATGATGATGGCAGTCATGATGGCAGCAAGACTGAAGACACTAAAATGATCAAAATTGAACCTTTTTCTTTAACCTACCAAAGAGGAAATAGGCATGTGTTTTCTGCACTTAAGAGGCAAGGGGCCAAAAAAATAAAAGGCAAAGAAAAGTTCATGGATGAAAAAGAAGAAGACCAGCATGAGACTGAACAAGAATTTGAACTCATTCATGTTGACAGTGACAATGAAAATGAGGCAAGGATCTCAAGCATGTTGCTCAAAAGTAAAGATGCCCAAATTAAATATTTTCAAGACAATCTAGGTAGGGCTAGGAATGTGATTCATTATTATGAGATTGAAAACAAGCAACTGGAAGCACAAAAGGAAATCTATGAGGTCAGAGCTATCAGAGCTCAAAAAGAGGCTGTAAAAGCCAAGGCCAACCTAGATGAGGCCTTGGATAGATATGGATACACTGATGAAGAGGAAGAACAACTTCCTAGGAGGAGGCCAAGAACAATTGGCTTAAATAAGGCCTTAGCCAAGGAAAGAGAACAAGAGGCAGCCTTGGCAGAGTAGCTCACTCCAAGTGAGCTGCTTGCCATGGATATTGACTATGATCTGGAACCTTGGATTGAGAGGGAAAACATGAACTTAGAGGGTCTGTTGGAGAAGACCAAGAAGGACCTAGACCTCCAAAAGAAGATGGCAAGGCACTATGCCTTAAGAAACAATATTTCAAGGGCCAAGCTCAAAAGAGCCCTTCCAAAAATTCAATCCCTCAAGGAGGAAAAAGGAAAAGAGAACCTTGAAATAATTTTTGATTCATCCCTACAGGCATCTCAAACATAATTAGCAAGACAATTTCAAATTTTGGTATCTTTTTGGAAATTTTGGTTTTTGACTTTTTTCGAGGGCCAAAGGGGCGTTGCGCTCTTTTTTGGGGCACTTTTTTTAGGAGAATTATTTTTTTGGAATCCTTAGGCAAAGGAAATCATCCAAAAAACATTTTAGATCATTTGGAGCAAAAATAGTACTCCAAAAGTGCCAAAAACACCCACAAAATCACCTTTCTGCCCTATTTTCAGAGCTGGCATTGTGCCCTGAGTAGTCTTGGGATATTGCGTTTTTTGGCAGGAAAATGGACACAAAATGAAAAAATAAATGCATTTTTGGAAATTAGACTAGACAAGCTTTCCAATGAGCTATCATGGAGCTCATTTGGACACCTGGAAGGCCTCCAAACCTTGGTCACAAAACATGCAAGTTTTCTGGTGCAGGCATTGCGCCCTTGGCCTTGGCGCTGCGCCCTTGCCTGCAAAGCCAACAAAAGACACAAATTTATGGAAAAAATAAATTTTTGAGGACTTTTGAGGAAAATCACTCCTAGTTAGCTCAGAATTTATGTTTGAAGTTATTTTTCATTTTTTACATTAGATATTTTGTGCCTTGGGCCTTGCATGGTCTCTTTGGACAAAAATGGAATTTATGATATATTAATGACATTTTGGAAACCATAGTTAGGGTTTTAGTCCTCCTTGCTATTTAAATACTGCATTAGGGCCTCATTGTACATGTTGGATGATTATTGAGATAAATATCATACACTTGAAGATTGAGGAGAAATTTGGCTTTGGACTTTGTGAATGTCTTGATTTGCATGATGATGGAACAAGCTCACTTACAGGATTCCTGAACATAGTTAATGGTGATTTCTTTTCTATCTAGTGTTTGTTTTCTTATGTTATCATTTTTTTTCGTCTTTCTCATGTAGTAGGACAGAAATTTTAGGCTAAGGAATGTTGTTTAGAGGCACCTTAGAACTGTCTGCTCTCTATTGCTTGTATGTTTTCCTCTGCTATGTCAGATTAGAGAATCCTTAAATGCTATATAGTTCCACTTATGCTTGTTTATCTGAAAGATGATTTGATGAATCCAGTATCAAATTAGTTCATGGTTATCCCTGCTCTTTGATGTAACTTTAAACATTGCTTTTAACGTCTTTGCTTTGAAGTATTGCTGATTAAGTTTAGCTGAAGAGGTTTATGATTTTCCATGCCCTTTTCTTCATCTTAAATGATTGCTTTGGAGGTCTTTGTGGCTTGATTAAGGAAATTAGAAGTTCCCTACTCTTTTATCTCTGCTATATGTTTATCTTAAATTTTTTCTTTGCTTGAAGGTGAAATCACATGAAGACTTACAAGTTTCTTTCTTTCTATGATTCACTGAATTGTTGTCTTAGAGCTTACTTGCTAGGGTTTGGTCAAAGAAATTATTGGTATGCCCTGTCTTTGGTTATTTATTTATGCATAGTAATCTTAAAGGCCATTCTTGTTAAATTACTTGATAAAGGATTCTTAACTTCCCTTTGCACCTACTATTTTCACAATTTAATATTCACTTCACTCACATAAGATTTTAGATCCATTTGTCTTTGTTATACTTGACCTCCGAGACACCCTTGACATGTTGTTGTACCTTTCAAGACCTTTTGCAGACTCCATAGCCCAATGGTTTAAACCTCTCTCACTCTATATATTCTGCTTGACAACCTACCCAACCAACCAACCAAACAAACAAACAAACCCTAATCCTTATAACTAGCCAAAAATCAAAACCCTAAAATCTATCGAGTTACATCCTTTATACAAGTATAGAGAGAGCCCTCTCTAAGTCCATGAAGTCTAGGTCCTAGGACTCCAAAGACTGGTTTGATGTTACCCCTATACATTTGGTCTTACCAATCTAACAAATTATGCGGACCTAACAGGACTATTATTCCAACATCATACATCTTTTTAATTTCTTTCTCAACTAGAGGCATCAGGACAGGGTTTATCCTACACAATTTCTGCTTGAATGGTTTATGGTTTTCCTTGAGAGGAATCTTACGATGTTTTTGTCATAGGACTTCAAGTCCTCTTAACCCCATGCAAACACATCCTTTAATTCTTTAAATAGCTCAATATATTTCTGTTTTATAGGAGCTGGTAGTGTTTTGGACAGCTTTATCATTTTAGGTTCTTCCTCACTGCCTATGTTGCATTCTTCTACATCTGTTTCGATGGATTCCATTTTAGACTTCCTAGCAACATCATTGAAATCAAACAATTCTTCTAAGGGGGCATGTCGTCTTGGAAATAGGTTGTATTTACATTGCAATACCTCAAGGTCCCTTTTGTCTAAATCTTCACACAATTCTACCTCACGAGGGTGTTCTAGCATATTTATATTAGCAGGATAAGGTGGATATGTTTTGCGTGTTTGTTCCTTAGTAGAGTAGTCCTCTTTATGATCTGAGATTGATTTTGGCATTTCAAACTTAGTTTTGGGTTGCAAGAATTCTTCAATCTATTTGTCACTTTCAAACACTTGCCAATAATATATGTTATCAGGGACTGTTGGTCTGTATTTGACCTTTACTGTGTATTTTTCATTGACATGAGGCAATTTACAAGTGCTGGAAACAAAGTATAGTTCATTTGCAAGGCTGTTTTGATTTCTTAGGAGAGAGTTAAGTTCATATTTTTCAAATTTTTTCAGGAAGTCTAAGACATTATTTCTATATTCTCTTAGCCTAGGATTTTTGGCAGAATATTCTCCTTTGATTTGCTTAATAATTAACTCGAAATGTCCTTGAACATAAATCCTCTTACCTCCTATACTTTTCAGCATTTGTAACCCTAAGAGAAGATCTTCATACTCTAAAATATTATTTGTACATGGAAAACCTAGCTTGTAAGAGTGACCTTCATTAGTGTTGTGTATCCAAACACCTACTCCTAAACCATATTTGCCACAAGAGCCATCAAAGATCATGTTCCAAAGAGTTTCAAGTTCAGATTCGCCAATATGTTGTTGTTCATGGTTGCTAGGGTTTTGGCTATTATGTTCTTCATTTTATGTTAGGTTTGACTGTTATTACAGGTCTTGCTCTTCCTCTTTTTCGTCTACTTTTTCATTAATGTCATCTTCATTGTACAAAATAAATGAATCAAGGTCTGAATGGATAGAATAGAGAGGAGTATTGTTTGGCTTGTCTTGGTTGCTTACCATGTATTTCAAGTGATATTCTCTGTACATTCTTCTTGTTTGGTTAAAGATTGGAATGGTAGCATATGTGATGTCCATTTGGAGGTTTCCTTGGATTTTGGCTCCCCATGATCTAGATAAAAGCATGCCATATTTTGGGGGTATTTCAGCCACTACAATATCCATGACTAGGCTCTTGGCTAGTATTTGTGCCAGATTGACACACAGATCTTTGATCAAGCCTAGACATTTAACTCTACTCGAATCAAAAGAGTACAATTATTTGTATGGTCTGGTTATTTCGAGGCCTAATCTCTCCATCACTACCTTTGGCATGAGGTTATGTGAAGCACTAGAATCTAGCATGGCATTGTGTAGGACTTTGTCATGAATGTTCAAACTAACATAGAATGGAGGCACAACTCCCTCTTGAAATTTTCCCTCTACCTCTGGTCCAAACAATAATTTTGGCTTGTCATTAGTCAGATTTAGAGTATCGGTGTCATTTCCTATATTTAAATCTTTCAAAACTTGAGATCTATATACATATTGAGTCACTAATTCAGTAAGAGGTGTGGCTATTTTTATCTTGGAAATTTCACTCTCAATACTGAATGGTCTCTGTGTTCTTGGTAGATTTAAATTAGTTTTGTCAGACATTGTTTTGCCAGTAGGTTTAGCTTGCTGATTTTGATTTGGAATCTTAGTTAAAATAATTTTTTGAGGGCCACTAGCTAATGTATTAGGGAAAATTTGGTCACCATTATGTTGGCTCATTTTGTTTTTGCTTTGATTAGAATTCTTAGCCATGGTGTTTGTGTTTTCTTTTGTCTTTCTAGGACTATTTTCATGGGTCTTCCTAACAGAAATTTCTGGTTTGTTCCTTTTGGAGGCACATTGGGCTTTCTTACTTCTAAAATCATACTATCTATAAACCTCCATGATAGCATTTTCAAACCCTAGTTTCTATTATTCAGAATCATCATATGTTCTTTCATTTTGGCTTGAGGAAAATAGACCTTGTTCTTATTTTGTGAGAAAAACATCATCCTCATTATTGGATTCTATTATATTGACATGATTTTCTTCTGGCTCTTTAGTCTCTCTCTCCTCTTCATATACACAGTTTTCTTGGAAAGGAGGTTTGATTTTCTGGTCATTTTCTCTTTGTCTGATTTGAGGAGGATCTCTTCTGAAGTTTTGGTTTATGTTTACGTTTTGAGGGTTTGTTTCGTTTTCCCTAGGAGGTGCTCTTTCATTCAAGTTGATTCTCTCCATCATCCTCTCCATTGTCCTAACTAGGCTATCAATTTTAACATCGAATGTGGAGGCCATAGGTTCCTATTTGTATGTAACCTTCTTCGTTGCTCTCTTTCTAGCCCTTTTAGCAATTAGGTTGGCTTCTACACTTACTGTTAGTATGAATATTAATTCCAAGAATACAAAAAAATACCACTTTAACTGTGCATGAAAAACAACCCTAACAGCAAAAATGATTGCTAATATCTTCATATCTGTAGTTAGGTGATCAAGATAAATGCTGCAAAAATCTAGATCTATGCATTAGAAGACATTAAACAGTAGAAAAAACAAGATTTACTCCATGCATCCAATAGACAAGACAAGAATATATCAAATGAATTTTGTATTAATGGCACCTGGGAGGAAACCACAAGAGGGTGTTCCTGGTTCTCCTCAATGGGATGGGTTCTTGTAAGTCCTCAGCACTTTAGATTTAGAATTCCTCTCTCTTGATGGTGTAGAAAATGCAGACAAAAATGGAAAAATATGGCTATGATGGTGGATCAATAGCCAGACCAAGAGTTGAGATCCAGAGTGATCTTTAGGCAACAAAAGGTGACAAATGAATGGGAAATCCCTCCATTTATGACAAAATATTGAGCTAGTCCTGATATTGGTGCATGATTAAAATATTATTAACCAAATCAAGATCCAACTTTTATGGAATATTTTATTATATTTGTTGGAGGGAAAAGGAATTTGACTTGATTCAAATCCCCTTATTTGTAGATAATAAATAAATAAATGATTTATTTATCATTTTAAGGATGTGATTAAGTAATAATAAATAAATAAATGATTTATTTATCATTTTAAGGATGTGATTAAGTAATAATAAATAAATAAATGATTTATTTATCATTTTAAGGATGTGGTTAAGTAATAATAAATAAATAAATGATTTATTTATCATTTTAAGGATATGGTTGAGTAATAATCAAATAAATAATTATTTATTTAATTATTTAAGGGAGATTTAGTCATATTTAACAAATAATATTATTTAAGTAATGTTTAAATAATTATTCTTAGGAAATAATAATATAAATAATGATTTATCTAATTAATTTCCTTGCTTTGGTGTAAATATAACCAGGAATATTAATTAAACTGTTGTTTAACTAATTATTCCTTGAGGAAAATCAAACAAATATGGATTTATTTAATGTTTCCCCATGGGGTTTCCTGTTTAGACCATAAATAGCTTAATAAAGGTGGTTTTATTAAGTTATTTTCATAGTGAATGCAATTATACTTGGGGTAAAATTGGTCTTACATGGTGTACTTGGGTCCATATAATACTAATGGGTTAGATGACCAAAAAATGGTGTAACAGATTTCCCCCCAGCATGCGAGCGTTAGGAGCTAATCGTATGACCGAAGTATGTCGTAAGAACTTAATCACTAGACATCGAAGGGGAAGTCAAAGAGAGAGGAGTATAAGGTAGACCAAAGTGCTGAAAGAGCTAGACCCTGAGGAGGTGAGACTTATGGGTGCGACAAGTCTCTTTGATGAGTGAGTACCTACTATAGGCGGCGGGAGAGGCATACCTATGCCTGCTGAGGCAATAGTACAAACAAGAAGGCATCCGGAAAAACACGGGATGAAATAATAAAGCATATGCTGGCATAAACATGAGACAGATGAATAATATGACAAAGAATATCACATACATATTATGCCTAGGATAATAGCCAAGACTTTGTACAATAATATTTGAGTACATGAGATATGAATACAACCTAGATGCCCCTATAAATAGGAAAGGGCTCTGAAAATATGACTAATATATGCAATCAAGAAGGTGTTGAAAGTGACTGAGGTCGGTATCATCAAATCTATGGAGCTGCATCGAAGGCTGAAGTGAAGAAGTCATCCAGGTATGTGGGGGCCTACCTGTAGGGCCACCCCCTCATGAGGGTTGAGACATCTCACACACACCTAGGAATCACCGATATTAGCTGCTGCATCATTGAACCATCAAGTATACGGATCTCAATCATGTTTAAGGGAGTTGGAGCTGAGAACCAATCAAGTCAAAGGGAAATAAGGAGTCCCTTTGCTTGATTCGGGGCACTGAACAAGAGTGGAAGCTGGAACCAAGGTACGTCGCCCTCTAGATCTGTCTTCTGGAATGAATGAGTTGATGTCGACAGAAGCAGGTCCACCATAGGTGAGGCAATAAGGGATCCTCAACTAAGGCATGAGAGATAATAGTAGAGCGACTAATAGAATGACACCAATGATGATGATGAAATGCGGGGTACTGAGTAGGGAATGGAAAACTTCCCTTGTTAGAGCATAAAGGGCATGAATGACCTAGCATCGACTGACACATCATCATGAGGGATAGGGGATAGTGGGATTGAAGGCCATAATGTGCGACACGAGAGAGGTACCAAGCAATGAAGGGTGGAGGACTATGTCGGGATTCAAAGGGACTCGGGATAGACTCCATGAAAGCAACGATGACTCAACTCGGATTCTCTAAACAAGGGTGACTCAATGGTGTTGCCACATATGGAAAGGGTCCAATGGGGACCATAAAAGCATGAGTACGAGATGGTAACTCACGACAAAAGTTGACACAAGTGTGGACAAGTATGGAGACAATGTGGTGCCCCCAGTACAAGTGTTGCAAGTGAAGAAATTCAATTTTGAGGAAGGGTGAAGTGGAATTTCTTTGGAAAATGTGTCTCAGTGAAGTATCAAATCACTAAAAACTAACAGATACCTCTTTGAGGGCTCGGTGAGAGATTTCCAATGGTGCGGACAGTTTGGTAAACGGAGCTACAGTTGGGTCACAACAGGCGAAAGAAAAAACAAGGGTTTCTCTTTTAGTAAGGCATTTTCCCTCCAAATTCATTCATTTGCATGTGGAGCTGTGGTGAATGTAGAGAGGAGAGAAGGCCCTAAATCTTGTGGAAATCGTAGTAGAAAAACCAATCGTTGGAATCGAGATATGTCAGTTGTAGGTAAGAGGCCTAACCCTACTCTTTCTTTTCAGTGGATTAAAAGTTCATATTAGGTCCCTAGGGCTCAGGAACAACTCCCTACTCCTCCTCACGGTTGGGTCACACTTTTTGGGGTAGAAAGTGTGACCTGGGTAGCAGGTTTTGGGTAGAAAAGTGCGATCTGTCCCAAGTTTGGGCCTGAAAAGTGCAACCTACCAGGGAGGGGTGTTTCTGTGTTATTTTTTGGCTAAGCACTAGGATTTTTATGATGAGAAATAGTATTTCCTATCTGTATACTGAAAAATATGATGGTTTTGTGCAGATATGGTAGAATTATGGATTAAATGGAGAGAGAGAGACCTAGGCGCATTACAGTCGGAGATTCGGGAGGATCAAGGTGTCTGCAGTGCTTTGGCCAAGTTTGGGGTTCTGAAGTTTGTAGAGAACCCTTTGATGAGAGCTGGGGAGCCCTTATTAGCCTGGATTGTCAGATATTGGGACCGAGTCCATGAGTTCTTTATAGTGCAGGGGCACCAGATCGAGTTGACGGTCCAGGACATATATTTCCTGACTGGTCTCCCACCACTTGGGATGGTAGGGAATACTCAACCAGTATTACCGTGTGGGTGGAATATCATAGAGTTTTTAGAGTGCCATTTTCAGCCAGGTCTCCAAGTCAAGGGGACTTAGATACCCATCAGGGATTTGTAGAGGTTAGAGACCCGTGCTGTGGCTGCAACGGTGCTACGAATCCTAGGCAACTAGGCACTCCATCACATCACAGGGGGGAAAATGATGCTTGTGGAGAGTGTTTTGAGTGGGACCTACTATGGGTGGGCCCAGATGATGTTTTTGTCGTTGAAATGAAAGTTGTCGCTATGTAAGCAGCATGTGAACCATGACTATGCATATGGTACAATTTTGTGCTCTTTCATATTTGAGAAGATCCTGGCACTTCGACCTTGCATACAGCTCTAGGATGGGGGCCCAAGAGAACCTAGAATGCGCTGGTGGGGGTGACTATTGTGCAGAGGAGGAGGTGGAGCAGTTGGATGGGTGTTCCATCCTGATTTCTTTGTTCATTGGGATCAGATGATGCTGTATATAGATGATTATCCCTATAGTTGGATGAGTTATTGTGGGGACCCAGATCTGCCACTGTCGCCTGGTCGTATATGGGGACCCGATGGTAAGTGACAAATTTCTAATCTTTTATGTGCATGTAAAGTTTCTAGAATATTGTATGTGGTACTAATTCTTTTACTTTTGATATGTAGATACAACACCGGTAAAACTCGCCGGGTACATGGGACGACCTGAAGTATCGGGGGCCGCAAGATCTAGTGGATCAAGGGCACAGCAAAATGAGGATGCAGCAGCCCTTCTGGAGG
The DNA here is from genome assembly GCA_034641835.2 of Pinus albicaulis. NCBI lineage: Eukaryota > Viridiplantae > Streptophyta > Pinopsida > Pinales > Pinaceae > Pinus > Pinus albicaulis. Next base: position 174,730,663 of record CM076579.1, read on the forward strand.
ACATCCGTCATAGATGTGAGAGGCTTCTGACCGGTGTTTCAGAGCGCGGCTGGCAAGACTTAGATGACCAGTACATAGGGCCATGTATTGGTTTACCCTAGGAATGGTGAGGGGTCATGCGGCGCATGGCGATGGCTGGACAGGGAATGTGTGATCTACGAGCTGCGGGGGCAGAGCCATTGGCTCGGGATCCTCTAGATAGTGATTATTCTGAAGGGGTAGGTGGTGCCCCAATTTTGAGTTTTTGTAACATGCTATGGGCATGTCATATGTATCAGAGTTGATGAACTCTAAAACATTTTATACCACACATACTATGGATATGCATTGTTTTGATATTTTTATTTTATTTTCTTGTGTTAAATGTGTGTGTTAAATGCCAATCCATAATATGGTTTGCAATGTTATCTACATAGTTATTTTGTGCTCTAGGTACATGACTGAAAGTAATGATTTCAAATTCACGCATCAAAAGCTTCACTCGTAAATATCTTCTGAAAAGGATAGGATTATGCACGCGATAGACACCATTCAATTACATGACAAGAAGTAGGGAATCCAAATGAACATGAATATGGAGGATGCGATGTGAAAGGGCATCGGCTAATAAACCTCGTACTGCATCATATTTGTCCTGATTATTGGTAGGAGTACCAATGTCTACACCGTTCAAAAAAAAGTGCATGCAAGGGGGTAAAAATGGCCCAACCTGCCGAGGCTAAATTCCTGGAGTAGCGACTTGCACCATCGGTAAAACCAATATAAGGTGTGAATGGGGGGTCCCTCTGAAAGGTTCCACAAGACAATAAATGGGAGGATAAAGAACAAATCTATAAACCTGATTGCAAAGTAGAAATCGAACGCATTTTATAGAAGGGAGTGATCTAGGTAGGATGTCTACTACCCACATGCTGTCGCGGGGAGGAAGTGTGGGAGCTACCGGAATAATAGCTTGAGCTCAGGCTATGTAAGTCACCAAAGGTACAGATGATGGCATCTCGTTTATAGGTGGGAAGGATGAAATCAGGGGTGGCCATGGCTTCCATTATGTCGTCATTGCAAAAGAAGGTGAAATGATGGGAGGAAGAAATATCACGTGACACAGCAAAGCTACCTGAATAATCATTATGAGAAGCAAGGCTCACATGTGCATCATCATGGGGAATGACGTAAGAACAAGAAGATAAAGGATCCACTAATGTTGAACCAAAGGTGATCGCTGAAAGGAGGTCAAGTGAAACAACAGGAGAAGATTCAGAGGGAGCTTCTGTCGAGGGTCTCAAGGATGATGAAAGGTAGAGGATGGTGGCCGCATGCTCCATAATTTCGACATCAGGGGGGAATTTCAATAGGAGCGGGTAAATCCTCAGTCTGGCCTGCAGCATACTGTGTAAGTACGGGAGAAGTAGATTGGTTCTGTTCAATCTCATACTCCCGAACTACCTCTAAAGAGGCACAGTAATGTGTAAGGCGAGGACAATGATGAGATTAATGGCCATGGATATCACACAAAGCACAAGGGTGTTTGGTGTGAATAGTCTTGGTAGGGGACAATGATGAGAGTAATGGCCATGGAGATCACACAAAGCAAAAGGGTGTTTGGTGTTCCTAGTTGCGGTCGATGAAGAAGAAGAGGTTTCAGGGACCGTAGACTCAGGGAACACGACATTAACCATGGGCTTGATGCGGGGCAACTTGGGACAAGTATGGGCGGCATGACCAATGACATCACACAAAGCACAGGGCTTTGGAGGCGGAGGAGGTGCAGGGTCAGTCAGGGTAGCTTTTTCCTTTGAGGCCCTTTTGCGAGCTCTGTTGTTCTTACCCAAAGCAGCCACAATAGGAGGCAGTTCCTGTTGAGGTAGCTGAGGCACTGTGACAACGGGAGAAGTCAGGGGGACCGGTTGAACAAGAGTGAAAGCAAGATAAGGTTTAAGTTGACCTGGCAGGGTAGCGGTTGGAGGATCAAGGTACCAAACCAAAATCCCATTGGTCAAGTTAGGAAGAGAGAATGCAGCCATGACAGGTGTCATATAGATGCCTGGTGGAGGGACTAGGAATGGTATCTGACCAGAGGGGTAATGGCTAGGTGGGATGGCTCCTAAATGGTTAAGGCCTGAAGGAATCGACCCAGGAGGATAAAGAGGCTCATGAATACCAGCTGAAGGGCCAAGAGGAGGAGGTCCAAAAGGCTGCATCGAAGGGCTAGGAGATGAATGCGGAGGGTGAGGGGGCTGCTGACTAGCCGAGGCGGGCCACTTGAGAGAATCCCAAGACGATTGCATCATGCAAACATTCGATGAGCTGGGATCAGAGATGGGAGGAGGAAGACCAGGGAATGTACCAAGCAAGGAGGAATCCTTGTAGACACTGGGTGAGACACTGGTCAAAGGGTCGATGATATGCTTATTGGACACCGAAGAGATAGTGGACTTAGGGGAGGTTTGAGACTTCGGTTCGTAATACATCAACTGGTCAATGGTGACTATCTTTCCATTATGGGAGAAGGACATCTTGCGGTGGACCGCAGAAGGGACAGCAGAAATCACATAAGTGTAGCTACGACCCAATATAATGTTGGAATCTAAGGGGGCATCTAGGGATTCTACGTCAACGCAAATAGTCTTGCCCGCAAGAGTATTAGGAAAATTGCGGAATAAGCCAATGGGCTTGGAGGCGTGGCCATCCCACGCTCGGAGAGTGATCGTGGAAGGAGCCAACTTAGGGGATTCGAGTTGCTTCCAAACCGAAGCGAACATCATGCAAGTGGATGTCCCCTCATCAATAATGCACCAGGAAACGTTGGCATTCTGGATCTTGACTGGGATTTGGAAGGCGACGGAAGCAGAAAGAGGGGAATGTTCTGATTGGTCAACATCAAAGAAAAACAATCAATCATCAGAAGGATCTACAATGCCCACGGCAGATAGAAGAGCTTTTCATTGTGAAGGGCACAACTGGAGGAGTTCCAGTGTTGAAATGGCAGTAGGAGATTGTGCCAAATCATCAACTATTCTATATGAATGGGCAGCTTTGCCAGAAGCAGCATTTGGATACATTGGTCCCTTAGGGATCTTGGTATGAACCTCTGCCCTTGGCTGAGGGATCTGCAAGGGACCCTTAGGTGTCAAAAGAGGCTCTATAGAGACCAAAGGAGGCAGCTCATGGACAGACGTAGCGGGAGGCTTGTTTTACTCACGGGACCGAGTCTGAAGATTGATGTCTATAGTTGAAGGTAGATTAGATTTCACCATGAGAATCTAGTAATCAGGGGTACCAGATGGAAGAGGTTGGGTAACAGTGTGGTAAACAGGAGGTTGGGCAAAAAGAGGAGGCATGACGTATCCTGAATACGTGCTACCAGGAGGGAAAGAAAGGCAGGAGGTGCTGACCCCCCCCCCCCCCCCCCCTTAGGAAAGTTAGAGCCCATGGGAGGTTGAGCAATGATGACAACACAAATACATCACAAAGGAAAAAGAGACCAACAAGGGCAGGGAGGTGCAAGATCAACTAATTAAAATGTCGAAACAAGGGCAAAGAGGTGCAGGAACAATTGATTTCAATGTTTTAGAGTCTTTGCTTGGTGCTGTTAACCAAGCCCTTTTTCGCTTAGGGTATGTGTGCGAAGTGTGTAAATTTTAATTTTTAAACCTAGATGTTTGTAGAGAAAAAGAAAAAGTGTGTTGTATAGTTGTAAATACCCTGCAAATGACAGTATATAAGCCTACAAAACAAAAAATAAACAGCTAATAATGCAATAATATAAACCCAAGAAGGAAGGCCTCTAAACAACTAGTCTATGGGTGAGTGAAAAAACTAATAAAAACACACTAAAACAGCCAATAGATCTAAGTTCAGAAGGGATAGGGATCTAAAGGACAAAATCTGCTAGAAAGTGGTGCATAAATAGCAACAGATTAGAGGAAAATTTTCTGTAAAAAGAGGTGGCCAAAGGCTATCTCCAGGAGGGAAGCAGAGTGCACCCTAAAGGAAAACCCAAACAAAGCTAAATAAGGATATTTGGATGGATAACAAGTCGATCTAAAGTGGATCTGAAGGTGAGGTATCAGATCTGAAAAAATGGTTGAAGACTCTGAAATTTCAGACAACCTGCAACAGCAAAAAATCTTCCAAAAAAACGGAGGGTACTGAAGCCCTAGGGGGTGAGGTTCCCACTTAGTTGAGTGAAACAGAACAATTACAGGTCCGCAACGGGTAGAGACGTGGCTCAGAAAATCCTGAACAGAGGCTCAGACAAACCCAGAAAATTTTCAGAAAAATCCTTACAAAAAGTCCAGGTCGCAATTTTTGACCTGTTTACAGTAGAAGTCGCACTTTTTGGGCTGCAAAGTGTGCCCTGGAGGTCCAGGTCACAAGTTTTGGGCTGAAAAGTGTGACCTACACTTCCGGCACTCTCGGTGGCAGATTTCAGAAAACGTTGTCATCTCAGCTGCGGTTGCTGTCGGTCACCTATGCAACAGGTCTAAAAACACATGAAAGTCAAAAATTTTATCGTTTAAGGGTTTTATAGGTTAAAAACAACATCAAGAAGAGAAAAAACAAGGGGCTGAAGAGAAATCCTAGGGTTTGAAGCAGCTGGATATGCAAGGATAAAAAAAACGACAGCGGTCGTAATCGTAAACCCATGTGGAGTCACTAGTTGTTAGTATGAATATTAATTCCAAGTGTACGAAAAAAGACCACTTTAGTTGCACATAACAAACAACCCTAACAACATAAATGACTTCTAATATCTTCAAATCTGTAGTTAGGTGATCAAGATAATTGCTAGAAAAATCTATATCTATGCATTAGAAGACATTAAATAGTAGAAAAAACAAGATTTACTCCATGCATCCAATAGAAAAGACAAGAATATATCAAATGAATTTTGTATTAATGACACCTGGGAGGAAAGCACAAGAGGGTGTTCCCGGTTCTCCTCAATGGGATGGGTTCTTGTAATTCCTAAGGCTATGGCTATGCCTTGTGGCGGTTTCATGTGGGGAGGGAGTGCATTGTATACATTATTTAACCTAGTGCAGTAGTCTTGGACACTCTCTCCAACATTTCTTTTAAGGTTATCATATTCTGATAGGATTTTTCTTCGTCTCCCACTTGTTTATGAATGTTTCATAAAGGGAAAGGAGATCATGAATGCTATTAGGGGTTAATTTCTTGAACCATTTCTTTGCTTCTACCCCTAAACTTTGGGCAAGCATTCTCATATGTTTGGTTTCATCTTCTATTTCTTGGTAATCAAAAGCATCATTCATCTTGTCTACATGTTGTTGGGCAGTTGTAGAATCAGTTCCATTAAAGTGAGGGATTCTAGATTGATAGTCCTGTGGCATAGGCATTAAAGGTTGTGGTAGTACCAGGGGGCATACCATGTTGCCATGATAGGAGGTAATGGAACCCAAGGAGGATTTACAAGAGGAGGGTTTATGAGTGGAGGTGGAGGATGAAATGGAGTGGTTTGCACAGTGGATATATGAGTGGGGGTAGAAGATGTACTTGGACCAGCTAGCTAATATTGAGCAGATTTGGAATGAAAGGAGTCAAAGTGTTGGAGAAGATGAAGATCAAGAGGAGTGGAAGGAGAGGCTTCTCTACTAGGACTCTATTGTAAGATTTTAGGCTCAAGGTCTGTCTGGTCTATCCAACTTTGAGACTTAGTTCTGAATAGGTTTCTTCTATGGTGTAAGTCAAATTGGGGATCTTGCAAGGATGTAAGGTTTTCAGGAAAAGAAATTTCTTTGTGAATTGGTCTAACAATATTTGGGTCTTCAATCCTAGAAGCTTTTCTTAAGATTCTATGGGTCATCAACTATATCACGAGGGTTTGGGTTTGGGTGAGATCTGGTGCTGATTATTTGTGAATCCAGATTTTAGACCCACAACATAGAGAGGCTGAAAGTTTGTAAGAGTTTTGAGAAACAGACCTATCTAAAAGAATACTTAATTCACACAATATGTGGCTGGGTTTTATACTATTAGGATTGATTAATACATTCCCAGAGGAGTCTGTGAGGACCAGTGGAGTCACTAGGTCTACTAGAAACTAGTGGAATCACCAGGTGGATGATGCTAACTTTTTTGACGATTTGTTTGTTGTCCACCATCAATAATTGGATACCAATCTTGAAATATTTTTATGTTTTGTGAGTTCTTTCTATACCACTAATATTTTCGATAAGTGGTCCAATCATGATTGCCATTATGTTAGGTCCTTGTAATTTGCCAGATTGGCAAGACCAAATAGACAAGGGTAACATCGAACCAACTTTGGAGTCATAGGACCTAGCCTTCCTAAACTCAAAGAGGGCTCTCTCTATATTTGATAAAAGATATGACTTGATTGATTTAGGATGTTGATTTTAGGCTATTTATAATGATAGGGTTTGTTTGTTTTGTTTTGTTTGGTTGGGTTGCTTGTTAAGTAGAAAATATAGAGTAAGTGAAATTCAAATCATTGGGCTATGGGGTCTGTGAAAGATTTGAAGAGTACAACAATAAATCAAGGGTGTTTCATAGGGCAAGCTAACAATTCCAAATGGATCCTTTAGATAAAATGAGTATATGATGACAATAAGTTATGAATTCAGTAAAACTAAAGGGAAATTAAGAATCCTTTAACTATACTTCAAACAAGGAAAGCCTTCAGGATAATAGCTTAGTAAATCTGAAGAGCAGTTAAGAATTCTTCAGCTAGACTTCACTAGACATACCTCAAAACAACAATCCGATAACCCTAGAGAGCGGTTAATAATTCTCTAATTATTACTTTCAGAGGAAAACATAGAGATAATAATGACATACAGAGTTGAGGTGTCAAAACAACATATCTCAATCTAAAATTTATGTTCTATTACCAGAGAAGTAATGAACATAATGTAAAACAAAGGAAAACATTGACAAGAGTGGAATTACATCACCATATAATAGAGTTCATGAATCCTATGAATGTGTTGGTTCATTGACATTCAATCCAAAATAGTCACAAAGCTCCAAAGCCAATTTCCTCACAACTCCAAGTCTATGTAATATTCATCTCAATAATCAACCCACAAAATTATAAAGACTCCATGCAATATTTATCTGCCAAGTGACGAGTTAAACCCTAAATAGGGTTTCAAATGTCATTAATTGCATATTAAAGGCATTTGACCTTTGATACCATGCAAGGCCTAAGGCAAAATATCCAAAACTCATTAAATGAAAAAATAACTTCTAACGTAACCTCTAAGCTAAACTTGGAGATATTTTTCTTTAAGGCCTTCAAAATATATTTTCCAGTAACTTCTGATGTCTTTTTTTTACTTTTTGGTAAGGGCGTAACACCAATCCAAGCGCGCAGTGCCAAGACTGGAAAAATCAACTGTGTTTCAGCTAAGTTTTGGAGGCCTTCCCGGTGTCCAAATGAGCTCCAGGATAGCTCACTGGAAAGCCTATCCTGTATAGTTTCCATATCTACCTTTAGTATCTAGAATTGTTTCCATTTTCCTAGTCAAAAATCACTTCTCCCAATACTGCTAAACGCATAGTGCCAGTGCTGAAAAGAGGGCAGAAAGGTGATTGTTTAGTGGTTTTTGGCCCTTTTGAGGGACTAGTTTTGCTCCAAATGGTGTGAAATTTTCTAAGTATGATTTCCTTGGTATGAGGAACATGAATAGGTTTACCTTTTCCCATTTGAGTCCACAAAAAAAGAGCGCAGCGCCAGTGGCGCTATGCGTTTGGCCCAATTTTTTGTAAGCCAAACTGTCAAAAATTAAAAAATGTGCACAAAGTGCCAAAATTTGGAAATTAGATTTTTGATCATGGTTGGGATGCTTGGAGGGATACGTCAGCAAGGATATTTAGTGTTTCCTTCTCCTTTTCCTCATTTAGGTTCTGAATCTTTGCAAGGGCTCCTTTGAGCTTGGCCCTTGCAATCTTGTTTCTCATGGCATAATGCTTGGTCATCTTCTTCTGCATGTCTGTAGGTTTTAACCCTGAACAGAAATTATCTACACACGAATCTTATAACAGAAAATAAACAATAGCGAGAGCATAAAACATAAAACAGATAAACACAGAGATTTTCCCCTGGATCCCAAATCGGGACGACCAGCTTGATTTTTCATTATATTCCTTTTAGTGTTACAACACATATATATACATGCCGGAGCATACATAAACCCCAATCCATTAACCCCGGATTAGAACATAACCGTAGTTCCCTTGACCGGATCTACAAAAATACCAGGGGCCGAAAACCATCGAACCCCAAAACCATGTGCAAAACCATGCACAAAACCATGGGCGGATCCACCTATGAGTGGGTCCGCACAAAAAACAAATTTTGGCCAGGGCGCTGCCTCGGACCCCAACGGTGGGGACTGCTTCGCCCCTCGTGACCCCCCAGCTACGCCCGACGCAACATATAGTGCGTGGGGCTAATCGTGGAAAGAATATAACACATACCCAACATTCTCCCACTTGTTGTTTTCTTTCCACAGGGGGCCACAGGAGAGCTTAGTCATTGGGCCAATTCTTCAACACCCATTGTTTCTCTACACCAAGAGAACTTCTGAGTGCTCACAAACTTCGTCAATGCATCTGCAACATTATTCAAAGTGTCCACCTTTACCAGCAACACCCTTTTAGCCTCAACCATCTCTCTAACAAAGTGATATTGAACATCAATGTGCTTTGTCTTTGAATGGTAAGCAGGGTTCTTAGCCAAGAAAATTGCACTTTGTCTATCACAGTCTATCCTTATAGCTTGCTGTACCAACCCCATACCTGAACACAATCTCTGCAACCAAACTGCTTCCTTGCTTGCATGAGTGGCTGCTATGTATTCTGCCTCTGTAGTTGAAAGAGCCACTACAGACTGTCTTTTACTCATCTAACTGACTACGCCTCCAAATAGGCTAAACACATACCCACTTGTAGATCTTCTTTGGTCCAGATCTCCAGGCCAGACTGCATCAACAAAACCACGAATGTCCAACATTCTTTCCAATCTTGGTCTTCCCTAGTAGCACAAGCCATAATCACTAGTGCCACGTAAATATCTGAAAACCCGCTTCACTGTTGTCCAATGCTCCTTCCCTGGGTTTGACATAAACCTGCTCAATACTCCCATTGCATGTGCAATGTCTGGTCTAGTACAGACCATTGCATACATCAGGCTACCCACTGCACTTGCATATGGAACATGGGACATATACTCCTCTTCTTCTTGTGTCTTGGGACACTGTTCAGCAGACAGCTTTACACCTACAGGAATAGGAACCTTCATCGGTTTACTATCTTGCATATTGAACCTCTGCAATATAGTCTCGACATACTTCCTCTGGTTTAACCAGAGGTTCCTCTTTGCCTGATCTGTCTTAATTTCCATGCCAAAAATATAGTTTGCAGCACCAAGATCCTTCATGTCGAATTTGGAGAACAGTTGGGTCTTAAAATCTTGGATAATTTATTTGTCATTTCCAATCAACGACATATCATCCACATACAAGACCAAATAAATAACACGGTCACCAATTAATTTAAAATAAACACAGTGATCCTCCTTGCTTCTGGTGAAGCCAAGTCCCAGTATATAGGTATCAAATTTCTGATACCACATCCTTGGTGACTGTTTTAACCCATACAGAGACTTCTTCAACCTGCACACTAGTTCTTTCTTACCCTTCACCATAAAGCCTTCAGGTTGCTTCATGTAGATCTCCTCTTCTAGATCCCCGTGAAGAAATGTCATCTTCACATCCATCTGTTCTATCTCAAAATCAAATGCAGCAGCAACAGATAAAAGTAATCTAATAGAAGTAACTTTGGCAACAGGAGAAAAAATATCACCAAAATCAATTCCTGGCACCTAGGAATAACCTTTCGCTACCAACCGAGCTTTGTATTTCTCCACCTTGCCTTCTACATTCATCTTCTTCTTAAACACCCATTTTCTCCCAATGGGCTTCCTTCCAGCTGGCAACTCCACCAAATCCCATGCATCGTTTTTGTGCAAGGATGCCATTTCATCAACCATGGCCTCCTTCCAGAATTTTCCATCCTCTGAATCTACTGCCTCCCTGACAGTTCTGGGTTCATCATCAGTTATAGTTAAGGCAAAACCTGAACAGAAAGCAGATGGACTATACCTTTCTGGTTGCCTTCTTTCCCAAACTGATCTTCTCAAAGCTGGAGTTTGTGGCTCTTCATCTTCTGAGTCTTCTTCTGTTGTAGAGTCCGATTCATCCTCCTTTAGCTCAAACTCTATCTTCTCAGGTTCCTTTGGTAGGACTTCATGTTTAACAACATCTTTCACTTCTCTAAACACCACATCTTGGATGTACACAACCTTCCTTGTTTCTGGGTTCCAAAGCTTGTAACCCTTTAAACCATCCTTATACCCAATAAAGATGCACCTTTCAGATTTATTATCCAACTTGGTCCTTTTCTCCTTTGGAACATGTACATATGCAACACATCCAAATACCCTTAGATGTGAAAGAGAGGGTTTCTTACCAGTCCATACCTCATGTGGAGTCTTATCCTCCAACGCTGATGAAGGTGATCTGTTAACTAAGTAACATGCAGTCTCCACTACCTCTGCCCAGAATTCTTGTCCTAACCAAGTACCATTGAGCATGCTTCTTGCCTTTTCCATTAGCGTTCTGTTCATTCTTTCTGCAACTCCATTTTGCTGAGGTGTGTATGGAGTATTTTTCTGCCGTGCTATACCACACTTCTTACAGAACTCTTCAAATTCCTTCTTGCAGAACTCCCCACCATTATCTGTCCTCAGCGCCTTTATCTTCTTCTCTGTCTGGTTTTCCACCAGAGCCTTAAATTCTTTAAATCTGTCAAAAGCTTCAGATTTCTTCCTCGAGAAATATATCCATGTATTCTTTGAGAAGTCATCTATGAATGAAACATAGTACACAGACTTTCCCAGTGATGGAACTGACACAGGTCCAAACACATTACTGTGCACAAGTTCTAATATTTTGTTCGCCCTCTCAAAAGGAAAACTCACCCGATTCTTCTTCCCATATACACAATGTTCACAGAAATCGAAATCCAGAGAACAATTAGACATACCTTCTACCATACCATCTCTATGCAGTATCCGAAGGCCCTTCTCTCCAATATGTCCAAGCCTTTGATGCCATAGCATGGTCTTTTCTCCCGCAGACAAACAGGGCTTTCCTCCACTTCGTAAATCATAGAACTCCGTTACACCCATCAATAATGCCACCAGAGAAGCCAGGCGCGCAGTTCCAACCGAACTCCCCCGCATTAATACCAAGCAGCCTCGAACCATCTGGCAGTGCATCTTTCTCAAACAATCGTTTTTACACCCTCGCATCATCCATCTTGCCACAGTAAAAATCAGATTTCGGCCAATGCAGGAATGTGCAAAACACCAGAAGTGTTCTAATCCTTCCACCTTGCAAACTCTTCAGCTTTACCTTTCCACGTCCGACGATTCTGGCCTTCCTATCATCCCCTAGGAAGACATCACCACCATCATATTTCTCATACTCGCAGAACCACTCCCTATGGGGATTGAAGTGAAAGGATGCACCTGAGTCAATCAACCATGACTTATGATCTACATGTGTATTTGAAGAAGAAGCCAAATACACATCCCCACCTTCATCCGAGGTGGTTTTTGCCTCTGCAGAAGGAGCTTCATCAGATCCCTTTCCTTTCTCAGGAGCTTTAGATCTGCATTCCTTTTTGTAGTGCCCTTCCTTTCCGCATTTCCAGCACAACTTTACAAATTTTCCAGGAGATTTAGATCTCCCTCTAGATTTAGATCTCCCACTCGAAACCTTATTCTTGTTTCTGTTCTGGGACCTTCCTCGTACAGATAAGGCATCTCCATTATGACCCTCCATATTTCTCCGTCTCATTTCCTCCGACAGCAAGGCTGAGACAATGTCATCAAAATTCAAGGTAGTTGTATTGTTACCTATTGCAATAACCAGACTGTCCCACGAGTCTGGTAGAGAACACAACAAACTGATGCACTTATCTTCATCTGAGATTTTAATATCAACAGATGACAGTTGACTTACCACAGTATTGAAGGCATTCATATGCTCTGTCACCGAGTCTCCATCCTTCATCCTTAGGTTATACAGCTTTTTCCGCAGGAACAACATATTCACCAGAGACTTAGATTGGTACAAAGTCCCAAGTTTTTCCCACAAGGTCTTCGCCGTAGCTTCCCCAGATACATTCAACAATACTGAATCTGAGACACACAACCGTATTGTGCTCTTAGCCTTCCGATCCAATTTCTTCCAGTCTTCATCTGACATCGCCGTTGGTTTAGTACCTGGATCTACCGCGATCCACTGATCTTTATCCACCAACAGATCCTCCATCTTGAGTTTCCACAACTCAAAACTCTGACCATTAAATTTCTCGATCTCTATCTTTCCGCCGCTCGCCATCTTCTTTCACCGCAAGAATCAATCCCGCAGATCTCCCACTGAACAGGGTCTACCACAGGCCCGAGCAAAAAACCCTCAACAACAAAGGCGTCCCCTTGAAGCCGAAACAGCTCTGATACCAAATGTAGGTTTTAACCCTGAACAGAAATTATCTACACACGAATCTTATAACAGAAAAATAAACAATTGCGAGAGCATAAAACATAAAACAGATAAACACAGAGATTTTCCCCTGGATCCCAAATTGGGACGACCAGCTTGATTTTTCATTATATTCCTTTTAGTGTTACAACAAATATATATACATGCCGGAGCATACATAAACCCCAATCCATTAACCCTGGATTAGAACTTAACCGTAGTTCCCTTGACCGGATCTACAAAAATACCAGGGGCCGAAAACCATCGAACCCTAAAACCATGTGCAAAACCATGCACAAAACCATGGGTGGATTTTCCTATGAGTGGGTCCACACAAAAACAAATTTTGGCTGGACCCCAACGGTGGGGACTGCTTCGCCCCTCGTGACCCCCCAACTACGCCCGACGCAACATACAGCACGTGGGGCTAATCGTGGAAAGAATATAACACATACCCAACAATGTCAATGTCTCTTTTTTCCTTCTCTAGCTGACCCTCTAGCTGCAATTTTTCCCTCTCTAGAAAATAATCCCTATCTCAATCAATTTCTATGGCAAGCAGCTCACTTGGAGTGAGCTGCTATGCCAACTCTGCCTCCTTCTCTCTTTCTCGAGCTAAAGCTTTCTTCAACCCAATTATCCTTGGTCTCTTCCTAGGAATTTGTTCTTCCTCATCATTAGTGTCACTAAAAGTGCCCAAGGTCTCATCTAGCAATGCCTTGGCTTTTCTGGCCTCTTTCTGAGCTCTAATTGCCCTAACCGCACTGATGGCCTTCTTTGTCTCAAACTGTTTATTCTCTAACTCAAAATAGTTAATACAATTCTTTTCCCTACCAAGATTAGCTTGAAGTTCACTAATCTTGGCATCCTTGCTTTTGAGCAGCATACTGGTAATCCTCTCCTCATCATAATCCTCTAGGTCAATCAGTTGAAAATCTTTCTCAGTTTCATGTTTATCGTCCTCTTTAACCATGACATGCTCTGCAACCTTTTCCTTGCCTTTATCAATCTGTTTTGCTGATGTAGAAGGCATGGCGCCTTTCATCTCAAGTGTAGAAAACACATGCTTGTAACCCCTCCGGTATGTCAAACGAAATGGCTTAATGTCACTCATTTTAGTGCCATCTGTCTCAATGTTTTCATCACTGCTTGATGCTTTGTCATCATGATATGAGGGTGAAGGATTATGGAAAGGTGATGTGGAAGGGTCATCATGGAATGATTGAATGTGAGTGGATGGTGATGCATGAGTAGTGGGATGTGATGAAGAAGTAGGAATGGGAGGATGAGATGAGGAAGGGATATCTTGTTGATGATGGCCATGTGGAGTAGTGAAAATCTCATGGGCAATGAAGGTATCCCATGGAATATTATTTTGCTGGAGCTGGTGCATAACCACCATTATGATAAGTGAATGATGGACAAGGCTCTGTATTTTCCGATTATAGTCTCTCTTTTGCACAATGTAGGCCATTTTTTCAATGCTTTGGTAAAGGTAATATGTTATATGCAGCATTGTTACTCTAGTGAAATGCATAAGAAGACGGATGTGGTAGGAGTATAGGCGGGAAAACCTTCCCTCACATGTGAAATACTTCATGAATATCCTCATCATGGGTGCATATCTATCAAGAAGATGAGAAAAAGGGAAGATGGACTTGTGGTGGTATTTATACCTAGGTTTTAGATATGGTTCAAAGTAAATCTTGTCTAGGTTTGCTTGCTTGAACCACTTTTCTCCCACACTTGGTATCCCTGTAGCATCTGAAATGGCATTGGTAGACAATTCAAAGGTGACCCCAGCAATATTGACTTGTTTTTCATGCAAATTGATATTAAATAGTCTTGTTAGCTCTAGGTGGTTTTGTATTTGCTACACCTTCTCACAAAATTCAAAGCATCATACATGCTTAAAGAAGGAAACAGTAAGGGAAGATGCCATGAGTTCCTTTGTATTGAGGGACTCAAATATGTTTATCTTCCCTCCCTTGTGATCATGCCTCCTTGGCATATGTGTCTCCATACCACTATATTCACCCTCAGACATTGTAAACTTTATTTTGGAAACCCTAGGGCTGATGTGAAATGATATGAAGGGAATGGATGTAGTGACAAGTAAGCTGAATGGCAGCCCTCCATTCATGTTAGGTCCCTATATTACTAGTATAGTCCCTTATTGTTGTTAATGTAACCCCCTTATTGTTATTATTGTACCCCTGTAACCCCCATATTGTTATTATTGTTCCCTTAAATTATTATTGTTAGATTGGCTATCATTACATTGTGGCCCCACTAAGATTACATTGTGGCCCCATGGACTCCTATATATAGAAAGGAGGTTTTGTAATTTGTATAATCCAAGAATTTTTCATTCATGTAATGTATTGCAAGTTTCCCCCTCGAAGTGGTTCATTTCTAAGGCATTGATATCTCTTTTCTTCTATTTTTGGAGCTGGTTTCGTAACATTTGGTATCAGAGCTTTGGATTCTAAGGTTTTCGCTGCTCCAAACCGGTCATCGTGGAATTTTCACTATAACATTTTTCCTACGAAGGTTTAAAAGCTAAAATTCTTAAATTACGAAGCCAAAATCTTGAGGAACATCGTCGCAAAATTTTAGAGCTTGGTTCAAAATATTTTCGGAGATATGATCTGTGGAAGTTAGGGATTTTTTCAAGCTCCTAAATTTAACCTAAACAGGTCATCGCAGAATTTTCGCTATAACTATTTTTCTACAAAGAGTCAAAAGCTTAAAGCTTTAGAGAGAGAATTTGAAATCCTGAGGAACATCGCTAAAAAATTTCAGAGCTTGGTTCAAAATATTTTCGGAGATATGATCTGTGGAAGTTAGGTATTTTTCAAGCTCCCGAATTTCATCTCAAAGAGGTTATCGTGGGAAAATATTCATAACTCCCTCTCTGAGCATCGGATTGGAATGCTGTAAAAAGGGGCTATAATTACACTGTCTTTAGTTTCCCTTCTATCAATTTTAGAGCCAAAGGAGGAAATAGTGACACGTGGCAAGTTTTACAAGTTTGCTCTACTAAACTAGTCCATAATTGGGTCATTGTGGGAGATTGGACATAACTTTGCCTTGAAGAATCCAAATGAGGTCAGACCTGTGACATTTGAAAGAAGCTTCAGAGGGCTACTAAAAGGCTGAATTTTAGATATTTATGGTACACAATTATAGAGATAATTCAATTTCAATATAGAGCTCCTCAAAATCAAGTAAAAGGTGTGTATTTTTTTTCCCGAATCGCATAAGTCTTATTTGAAGAATCAAGTTGAATGCATTCCAAGAGCATATTGTAGAATAGATATCAGTATTGGATTCTAAAATGGCCCCTAAAAAATCTCAACACCCATTAAGCCTTTATAAGGCTCTACTATGACTCATGAAGATGAAGAATGGCAACATGACATATCAAAATTACAAGAGCAAGTGCAACAAATTTCGCTCTCGCAAAGAGGAACAAAAAATGACATGGAAGTTTTGAAGAAAGGCGTGGAAACTAAGATGGATGGTTTGAAGAAAGGCGTGGAATCTAATATGGATGATTTGAAGAATGGCATGGAAGCTAAGATAGATGGCGTGGAAGCTCACATGGAATCTAAGATGGATGACATGGAAGCTAAGACCGACTGAAAAATGGAAAACATGAAGAATGATCTAAAAGCAGACATGGAAGGTTTCGCAAAGTTGATACAACAAATGTTTCCTAATGGTGAAAAGATAGTAGAAGAAACTCATGATGAGAACAAAATAAATTTTAATCGTGATTTCATAAACTCTAATGTTTGCAGGAAGAACCACCATATTCCAAAAATGGATATGAGGAAGTTTGATGGAAAGGATCCTATAACATGGATGCTATAGATGGAGCAATATTTTGATCTCAATAATGTGCAAAACACACAAAAGGTACGCATTGCAACTTTAAATTTATAAAAAAAAATATTTGTATGGTATCGATGGCTTTGCTCCCATAAAAAAATTGTCACTTGGTCAATTTTTACAGAGGAAATGGTGGCACATTATGAGGATACAAAGAGCAACACCTTCTTTAGCCAATTGATAAATCTAAAACAAAACGGTTTATTGGGGGAACACATTGAGGACTTCCAAAAATTGAATATAAGGGTATCTCATATTCTAGAGGAACATAGGATTGATCTCTTAATAGGTACTTTTAAGGATAACATCCAACATGAAGTTCACATTTTTGAACCTAATTCATTGGAGAAGGCATTCAGGTTGGCAAGAAAAATTGAATGTAAAATTATGGTGACAATGAAGCCTACCACTCACTTCTATAAAGAGGGAAGTGTTGCTACTCCTATATTTCCACAACCTACAAGGTTGACACCACAACAATTGGAAGAAAAAAGAGAAAAAGGGATTTGCTAGAGTTGTGATAGAAAATACACTAAAAGTCATAAGTGTTAGATTATAAATCTTCCGGCAAATCACATGAGAAATTTAGGACCTAAATTTCTCATGTGATTTTCCGGAAGATTTATAATCTAATATGTTATGGATCACAGAAGCTTGCACTCTCAAGTCATAAGTGTGCTGAGAAGAAATTATTTTACATAGATTGTGAAAAGGAAGAAGAGGATATACACCAGGAACCAACCCTAGAAGAGGAAGAAATGAGTCCGACCATATCTTGTAATGTATTGGCAGGAATTACCACTCCTTAAACTCTCAAGATATAAGGACATATCAAGAAGAAAAATGTAAAAATGTTGATTGATTCATGTAATACCCATAATTTTATTCATTGTAAGGTAGTCAAGGAATTGAATTGTTTCCTATACCCAGCACAAGAATGTCAAGTAATGGTTGTAAATGGAGGAACTATAAATTGCTCTGGAAATGCCATAATATCAAGCTAACCATGGGGGAATATGTATTGAATTGTACAATTATTTCCATTCCTATGGGAGGTGTTGATGTTGTACTAGGAGTACAATGGTTATAATCTTTTGGGACAGTAGCTTTTAATTTTCAAGAACTTTTCTTGAAATTTTTTTCAGAAGGAAAGGAATTTGAATTATGGTGTATTGCAAGGAAGCCGGGAAATATAATAATCTCTAATGTCATGACAAATATTCTAAAGAAAGAGCAACGAGGAATATTGGCACAATTATGCTCACTAGAAGTTCCAACATCAAAATCATCTATTTCTGCAGATCTCCAAAAGGTCTTGGAAAATCGTTCCAAGGTTTTTGAAACTCCCAAAGGACTCCCACCTATTCGTGATCATGATCATGTTATTCACTTGATTCCAGGAAGTGTTCCTCCAAACATCAAGCCTTATATATATCCTTATTTCCAAAAGAGCGAAATTGAACGTATGATTGCAGAAATGTTAGAGGCTGGTATAATTCAACATAGTCAAAGTTCTTTCTCTACTCCTGTAGTATTGGTACACAAGAAGGATGGATCACGGCGTATGTTTCTGGATTATAGGGAACTCAATAAGCTCACCATTAAAGATAAATTTCTCATTCCTGTGATTGATGATTTATTGGATGAATTACATGGAGAAATTTATTTTACCAAGTTGGATCTTCGTTCAGGGTATCATCAAATTAGAATGAAGACTGAAGATATTCCGAAAATAGAATTTCGAACTGATGAGGGTCATTATGAATTTTTGGTCATGCCTTTTGGTCTTACCAATGCACCTTCTACATTTCAAGGATTGATGAATTCCATTTTCAAACCCTTAGAAAATTTGTGCTAGTATTTTTTGATGATATACTAAGCTACAGTAGGTATTTGCAGGATCATGTTCAACATGTTGACAGCGTGCTCAAACTATTACAGGAGAAACAAGTATATGCAAAAACACCCAAATGTTTCTTTGGAATACAAGAGGTGGAATATTTGGGTCATATTTTATCTCACGAGGGTATTAAGGTAGACCCTAACAAAATTAAATCCATTAAAGAATGGAAAGTCCCCACAACCATAAAGCAGTTGCAGGATTTCTCAAGTTAACAGGGTATTATCACAAGTTTGTTAAGAATTATGGGAGAATATCAGCACCTCTAACAACATCATTGAAGAAATATGCATTTTCATGGACTCCTGAAGCAACTAAGGCCTTTAAACATCTTAAAGAGTCAATGTGCCTAGCATCGATCTTAGCTACGCCAGACTTCACAAAAACCTTTATTGTTGATTGTGGTGCCTCAGGAAATGGAATTGGTGTTGTTTTTAAGCAAGAAGGAAGACCCATTTCTTTTGAAAGTCGTCCAATCAAAGGAAAGTATTTACAGAAAGCCATTTATGAGAAGGAAATTTTAGCAATACTGCATGCACTAAAGAAATGGCGAACTTACCTAATGGGAAGACACCTCAAGGTAAAAACTGATCATGATAGTCTTAAACACTTTTTGGAACAAAGACTATCTTCAGAAGAGCAGCAAAAATGGGTCACAAAGATGTTGGGTTATAACTTTGAAATAATCTACAAAAACGTGAAGCTAAATGTTGTTGTAGATGCACTCTCAAGAAAGAATGAAGAGGTGGAAGCGTTGCTTTGTGCCATTTCTTTTATCCAACCAGATTGGATAACCAAAATAAGGGATGAATGGAAGAAGGATCAAGAACTATGGACACTCATTCAAAATTTGCAGCAAGATCCTATTACATCTGATACATTTAGTTGGAAAAATGATTCCTTATTGTACAAATATTGCTTATATATTTGTAAGAATTCCCAACTAAAACAAAAGATTCTTTTGGAATTGCACACTTCTCCTTTAGGAGGACACTCAGGATTTTTAAAAACTTACCATGGGGTGAAGAAAGAATTTTTTTGGGATGGACTTAAATCTGATATTCAAAATTTTGTGGCGGAATGTTTGATTTTCCAGCAGAATAAAGTGGAGACAATTAAGACCTCGGGTCTTCTACAACCTTTATCCATTCCAAGTCAACGTTGGGAGGAGATTTCAATGGATTTTATCATAGGTTTACCTAAGTGTGAAGGAAAGAGTGCCATCATGGTGGTAGTTGATAGACTTACCAAGTATGCACACTTTTGTGCATTATCTCATCCATTTAAAGCAAGTACAGTTGCTACTACATTTATGGACACAATTCAAAAGCTACATGGAAACCCAAGGGTTATTGTGAGCGACAGAGCTCCCATTTTTACTGGAGATTTTTGGATGGAGTTATTTTCTTGTTTGGGTTCTCAATTAGTTCATAGCTCATCTTATCATCCTCAATCCGATGGTCAAACTGAGATATTAAATAAATTTTCGGAAGGATATCTTCGTTGTTTTGTGTCTAATAAACAAACAAAATGGGTCAAGTGGTTAACTCTCGCTGAATGGTGGAATAACACTTCCTTCCATACTACCCCATTTATGGCACTTTATGGATATCATGCACCATCCATCACATCATCTTTAAGAGAAAATTTGAAGGTTAAAGCAGTGGAAGGTCACATTGAGCATCAACAAGAATTTCTCCAACTCTTAAAGGATAACCTGAATTTGGCACAAAATCGAATGAAACAACAAGTAGATCAACATCGCAACGAGAGAAGTTTTGATGTAGGAGACTGGGAATTTTTACAGCTACAACCATACAAACAAATGTCCCTCAAGCAAGCTAAGAAGGATAATAAATTATCGCCAAAGTACTATGGTCCTTACAAGGTGTTGCAAAATATTGGTATTATGGCATACAAATTGGAGCTTCCTGCTTCTTCACGAGTGCATCCAGTTTTCCATGTTTCATGCTTAAATAAGGTTATAGGTGAAACTATTCCAGTTCAAACAATATTGCTAGAACTTGATGAGGAAGGAAAAATCATATTGGAACCGGAAGCGGTCACGGAAACAAGAACTCGACAGCTACGAAATCGATTAATTTCAAAGTATCTCATCAAGTGGAAGAACTTACCCACTGAAGATTGTACATGGGAGGATGAAAATTTTATACAGAAGCACCTAGAGCTACTCAGGCATTGAGGACAACACTTTTTTGAAGGAGAGGGGCATGTTAGGTCCCTATATTACTAGTATAGTCCCTTGTTGTTTTTAGTGTATCCCCCTTATTGTTATTATTGTACCCTTGTAAACCCCATATTTTTATTATTGTGCCCTTAAATTATTACTGTTAGGTTGGCTAGGATTACATTGTGGCCCCACTAAGATTACATTGTGGCCCCATGGACTCCTATATATAGAAAGGAGGTTTAGTAATTTGTATCATCCAAGAATTATTCATTCATGTAATGTATTGGAGATTGCCCCCTCGAAGTGGCTTATTTCTAAGGCATTGATATCTCTTTTCTTCTATTTTTGGAGTTGGTTTCATAACAGAATGGCAGCCCTCCAGTAATGTAATGACCCCTGATTATGACTATTTTTCTTCATGGAGAATGAAATAGGAAATAAATGGGGATTTCAAGCTAAATATTAGGGTTTGCTTTTAGGGGTTCATTTTCATTGATTAAGAAATCACCAAAATTACTTGAAAATGGGTTATGGTATGCACTTACCTCTTAGCAGTGCCTTAGAAGACTTGAGAAAATATTTGAAGGCAATTTGATGTGTTTTGAGTGGTTAGAAGAGTGAGAAACCCTCTTTTTCCAAGCGCACAACGCCAATGCTGAGGGCGCAACGCCAAGCTTGAGCATGCAGTGCTAAGGGTTTTCAGCAGATTCTTGTCCGGAGAGAGCACTGTGCTCCTCCAAGCGCACAACACCACCTCCCATGCGTGCAGTGCCTTCAGGATTTGCATGGAGGAAACATTTCAAACGTGAAGCACCAACTCCCAAGCACACAACACCAAGACAATTTGCCCAAATTCGGCCTGCAAACTCACAAATTATTCTCTCCTTGAAAATTATAATGCTTTGCAAGGAAACAATGATTTACTTGAAGTGTGAAATGGGATTTTATAGGCTTATGGATTTAATTTAACTTTGAAAACCCACTTTCTAATGTCAAAAGCCCTTTTTCTTTTCTCACTAACCCTTTTACACTTTTTTGCATGCAGGTTTGCTAAAGTCATGAAGTTGACTTTTCTTTTTCTCCTTGAGGCATGACAAGTTCATTTTGAAAATTTTGGGATTTAATCACATAGCAGCATATTCAAAACCTTCTGTAGTTTCCACCATTAAGTTTAACTTATATTTTCTACCTTCTCTTGCCACTTTCTTCAAAACCCTAATTATCTGTAGTTCTTCACAGCAATCATAAATGTTGTCTCATTAGGGGAATTTTGAGGTCTAAAATGGGCCTCCTAAGGAAATTA
The DNA here is from genome assembly GCA_034641835.2 of Pinus albicaulis. Classification (NCBI taxonomy): domain Eukaryota; kingdom Viridiplantae; phylum Streptophyta; class Pinopsida; order Pinales; family Pinaceae; genus Pinus; species Pinus albicaulis. Next base: position 174,752,553 of record CM076579.1, read on the forward strand.
TAAAATAATAGTGGAAATAATAAAATAATATTAGATTACATTATCAAATTTTAGAGGGAAAAAAGAAAAAACTACTTTTTCAACTTGTATTTTTAACTTATCTCCCTATGGGTTTGTTAAAATTTTGAGTGGGAACACTCGTTGAATGCATAATTTGATTTATGATCCAAGTACCCATGTTGCATACTTTCAATGGACTCTACTACATGAAAATTGAGAAATACATGAAAAACGTGATTGCAATCACGCTTTTTCATGTATTTCTCATTTTTCGTGTAGCAGGGTGCATCGAAAGTGTGCAACATGGGTACTCCTTATATGAGGAATTAAATTTTACATCCAATGAGTATTCCCGCTCGAAATTTGAGTAAAAACTTAGGGAGATAAGTTGAAAATACGAGTTGAAAAAGTAGTTTTATTATTTTATTATTTTTTCTTTTTTACTCAAAAAATGGTGAATCATCCCCCATTTTTGACATCATCATATTGAATCCTATTGGTTCTTATAAATTTTATTTTGGTTGTACATTTTTCTTAGGAGGCCCATTTTAGACCTCAAAATTCCCCTAATGTTTATCTTCTCTATAGCCCTTTCAATTTCATTCATTTATGTCCAGTCACCTCACCTTTTTCCATATTTCATCAATATTTTCTGATAAACTTTCTTCATGCTTGGCCTTTTGTGCTTCCTCCATTTCATTTTCCTACAAGTAATCATTGTTTGGCACTCAAATGGACTAACAAGTGTATAAACCCTAATCATCTTCAAGACTAAGTGTTTCACTTTCCCTTGCTGTAAGTTGTTTTCATTCAGGATTAGACAGTCTACATCATCAATACCTTTTACTGATAAACCTTTCAACACTCCTGTAGAAGTGTTGAACTATTTCCATTTTTCTCACTTGCAGGTTCTGAACTAAGAAGATAATCCTCTTTGGAAACTTTTAGGTCCTTCTTGAATAACCATGTCTTGACATTCTATTACATCTGAGCCAAATTCTAGCAAAGGAAAAGCAGTGCCTGAAACATCCAAGGATGACCTTAAACAATGTGAAACCCTAATGACCTAATGGGAGGGTCCTTTGACTTGATTTTGGCTTAAATTTGGCTTGGATATTTTCAAGTGAAAACAGAGTATTGTTATGGGTTATTTTTCCCAAAGGGACATGGGAATAAATTAGCAGCATCAAACCTTAGAGGGAGGGTGGAGTCTATTGACAAGGGAAAATAGGGCAATGAGGTTATATATAGGAAAGAAAGATGAAAATGGGAGGCATAAGCCTCATAATGAGTCTCTTAGGAACAATAGGGTGACTTTGAGAAGACCAATTGAAGAATAGTGAAAATAGTTTTATAAGGATAATGAAGGCAGTGAAATTTTTGAAAACACATAATGTCTCAATAAATTTTGTTTTCAGAAAGCTGCCATCAATCTATAGTCATCAAAAGATAGCAAAAATTATTGATGAATAATAGTACCCATACTTTTATTCAATGTAAGATAGCCAAGGAATTGAATTTCTTCCTATACCCAGCACTAGAGTGTCAAGTGACGGTTGCAAATGGAGAAAATATAAATTTCTCTATAAAATTCAATAAGATCAATCTAACCATGGGTTAATATGTATTGAATAGTCCAATTCTCCCCATTCCAATGGGTGGTGTTGATGTTGTATTAGGATTCCAACAGTTACAATATTTGGGTACTATAGTTTTTAATTTCCAAGAACTTTTATTGAATTTTTTTTTGGTAAGGAAAGGAAGTTGAATTAAGGGTATCTCAAGGAAACTGGGGAAGACAATCAGCTTTAATGGCATGACAAATATTCTAAAGAAATAACAACGGGGTGTGATTGTAAAATTATGCTGGCTATAGTTTCAAACATCAAAATCATCTATTTATCCAGATCAAAAACTTTTGGACAATCATTCCAAGGTGTTTGACACTCTCAAAGGCCTCCTACCTATTCATGATCATGGTCATGATATTAATTTGATTCCAGTAAGTATTCCTCCAAACATCATTCCTTACAATTATCCCTATGCCCAAAAGAGTGAAATTGAACATATGGTTTCATAAATGCTAGAGGTCGGTATAATTAAGCTAGACAAAGTTCCTTTTCGGCTCTAGTAGTATTGGTGCACAAGAAGGTTGGATCATGGTGCATGTGTCCGGATTATAGGGAGATCAACATGGTCAATATTAAAGACAACTTTCCCATTACTTTCATTTATGAATTATTCGATGAATCACATAGGGAAATTTACTTCACCAAGCTGGATATTCATTTAGGATATCATAAAATTAAAATGAAGACTGAAGACATTCCAAAAACGACATTTAGAACTCATGAGGGTCATTTTGAATTTTTGGTCATGCATTTTGGCCTTACCAATGCACCTTCTAAATTTAAAGTTTTGATGAATTCCATTTTCAAACCCTTCCTTAGAAAATTTTTGTTAGTAATTTTTAATAATATACTAATTTATAGCAAGTCTTGGAAGGATCATGTTCAACATGTTGACAAGGTGATCAAACTATTGGAGGAGAAACAATTATGTGCAAAAACCTCCAAATGTTTCTTTGGAGTATAGGAGGTGGAATATATGGGTCATATTTTATCTCATGAGGGTGTTAAGGTAGACCCTAAAAAAATTAAAGTCGTTAAGGAATGGAAAATCCCCACAACCATAAAGAATCTGTGAAGATTTATCGAGTTGACGGGGTATTATCACAAGTTTTTCAAGAATTATGGGAAAATTGCAGCACCTCTAACAACATTAATAAAGAAATATGTGTTTTATTGTACTCCAAAAGCAACTAAGGCCTTTGAACATCCTAAAGAGGCAATGTGCCAAGCACCGGTCTTAGCTACGCCAGACTTCACAAAACCTTTACTGTGGAATGTGATGCCTCAGGAAATGGATTTGGTGTTGTTTTAATGCAAGAAGGAAGACCTATTTCTTTTGAAATTCATCCAATCAAAGGAAAGTATTTATAAAAACCTATTTATGAGAAGGAAATGGTGTAAATACTACATGCACTAAAGCAATGGAAACCTTACCTAATGGGAAGACACTTCAAGGTAAAATCAAATCATGATAGTCTTGAATAATTTTCGGAACAAATATTATATTCAGAAGAGCAACAAAAAAGGGTCACAAAAATGTTGAGTTATGAATTTGAAATTATCTACAAAAAAGGGAAGAAAATTTTTGTTGTGGATGCACTCTCAAGAAAGGATGAGGATGTGGAAGCATTTATTTGTTCCATTTCTATTATCCAACTAGATTGGAAAACCAAAGCAAGGGATGAATGGAAGAATGACAAAGAAGTTTCGACAGTCATTCAAAATATGCAGCAATATCCCAGTACATATGATATATTTAGTTGGAAAAATGATTCATTATGGTGTAAAGATCACTTATATTTTTGTAAGAATTCCCAACTCAAATAAAATATTATTTTGGAATTTCACACCTCTATCTTAACAGTGCACTCAGTATTTTTAAAAACTTACCACCAGGTCAAGAAGGATTTTTTTTTTGGATGGCCTTAAGTCTAATATTCAAAATTTTGTGGCGGATGTTTTTTTTTCCAACAAAATAAATTTTAGACAATTAAGAACTCAGGTTTGTTACAACCTTTATCCATTCCAAGTCAACATTGGGAGGAGGTTTCAATGGATTTTATCACACATTTACCCAAGTCCAAAGGCAAGAGTGTTATCATTGTGGTAGTTGATAAGCTTACCAAGTATGCACACTTTTTTACATTATCTCATCCATTTAAAGCGATTACAGTTTCTACTTCATTTATGGAAACAATTCAAAAGCTACATGGAAACCCAAAGATTATTGTAAGTGACAGAGATCCCATTTTCATGTGAATTTTTTGGCAGCAATTATTTTCTTGTCTGGGTACTCAATTAGCTCATAGCTCATCTTATCATCCTAATTCTAATGGGAAAATTGAGATAGTGAACAAATTTTTGGAACGATATATTCGTTGCTTTGTAACTTAGAAGAAAACACAATGGGTCAAGTGGTTACCTTTGGTTGAATGGTGGTCTAACACTTCCTTCCATATTGTGGCACTTTATTGATATCATCCACCATCCATCACATCATATTTAAGAGAAAATTCTAAGGATCAAGGAGTGGAAGATCACATCAAGTATCAACAAAAATTTCTCCAACTCTTAAAGGATAGCCTCACTTTGGCACAAAATCAAATGAAATAATACGTAGATCAGCATCGCAGTGAAACAAACTTTGATGCAGGTGATTCAGTATTTTTACGGATACAACCATACAAAAAAAATTCCCTCAATCAAGCTAAGAAGGATACTAAATTATCACCAAATCAATATGGTCCTTACAAGTTGTTGCAAAAGATTAGTATTATGGCATAAAAATTGGAGCTTCTTGCATCTTCTCAAGTGCGCCTAGTTTTCCATGTTTCATGCTTAAAGAAGGTTATAGGTGACAAGCTCCCAATTCAAAAAATATTGGCAGAACTTGACGAGGAAGGAAAAATAATTTATGAACCTGAAGAAGTCATGGTAATAAGAACTCAACAACTACAAAATCGATCAATTTCAGAGTATCCAATCAAGTGCAAGAACTTACCCACTAAATATTCCACATGGGAGGATGATAATTTTATACATAAGGATACATAATTACTCAACCGTTGAGACAACACTTTTTTGAAAGAGAGGGGCATGCTAGGTCCCTATAAGACTAGTGTATCCCCTTATTTTTATTGTTAGTGTAGCCCCCTTATTATTATTTTAGTGCCCAAGTAGTCCCCATATTGTTATTATTGTGCCACACAGAAGCCCACTATTGTTATTGTTTTTCCCTTAGGCTATGTCGGCTCTGATTATATTATGACCCCTTGGACTCCTATATATAGAAATGAGGTTTTTTCATATTAATCATCCAATAATTTTTCATTTATGTAATTTAAAGGAGGTTTCCCCCTCGAAGAGGATAATTTTTAGGTCATTGATCTATATTTTCTTCTATTTTGTGAGTTGGTTGAAATCTGAAAGAAATGAATAAAGGAAAATAGAATAGAAGGTAGTAATTTGAGGAAGATATATAGGCAAGCTAGTGAAGACACAATGAAGGAATAAACTGCTATAGGGTAAAATGCATGGGTTGTTGGTTATCGAATATCCCTCTCAGGGCTTTCTAGTGCCCGAGGCAGATAGTAAGATTAGCTGTATAGTTCACAAAGATGGCACATACATATTCATATTAACTTAAAACAACTTGATGGAATAAGATGGAAGATTACCTCTTTAATGATCTTGAAGTCTTTTGGAGAGCACTGGACAGCGAAGCAGGAGTTCTCCTTCACCAGCTCCAAATCTTGACCCTGCAATCAATTAAAGCACCCGTGTAATCTCAACCATAACATACATTTCTTATAAATTAAGTCAATATATAATAAAAATTTATAATATGCACATCTAAGCCATTCATCTCATGCTATATAAATTATTAAATAATAATGACAATATCAATGCATAGAATGGACAAAACAGATACAGCTCTATTGATTTATAAAAAGGAGGATTACAACTGCCAGTTGTACCAAGCCCTCCTTAGCCTTCCAATCTCTCTATCTCTCAAAGTGGTGATGTCTTGACCAACAAGTTCTCAATGAACCTCTTTGACCTTTGACCTTCACACTACAACAATGATATCTACTTCACAAGTATTCAAAAACTTTGACAATCCTTTGACCTTGAACCAAGAGCCTTCAACTCCATTTTATAGGATATGGAGAGAGCAATAATTTCCCTTCTCTTTCCACCAGTTCTAAATAGAAAAAACCAATATGTTTCCTCAACTTCCATGCTTTTTCCTTCTTTGAGAGTTCAGTTGTTTATGGCAAGGCCCAATAAGAGATTAGTGCTTTGCAGTTTCCTTTTTGTACTGACTCTCTTGTGAGAAAAAGCTAGAAATTCAAATCATTCTCCGTGGGTTTTTCCTGTTACAAACTCAAAACATGGGTAACGCTGCCCTCTATTGTAAACAGAGCATTGCCCTAGCCACTAACACGGCCTATTCACTGATCAGGTGTGTTATAACACTCTTGTGTTGTTATAGTGAGGCGTTACCTTGGCAGAAATAGGTTTAGTTTAGGTTTTTGTATTCCATCCATATTTATCTTCTCCTTTGAGCTAATGAGGAGGTATTTTGACCTGTAACAGATGCCCCCTAAAGTGTGAGGTCAAAGACGAAGACGATGGCTGAAATAATTTATAATGTGTGTAGTAGAGATAAAGAGATTGAAAGACTGAGGAAAACCTGAAACAACAACATATGTCAGAAAATATAGTATCTTCCTTGAGTCGGGCATTCCCATGCTCAGTAGCTTAAACAACATGATTTCTCTAGAATAGAGTTATAAAGAATCTATCCACCGATGAGCACAATGTGGAAGTGTCTGTCATAACAAGATCAGGCTGAAGAAGCTGTCTCCATAAACAATATCGCAACTTGGGGAAGGGAACATAGATTTAATGATGTAACCTTTGCCCCAAGGTCTTGACCGCCGCTTCACTTAAACTGCATATTTCTCAACATGTGAATGAAGGAGCTATCGTCGAACATGTGAGAAATCATCTGATTACTAGTCGATAATGATAACTGTTAACAGATGCGAAGGTGGCCACTGATAATGATGATGGTCCCTAAGATGCACAGTACAATCTAGTGAGTGTGAATAGAAAGAGTTGAAGTCGAACACTCATAGAATCATTTGATCAGGAGCCAATGATGGAGACTCCTAATCAAACACAATACTACCTACCACTGATGTCTGCAGGTATTCGGGTACTGATGGGTTTCTGGATCAACTTCCTAGATAAGATGTTGAAGTCGATAGGAAGAGATCTATTGAAAGGTAGGCAGTGAGGTGTCCTACATCAGTCAACATGAAACAAAAACCAAATGATTTTGTTTATGATTGAGATAATGAAGAGTAAATGGGGATGTCGAACAACAAATAATTTCTGGCATAATGAGCGGTTTAGGGTATAAGAGGAGCAGTAGATAGCGACATATGCTTGAACAATAGAAGGCACTATAACAAGGTACTAGGCAACTAAGGCTTAATGAACACCAATGAGTGTGTTAGGATTTTACCAGTGTAGGGAAACTGGGGGATGAAGGCTAATACTCATAGATGGTAGGGTTCGGCTAACTGCGAAAGAGTTTTCTGGGAAGTGCCATGTTCAAGATCTTTGCTGCCAAATCGAACTTTCTGAAATGTAACAGAGGTAGTATCCATTTTGTCCAAATTTTTCCCTGTCTGATTAAGTTTAACAAGTCCAAACGAGTAAACTTGGTGAATTTTTCATATTTAGAGAGTCTGAAAAATATTATAAAAGACAACTTCGTGCCTCGTCTGATTAGGTTTAACGAGTCCAGACGAGTAAACTCAGTGAATTTTTCATGTTTAGAGAGTCTGAAAAATGTCGTAATAGACAACTCCATTGGGGTACCTTTTTCATGTCTTGATAACCGGGCATGACAAAGGGAGAATAGTAAGCCCGAAATAGTTCATTTTCCGTGAGTTAGTCCATTGAAGCAGGAGAAATGAGAAATCTATGTTCGATGGACGTCTACCTCATTTTGTTATGAGTACGAGGAGACAGAGTAAATGCAGTACTCTTTGTGAAATTTTAACGAATCCAACAAAGAAAAACTCGGTGCCCTCTGTGGAATTTTAACGAGTCACGCGGAGAAAAATCAGTTACTTTTTCAGTTTAAAGAGCTTTGAAAAAGAGGAAAAGAATGGCTCCTTAATTCTCTATCGTGGTAGTTTAGCGAGCTCGACAAAGTCAACTCGGGGTTTTTTCAGTTTTATGAGCGATAAAAAGGTCCCTAAAAAGAAAGCTCAGTGCTTCTTCATATCAGTTTTAATGAGTCTGAAGAAGAGAACTCCATGTTTTTTGGATTAACGAGCAAGAAAAAGACCATAAAAAGAACACTCTATATCAACTTCGTATAAGTTTAAGGAGTCTGAAAAATTGAACTCGAGGTTTTTCAGACTAACGAGCAAGAAAAATACCATAAAAAGAATGCTCGACAAAACATGTGTATGTATGCATATGAATCTTGATCACTCATCAGAACATCAGTAACAAATCTCAATAGTTGCGACACATATGCAGCAAGAATTCACGACTTTTTCCGACTATCTTAAGAGATTCATGCCCCAGAATTGGCTATAAGAAGGTCAGAAGACCTTCATTTTCACTATTTTGAGTGCTGTGAAGGAGCTCTAGGGTGAAAAGGGGTGAAATTTTCAGCTAATGATTGCGGTCAATCTGGGCAATGGTTTTCCTTCCCGTGAGATCCAAGTAAGAGCTAGAATCTCCTACTATCATTTAATTGTCTTTTTGTTAAGTTTTTCTGGTTCAAAATGGGAAATTTGGGAGGCCCTAAATAATGTTTGCAGCTAACGTGGTCTAGTAGTGTTAGAACCACGTTAAGCATACTTCCTGTGAAGGGATACCGCATTAGCGTGCTCTGTTTTACACTATGGCCAGTGTTAGGCGCACCGTGTTTTTTAGCAACTCATTTCTCAATGTTTTGAAGTGATCCATGAAATTTTTAATCAGTTAAAAATGTTGCATTTGCAGGTATTCAGTTGTTAATCATGAGTATCTGGTGAGAGAGAGAACATGAACGGGAAGAATGAGATATGATTACGGATGCTGAAATCTTGATGGCTCTCTGCAGATGCGGTTTGCTAAAATATGCCCGTTTAGAACTGATGAGGGGTCAAAAGGACCTCTTGAGGTGGCTAATCCAGCAATGGGACGAGCAGCATCATGTCTTTCAGATTGGGGGCAATGAGCTCTCAATTGAGAAAGACGATGTGTACTTTTTGATCGCCCTATCATGTCGGGGACCGAGGCCCAACTTGATGGGGTCCAGAGCTGACCCGCGTTCCACTGTTGATCTTATTCTTGAGCATTGCATACGTGACACATAGGTTGCGAGAAACCGGGTACTGATTGCACGGGTGACTTTGAGACCACTGAGGTCTATATTATGGATGATTATTTGCTTGGAAGGTTCCAAGAGTCAGCGTGTGGACACCAAGGCCCAGATGCTACTAGCCTTGGACTGTATGCAACCTCAGGTTTTTGACTGGTGTGACGGAGTTGTGCGTCGGGTCCGAGCAGAGCTTACCGCATGCAAGACCCATACCTAGAGAGAGTTTGGGTACGGTACACTGATTGTCTCTTTCTTACTGGAGTGGGTACCATTTATGAGACCCAGGATCATTACAGCGCCAATAGGCTCACGGGAGACGAGGAAAGCTCGATGGGAAGCTTTGCTTCCGTGGACCGGAGAGGGCCCCGTCAGCCACTGTTTTGTTGATGGATTTTTTGATTGGCTGAACTCCCAGATTATTATGATCAAGGATTATCCTTATGCAGGGATGAACTTCACAGGCAATCCGAAGTTAGCGCTGCCCCCTGGCACCCCGTGGGGACTCGATGGTAAGAAGGAAATGATCAATGTACTGTAGGAAGTACTTTTTTTTTGTCTTTTGAATGTTTATGCAATTTTTTTGTTGAAAAAGGGTGAAAATTATGTTTTGACATGACGTGTTGTTTGATTGACACAGATGTGGCACCTATCCACCCAGTTGGGGCCCCTCGCTATGCATGGCGAGGACTGCAGCTACTCGGGGCTGGCGCACCAGCAAAGGATGCGGAAGCCGCTGAGGATGATGATGCCCATGTTTTACATGAACTCTCTAGAAACGTGGAGGGTTTTAGTATGGTTATACCACCCCTTCCTATGTGGGAGGTTCCATTTTGTTTGCAGCGGCATACCGTAGGTGTGCCAGAGAGATACCTGGTGCCTCTGAGGAGGATAGCCAGAGCAGTTGTATGTTACCATGATCATCAGGCCTAGTTAGCGGAGCGGATGTATTAGTGTCAGAGCGTGGCTTAATATAGCCAAATTTTTGTAAAACACCCAAGTTTTGGAAGATTTTTTGATGTAAATATTGTACTGGACACGACATATATATATATATACACAATTTTTGGTGATTTTGTGTTTTTTGATTTTTTATGTATTTTTCAATGGGATGAAAATATATATACTCATGTATAAATATTTTATAATAAATGTGACAAATGCCAATCTAACACATAGTTTTCCAAAGAATCGCATAATGCATTAAATTCTCTGGGAACGTGCTCAAATGTGATTGTTTGAAATTGACGTTCTAAAAGTCGCACCCTTAAAAAATAATGTAACAAGACTAGATGATGGACACGGTAGTTATTATTTAACTGCATAATGATGAGTTGGGAATCTAACCTGACCACTTAATTGGATATGTCACGAGATGCCACTTCCATGAGGAGTTGGATCATTGACATGTAATCGACAATGTTATTGGTGGCACTACCTAGGAAAATTCCCCCATAACCAAGAAGTTCTGACTCAGGAGTATAGAGAACCCAAGCAGCTGAAGCAATGTGTCTAGTGTGACGACTAGCACCGTCCACATATCCGACGTATGATAAGGAGGATGATGACATTTGTGTGAAAAAAAGAGTGTAAATGAGAAAAAAACATCTCAAAAACCCAAAAAATATCCAGAGACATCAAAATAATAGGAAAAAATTTATATACATAAAATTACAAAGCATATGCCTAGTGCGAAACTAGGAAAAATACTTCTTGAGATAGAGCCCGTTTCGGGGCTCCACGAGTGGAATTTTATTACAGTCTTGAAGTTCGTAAGCCCCATTTTTAGAGGACTTTAGTGACGATGTAAGGACCACGCCATAATGGTTGGAGCATTCCTGCCCCCAAGAGGTCATGTTTCTGATCATAGAGTAGAACAAGATCGCCCTCTTGGAAAGAACGAGGCTTGACAGATTTGTCGTATTGAGCTTTGACTCGGTGCTGGTGAGCTTCGAGTGCTAGTGTAGCATCTCAACGAGTTTCATCCAAATGATCAAGCAAGAGAAAGCGCTCTTTTGTGGTGGTGGTGCCAGGCAGGAGTTCAACGACGAGTTCGAGTGATGGAATTTCGCACTCGATTGGAAGTACTGCCTCCAGGCCGAATGCAAGTTGAAATGGCATGAAGCCTGTGGAAATTTTGACTGACGTTAAGTATCCCCATAACACGGAATACAATTTCCGATGCCATGTGGTTTTATGATTTCCGACCAGTCGATGAATCATGGTTTTGAGGACACTATTTACGGCTTCGACTTGACCATTAGCTTGATGATAATAAGATGAAGATTGATCTTGACGAAAACCTAGCATGGATGTTAATTCGGTCATCATATGATTCTGAAAGTGGGATCCATGATCTGTGACAATAGATAGGGGTACGCCGAACTGACAGATTACCTGATTGAACAGGAAGAGAGTGACGGTTTCGCCATTGGCCTTGAAAGTGGGAATGGCTTCCACCCATTTCGTAAAATAGTCGACTGCAACCATGATGTATTTGTGTCCATTTTCCGAAGTGGGATTGCAGGTGACAAATTCAATTCCCCATTTGGCAAAAGAACCAATGGAGATAACCAGATGAAGGGGAGAAGGATGAGCACGCATTTTCTTTGTGAAAATTTGACATGGATGGCACTTCTGGACCACTACAATGCAGTCTTTAAACAAAGTGGGCCAATAGTAACCTACGCGCAGGATTTTTTGGGCAGTAGCTATGCCCGAAAGATGACCACCACATGCCCCTACGTGGTATTCATTCAAAATGCGTTCTGCTTCATTGAAAGTGAGACAATGTCAAAGAATAGTATCGACACCACGACGATATAATGTATCGTTTAGCACGAGGTGGTGCTTTTCCTGGTGGAAAATACGATGACAATCATCAGACGTGAGAGTTTGGCGGAAGCATTGGGTTTGTAGGTATACCAAAATGCCTCCATACCATGGGTCTGAAGAATCAACCAAGTATACAGATTCATCAGGAAATGGATCATGAGATACTTCTTATGGGTCGATTCTGGGAAGGTCCGATAATAATTCGATGAAGACGAGGGATTTCTTTTCTTTGGCAGCTGTGAAGACCAAATCAAATTGTTGGAGGATTATGATCCATTTGGAATATTTTCCTCTAATAATTTTTCGAGACAGGATGTGTCGCATGGGGTTCTCCAAAGCAATAACCGTAGTCTGTCGCAGCAATATATAGTGTCAGAGTTGGGTGACGGCGAAAACTACTGCCAGAGAAAGTTTCTCCACATGTGAATAATGTAGCTCGGGTCTGATTAGACCTTTGGACAAATATTATATCACATGTTCACTGTCGTCATTGTGAACTTGAACCAGAACCATTCCAAGTGAGGATGGTGAGGCTGCCAGGTAGAGGAGAAAGTCGCGTGAGTAGTCGGGGGCACTAAGGAGTGGGGCTGAAACAAGTGCATGTTTTAAAGCATCAAATGACCATTGAGCTTGGCCATCCCACAATGAGTTTATAATTAGTGAATTAATTAATAATTAATTCACACCACTCTCACTAATTGTATCAATTAGTTAAACTGAATACAAATAGCTCAACTATGTTTAGATTAGTTAAAATGAATACAACTCCACTAACTTCCTCAATCAACTCCACCAAACTCTGTCACATGAGTTCTAACTGAAGTATCCATGCAATAGCTCCACTTAACCCTCAGGAATAGTGTAATTCCTTATGCCAGCTCCTGTGCCACATCTGTGCACTTAACTGAAGTGCTTCAAGAGAATAGGCAATGTTTAGAGTCTAAATATTATTAAGAGCTAATAATATACGACATATCTATTTTTAGACTGGCAATCTAAAAATAGATTCTGCCCAATATTTCTAAAAATAGAAGTCCATCTATTATTTCCAACTTGACCAACCATCCACAAATAGCATCCTGCAACTCATAGAACATGATCCATATGTCTAAAAATAGACTTTGCGCCAAAAATAGCTTGTGGGCCCACTTAGTGAAGGCGACTCCTTTCCACTAAGCTCATCATCTTGTTGCAATCTCAACACTCCCTCTCAACAAGATATGGATTATTTGCAACCCCTATCCTGCCCCTATGGTATTCGAATTTTCTCCTGGTGAGTGCCTTCATCAAGATATCAGCATCTTGATCCTCCGTAGGAATGTATGAAAGTAACATGACCTTCTGCTGCACAAAATCTCTGATATGATGATACCTGATGTCAATGTGTTTAGATCTATCATGAAATACTAGACTAACCAAGATTTTGATGCAACTCTTATTATCACAATAAATCATAGTAGGCTCTAAGTGTGAACTGAACAACCCGACCAGGATCTTCTTCGTCCATATAGCCTCGCATGCAGCCAAACTCGCTGCCATATACTCGGCCTCTATTGAACTGAGTGCCATAGATCTCTGCTTTCAGCTGTACCAAGAAACTGTTGTCGACCCGATACTCAAAATTCCTCCAGATGTGGTCTTTCTGTCCATTGGGCTCCCTGGCCAATCTGCATCCGTGAAGCCACACAGCTTCACCTCATCCGACTGTCTGTACCATAATCCATAGCCCGATGTACCTCTGAGATATCTTAATACATGCTTCCCCGCCTTCCAAAAGTGCTTGGTTGGCTTAACCATAGCTTGTGAAAGCTGGTTAACAGCATAGCATATGTCGAGTGATGTATTGACCAAATACATAAGTGAACCCACCAACTGTCGATAAACAGTGGCATCCACTACCTCCGTCGAAGTAGCATCCTCCTTCCTTCAACCACCAGGAAGAGGAGTATCAATAGGCTTGCAGCCATGCATGTTGAACTTCTCCAGTATCTCCCAGGCATACTTACCTTGAGAAACAAACATTCCACCACTGCGCTGCCAAATTTCCAATCCCAGGAAATAATGAAGGAGGCCCAAGTCCTTCATCTCAAACTCTTTTGCAAGATCCTCCTTGCATGAGAGTATCACCAGCTCATCACCTGTCAAAATAAAATCATCTACATAACGTACAATGATCAGCAACTTACCCTCCACCACAATCTGGTATAGGTTAGGATCTGCCTCACTCTTGGAGAATCCAAGTCCGGTGAAATAATTTTGTATCTGTGCGTACCAAGCACGAGGTGCTTGTTTCAACCCATACAGTGCTCTCTTGAGCCTGCACACATGCGACTCACTGCTGAAGATCTCAAAACCTTCAGGCTGATCTATGTACACCTCATCCTCAATGACTCCGTTGAGGAACACAGTCTTCACATCCATCTGATGAATGTGCCACCCCATCTGCGTTGAGAGAGTAAGAATCGTCTGTTTGGAAGAATACCTTGCAACAGGTGCAAAGGTCTCCTCATAATCGATCCCCTCTATCTGTGAAAAGCCTCGGGAAAAAAATCTTGCCTTGTAATTCTCCACACTCCCGTCAGCTGCCTGCTTCACTTTGTAGATCCATCTCGAACCCACCACTGATTTCCCTTCTGGTCTCGGGACAATCTCTCATGCACTGTTTCTGACAATCAAATCATACTCTTCCACCATGGCATCTACCCATGCGGGGTCCTCCACATCTTCCTCGAAAGAGGATGGCTCTGTCACGATACACTTGCTCACAAGATCCATGTATCCAGTGTACCGATCAGGTGACTATCTCTGTCTACGCTATGATGTAGGTGCTCCTACAACCTTCTCTGCATCTTGAGCCAGTCGCTCAGCTTCTGTAGTGCGCTTCTGCCCTCTGATGGTTGGCGCTGCCTGAGTGGTCTCTTCCACTCCATGAACCTCATCTTGTGGCTTATCAACATCCTAAGACTCATCCTTAGGAACTAATAGCTCCTCATCTGCATGCAAGTGTGGCTCCCTCTCAAGCGAACACTTCATGGCTTTCTCCTCATGAAATTTGATATCCCGTCGCATAATAGTCTTGCGACTGTCTGGAAAATAAACACGATAGTTCTGGGGCGTATCAGTGTACCCCAAAAATATCCCAACCTCTGCAGTCGGCTCCAGCTTCTTCCTGGCATCCTTCGTCACATGAATGTAAACAGGTGAACCAAAAATCCTCAAATGGGAAATATCAGGCCTCTTACCAGAAAATGCCTCCTCGGGTGTACTCATGCCAAGTATCCTGTGAGGAAAACGGTTCTACACATATACTGCAGTATTGCATGCCTCAGCCCACAAGTGTATGGGTAGGCCCTGATCATGCAAAATCGCCCGTGCAGCACCCATAATCGTTCTGTTCTTCCGCTCAGCAACCCCGTTCTGCTGTGAGTTATGAGGTGCTATGAGCTCTCTTTGAATTACTTCTGCGCTGCAAAAGTTCTTAAATTCGCCAGAGATGAATTCACCACCATTGTCACTCCTTAGAGCCTTCACCTACTTCCCTGATTGTTTCTCAACCAGTGCCTTGAACTCACAGAACTTTGAGTATGTCTCGCTCTTCTTCTGCATGAATAAGATCCAGCACTTACGAGAAAAATCATCAACAAATATCACATAATACCTGTGCTTTGCTGTCGAAGCTACTGAGGAAGGTCCACACACGTCTGTGTGAATTCTCTCAAGGATCCTCATGGTGCGACTATCCTTCTCGTGAAAGGTGGCTTTCACAAATTTTCCCAAGGCACACCCCTTGCACTAATCTGACTGCGCAAGAGTGCCTTTAGGAAGCCCAGTAGAAATATACTGCAGTATCTTCAAAGCTCCATGGTGAAGGTGGCCCAATATCCGGTGCCACAACTCGCCATCATCTTGGCTCACCACTCCTTCTGCCTTACCTGCCATTGTTGTGCAACCATCTACCTGCAATTGATAAAGGTTCTTAACTCGAACCCCTATCCTCCGGGTCTCACCAGTTGCCTTACTGCGCAGGAAAGCCTTTCTCTCGCTAAAGACAACATCATATCCCTTGTCTTCTAACATCGCCACAGAGACTCTGAATGCAGACGTCTAAAGGATTCGACGGGACACATGTCCCTGGCCAACTCCCAAGGCGCTTCGTATGGGGTGGCCACATGGCCCCCCATGGCGCCATTAATCAGGTTATCAACTCGCATTTGCTCCAGGCATTAACTCCTCTGCGCCGTCACCTTCTCCTCCTTGGTCCAAATAGTCGACACCATATGGATTCCTGCTCGCGCTCGCCGGAACACTCTGGCCATGTCAGTCGATCCTGGCAGCCCTTTTGCAGTATCTTCCCTAAGGGATGTGCTATGCCCTATGAACGCAAAATCACTAGACGTCGATGCTCGCTGCTCTGCTGCCTGGAAACTATCCTTGGATTTCATTATTCGCATAGCAATTTCTGTCTTTCCAATTCCAATTCACAGGTTTCTCCCAGTGTTCTTGGTGGTTTTGCCCCTATTCTTGTCGCGCCCTCCAGTTCGTTGCATGTTCACTCTGAGAAGAATACCATGCCTACGCTTAGGCAGCGGATGACTTGCCATCGCGGCACCTCTTGGGGTAGGTCTGCGAGTGATCGACCTCCCATCAGCTCTGGCGAAGATCTCTCCACTAAGCCTTCTGGAAGGCAACCTGCTCTAGACCACAACGCCCCTCCTGGCCACATTCATAGCATCCATCCCTCTGCTCCTCGTCTGGTCACAACCCCAAGCCCTGCTTTCTCTGTCCCTCATCACTCCGGCAGCCACATTCTGAGGCAAACCTCGCAACGAGCCAAGCTTCGTTTCGACAGTGCTTTCAATCGCCCTACCATCACTGCCTATATAACTATAACCCTACGTGAAGAATACACCATTCATTCTCCTCCGGTGACTGAACCTACGCCTTCTCCTCTCGACCCCATCCCCAACCTGGCTTCCATTCCCACTGCTGGTCCAAGCGAGCCCCTTGTTACTGCTTCTCCCTCCCTGGACCATATTCACATGCAGGTGGAAGTGGACCTTTCAGGCAGAGACGGAGCTCAGAGCGTTGATGAAGATCCTGAGGAACTATACGGCTGTCGCATTGAGGAGGAGCTGCCTGCTCCAACCCAAATGCATTGACTCTGCTATGTCTAGGATTAGTATGATATCTTCTCTTGACTTTTTTGCAAGAAATTCTGCTTTTTTTGTTGTCTATAGCAGCAACAGCTGCATGCTAGTTTTGTCTTTCTGTAGTTATTTCATGCTGAATGTAATAGACTCTTCACCGGTTTCCCATCTAAAGGGCGGTGTAACTATTTTTAAAGGAACTGGTTTCCCACTCTGGGTAGTTCATCATCTGGATAGAACTTGGACTTCAAGCCCGGTTTCAGGCTCCCACAGCTAAACCGTGGCAGTTTTGTAACTCTATGTTTATATAATAGAATTAGCACAGTTTAGCAAAAAAAAAAACATCGCCACAGAGATAATATTCTTCTTCAATCCTGGAACATGCATCACTTCGTTCAATACGAAGGTTTTACCAGACTCCCTCTCAAAGGAAATGGTACCGATACCATTCGAACTATATCTACCATCATCGCCCATCTCAATGTGCACTCCAAGATCTTTCTCATCCAGATTAGTAAACAAATCTCGATCTCCTGTCATGTGAAAAGACGCACCACTGTCCAGAAACCACACTGAACCCATCACACTTGAGACCAAGCATGCGATCAACAAAAAATCTAGCTCAAACTGCGAGGCTAAGGCCTCTCTAGCTGCAGATTTAGCAGCCTACTTATTTTTCTTCTTCTGCAGACAATTTGTGGCATAATGTCCATGTTGGTGACAGTGAAAGCACTTCACCTTGGACATGTCCTGCTTCTTGCCTTTCGCACTGGATTGAGAAGCTTTCTTGCTCTTCCCCTTCTTTACTTTGGCAGCCAAAGCACAATTCTCTTCATCAAAGTTATTTGATGAAGATCCGTCCCTGGTACTTCGCCTTATCTCCTCTTGCACAAGATCCGACCAAAGTCGCTCCCATCCTAACAATTTCTCCGGACCATTAACAGAGTCCTGATAGGAATGCCAACTCTTCGAAAGCCCAAGGAGAGCCAGGCTCACCAATTCCTCATCATCCACATTCACCCCCACACTTCCCAGCTCATCCCTGCATTGGGTGAACTTCGTGAGGTACTTGGGCATACTGTCGCCTTTCTCCATCTTTATGTTCCTGAGTTTATCCTTGAGCGCCAACTTCCTCTAGTCGCTCTTGCTTTGGAATAAATCTGTCAAGGCTTTCCACATCAAGAATGGAGAAGCCTTACCATGAAGGTTGGACACTATGTGATCCTTCACACCCTCCAACAGAATCCTTCGACACTTTGCTATCTTCTTTTGCCATGCGTCAAGTACGGCAACATCACTAGAAGTAGGCTTTGGAATTTCTGCATCTATGAACTCCTTCATCCCATTGTCATCCAGCACTGCCTCCATCCTGTCCTTCCATACAATATAATTCGATCTTCCCTCAAGGGCATACTCCAATCGCAATCCATTAAAAGACATCTTGACTTCGACACCAAGAAAACAATGTTGCAAATTCGAATTCCACTAGCTCAAAACTCAACCGCTTCAATGTTTTGCAATTACTCCAATGAACAATACTGCTCTAATACCATGTAGAAATTTGAATAAATGAGATATTATTCACCGAGATTCTTCTGATCACACACTATTTTAGCTTCATGCATAACACAAAATATCTTCTACCATTGATCATCACATGCGGAAGTAAAATCAATTGTATGCATACATTAAAACCACTAACAATCACACATATGAACACAGTATTTAATGGGAAAGCTTAAAGCTGAAAACCCCAACTATATGTATATCATATGTCATGGAGATCATGTAACAATCATAGTACAAAATCTCCTCACAATCTCTCATGCACACCCTCAATTGCTACACACTATCAAGCTAGATCTAGCAAAACACATGCTCCAATATTTTTCCACTTGATAGTCAGCCTCTATTGCGTAATTAATGCTATGGGAGGGCTTCATTAAATAGATAAACCACCTGGCTTGTACTACGCAATCCTCATGGGCTACTCCACCTATCTGTGTGTTGCAAATAGCAACAGTATAGTCACAACTGATAGTTAACCTGCTCTTTCACCTATTTCTGCACTGGTCTCCACTGAAACTGTCCATGCACTGAAGTTAACTGATGTATTCTTTAGTTGATTTATGATTTTATAATTAGTGAATTAATTAATAATTAATTCACACCACTCTCACTAATTGTATCAATTAGTTAAACTGAATACAAATAGCTCAACTATGTATAGATTAGTTAAACTGAATACAACTCCACTAACTTCCTCAATCAACTCCACCAAACTCTGTCACATGAGTTCTAACTGAAGTATCCATGCAATAGCTCCACTTAACCCTCAGGAATAGCGTAATTCCTTTTTTCAGCTCCTGTGCCACATCTGTGCACTTAACTGAAGTGCTCCAAGAGAATAATATAATGTTTAGAGTCTAAATATTATTAAGAGCTAATAATATTCAACATATCTATTTTTAGACTGGCAATCTAAAAATAGATTCTACCCAATATGTCTTGTTAGCCCCCCTATGAAATTTTTGACAAACAAATAGGGGGCTAAAATTTTTTTTAGCCTTCAAGGAATGCATTTCCTCTGAAAGCATAGTCTCCTTGAAGCCTCTATGTGTCTTTTATCCTTTGATGAAATCCCCTCTGTTGATTCCCCTTTTAAAGCCTCTTTGTTATGTGAAGAAATGCCCAAAGGCCCCCTTTTCCCTCTTATTCCACCCCCAATTAACCTCTATTTCATCCCCCTTGTCTTCCCCTTCTATTTCCCTTTTTTTTACCCTCTTATTTCCCCCAAAATCCCCTTAAAATTCTTTCCCCAATCTTGTTGGCCCTTTTCCTCCCTTACTCCTCTATCGTTCCCCTCTTTGGCCTTTAAATTCCATTCAAATGGGCTAGAAACCCACTTCCCAACCTTATTATAGGTCTAAGCCCCTTTCCCGCTAGCCCCGTGAACCACTTCCCCATGTGCCCCGGCGCCAGGACCAAGCGCTTAAGTCCAAAGCGCTTATCGCAATCGAAGCTGTTAGCGGGCGCGTTTCCTTTGTAAACTCCAAAGTCCCGATGCGATTGGGTTACAGCGTTAAGTCTTCCGCTCTGTTCTGCACCGTTGATCTGATCTCCAGATCTAAACGCTGGGCGCTAATCGCAGCCCCCCGCCCAATCGCAATCGCAATGTGTTGTGTGCACCCTCCGATCGGTCCATCGCAAGTGATTGCGATGCGATTGATCGCAAGCCTTCCTCTCCGACCTTCGATTGCGATCCCTGATTACATCCCGACCGTTCATCCTTCCTGCGATCTAACGGCCAGTGCTCAATCGCATTCCCCCTCCCGATCGCAATCGCAAGTCTTGCCTTCCGATCCCCGATCGTGTCACCTCCCAATTTAATCGCAGCCGTCCATCTCCCAGCCGATCCAACGGCTCAGCGTTAATTGCACCCGCCCCTCCGATCGCAATCGCAAGTCCCATCTCCCTGTCTCCGATTGTGATGCGCTGATTCAATCCCGACCGTCCATTCTCCCCGCAAATCCGACGGTCATCGCAACTCCCGATCGCAAGTCCTCTCCCGATCCCCCCGATCGTGCTGCCCCTCCGATTACATCCCCGCCGTTCGTTCCTCCCCCAGATCGACGGTCATCGCTCAATCACGTCTCCGATCCCAATCGCAATCGGAACATTTGTGATGTGCGTTGCGATTGCTCCCCGCTCCGACCTCCGATTGCGATCGCCCGATTTCATCCTGACCATCCGTTAGGTCGGATGATCCGACGGTTTCAGATCTAATCGCCCTCCGCCTCCGCTGGGTCCCACATCCAATGCTCCACTCCATTGTTTTGTGCCCTTTTTCTTTGTAATTTTCCCAAGAGTCTAACCTTTGGCCTTTACACTATGATTCTCTCCTCCGTCTTTTTCACTGTTTCCACTGTTTCCTCCGCTACTCCGCCACCTCTCCTCCAGCCTCTGAAAGTATTTTTCCACCACCACCGCCTGGTTTTACAATTCTTTCCACTGTGCGGATTAGCACAGAGAGGCCATTTCAAATACTGGGTGAAGGCCAGGAATGAGATTTGAAGAAGATTTACACCTGTAATTGAAGATTAACAATTTGATCCCGAATTCAAAGGATTAAGGCGTTGTTTGAAGACTAGTGAGCGCGCCAGCAATGCCATAATTGCGCTACCTAACAGCAGGACGTTTCCCCCAGAGGTACACCTTCCAACAGTCTTCTGCATGCTTCCTCGAGCCTTGAAGTAGTTAATTGCACTGACAGAACTTCTTTAAGACTGTCTGGACAGTAGTATGGAAGTATGGAGAGACTTGCAGTTTTTCCATCCATGTCATTAATTCCAGAATGGCAGAGCAAAGTTCAAAACACCAGAAGGACTCTAAAAGAACATCAGAGGCCAAATTCGGCCTGACAGAGACTCCCAGGCCATACCATGAGTACGCACGGTGCTACAGTTTGCCATTAAACAGAGTGAGGCGTGAACACCTCCACCACTCTGTCTTAATGAGATTCATTTATTGTGTATTCTACTCCTCGTTGCTCTGCTTCTCCTATAAGAAATCCCCGAGAACATAATGAAGAGGTTGTTGTTGTTCAGCTGTTGGGGTCTTGCTGTTAGAGAGATTCATTCTTGACTGTTAGAACAGTCGTGGGAGGGAGTAGCAGAGTAGTTGTATGTAATAGGCTGGGAGGAGAAAGCCTGGACTGTATTAGCCATTGAGCTCAGTGTACATGACTGGTTTTGCATCAATTAATCAAAGCAAATTTCACAGGATCTTGGTCTATTACTATTGGTGATGTTCTTCTTACTTCGTTTATTGAATCTTCACATTGTTTCATTGTTCTTCTGGGCTTGCATCAGAATAATGGTATAGGATTCACCCTTGTTAGGTGCCCTATGCTGTCTACTCTCCTTGCCTTCAATGTTTTCTGCTAAATGTGTTATCTGAGAAGTGATCTCAGTCAATTTAACCAGTGTAGTGGATGTTATTGCCTACTCTCCGATGTATGAATTGGTTGAATCAGTGCTTAGATGTTCTTACTGGGTTTAAGCTGGAAGGTTTGGGAACACTGGGGATGAGTGTTAGCCCTGTCCACTAGGGTCCTTGCACGACCAGCCAGCCTTTCTAAGATCCCTTCGTTAATCTTATCTCTGTTTTCCCCTTGGAGTTGCTAAAGCAGACCTGGAGTTAAATGACCTCTGGTCCGATCTATAAGCAGCCCCTTTCTCCCTCTTTGAGAGCTACCTTTGAGTATGTCCAAGCAGGTCTAGAGTTAAATGACCTCTGGCCTGATCTATAGATAGAAATTTGGTTGTTTTCCTTCTTTCACTTTCAGTCCTTAATGTTCCATTCCATCATCCGCCTAAAAGATCCTTTAGTGTAGATGACTTTGCCCCTTTGAAAGCCTTGGCTGGGTCATACGTAATTTCCTTTCATGACCTACAGCTCCAATGGCAATCGTCTTGGCCTATCCTCTTTGCCCCTCTTCCCACTCGCTTTTGTTTCCTTTCCTCCCATTACTTTCTCAGTCTATGATCTCCTGACCAACCCAGCAACCAACCAACCAAATCATTTTAAAACCTCCTTTTGTGCTTCATAACTAGCCTAAAATTTCAATCTGAGCTTTCAAATATTTATCATTATTTGCTCTATTTGGAGAGATCCCTCTCCGGGTCCAGGAGGGCTAGATCCTAGGGCCCCAAATTGGTTTGATGTTGTCTCATCTTTTGGTATTTCCAAATCTGCCAAAACATGGGAACCCCAACATAATGGCGACTCCACTGGGGATCGAGACCAGTCAGCTTTGATTTGGTAAACCACTGTGGTGGACAGTAAGTTGTAAATCATCCACCTGGCGACTCCACAATTCCTGAATGATAAAAAGACTCCACAGGTGATCATCAGGCCACTAATTATCCTGGTTTCACAAGACTCCACTGGGAGACCATGTCGCAGTACAACATCATCCGTGCCGAAGATCCAGTCACTTCGCTAATGGAGGACTCTGAACAATGTGTAGAAATAGATCCAAGCCTCATAGCAGAGTTTCGGAGTGGAATAGCGAGTGTACTGGTAGAAATTGAAGGGGAGAACCTTCTAAAGATTGTCGCTCTCAGCTCAGCACTCAATACTCTACCTGCGCTTAAGAAGATGTTTCTCGACTTGGTGGTTGAGAGATATGAAGCTGAGCTCGAACTTTTGAGATCACAAGAAATTTCATACGAGTTCAGAGACCCAAAAGCATTCTTGGAAAGTCTCCCTCCCCCCAAAAGAGAAGAAATTCCGCTGCTATTTGATGTGCAAGAAGAAGACGATCCGACTCCCAAGAGTCACTCTGAAGACACAGCGAAAAATGTAATAATCAAAGCAGCCCAGGATAAAGACAGCCTACCAAGCTTGGGAGGCCTAAAAGAAGAAAATGTACATCATCTGTTCGTGGATCCTGTGGCAGAATACATGGAGGCCCTGATTTGCTCAAATTCTCCAGTGTTGATCCTTAGCAAGGGCTAGTTTCATAAAGAATGGTCACTACTGATGGTGACCTCGGTTTTGAAGGACCACAGGCAGAGCACCCTGTGGTTATCTCTGACAGGCAGCCAGTGCTCATATCCTTTTTTGTTACTGCTTGACTGGCTGCATTGGCATTATTTTATCACCTAGAACATCAGAGATTCCCAGTTAGAGTAGAGTAGGTAGGAGGTCTGAAATAAGCTCAGTCTATGAGCAAGTAGTTAGTTGTTTTCATCTTCTGTCTTAGAATGTAGAGAAGAAACCTGCTAGACAGTCTAATCCTAGTAGGTAGTAGTGTCGGTAGAGAAAAATACGAGACCAACAGTCTAATCTGGTCTCATGGAGCAATAAGGGTAGATTTGGAATAGGTTTATTTTCCTGTTTGTAAATATTGATGATGTGAAAGGGTCTGCAGGTCCAAATGCACCCAAAAGACAAAGTTAGGACTACAGTTTGGGTAGGTAGTTGTGTGGGCGAATTTTACTGCTGATATGATGTCTTCTTAATTTTTGGCAGCTGATCAAGGAAAGAAAGGGATGGTTCAAGCAGCAGGCATCTGGCCTACACCAAGAGATCAATTTCTGAATTCTTGACTCCTCCAAGGAGAAGCCATCCCCATGTGGAGCCACTGTTAGCCCCCCTATGAAATTTTTGACAAGCAAATAGGGGGCTAAATTGTTTTTGAGCCTTCAAGGAATGCATTTCTTCTGAAAACACAGTCTCCTTGAAGCCTCCTTGTGCGTTTTCCCTTTGATAGTGTCCCCTCTGCTGATTTCCCTTATAAAGCCTCTCTGCTATGAAGAAATGCCCAAAGGCCCCCTTTCCCTTCTTATTTCACCCCCAATTAGCCTCCATTTTATCCCCCTTTTCTTCCCCTTCTATTTCCCTTCTTACCCTTCAAATTCCCCCCAAAATCCCCTTTAAATCATTCCTCTGCCCTTCGTTGGCCATCTTCCCCCTTTACTCCTCCATCGTTCCCCTCCTTCGCCTTTAAAATCCATTTAAATGGGTTAAAAACCTACTTTCCGATCTTGTTATAAGGCCTAGCCCCTTTTCGCCAGCCCCTTTCAAACCACTTCCCACACATGCCCATGCGCTGGGACCAAACGCTTAAGTCCCAAGCGCTAATCGCAATCGGAGAGTCGGGCGGGTGCAAACTCTTTTGTTATATTGAAAAACCCCGATGCGATTTGTTTATCACGATAAGTCTTGCGACGCGTTCTGCGCCGTTGATCTGTCACAAAGATCCGACGGCGGAGCGCTAATCGCAGCCCCCCGCCCAATCGCAATCGCAACTTGTTATGTGCACCCTCTGATTGGTCCATCGCAAGTGATTGCGATGCGATTGATCGCAAGCCTTCCTCTCCGACCTCCCATTGCGATCCCCGATTGCATCCCGACCGTTCATCCCTCCCGCGATCTGACGGCCAGTGCTCAATTGCATTCCCCCTCCCGATCGCAATCGCAAGTCTTGCATTCCGATCCCTGATCGTGTCACCTCCCAATTTAATCGCAGCCATCCATCTCCCAGCTGATCCAACGGCTCAGCGTTAATCGCACCCGCCCCTCCGATCGCAATCGCAAGTCCCATCTCCCTGTCTCCGATTGCGATACTCCGATTCAATCCTGGCCGTCCATTCTCAACGCAAATCTGACGGTCATCGTAACTCCCGATTGCAAAGTCCTCCCCCGATCCCCCGATCGCACTGCCCCTCCGATTACATCCCCGCCGTTCATTCCTCCCCCAGATCGACGGTCATCGCTCAGTTGCGTCTCCGATCCCAATCGCAATCGGAACATTTGTGATGTGCATTGCGATTGCTCCCCACTCCGACCTCCGATTGCGATCGCCCAATTTCATCCTGACCGTCCGTTAGGTCGGATGATCCGACGGTTTCAGATCTAATCGCCCTCCACCTCCGCTGGGTCCCACATCCAATGCTCCGCTCCATTGTTTTTTGCCCTTTTTCTTTGTAATTTTCCCAAGAGTCTAACCTTTGGCCTTTACACTATGATTCTCTCCTCCGCCTTTTTCACTGTTTCCACCGTTTCCTCTGCTACTCCGCCACCTCTCCTCCAGGCCTCTGAAGCAATTCCTCCGCCACCACAGCCCGGGCTTGTAACAGTTTATTTCATTGTGTAGACATCACAGTGAGGTGTCTTCAGCATCGCTAGTAGATCGGCAGAAAGGATCCAAAGGGGTTAACACCTGTTATTGACATAATCAATGTTTAGCCCCGCTTTCAAAGGATTAAGGTTCAGTTTGAAGACTGATGAGTGCACCAGCCAGTCATTACCGCGCTACCTAACAATAGAGTACGTTCTCTCCAGACGTACACCGTTCCTACAACGATCTCCATGCCTCCTCGAGCCCATAAGCAAATAAATATACGGACAGGAGCTTCATTAAAGACTGTCTGAGCCGCAGTGATGGAGGAATGGAGAAACCATGCAAATCTTTCACCAGTTCATTTATTTTAGAGTGGCAGCACAGAGCTCCAAGCATCAGATAGGACTCCAAAGAAATATCTGAGGTCAATCTCGGCCTGACAGAGACTCCCCAGACAGATTACAGAGTACATGCAATACTGCAGAAAGCCATTAAGTGGTATGGGCGTGAACACTTCTGCCTTATTGTCTTAATGAGACTCATTTATTTGCTTATCTACTTCCGCTTCTTCCCCTTCTCCTATATATAATCCCTGAGAACGAATTGAAAAGGTTGTTGTTGTTGTTGCCTTGCTGTGGCAGTTGCTGTTAGAGAGATTCATTCTTGACTGTTAGAACAGTTCTGGGAGGGAGTAGCAGAGTAGTTGTATGTAATAGGCTGGGAGGAGAAAGTCTAGACTGTATTAGCCATTGAGCTTATTGTACATGACTGGTTTTGCATCAATTAATCAAAGCACATTTCACAGGATCCTGGTCTATTGCTATTGGTGATGTGTTTCTTACTCTGTTTATTACATTTTCGCATTGTTTCATTGTTCTTCTGGGCTTGCATCAGAATAATGGTATAGGATTCACCCTTGTTAGGTGCCCTATGCTGTCTGCTCTCCTTGCCTTCAATTTTTTCTGCTAAATGTGTTATCTGAGAATTGATTTCAGTCAATTTAACTAGTGTAGTGGATGTTATTGCCTACTCTCTGATGTATGAATTGGTTGAATCAGTTCTTAGATGTTCTTGCTGGGTTTAAGCTGGAAGGTTTGGGAACACTGGGGATAAGTGTTAGCCCTGTCCACTAGGATCCTTGCGCGACCAGCTGGCCTTTCTAAGATCCCTTTGTTGATCTTATCTCTGTTTTCCCCTTGGAGTTGCTAAAGCAGACCTGGAGTTAAATGACCTCTGGTCTGATCTATAAGCAGCCCCTTTGTCTCTTTGAGAGCTGCCTTAGAGTATGTCCAAGTAGGTCTAGAGTTAAATGACCTCTGACCTGATCTATAGACAGAAATTTGGTTGTCTTTCCTTCTTCCACTTTCCCTCCTTAATGTTCCATTCCATCATCTGCCTAAAAGATCCTTTAGTGTAGATGGCATGCCCTTTGAAAGCCTTGGCTAGTTGTTGCATGTAATTTCCTTTCATGACTCCATAGCCCAATGGATGGCACTGTCTTGGCCTATCCTCTTTGCTGAAACATCCAGCTGCTTTGTTTCCTTTCCTCCCATTACTTTCTCAGTCTATGATCTCCTAACCAACCCAGCAACCAACCAACCAAATCATTTTAAAACCTCCTTTTGTGCTTCATAACTATCCTAACATTTCAATCTGATCTTTCAAAGATTTATCATTCTTTGCTCTATTTGGAGAGATCCCTCTCCGGGTCCAGGAGGGCTAGATCCTAGGGCCCCAAAGTGGTTTGATGTTGTCTCATCTTTTGGTATTGCCAAATCTGCCAAAACATGGGAACCCCAACATGTCTAAAAATAGAAGTCCATATATTTTTTCCGACTTGACCAACCATCCACAAATAGCATCCTGCAACTCATAGAACATGATCCATATGTCTAAAAATAGACATAGTCTAAAATAGACTTTGCGCCAAAAATAGCCTGCGGGCCCAATTAGTGAAGGCGACTCCTTTCCACTAAGCTCATAATCTTGTTGCAATCTCAACAGATAGAGCCATCCAAAGTGGTGGATATCATTGCAACCATGTTTGGGATCTGTGGCGACAGGAGAGGAAAACAACCCAGTAGGGTAGATGCCTTCAGAAGACCGGTGCCGATACTGACGCAAGAGTTAGGAAAGCCTCCTATTAGGGGTACAATGCTACTTGGTAATGTGGTATAATCAGGGGTGCAGAAGGATAACTAATCCACTGTGACTATTTTCCCATCCAATGGAAATAGGATTAGTCGGAAGACCAAAGAAACAATGGCAGTCATGGCATAAGACCAACTGCATCCAAGCAATAGATTATATTCGAGATGACGATCTATGACTTCAACGTCCACGGTTATCGTTTTCCCACTCAGAGTGATGGGAAAGTTAGCAAGGTATCATTTTGGGAGGAACGTGTGTCCATTGAAAGCTTTGAGGGAATTCAACGGCGGTGTTAACATAGGAGAACCTAAATTGAGCCAACAATCTTGTGACATAACGCAGGTCGAAGCACCTTTGTCTATGACAGTATGATGGATTGGTCTCCCTTTCGACACAACCTGCACCTGGAATGCGAGTTGGTGTGAGAGGCGAGTTTTAGATTTTTCCATATCAAAGATAGCTAGCATGGAATCACGGGGGTCTATTTCACCAATGGCCGAAAGCAAGGCTTTCCTTTGTACTGGACAAGTTTGCAATACTTCGAGAGTAGACATAGCTGACGGTGCCTGCGCCAAATCTTCTACAATGTTGTAGTTTTGGGCTGCATGTGCAGAGGTGTTATGAGTCGTGCGTCAAAGTGTCCCTTTAGGGGGACGAATCACGAGGTTAGCAGTAGGCCTTTCGATATGCAAATCGTTAGGCGACGATGGATTTGAACTAGTACCAGGTTCTTGAGCATCTATGGTAGGATTTCCATAAAGCTTGGCTTGTTTTTGAAGTTCAACACTCTCAATGCCATAAATGGTGGATGGTCCTTCACTGAAAGGATGTTGGGGTTGTGGGGGTTGTGGCGGATTTTCAACCATGTGTTGATGTTGCTGCTATTGATTAGGGAAAGGATTATGAAGAACGGCAGGTGTTCATCCAGAATCCTTGTTTGCAATAAAATCAGTGCATTCCTACAGCCGAGGACATTTGTATGTCAAGTGGTCCTCCACACAGATCTTGCAAGGAAATTTCATGGGTTTATCCCTCCCTTTGTCATTTTTGGCAGTGTTTTTCTGAATAGCATTATTTTGATTGTCCGACTTCTCTTCCGAAGAAGATGTATTTTTCTTGTTCTTCTTATTCTTTCCACTGGTTTTTCGTGAAGTTTGCACAGAATTTACCTCAGCAGTAGGAAGAGTAGTTGTTTAGTGAGGGGCAGTGGTAGCCGAGGATCGCTGGGAGGCTTGCCCCCAAGACTATTTTGTGGCTACACCAGAGATTGCGCCAACGAGACCGTCGGCATGAACTCCAGTTTTCTGAGTAGCCGGAGGATTTGGGTTACCAGGGGCATTGGGGAGTAAATCATATAGCATGCCAGATTGTGAATAGATTAAATCCAAATGTTGGGCACAACGAATGCATTGATCTTCTATAACCGCATCGAAAAGGCCAATGTCTTTAGAGATGTGGGGTAAGAGAGACTTACAAAACCAATTAGCTAAGAGATGATCCTGGATTGGTGATTTTACTAGCCTCCGCCTATGTCTCCATTCATGGATGTGATCAGAGATGTGGGTGGTGGTGTCTTAGCGCAACGAGGTTAGCAATTCAGTTCCAGTTTCAAATCTGATTGGTAATTGGAAGTTCATTAGAAATTCCGTCGCTAAAGTGCCAAAAGTGTTTATGGCGAAACGTGGCAATTCAATATACCACTTGGGTGTGGGGAAATAGTCGAAGTCACACTTGTGGGAGGAGAAACCGTGGGTCCCAACGTGGTCACGGTAGGAGTAGATCCCGAAGGACTCGGCGAGCTACTTACAATTGTGATGGCCATAGGGTTGGGATTAGGTATATGTTGACTACTGGGGTTACCAAGTGATGGCATAGAACTGACAATCGGCGGGGAGGATGGTGGCGAACCTGGGATGGTTGCCATTGGCATTGACCCTGTGGATGCCGGTGGTGAAATGGATGTTTTTGCGGCTGAAGACATGTCGTGGCATGGTGGAATCTGAACTATAATAGGCCCCAACGGATCAGTGAGTGGAGGATTGTAATGAGGTATGACACCTTCCGTGAAAGGGTCCTTCAGAAATTTCGTATGATATGAGGCTATGTGTAAATCAGGTTTTTTCAATGGAGACTGCTCTTCCGTAGAAGGCACGGGTTCACCAAGGTTCAGTTGTTCCTCAAGAGTCAGAGGAGGTAGACCTTGATGTTGTCGGGATAGACGGCATGGGTCGGATGATGCCACGGTGACCTGTTTGTTTTTGACAAATTTTAATAAATTGTCATGTATTGTAAAGTCTCAATGACAGTAACCACACACCTAAAAAAGAAAAAAGAAAAAAGCACTCTCTAAAATCAATTAGCAAGCAGCCAGAATAGGGTGCCCTGTCTGAGTACTACCGTTTGCTGGTGATGAAATCCAGTATCACAATAGTATACAGAGAGGGTTGGTCGAAAGTACAGCTACGGTCACTCTAGAGCTTTGCCTGAACCTCAGACGATAGGTGTAAGCACTCTCGTGAAGACGAGTACCCTCCTAAAGACCGACGATAGAGTGGGTCCGTCTGTTTCAGGTACCAGGATAGCCCATCCCAGTCACCTTGTGTAATTCCCTCAAAATTATGGCCACTAAGGATACCTCAAATCACAGACATCATTAGGGGGGTCAACGGTCAAGGACAGCATGCTATATGGGTAGAATACCTAGATCTGCCCGATCTAGTATCGACATCCCCGAAGGGAACCCCAATATATAACACACCCACTGAATGTAGTCAAAGGCGAGCTACCTTCTTGTGCACCCAAGTGTTGTCTTGCGCTGAGCTCTGGTAAAGGAACGGTCCCGATAATATGAGTGCAATAGGATTTCGCTCGTTAATGACTCTAGTTTCAAGTTTTGAGATCTTGGGTGATTTTCTCACTTTTCCTAACCCAAGATCCTAGCCTGAACTACTATTGGTGTGAGCTCAAAAAGAGTAATGTGATTGATTTTATTATTTCTTGATTCTTAGTGTACTTGATTATTAGTCTTGCGGAGGGGGAGTGGACGTATGAAATGTAATGAGACTCTGACTCATGAAACCATGCAAAAATATGCTCTAAATATTCGATTCGATGAAGATTATTTCTACAAGGAGAGGTTTCTTTTCAACATCCATGCACTAACATTCAAATGGCACAGTTCAAATTTACAGCTTCAAACTTCTATCTACCTTTTCTTAACAGTCTATGAACTGAAATTTTCAGAATTAACTCAGCTAGATGCAGAAAAACTAAAAAAAAAAAAAAAAAAATCTTCTCTAAAAAGTAAATTATTTTGACACTAAATTTTCAAATAAGAGCAAACAAACAGAAATTCCAACTTAGTAAACAAGCACAGGGATTCAGTCAAGGAGAGATACTGATGGCCAAAAAACTCTGCAACCAAAACATAATCACAGGAGTGAACAAAAAATTTTGGCTGAGTAACACATTGTCTCTGAGTAAAGACAACGTTAATCCAGAGACTAACGCATATTATTTAAGCAGAGCCAGCGTTATAACGCATTGGAAAACCAACAGAGGTAGCGTTAGCCAGGGTAAATTTCTTCAGATGGTCAAACAGAAATAGGATTGAACTCTGTGAGCTTTTGAAATGTCTACTGGGCATAAATATTGGTCAGAAGGGTCTGTGAACAGAGGAAAGAAGAAAGGAGGAAAGAAATAGTCTAAAAACTATGGGGATTTCCCCAGTGGAGTCGCCAATTATGCTATAGGGTAAAATGCTTGGGTTTTTGGTTATCGAATATCCCTCTCAGGGCTTTCTGGTGCCCGAGGCAGACAGTAAGATTAGCTGTATAGTTCACAAAGATGGCACATACATATTCATATTAACTTAAAACAACTTGATGGAATAAGATGGAATATTACCTCTTTAATGATCTTGAAGTCTTTTGGAGAGCACTGGACAGCGAAGTAGGATTTCTCCTTCACCAGCTCAAAATATTGGCCCTGCAATCAATTAAAGCACCCGTGTAATCTCTACCATAACATACATTTCCTATCAATTAATTCAACATATAATAAACATTTAAACTATGCACATCTAAGCCATTCATCTCATGCTATATAAATGATTAAATAATAATGACAATCAATGCATAGAATGGACAAAACAGATACAGTTCTATTGATTTATAAAAAGGAGGATTACAACTGTCAGTTGTACCAAGCCCTCCTTAGCCTTCCAATATCTCTATCTCTCAAAGTGGTGATGTCTTGACCAACAAGTTCTCAATGAACCTCTTTGACCTTTGACCTTCACACTACAAAAATGATCTGTACTTCACAAGTATTCAAAAACTTTGACAATCCTTCGACCTTGAACCAAGAGCCTTCAACTCCATTTTATAGGAGATGGAGAGAGCAATCATTGCCCTTCTCTTTCCACCAGTTCTAAATAGAAAAAACCAAGATGTTTCCTCAACTTCCATGCTTTTTCCTTCTTTGAGAGTTCAGTTGTTTATGGCAAGGCCCAATAAGAGATTAGTGCTTTGCAGTTTCCTTTTTGTATTGACTCTCTTGTGAGAAAAAACTGGAAATTAAAATCATTCTCCACGGGTTTTTCCCGTTCCAAACTCAAAACACAGGTAACGTTGCCCTCTAGTGTAAATAGAGTGTTTCCCTAGCCACTAACGAGGCCTATTCACTGATCAAGTGTGTTATAACACTCTTGTGTTGTTATAGTGAGGCGTTACCTTGGCATAAATAGGTTTAGTTTAGGTTTTTGTATTCCTTCCATATTTATCTTCTCCTCTGAGCTGATGAGGAGGTATTTTGACCTGTAACATAAACCCCACTAAAAACTTCAGAAAGAGAATCAAGTAGTTATACCAGATGTCTAATGCAGTGACCAAGAGACATTGTGAGCAAAGGAGAAAGAAAAATAAATTCCAGAGGAGTTCACAAAGAAAAAAAACCCTACCTTTGATGGATGGGTTGATAAGGTTGAGGAATCAGAAGCCTGGCTATTGGGAATGAAGTACTTCAGAGTACATGACCACTCTGAAAACATGAAGTTTAGAGTACCCAATTTTAGCTTAAATGGTGAGGGGAACATATGGTGCTAAGATTTAAGAAATGTTAAGGAAATAAGAGAGAAAGAGTTCTCATGAGGAAGGTTTGAGAGATATTTCCAAGAGAATTACTTTTCTAAGAGGTACTATGTAATTGCCTCCTCCCATATCTACCCACTTTAATGGGCCTGTCAGGGTAAACATGAGTTTAGGGTCACTGTGATAAGACTCCACCTCCTATATGACCTTAAGGAAATGGAATCAACAACTTAAGATTTTAATGACCTCCCTTAGGTGCTACAGGACCTCTAGGAGCTACCCAACCCCTCTAGGTGTCCAACCCTTGAGTTAAATCTCATTTTCATTGATCTAGAACCTCGGTCACTCCCTTTTCAAGGCATCCATGCAATTGTAACCCTCTAGTTACTCTCATAGGCCTACTTCCCAGCGACTTCCGACTTTTATAGTAATTTCTATGCTTGCAACCCTGAATTTTGAGTCACTTTTTTAGGGCTAGAACTCAGGTCCCTTCCTAGAATTCAATGAGACTTACAAAACTGATAAATAAAATATAAACAAGACTTCCAAACAAAAACTTGAACAATGAATTGACCTAACACATCTCAACCAGAACTGGAATTCCATCAAACACATTATGAGGTCATTAATGCATATATGAACATAGGGATCTGAAACTTTTTTGGTTTTTAACAAGAAGGACTAATGCCCTCTCACAATAGTTGTCATAACCCCAATTGGGTTATGAATTAATTAGTCATTCATTTACTAATCAAAACATGATGAGATCCATGACTAATATATGTCATAAAACCATGCTTATAACCAACATATAACAATGATAGAACATCCATTAAAGCCACATATTATCAAGTATAATTACTCATCAAAGACAAGAGAAACTTAGCTCTTATTAACCATATGAAAAATCCAACCAAGTCACAGACTTCCACAGACTACCCAACCATATATTGGGATAAACCAAATATTTCTTTCAACCAATCACCCCCATTCCATATTCCAAGCATGAATGTGGGATCTCATTGGATAAACCAATCCATAAACAACCAAGGGAATCCAGAGGTTAAACCACCTCCAGCCTCACTGTACCATGCTCTCACCTAAACTAGTTTTGAGATCACAAAAACCAAACCAAGCTTGGATCCCTCATAATTCCTTCACCATCCCTTAAGGAATTTTCCTATCTCCATGCACCTATTGAGGGATTCCTATAGAAAACCATATCCACCCCCAACCCTTGGGATTTTCCTGAGACCACCTCAACCAGATCCAAAACCTTGTGGAAATCCAAAGCTCAACCAAGAATGAATCCCATAAAACCATCTATATCCAGAAGTGTTAAGGCAAGGCTAAAATCCAGTGTTGAAACCCAGCAAAACCCATGCCAAATAATAGAAAAAGAACCAAATATCCACATGCACATACAATGCATGCCAAAACCAGCTAGGACATAATGCATGCATCCTGTTACCTGCAATTATTCTCATTGAAGTCAATTGATCCAACCTTTCTTTGCTTCCTTTCCTTTGTCTCATTGAAGTCCTTCCTTTGTTTCCATTGCTTCATTTCTCCTCTTGGTGTTCTTCTCATCTCTGAACCAATTCTAAAACCGAACTAACAAAATTCCATGAACTAATGCTTTGATTTATTTTTATTATTGATGCCTCTAATTTGTTCATTTTTTCTCTATTCTCCTTCAATTTCCTCCTCACATGAAACATGTGACCTTTCACCTTCCTTTTCTCCTATTTTCCGTTATTTTCATAAAAAAAATGTTAAATAAACTCTCTTTTCCTTTTCAATTCCTTTACCATTTCCTTTGTAGATTTCCCCTTACCCATAATAAACAACAAGCGATGCCAAGTAGGATCTTTTTCCCAACATTTAGCTTGGAATACATGTCCCGTGACCTTGGTATTTCTTTCCTTTATTAGCTTTATTACATGAAATTTTAGCCTAGGGTTGTTACAAACCCGTCCCCCTTAGGGGAACACTGTCATCGGTGTTATATGACGCCTACAAAACTCAAAACCATTGAAAGTAAAACATATTGGTTATGTATATTTATAACTTAGCTCGTTGTAGTATTTACAATGAACAACCTGCTCAAAATAAAAACCATCATGACAACATAACACCCATACCGCTTATTGGAGCTTTATAACACAACTCATTGTGGTATTTACAATAGAAGCTATTAGCCACTGATAAATTCTGTTATACCAAAAAGTGGCTAATTTTTTTCTTCAAAACTTCAAGAGAATAATTCCCCTTTGAAAACCTATCATCTTTGAAGTTTTTATGAAGATGACTAATCTTTTAGTTAATCTTCATTACTGTTTCCCTCATAAAACATGAAAAATATGTTGTTTGCCTAAAGAATACTGCTTAAAAACCCACTTTTCCCTTCATTTTACCCCTCCTTTCACTCGTGAATAACCCCTTTTTCATCCCCTTTTTCCTCCATAAAACCCCTAAAAAACCCTTTATCTAACCTCTAAATCATTCCAAACACCCTTTTAAATCATTTGTTCCCCTTACATTTGGTTTAAAAACTCCTTTTCCTTCTACCGGGACCCTCAAATTGCCTAAAAAAATATGTTTTTAGGCCAAAAACACCCTTTTCTACATATAAATTTCTTAAATCCCCAAGGGCTTAACTCTAGTAGACCCTCTGCTGCATAAGACCATAAGCCCCTCAATCGGGCGCTAAGGTCTTAGAACACCTCCATAAACCCTCATTCCCTTTGTTTCTTCATTATTTCACAAAACCTGACAGTTCAAAATTTCAATGAATATCAACCGTCAATCTTTGTAGATCAACGGCCATCGGCTAATCGCATCACAAAGTTTCATTTGACCCTTTTCTTGGTTCTTTTCCTTTTCTCCAATGTGATCCCATGATCGTTTCTCTGTCATTGATCTGATCTACTCCACCCAGATCCAATGGTCCATATCGCTCCATTCTTGAAACCCGTCTTCCGCCTTTTCCTTCATTATTAAATCCTGACCGTCAATCTAGTTTCCAGATCAACGGCCCTCGCTCCATCGCAAATCGGAAATCACATTTCCCTTAACCCCTTGTCTTTTTTCCGCCTCTAATGTCAATCCCCCAATTAAATCTCAGCCATCGAATCCACAAGAACCGACGGCTAAGATTTAATCGTGCTCCGCTCATGAGCCCTCTGAAATAAAGACAGCTGAATAGTTATTTTAAACAAAATAAGATATTTCAAACTGTCAGTGAAGTTATTGTAAAGGATAAATAGGCCTCGAAGTCAATATTTTTGCCCATAAAGCCTAAAAATATAGAAATAGAGTAAATGGAACAGAATCATAATTCAATGCTCTCCTGCCTTAAGCCTTGCATGGTTTTCAAGGCTAGGAGTTGCATTTAGTGTAGAATTTATTACACTTCAATCCTAAATCTCTTCCACCTCCTCATTTCTTCTACAAATACTTCTGAAGAAGATGAGAATTTTTTGGTTCATTGTTCACTAGTTTTAATACTGAAACTCTCTGAAATAATACATAGTCTGTCCGAAGTTGAGGAAGAAATTGAAGTCTTGGAAGCCTGATGATGTTGTTACATGCTTGTTCTTGAGAAGGCTCTATCATTGGATCCATGAGCTTGGCTGTTGGTGAAGTATTCTAAACTGTCTGATGTTCTTTCATGTTTTCATTTTGTTCCGTAATTTCTTACTACAGTAGGATGAAAAAATTAGGCTAATAAATGACTCCTAGAAGCACCATAGACTTGTTTATCCTTCATTGTTTTATGTTTTCTTCTGCTGAGGTATTTTAGAGTCTTTAATCTCTCTCTTTATTCCTCATGCTTGTTTATTTCTCTAATAGTTCAAATAGTTTGTTTCAGCATGATTTATGGTTTTCCATTCTTGTTTGTTGCCACTTGAAAACTATTTTTGAAGTCTCCCTTTGAAGTACTATTGTTTATAGTTAGTCAAGGAGGTCTGTTTTGATCATTCCCTTTGTCCTTGCTTGAAAAATTGTCTTAAAGGTCTTTATAGTTGTGATCGTATATGTTTCTAGGTGTTTCCTCTTCTATGACTGTAATTATCAGTGAATCTTTTAAGTTTTCTAAGTCATTTGAAATAAAATCTTTGAGGAAATAGGATGTGCTCCTGAATCTTAGATTTCAATTTAAAATTTGTTTTGAATTCATTATTTGCTTAAAGTGTGGTTTGTAGAATTCATGGTTAGCCCTGTCTATCAAATACCTCTTTACCGTTCAAGTTATGTTTTCAAATTCCCTTTGTTGAGAATTCATTTTCTCTTTCCAAATCATTAATTTCCATCTCATTCCAAAAAACCAAAGGATCCTATGGCCAAGTTAGATTTTCCCTTTGATATCCCATATCCATTGATAAGTTTGTCATAACTTCTTCTTGAACCCATTTCCCAATGAATCTGACACTTCTCCTTTATACCTATCTTTCCTAGACCTTTCGTGTTCTTCTATGTCATTCAACCAAACAAACAAACAAACAACACTTGCACTTAATAACTAGTCTAAAACCAATACTCAAAACAAACAAGATAAACCTTTGCAAACAAGTAAATTTGAGAGATCCCCTCTCTGAAAACAGGAGGACTAGATTCTCAAACTCTAAATATTGGTTCTGATTTTTCCTTGTCTTTTGATTTGCCAATCTATCAAAACACAGGACACCAACATAATGGCGATCACGGTGAGACCTTTCTGACTTAGTGACAATCTAAGTATACCTTACGACTCCAGAAAATCCCTTGTCTTCAAGAATATCCAGTGATTATTAGCCACCTCATCGCCACCAACATAATGGGGATCATGGTGGGACCCCCTGTGTAAAATCCTTAAAACAAAACACTCATTGTCCAGTACAACATAAGTAGCCTTCTTCAAGAACTACCAAACATAATGGTAATCATGATAAGACTTATTTGAATTAGTGACAAACTAAGTAACCCTTAGGATTCTCATATAGCCTTATTAAACCTTGAAGAAACTAGCTAGTAAGCCATAAGAGTGAACCTTCTTTGCTTTGAACACCCTGGCTAAGTGTTGAATTAGATTAGGACACTCTCCTAACCCAAAAACTCAGAAAACCCAAAAATAGTTCAGAATGGCTTCATAATAAACATGGTGGTGGAACCATCCAATATTTTACCTTCATAGAAGCTAAAAAGTTTCCACCTGGTGACTCCACTAGCCCCAGTGGGCCTATTACCCATCTAGATCTCTAGATTTCCTTAGTACTGTGTTAACCAGCCTTGAGGAAGTTTAGAAGCCTAGTCCCATACTAGATAAGACATTGTGAGAGGAAATATTTTCAAAACAATCCTAAAAAACTTCAGCCTCTCTCATTTTTTGAAAAAGCAATCTGGCTTCACATAGGATCAACACTAGATCTCATCTAGACCCTAATCCTCCTACAATAGTTGACAATCCAGAGAGAATTTTGTGGAAAACTTCTAAATCTAGAAAATCAACTGCTGATAGGAGCCTCTTAAGAACAAAATCTGTCCTTGAAAACCTTGTTGTCTTAGAGGATTTACACTTTGATTTACGTCATACAAAGAACATCTTTAGAATTATATCTCAAGGTGATTTAAAACAAGCTAATCTTGACATTGCAGATTTGCAGAAAGATTTAGTAGAGAAGCCTCACCTACTACTCCTCTTGATTCCCAGCTTCTTCACCACTTTAGCCTTTTCCATAACAAATCTGCTCAAAACCAGTTTGCTGGCTCAAGTGTCTCTTCCACTCCAATCCATACTACCACTGTTCAAAACACTCCATTTCAGCCCATTTTCCCTATTGTAAATTAACCCCTTCTAAATCCACCTTTCCTTCCATCCATGACAACATGATATGCTCCATTAGTGTTACCACAACCTCTGCTTCCCTTACCAAATGAGTACCAATCTAAAATTCCTCACTTCACTGGAAAAGAATCTACCACAGCTCAACATCATGTAGATAGGATGGAAGATGCATTTGATTATATGGAGATAGAAGAAGAGACTATTAAGATGAGAATATTTGCCCAAAGTTTAGGAGGAGATGTAAAGAAGTGGTTTAAAAACTTACCTCCTAACAACATCAATGATCTCCCTTCTTTGCATCAAACATTCATAAACAAATGGGAAACCAAAAAGAACCCTCTCCAAATATTAGCAGAGTATAGCAGTCTCAAAATAAATCCAAGGGAGAGTGTTCATGACTACTCCACTAGGTTTAATAGTGTTTACAATGCTCTTCCACCTCACATGAAACCTCCCCAAGGCATGGCCTTAGTAAGATACCTGGAAGGTTTTGATGCTGAAATGGCCTATCAATTAAGAGAAAGAGATTACTTAACTCTAGAAGACATGTATAAGGGGGCTGTGAGTGTAGAAGCAAACATAATTGAGAAAAGAAATAGGTTAAGATCAGAGAAGAGGGTAACTTATAAAGATGACATCACACCCTCAACCTCATCTTCTGACACCAAAATTGACAACCTAGTGAAAGTAATGGAGAAAATGCTTGAAAATATCAACTAGAATGATAGAGTGCCACCAAGGGAACCTCAAAACAACCAAAACAAAAATAGAAATCAGAATTATAGAAGAGAAAAAAATCAAGATAGGAAAAAAGAAAATGACCAACAGATTAGACCTCCCTTCCAACAAAACTATGTAGATCAATATGAGGAAGAAAGGGAGATTGAAAGGTTGGGAGAAGGTCATGTAAACTTGATTGGATCAGACACTGGGGATGATGTTTTCCTCACTGAAGAAGAACAAGTTTTCTTCTCTGATCAAAATACAAACACTTATGAAGATTCTCATGATTATAGATTGGGGTTTGAAAATGCGATCATGGAGGTGCACAAACAATATGATCTTAGGAGCAAAGGGAACATAGACAATTCGAAAGATAAAAACACTAGCACTGTTGTTAAGAAAAATGCAGAAAATCAGCCTAAGAAAACAACAGATAAACCCAACATTTTGGCTAAGAAACTAGATTCAAACAAAGAGAAAAGTAGCCAGCCCAATGTTGAGCAAAGCATCCCTAGCACTTCAGCTATTGGACCTAATAAAACTATCCCAATTAGCAGTCCAAAAAAAGTTCAACAAATAAAAATTTCTGAAAGGAATTCAAGTGAAAAAACAGATGTAAATATTACCAAATCAATAGCTCCTTTTAGCCTTGAGGGAGAGATTGCAAAAATAAAAATTACCATACCTCTAGCTGAACTAGTAACCCAAGAAGTGTATAAAAACCAATTTTTGAAAGCTTTGAACTTAGGAAGTGATACTGACACTTTAAACTTGACAAATGACAAGCCTGAGTTGTTATTTGGTCCAGAAGTTGAAGGAAAATACCAAGAAGGAGCTGTCCCTCCCTTCTATGTCAGTATGAATATACATCATAGGATATTACACAAAGCAATGTTAGACTCTGGAGCTTCACATAATCTTATGCCCAAAGTAGTAATGGAAAGCCTAGGCTTAGAAATTACTAAACCATACAAGGATTTGTATTTATTTGATTCAAGCAGAGTCAAATGCTTGGGTTTAATCAAAGATTTATGTGTTAAATTATCTCAAATCCCTGCTAAGAGTCTAGTAATGGACATAGTTGTAGCTGACATTCCCCCAAATTATGGCATGCTTTTATCAAGATCATAGGGAGCCAAACTTCAGGGGAGCCTTCAAATGGACATGTATTATGCCACCATCCTTTTTTTTAATCAAAACAAAAGATTATACAGTGAATCCCACTTGAAATACATGGTGAGAAATATAGATAAACCAAATAGCTCTCCAATCTATTCCATTCAATCAAGTTTAGATTCCTTTATCTTGTACAATGATGATGAAATCCCTCAATAGGAAAAGGAAAACCAAGAGAAAATCAGTTCACCAGAGCAATCAAATCTTCCCTCAAATCAAATTCAAAACATTGAAAATCAACCGCAACAAGAGAATGAAAATAAGGCTGATATACTTTGGACAATAAAATTTGATGGATCTTGTAATAAAACAAGTGTAGGGGTAGGTGTATGGATTCAAAATAAAAATCAAAGTTTTTCATATAAACTGGATTTTCCATGCACAAACAATATTGTTGAATATTAAGCACTTCTCCTTGGCTTACAATTGCTTAAACAATTAGAAGCCCAAAAGATATCAATCTTAGGAGATTCTGAAATTATCATAAGACAAATCAAAGGAGAATATTTAGCTAAAAACCCAAGACTTAGAGAATATTGAAATGTTGCCCTTGATTTATTGAAGACCTTTGAAAAATATGACCTCATTTTCATTCCAAGAGCACAAAATCATCTAGCAAGTGAACTTGCCTTCAATGCCAGCAACTGCCAAATACTTCAGATAAATGAATAGCTTAGTGTAAAGGTAAAACATAGGCCTACAGTGCCTAATAATGAGGATCACTGGCAAGTGTTTGACTCTGACAAACACATAGATGATTTCCTAAAATCAGAAAATGATTTTGACATACCAACATCAGAAACCAGCCATGAAGAAGACTTTTTTGACAATGAAAAAATCCCAGAGATAGAAATGACATATTCTGCTGATATAAATCAATATGAGAATCCTTTTGAAGCAGAATTATTTGACAACGGAGACCAGAAAGACTTGGAAATTTTACAATGCAAGAATAATACAATTCCAACGGGTCTCACACCTTTAGAACACATCTTTGATTTAAATGATGTGGCCAAAGAGCCATGAATGGAGCCTATGGAAACAGATGTAGAAGAACATAACATAGGCAGCCTAGCAGAACCCAAGATGATTAAACTATCCAGCACTCTCCCAGCTCACATAAAATTGCAATACATAGAGCTGTTCAAAGAGTTTAAAGATGTTTTTGCTTGGGGATACAAAGATCTGAAATCTTATGATACTAGCATCATTCAGCACAAAATCCCTCTTAAGGAAAATAAAAAAACTTTCAAACAAAAACTAAGGAGGATAAACCCTGTTTTATTACCTTTAGTTAAGGCAAAAATTGAAAAGATGCATGATGCTGGGATTATAGGACTAATTAGATATTCAGAGTGGGTATCAAACTTAGTTTCTGTTAGAAAAAAGACAGGGGAAATCAAGCTCTATATTGACTTTAGAAATATAAATAGAGCCTCCCTAAAAGACAACTACCCCTTGCCCAAGATGGACCATATACTTCAAAGGGTAGTTGGGTCAAAAATAATATCATTGTTGGATGAGTTCTCGAGCTACAATCAGGTGTTAGTGCTCCTAAGTGATCAACATAAGACTGCTTTTACTACACCTTGGGGCACCTTTATGTATGTCAAAATTCCATTTGATTTGATGAATGCAGGGGGCACCTTCCAAAGGGCTATGGACATAGCCTTCTCTAAAGATATTGGCTATTTTATAACCATTTACCTTGATTACATAACCTTTTTCTCAAAAACTGATGAAGAACATTTGATTCACTTGAGAAAATTTTTTGAGAAGTTTAGGAAATTTGGCTTATCTTTGAATCCCATGGAGAAGCAAGCCTTAGCATTAGTGAAAGCATTAAATAACTTTAGAGTCTATATTTTACACTCTCACATAATTTCTTTTGTTCCACATATTGTTGTCAAGGATATTCTAAGTCAAGATCCTGATGGTAAAAGGGGAAAATGGATTGTAACTATTCTTGAATATGACTTAGAAATCAGGCCCACCAAACTAATTAAAGGGCAGGGGTTAGCAAAACTCATGGCTGATTCAAACTTCCAAGCACTAGATACGAACATGGTAGATGTGTTGGAAGAAGTAGAAGAATTCACTGCCTCTTTCATTGAAGAAAAATTTATGAATTCTTCTTGGTACGCTGACATCATTTATGTGCTTTTGTATTTGAATGCCCCACCTTCTTTGTCTAAAACTAAAGCTAGATTTTTGAAACAGAAAGCTTTAATTTATTGCATCTTAGATGGGGTATTGTATT
The DNA here is from genome assembly GCA_034641835.2 of Pinus albicaulis. NCBI lineage: Eukaryota > Viridiplantae > Streptophyta > Pinopsida > Pinales > Pinaceae > Pinus > Pinus albicaulis. The sequence goes on from CM076579.1 coordinate 174,795,421, forward strand.
GGAAAAATGTTGTTGGAAATTTTCTTAAATGTTTACTTGAAGATGATGCAGAAAAGATAATGCATGAGTTGCATGAACGAGAATATGGAGGACACCTCTACTGGAAGGCCACAACATACAAAATTCTCAGATCTGGTCACTATTAGCCCACCCTTTTCTCAGACACTCAAAAGTTAGTCATGTCTTGCCATAAGTGTCAAATTTTTGATGGAAAAATAAAATTCCTTCCCTTACCTTTACATCCTATCGGTGTTGAGTCACCCTTTCAACAATGGAGCTTAGACTTCATTGGGGAAATTCACCCATCTTCCTCAGCCCAACATAAGTGGATCCTCACTGCCACTGACTACTTTACCAAGTCGATAGAAGCCATACCATCTAGGAATGCTACTGACTCTTTCATTATCAATTTACTTGAAACAAATATCCTATCCAGATTTTGTTGTCCTTGAAAAATCATAACTGATAATGCTATTTCCTTCAAGACTAAAAGAGTGGTTGATTTTTGTCACAAATACCACATTACCTTGGGCCATTCTACTGCCTACTATCCCCAAGGAAATGGATTAGCTGAATCCTGAAACAAAATCCTCATCAATATCATCAAAATATTGTTGGAGTAGAATCAGAAGTCATGGCATAGTAAGTTGGTTCATGCCTTATGGGCTGATAGATTAACTACAAATAAGTAAATAAATATGTCCCCCCTATCAGCTGGTTTATGGCATGGATGCAGTCTTTCCAATTTCAATAGGAGTTCCAGTCATGAAACACCTTCAAGAACTACAAATTAAAAAGAATGATATGCAGAGAAGAATCAACCAAACAATTCATTTACAGCAGACTAGAGAAGAAGTCTATGAAAGGACACAGATAGTCCAAGAAAATATCAAGAAGCTATTTGACAAGAGGACTAAGGAAAACAATTTCCAAGTTGGAAATGTTGTTCTTAAATGGGATTAAAGAAGAAAAGAGGAGGGAAAACATGGAAAGTTTGAGAACTTGTGGAAAGGACCCTATATTATTCATGCTGAGAGGGGTCACAATGCATTTTTCCTAAAGGAATTGAATGGAGAAGATTTATATGGAGGTCCTGTCAATGGTAGGATGCTCAAGCATTACTTCTACCAAGAATCATGAGTTTCAAAGAATCTATTTTTCATTGTAAATATCATTGTTTGAACATTGCATTCAAAGTTAGAAAAATAAAAATCCAAAAAAATAGAAAAGAGAAAAGAGGGTAGATTTTAAAACAAGAAAGGTATAGCCCCATACCAAAAAAGAGAAACAAAATCTGAAAGTGTGCAAGCTCAAATGCCACTCCTAAAAACACACTTCTAGTTAGTCATACAGCCTAATCATGACTAATTATCTTTTCAATTTACTGCTAATAGGTTAGTGAATTAGATTTTCCAAAACAGCTCAATCTTGGCTTATCAGTAAGGTAGATTAGGTTAGAAGAAATAAAGTTCAAACTAGATCAAATCTTGAGCCAAGGATAGAAGCAAACTGGTTCTAATGTGCCCAAAACTTGAACTAGATGAGAAAGAAGAAGCAACTCAAAAAATATTCAAAACAGAGCTAAAGAAAATGAAGGATGTTTTTAAAACTTTCAGATTTTAAGCCTTCATAATTTTGTTTTAATTTTCTACAAATTTAAGTCTATGTGCAGCTTCTTTTTATGCCATATATCAGCAACAAGTTAGACTGTTCAATCCTGTCTTGTTTGCTTTTAAAATTTCTTGTCTTATAATTTAGAGAATAAAAGTATGTCAGACAGCCTAATCCTGACAGATAGTAGTTAGGTAGAGAAGCTTATGAACTCAGCTGTTTAAACTGAGTTCATGGAGAAATATGATTAGAAATATATTATTTTTTGTTTTTCAAAAGAAAAAAATGTTTTTGAAGAGAGTTTTCCAGTCTAAATCCACTCTAAAAAGAAGAAAAAATGTTAGGATCATTAGGAATGGGTAGGTAGACATGTTGTTTTGACAGAATTCCATTGTTTTAAATTGCTGCAGAGATCATAAAAAGGAAAGATTGTTGCCCAATGGATTAAGGCATTGATTTAATGAATGCCAGATATTTGCAACTGAGGTTCTAGACACCTAAAGAACCAGTTGTCTTCCCCAAGTGGAGCCACTTTTAGCCACTCATAAATTCTGTTATACCAAAAAGTGGCTAATTTTGTTCTTCAAAACTTCAAGAGAATAATTCCCCTTGAAAACCTATCATCTTTGAAGTTTTTATGAAGATAACTAATATTTTAGTTAATCTTCACTGTTGTTTCCCTCATAAAACCTGAAAAATCTGATGTTTGCCTAAAGAAGACTGCTTAAAAACCCACTTTTCCCTTCATTTTACCCCTCCTTTCACTCATGAATGACCCCATTTTCATCCCCCTTTTCCTCCATAAAACCCCTCAAAAAACCCTTTATCTAACCTCTAAATAATTCCAAACACCCTTTTAAACCATTTGTTCCCCTTCCATTTGGCTTAAAAACTCCTTTTCCTTCTACCGAAACCCTCAAATTGCCTAAAAACTCTGTTTTTAGGCCAAAAACACCCTTTTCTGCATATAAATTTCTTAAGCCCCTGAGGGCTTAACTCTGGTAGACCCTCCGTTGCATAAGACCATAAGCCTTGCAATCAGGTGCTAAGGTCTTAGAACACCTCCATAAACCCTCATTCCCTTTGTTTCTTCATTATTTCATAAAACTCGACAGTTCAAAATTTTGACGAATATCGACCGTTGATCTTTGCAGATCAACGGCCATCAGCTAATCCCATCGCAAACTTTCATTTGACCCTTTTCTTGGTTCTTTTCCTTTTCTCTGATGCAATCCCACAATCGTTTCTCTGCCGTTGATCTAATCTAATCCACCCAGATCCAATGATCCATATCGCTCCATTCTCCAAACCCATCTTCCGCCTTTTCCTTCATTATTAAATCCTGACCGTCGATCTAGTTTCCAGATCAACAGCCCTCGCTCCATCGCAAATTGGCAATTGCATTTCCCTTAAACCCTTGTCTTTTTTCTGCCTCCAATGCCGATCCCCCGATTAAATCTCAGCCGTCGAATCAAAAAGAACCGACGGCTAAGATTTAGTCGCGCTCTGCTCATGAGCTCTCTGACATAAACCCGCCAATTTAATTCTAACCATTGATCTCTCCTAGATCTAACGGTCCGTGCTCAATCGCATCGGCACATTTCATTTTTTCTTTACCCTTTGTCCTCTGCCGATGCGATCCTGCAATCAAATCTTCGCCATTGATCTTCTGAGATCGGACGGTCCACATTACTTCCCCTCTTCGAACCCCACCCTTCTCTTTCTCCCCCATCAATAGATCTCGACCGTCCATTCCCCTGATCCAACAGTTCACATTTAAATCGTCGTTTGACCCCACCTACCTTTCCATCCATGCATCTTTCTCTCCATCGCGTGCGATCTGCACCGTTGGATCTGCTGCCCATCATCCAATGGCTGAAACTCCATATCACATAATTTTGCGCCTGAACATTAATACCAAAAAATTATGCAATATGGGCGGTATTAAAAAGACAAGTGTCAAGCAACGAATGATATCGCGTTTTCTTGGGAAAATTTTGAAACCGCCTCAGAGCTGCATGAAAACCATTCTGGTTTTCTGCCAAACCACCCTCTCCACTACATTGACTTTTCATCTTTAAATCCTGGCCATCGATTGTTTTGATCTGACGGTTATGTTTTAACCCATCCTCGATTCATTTTCCATTTTAATTTACTCCCGAAAGAGTTCACCAAGCAATCCTAATCGTTCATCCTTTTGATCAAACGGCTCTTGTCAGATCTCAACCCCAGTCTTTGCCCTGCATAGTTCTCCAAATGATTTCATCAGGAGATCATAGCCGTTGATCAATCCAAATCGACGGCTCCGATTTAATCTTCACCACCAAGTCATTCACCCTTTCCCTTTGTTTCCAAATTCTCTACCGATTGATCTTGGTCGTTGATTAATCTAGATCGACGGTCTGGACCTAATCTTACCATCATCCATCCAAAAGCCTCCCAATTGAACCCCATCAAGTAATCTGGACCGTTGGTTTTTTTCATCCAATGGCCACGATTTAATCTCGCACCCGAGATCTCCAAAGTAGCCTTAACCTATTTTTTTTCACGGATTTTCTTAACTTTTGTGTATTTTTTGCAGGTTATAAAGGTTCTTCCATAGTTTTTAAATGAAATGAAATCCTGAGATGACGATCCACAAGCAATTATCCATGAGGAAAAGGGAATCTACAGGGTCCAAATCACAATTTTACCCATGTCTCATGAGCATTGGTAATCTTATAAAACCCTCTACGCGCCTGCACAACAACAAAAAACAGTAAATCTTAATCAGAATAAATATTATGAATGTCAAAGGATAAAATCAAAACAGAAATCAAGGATTAAAGTTTTTTAACACAGTTTTGAGGGATTAAAGCACAAACTCAGTAAATCAAAGGCCCAAATGCAGATCAAAGACAGATTAAAGGTGTTTTAGGAAAAAACAGAGGAAAATATCAGTCCAAGGACACCTCAGAGCCACATCAAAGGGGCTAATTGAATCCTCCAACTACAAAAAGCTACCTGCAGCCTCAATAAATCAAAAGAATGCCTCGTTATTGCCAAAACAGAAGATATTTGCCTAAAGATAGCTGAACAGTTATTTTAAACAAAAGAAGATATTTCAAAATATTAGTGAATTTATTGTAAAGGATAAATAGGCCTCAAAGTTAATATTTTTTCCCATAAAGCCTAAGAAGATAGAAACAGAGTAAATGGAACAGAATTAGAATTCAATGCTCTCCTACCTTAAGCCTTGCATGGTTTTCAAGGCTAGGAGTTGCATTTAGTGTAGAATTTATTACACTTAAATCCTAAAACTCTTCCACCTCCTCATTTATTCTATAAATACTTATGAAGAAGATGAGAAGTTGTTGGTTGATTGTTCACTAGTTGTAATACTGAAACTATCTAAAATAATACATAGTCTGTCCGAAGTTGAGGAAGAAATTGAAGTCTTGGAAGCCTGATGATGTTGTTACATGCTTGTTCTTGAGAAGGCTCTATCATTGGATCCATGAGCTTGGTTGTTGGTGAAGTATTCCGAACTGTCTGATGTTATTTCCTGTTTTCATTTTGTTCCGTAATTTCTTACTACAGTAGGATGAAAAACTTACACTAAGAAATGACTCCTAGAAGCACCTTAGACCTGTTTATCCTTCACTGTTTTATGTTTTCTTCTACTGAGGTATTTTAGAGTCTTTAATCTCTATCTTTAGTCCTCATGCTTGTTTATTTCTCTAATAGTTCATATAGTTGGTTTCAGCATGATTTATGGTTTTCCCTGCTTGTCTGCTGCCACTTGAAAATTGTTTTTGAAGTCTCCCTTTGAAGTACCATTGTTTATAGTTATTCAAGGAGGTCTGTTTTGATCATGCCCTTTTTCCTTGCTTGAACAATTGTTTTAAAGGTCTTTATAGTTGTGATCATAAATGTTTTTAGGTGTTTCCTCTTCTATGAATGCAATTATCAATGAATATTTTATGTTTTTTAAGTCATTTGAAATAAAATCTTTGAGGAAATAGGATGTGCTCCTGAATCTTAGATTTGATTTTAAAATTTGTTTTGAAGTCATTATTTGCTTAAAGTGTGGTTTGTAGAATTCATGGTTAGCCTTGTCTATCAAATACCTCTTTACTGTTCAATTTATGTTTTCAAATTCCCTTTGTTGAGAATTCATTTTCTCTTTCCAAATCATTAATGTCCATCTCATTCCAAAAAACCAAAGGATCCTATGGCCAAGTTAGATTTTCCCTTTGATATCCCGTATCCATTGATAAGTTTGTCATAACTTCTTCTTGACCCCATTTCCCAATGAATCTGACACTTCTCCTTTCTACCTATCTTTCCTAGACCTTTCATGTTCTGCTATGTCATTAACCAAACAAACAAACAAACAACACTTGCACTTAATAACTAGTCTAAAACCAATACTCAAAACAAACAAGATAAACCTTTGCAAACAAGTAAAATTGAGAGATTCCTCTCTCAGAACAATAGGACTAGATCCTGGAACTCTAAATATTGGTTCTGATCTTGCCTTGTCTTTTGATTTGCCGATCTATAAAAACACAAGACACCAACAGAAACCATACATAAATATGTACAAATACCAAAACTCCTTTGCCTGAACCAGAAATTAATGAAGGATACATAGTCCGCATCTGGTCAACCATCTCCCATGCAGCTTCATTGGGTTTAAAGTGCTTCCACTACACTTTCACTTGCTCGACTACTCGGTTCTCTAGTATGAGTTGTTTCCACTGCAATATGCACTGAGGTTTCGACTGGAATTATCCTTATTGTTCCACCTACAATACAAAAAAATAGATAACATGATTAACACCATTTAAATATCTCTTAAGAAATAAAACATGGAAAACATCAAGGACTTTCACTTTCGGAGGCAATGCAATTATGAAGGCCACTGGTCCAATCCTATCAAGGATATCAAAAGACCCACAATATCATGTTGCCAACTTGGAACATGATCCAATCCTTGAGGATATATTCTTTAGCTTGATGCATAAGTACACATGTTCCCCAACTTAAAACTCCTTATATGCCCTGTGTTGGTCTACATAAATCTTTTGCATATCCGGTGTTTCCTTTAGATTCTTATTTATAACCTGCATTTCATGTTACATATCTGATAACATATTTGTTCCAATAAGTATCATGTTCACTGGACACTTTAGATGATGGGAGTATTACAACTCCGCCCATGGAGTGCCTCAAATAGACTTATCCTCAGTGACTCATGATAACCATTGTTGTAATAAAACTTGACCAATGGAAGTTACTCCTCCCACCTCCTATGTCGATGCATGACATACATTGTCAGCATATCCTCCAGTGTCTTTTTTACCCTCTTTGTCTATCCATTTTTCTATGGATGATAGGTTTTACTTAAAGCCATCTCTATCCCCAAACTTGCAAACAACTCCTTCCAAAACTTGGAAGTGAACTTAGCATCCATGTCTGACACAATCTTCTTCAGAATTCCATGTAATCTCATGATATCCCTGATGAAGACCTATGCCACCTCCCTAGCTGAATAAGTAATCTTCACTAGAATGAAGTGAGATACATTTCTCAATCTATCAACCACAACCATGATGGAATAATGCTGCCTTAATTTCCTCATAATAACTATAATAAAATCCATGGAAATGACATTCCATTTCCATTTTGGAATCGAAATAGGTTGAAGAAACCCACCTTAATTCTTACATTCTGCTTTCACCTGTTGACAGTCCAAACATATAGCCACAAACTTTTCCATTTCCTTCTTCAGATTCGACCTATAGTAGAATTTCTTCACAGTCAACATTTTCTGATATGCTAGGTGACTTTAATATGGCTTGACATGAACATCCCTCAAGGTATGATTCTTGAGCCCACTATCATCTATCACATAGATCTTGTCCCTAAATCTCACCAAGACATATGCCATGAGATGATTATCCACATCCTGATCACTTGTACCCTATTATAGCATGTGCCTAAGCTCCTTGTACATGTCATCCTATTGTCCTTCGTGTAATATCCAATCCTATAATTTTTTCCCATATGTAACTCATTGTTGCAACATGGTTTAACTGCACTCTTCTATTGAGAGCAAATGCAAATCTATTCTCCTTTCCTTTAATATATTTGATCTCGAAGTGAAACTCACTAATTGTGACCATCCACCTAGCCTACCTGAAATTCATATTCGGTTGGTCAAAAATATATCTCAACCCACTGTGATCACTCATCAATAAAAACCTCCTTCCAAGAAGATTATTCCTCCACATCTTCAAGGCATGAATAATAGTTTCCAACTCAAGATCATGATTCACATAGTTCTTATCATGCTCATTCAGTTTCCTAGACTCATAGCACATGACCTGTTCCTCCTGCATCAGGACTCCACCAAGTCATGTTTTTCTTTTCAAGCATCCGTGCACACCACAAACTCTTTGTCTGGATCTCTAATCTTAAGAATTGGAGCATTCGTAAACAACTGCTTCAACTGCTCAAAACTGACTACACATTCCTTTGTCCATTAAAATTTCCTAACTTTTCTTTACAATGAAGTAATAGTATATGAAATTCATGATAAGTTCTTAATGAAAATCCTATAGTAATCTTCCAACCCCATGAATTATTTGACTTCATGTACATTTCTAGGAGCTACCCACTCCATGATAGCACTTATCTTTTCTGGATCTACTCCTATGCCATCCTTGGAAACAACATGTCCCAATTAATGTAGCTTTGTCTGAAAGAAGTTATATTTACTAATATTGGCACACAATTGATGCTCTCTTAGAAATATCAACTCTACTACTAAGTGTTGAGCATGCTCTTCCTCATTCTTTGAATATATCAATATATCACCAAACAATAAAGTAACAAAATTGTCTAGATAATGATGCAATACACTATTCATCAAGAACGTAAAAGTATATGGAGCATTAGTCAAACCAAAAGGAACCACAACAAACTCATAATGCCCATACCTGGTCCTAAAAGAAGTCTTGTAGAATTCCTCTTACTTGATGTGTACTTGATTGTATCCTAAACTCAAGTCAATCTTCGAGAAGATCGCTACTCCCTTCAACTTGTCAAACAAGTCATTGATCCTTGGCAATGTATATTGTTCTTGATCATCACCTTGTTCAGTTTCCTGTAATCAATGCATAATCTGAGAGTACCATCATTCTTATTCATGAAAAATATTGGTGCACCCCAAGGCGATACACTTGGGCTAATATATCCCTTATCAAGCATTTCCTTCAATTGAAACTTCAGTTCCTCTAAATCTGGTGTGCTCATCCTGTAAGGATCTTTTGATGTAGGTGTTTCCCTTACTACGAACTCAATAGAAAATTCCACTTCCCTGCGAGGATGAAACTCTGGAATCTCTATTGGAAATACATCATGAATCTGCTGCAAGACTCGATACCTCTTGAATATTTTTTCATCCTCAAAATCCTTACCCTTGTCACTAGAAATATGAATTGAAAACATCACACACCCTTTCTTGCAACTGTGCTTAGCCTAGATAGTGGTGACCATCCTCACTGATGTAGGATTCTTATTTCCCTGCAAGATTCTCTTTCCCCCTATCATCCAAGCACAAAATTGCATTTTTATAACAATCCACCTTAGTCCTATGAAGATACAGCCAATCCATACCCAAAAAAATACTATATGATCCCAATGGAAGTACATTCACATGTGTTTTTGTAGGCATATCATTCAAATCGAACGCACAATCTCTTACCCAATGATGAACTCTCTTCGTAATACTTGTAGCCAACTGCATCAATCAAGACTTTGTATGCACTTCTTTTCTCAAGCCACATGTATCCACCAAGTTAGGATTAACATAATTATAATTAGATCCATAATCAATCAAAATAGAAACATCTCGAAAACATAGCTTACCTTCCATCTCAATAATGGATTCCTGGTGATCTACCTACTTGCTTTCCACAGTTTCATAGGTCCAAGGAATGTTATGACCCACATCCCCAACCATATGTGCCTCATGAGCACTGTAGATCTGAGGCATACCACCCTAGTACAATGGAAAATCCTTCTTATGATGATCTTAGCCACATATACAACACTGAAATGGTCCCTTAGCATCACCTCTATCCTGCTACTCTCTAGGTTGTGACCCATGTCCCTTCTCAAGTGCATTAAACTTCTTGTAAGAAGCAACATTTTCTTTCTCACCTACATCCTGAGGTCTTCCTACTTTGGTGATCATTTCCCTTTAAATCATGCTTAGGCTCGGCCTTGTGCTTTGATTACTTATAAAAATGCTTCAAATTCTAGACGGCCTCCTCCAACAACATAGGCTCATCGAACTTAATACACTCTCTATATGCTGCTAGAAACCCACTGATGAATCTCTAAATATTAGCCTTCTCATCCTTGAGGTAAGGTACATACCTCAACAACTCCGGAAACCTGCTATTATACTCATCATCTGTCATAGAACCCATCAACAACTCATAAAACTCCTTAGATTTTTCATTGTAATAACTATCATATAAGTATTTCTTGTTGAAGAGTCTCCCAAAATCATCCCAAACCATATATTCTTCTTGAATTCCCTTGAAATTCTTCACATCTTATCACCAAATATCTGCTTTCCCTTTGAGACTAAAGGTGGCTATCTTGGCTTTCATGTTCTCTAAATAGTTATGCTATCTAAATAATTTCTTCATCCCAAGCAACTATGCCTCTACATATTCTAACTTATTCATCTCTTCATCGAATGTAGGAGGATTTACTTTCTTGAACTCCTCTTGAAGGTACTCACTCCTACTATAAGGATGATGATGGTGATGATGATGATAATGTATTCTAGATGAGGAACTAGAATGATGCCCATACATTCCAATCCTCCCATTAGGTGTATCTAGATATGTCCCCTCTTACTATGTCCCCTATGTCTAGACTATATCTGGAACGAGAATTTCTACCATATGCTCCATTAGTCTTCTCTTCTTGTTCTTGACTGATCCTTAACTGTCCTTTTATTTGAAATTCTGACAAGCTGTGTAGAAGTGTTTCATTTACTTCTACCTGCTTTTCCTGAGCCCTTGCAACTATTTCCTGAGCCTTAACCAACTTGTCATTTTCTACTTTGAAACTTTTGATCTCTGCCCTCAAACTCCTCAATGTATATGTTATACCAGGATAATACTCATTTCCTTTCTACCCAATTGATTTGTAGGGAGAGTCACGGGAATTGTAGTCAACCATATTTCTCATCATCTTTGATTCTCTTCTTCCTATAAGTAGGACATGTTAGATAAACCACATAAATACGAAAATAAAAACAATACCTTATTGGCATTCAGTCCACAATATCAGGATACATATATAATCATAATCGTATCAATATAAAAACATCATGGATGACCATACCAATTGTACACCATGACCCCATGCATGACAACCATAACCTTGACAACATCAAATTTTACCCAAAGAGAGTGCAACTCGCTCTGATACCACCCTGTAACCTGTGTCCTCCCATATATACCCACTTTAAACAGCCTTTTGAGGAAAACGTGAGCTTAGGGTCACTATGATGAGACTCAACCACTTATATGAACTTGAGGAAATGGAGTTGAAAACTTAAGACTTTATTGACCTTCCTCAGGTGCTAAAGGACCTCCTGGAGCTACCCAACCCCTCCAAGTGTCCAACCCTTGAGCTAACTCTACTTTTCACTGATACAAAGCCTTAGTTGCTCCCTTGTCAAGACCTCCACGAGACTATAACCCTCGAATTTCTCTCATAGGCCTACTTCCCAACAACTGTGGACTTTTCCAATCACTTCTACGCCTACGACCCCAAATTTTAAGCCACTTTTTCAAGGCTAAAAGTCAGGGCCCTGCCTAGAAATCAATGAGACTTTCAAAAATTATAAATTACATAGAAAAAAAGATTCCAAAACAAAAATTTAACAAGGACTTTACTTGACCCATCCCAACCAAAACTGGAATTCTGTCAAACACATGATGAACATGCCACCTATAGGTCATGAATGCATATCTGAACATAGGGGTCTGAAAGTTATCTGAGATTTAACAAGAAGGACTAGTTCCCTCTTGCAATAGTTGTCATAACAACAATTAGGTCATGCATTCATTATTCATGCATTAACTAATCAAAACATGATGAAAGCCATGGTTAAGATCTTCCATAAAACAATGGTTATAACCAGATAGATAACAATGATAGAATAACCCTTAAATCCACATATTAAACAGTAAAATTATTCATCAAACAAAAGAGAAACTTATCTCTTATCCCCTAGGGTAAATTTTTGAGTATATTTTTTATATTTTTGCATATGTGCCCTGCATAGAAGCTCAGGGGGATTTTGGGCAAGTCAAAGTCCCTCTTTTATGTAAAAGGGTTATAAGGGTAAACTGTGTGTCTAAAACCATGGTTTGATGCCATAGTATCTACAAGATAAGATTATAAAAATATATGATCGATTCTAAGTAAGAATTCATGTGATGTTTTGGATCTAAGTACGTTTATTCGTTTGTGATACACTTTTGTAAGTCAAGGTTTTTGGGGTAGAAGGGCTCCTACTGGCTATGTGCCTGGATACCTAGTCCTACATGTGTGAAGACTCCACTGGCTATGTGCACGGAAGGGTAATTGTAATGGAAAAGCATGTTGTACTGAACTATTGGAATCTAATACAAAGACTATTTTTGGTGAAGAATTTTTGTTGCGTATCTGTGTTATCTATTTATTATTACTGTTTTGAGATCAATTTACTTTTTCTATGCTTAATTATATATGCACGAGTTAACATGTATTTATGCATGAACATGTGTTGATGGTTGATAAATATGCTTAAGTTATTGTGCATTACATAGATCTGATTTTTTTCTTATACATCTACGACGAAGTTAATTTACAATCTATCTGTTTGTGAATTATCTATGTGTATGACTAGCCGATCTACTAAGTATTGTTCTGTATTTGTGCGCATTTGTTTCCGATTTGTATAAGTTCTACAATCAACCTGTTTAGAAACACCACATTATTTTATTCCTCAAGGTGTAGAAACCTGGTTCCAGCACCCCCCAATACTGCTTCAGGTGAGTTTTTCATCTCTCCAAGGAGGTCATTACCGAAAGGGCCAGTAGTTGTCAAGACCCCTGAAACCAACAAATGCTTTCTTTGTTGGGACTAGGATCATTTTGAGGAAGATTTGATGTTGGGGCACCCTACGCAGAATGAATTACAATATTGGATGGATAGAAATATCCTTAAATTCGCTATCCAAGAGAATCGAAGCTCTAAGATATCACCTGAAAAGTGGGTTTAGAAGTACATATATATAGAAGTTCACGAGATATTATTGTGTTCCTTTACATCTGAGCTACATGAGTGGTTGTCACGATTAACTGAATTCAATACTTGCACGATAAACTTTGAACCTGGGTCAAGAACCCTCAAGCCAACAACACCAATTAGGTCATGCATTCATTATTCATTCATTAACTCATCAAAATATGATGAAATCCATGACTAAGATCTTCCATAAAACCATGCTTATAACTAGCATAAAACCATATAGATAACAATGATAGAATAACCATTAAAGCCACATATTAAAAAATATATTTATTCATCAAAGACAAGAGAATTTTATCTCTTATTAACCATATGCAAAATCCAACCAAGTTAAGGACTTCCACGTAACACTAGACCATAGATTGGGTTGAATCAAATATTTCTTTCATCCAATCACCCTTGTGTGATATTCCAAGAATAAATATGGGATCTCATGGGATAAACCAATCCATAAAAAACCAACGAAATCTAAACGTTAAACCACCTCCACCCTCACCGTATCGTGATCTCACCTAAACTGGTTTTGAGATCACAAAAACCAAACTGAGCTTGGATGCCTTAGAATACCTTCACCATCCCCTGAGGAATTTTTATGTCTCCACCTACCTATTGAGGGCTTCCCAAAGAAAACTATCTCCACCCCCAATCCTTGGGATTTTCTCTGGTGACCTCACTCAGATCCAAAACCTTCTGGCAATCCAAAGCTCAACCAAGAATGAATCCCATCACACCATGGCTATCTAGGAATGGCAAGGCAAGGCTAAAATACATTGTCAAAACCCAGGAAAACCCATGCCAATTTTTGGGCCCAGACTAAGGTATGATTTTCACCCATTAAATACTACAAATCATATTTTAATTTCAAGAAAATCCCTCTTTATATTAACAATAAGGAATAAAATTCATGAAAATGGGAACAATCAGACTAACGATAGAAAGGAAGATTTATAATAAGGAATTGACTCTTTTTGTCTTTACCTGCAGGAAACTAGGAATGCCTAAACCAATAGTGAAAGAAAGCCAATCGACAGACACAAGCGCAAGAAGTCCTAAGCAGTCCAAATGGCCAATAGAAGGCGAACAAGTAGATTGAGTCAAAGAACTCAAATGATAACCACGCATAGTAGGCTATCGTTTGAGATACATTCTCAAAATTCCGAAGATCGCCTTTAAAAAGGAAAAGAACATAATGAGATGGAAATCCGATAATATGCCTCTAGCCCCAAAGTAAGCATCAAAGCTAGTAGCAGCATATAAAATTGAAGTAGCAGCAGCTTACCCAAAGTTGATAGACTAGAAGCAATTGAAACTACAGTTTCATTCATTGACCCAGCAGCTGCTTCCCCATCAATTCGAAAGCAAGCAAATGACCGAGTTGTGATTGCATAAGTAGCAAGGCAAGCTAGAAAAATCCAGAACAGTTTGTCTAATTACATTTTGTAGCATTCTTGGATGTAGCAGAGAGTTTTGAGTAACTATCTTCTGAAGTTTCCTCAGTGCTGAGGCTTTTGTAGGTCTGGGCCCAACCTCCGGGAGCTCCACGCATGTTTTCATGTTCTAAAAAGTTACACAATCGATATCTATGAACATGGTGCAGTTATAATGCATATTTCCATTTGATATAATTACATCTCTTCTTCTTTAATGAATCATTGGCAGTCACGTTCTTAGAATAAGACAAGTGCAATCACGTTTCTGATAACGTTTTGTTAATTCCAGTTCTTCTATTTCCATGATAATTAATTTCTAGGTCGTAGGAAGATTGATTTCATCCTTCTACATCTCCATGCATTGCGTGGCATAATAAAGCAATTAATCAATTGACCAGTGTTATTTAATTAAGTCTTACAGAGAACTCCACTACAAAATTACTTAATAATAGTTGTATGAGTTATTTGACCAGTTTCCGTTATATTTCTATTCATTACTACCAGCTTAGTTATACTGTTGTTTCATTATTGCATAGCTAGTCATATTTCTTATACTGTTGTTTCATTATTGCATAGCTAGCCATATTGCTTATATTTTTGTTGCATTATTGCACAACTAGTCATATTGCTTAGTTATATTGTTGCTTCATTATTACACAACTAGCCATATCTTCTCCTTATACTGTTGTTCCACTAGTGCACAGTCATTCATATTGCTTAGTTATATTTCTATTTCAATATTACACAGCTAGTCACCATTCTAGTTATATTGATAGCCATATAGCTGCTTCATTACTGCTTAGATCGCTAGGTCATCGATTCAATTCAATTCCATGTCTGAAACAATTTAGTTAGACTACTATTCTGCTTAATTTCATTACTGTCATTTCAATTCTTGCTTGATTTATCTAGACCGTTGTTCAGTTTAATAGAACTATTGTTTTACTCCAATAGAGAAACATCAAATCCCCTTACTCAGCTTTAGGCTAAAAGATCCATCTAAGACACCTTCTCTAGGATCAGCAAGCTTCCAAAGTTAGTAATTCCTTCTAAACATTGACAAAGAGCACCCGTAGACCAGTTAACTCACATATACTGTGTTGATACTCTTGAAATAAAAAGACTTACCCCGGGTTGATAATTAAATGAAGGTACAATAGAGTTGACACAAAAAGTCACCTCTATCCAACCCAACATTTTGGCACCGTTACCGGGGAGAGTGTTGAGATTTATCTCCTTTAATTCATTATTTTTCCATTGCTGTGAGGAATTGGGTATTGAAAACGAAAGGTAAGAACCTACGTACTGGTAAGCAACAAGCTTGCCCTTTGGCCCACCACCAGCAAACTGTATAAGAACCATAGGATAGGTGCTCTTATTTTATGCCTAAGAAAAAGATAGAAGCAACCCAAAATTAGTCACAACCACAACCCAAAGGACTGGTGATCCTTGGGAGGACAACATACATAGACGAAATCATTAAGAAAGCTGAATCTCGGGCATCTATAGGACCGAAAACTACTTCTATCCAAAATCCTAACATACCCCCTCGGGCAGCAGCCTCACCATCTATAGATTACGTCGAGATTCATAGAAAAATAGAGGGGTCTGAGTGAAGCCTGTAGACTGCCATTCATCAAAACATCGACCTTTCAAAAGAGGGAGGCTCCTGGAATTCGCAAGAAGGCAGGGGAGAAACTAGTGGATAAATTCACATAGAGGTACCTAAGTCCCCTGAAGGAGTAATCGAAACAGAACTTCTTAGAATCCCTAATCAGGTAAGTGTTGTAAAAGTTCCTCTACATTCACCTTCCAAGCCTATCAAAATATCCCCTCCAGATCAAGAAATTCCTGAAGATTTCTGTCACCTCTATGATCAAATGGAAAATAATCAAAATCAAAATTAGAGGCAGACATCAACATTGGAGTACCCCATCATTGATTATGCTGCCAATGCCCCTATGAAAGCCATTCCCTTGCATAACATCCCCACCTTTCATGGAATAACCATAGAAGATCCTAATGCATTCTTATTTGAATTTGATGTCTTATGGAAAGGATATGATTACACCACCGATCCCCAGAAACTAAAATTATTTCCCTCCACCTTGAAAGGGATGACTCTCCGCTGGTTCATGGGGTTAGGAAGGGGAACTATAAACAACTAGGACCAAATGAAGAATTCCTTTCTTACCAAATACGAAGAATATTGCTGAACTCGAGACCTTAAAAAATAAATCTTTAACATGACTGCAAAAAACAATGAAACATTAGAGGAATACGTAGAAAGATTTTAATACAATTTACAAATATCCCCATATACTACGTTGTCCAAGGACATTTTGAAAGCCACAATACTTAAGGGGATGAAGGAGGAATGGGTTGAATTACTTAACATAATGGGAAAAGGAGATATTTATCAGGAATAATATGACGAGAGTATCTCCTTATGTATTAGATGCTCCCGGGGAAGCTCACGTAACAAACCTATTGGGCGCAATCTTAAGCAGACCAGTAGCAATGTAACTAGGGCAGAATTTGGAAATATCTTAGAAAAATTCAAAACCGACATCTTGGGCACTTTGACCACCAAACTTGATGTTCTACAAGCCAAACAAAAATAAGAAATAGCTAAACAAAATATGGGCATCTTCTGCCCAAAATGTCGGAAGAAGCACAGCCAAAGGGAGTGTCCTTTAGACATGGTCCAGATATGTGCTATCTTCACTAAGGATCATACTATGGACCAGTTTCCTTCACTTCCTGGGCTAAAATCCATCTACAAAGAAGCAGAAGAAGAAACAAAACTAGTTTATTTAATGAATCAGCGTCGGAAATGGCAGGCACGACTCAGCATACCGCAAGACCTACCTCAATACTTTCCAGTGCCCCAATACAACCAAAAAAACCCTACAAAAACTTTGAAAACACAAAACCCCTTCCTAACTTGGCCAAACCAAACCTTCCCTATCTCACCCTGGCCTACGCAAAATCCATTAGGAAGTAACTAGAAAAACTTCCCTAGTTCTCCCCCTTATTGGCAAAATATCCCTTATCAAAACCAATGGCCAAACCCCCCTACTCAAAAAAACAATTAGAACTGGAAATGACCTACGGGGATGGGAAATTTACCAATAGGAGCAGGAACCCAACAATTACCAACCCCCTACCCCATTCAGCATAACTAGCAGCCTGTCATACGACCTCAATTACCAGCCCAACCCAATCCCAATCCCAATAATAGACCAATTCAATTAATTCAAATCATAGAGGATCCAAAACCCAAAAACGAACAAAAAAAGTGCAACGAATTGAGGTTAAGATCAGGATGTACCATATTAATCATAGAGACACCAACTCCACCTCAATCCCAAATTGAAACATCCATAGGGCCTAGGTCAATAGAGATAACTAAAACAGGTAAAGATGAGGAAACAATGGAACAACAAAGACCTGAAGATCTTAAAATAGCTCCACCACAATTTCCTAAGAGATTAAACTTACCCAGACCTATAATCAACTTAGAATTTGACATCCTGGGGGAGTTAAGAAATATTTGTGTCAAAATTCCTCTTCTACAGGCCATCTAAGACATTCCCATCTATGCAAAAACAATCAAGGAGTTATGTGGAAAGAAAAAAATTAGGAAAACAATGGTTGCACCTACCGTTCATGTAGTAGGAACTCTGTCTGACTTATTGTTAGGAAGAGAACCACCTGTGAAATATGAAGACCCAGGAAACCCCATTGTAACCATACAAATTTCTGGACAGTCATTTCCAAATACATTGGTTGACCTTGGGGTAGCCATCAACATCTTAACCACCGGAGATTGTGAAAAACTAGGCATATCAGTCCTTGAACCTACAGCCACACTCCTGGAATTAGCAGACAGATCTGTTATAGACCAGAAGGTATAGTGCAAGACATTATGGTCTCAGTAGACTCATGGGAATACCCTGCTAAATTTTTAGTTATTAATCCAAAAAATAGGATGGAAGGGAACCCTTTGATTCTTGAACGGCCTTGGATGGCCACGATAGATGCTTAGATAGGCTGCTGAATGGGCAGCATGACTATCACTAGAGGAAATTCTGTAAACAATATTGTAATTTATCCGCCTGCCAAACCAAGTCTGCCCACGATAAAAATTCATAAACACGCAGATACATATTGGGAGCAAAATATCCGTCCACCCCTCACACTAGTAGAGGCTCTCGAATTTAAAGATCAAATGGAAGATGATTTGATCAGTAACATTATGAATTAGCCTCCCAAAACTGAAAATTTGAAATGCTAAATGATGAAAACAATTCTCGAGAATGAAGGACAAGAAAATCCTGTAACAGACTTTGAGACCCAATATAATCCCACAACCACTGTTTGTAATAGTATACCTATTGAAATCGAACCAGGTAAGATTTTGAGTATTAACAGTAGCCTGGATGACAACCAAAGGCAGAGACTTGTAAAAATCCTTAAGAAGCACCAGGGTGCATTTGCGTGGGATTACCAAGACATGAAGGGCTTGGACCCACAGCTGTGCATGCATCATATATATACTGATAGAGGGACTCGGCATGTTAGACAACCGCAACGAAGACTGAATCCCCATTTAAAATAAATTGTAAAAGAAGAACTCCAAAAGCTCCTAGATGTAAATTTTATTTATCCTATTTCAGACAGCAAATGGGTCTCCCCTTTGGTGGTTGTCCCTAAAAATAATGGGAAGTGGAGGATCTGCATAGACTATAGAGAATTAAATAAAACAACTCAGAAATATCATTTCCCCCTTCCCTTTATTGATCAAGTCCTTGACACATTAGCTAGAAAATATTTTTTCTCTTTTCTTGACGGATTCAGTGGATACAATCAAATACAAATATCCCCTGAAGATCAAGATAAGACAACCTTTACTTGCCCATGGGGCACTTTCACTTACAAAGTGTTACCGTTTGGATTATGTAATGCTCCAGCAACATTTCAAAGAGCTATAATTAGTATTTTTTATGATTTAATAAACGAAGGACTTGAAATTTATATGGATGATTTTACACCCTATGGGGAAGATTTTGATCAGGCACTAGAAACATTAGACAAGGTATTAGAATGATGTATTGCTACCAGATTATGTCTAAGCAATGAAAAATTCCACATGATGATGACTGAGGGGGTAATCATAGGCCACTAGATTTTTGCAGTAGGAATACAGGTAGACCCGGCTAAAATAAAGGTATTCCTTCTGTTGGCCACACCCTGTACATAAACAGAGGTATGCAGTTTCCTGGGGTATGCAGGATATTATCGCAGATTTATAAAAATTTCTCACAAATAGCTACACCTCTGTATGCTTTAACTGGAAATGTTGAATTTCAGTGGACTGAAAAATGTGACATTGCTTTTACAGAATTAAAGAAGTTGCTCTCCACGGCAACAATCTTGTGAGGTCATGACTGGAGACCCCCCTTTCATATCTCTTCTGATGCATCTGATACAACAATAGGAGCAGTCATCGGCCAAGAAGAAGAACGAAAACTATATGCTATTTATTATATTAGCAAAAATCTCACCCCCGCCGAACTAAACTACACAGTAACCGAGAAAGAGTTCATGGATGTAATTTATGCTATCAATAAATTCAGGCACTACATAACAAGATATCAAGTATTCTTGTACACTGACCATTCTACTATCAGATATTTACCAAATAAGTCGATCACGAATGGAAGAATAACTCATTGGCTACTATTATTATAGGAATTCGATATAACAATCAGAGACCGTCCAGGGAAGGAGAACGTAGTCGCGGAATTTCTATTGAGAGTCCCCAAAATAGATGACACATTAACAGTCGACGATCAATTTCCAGACGAGCGCTTATTTGCGGTAGCAATCAAAACCCCATGGTACATAGATGTGGAAAATTATCTGCCAGTTGGGAACCTACCCAAACATTTGACGGCAAAAGAATGGAAGTTAATTGTACAGCACAGTTCACGATTCTCCTGGATTGAAGGATACTTATTTCATATAGGATCTAATATGCATATACGCTGATGCATAATGGAAGACGAAATTCATGACATCCTACGTGCCTGTCACGATGAATCCTGCGGTGGTTACTTCACAGACAGACGGATATGGCATAAAGTGCTGCAATTAGGATATTTTTGGCCTACATTTTTTAAAGATGCAAAGAAGTACGTTCAGCCCTGCGATAGCTGCCAAAGGATGGGTTGTCCAGGCCAAGCTGATGACGCTGCAACCACAATTGGTGGTGGAACCATTTGAACGATGGTCGTTGGACTTCATTGGGCCATTTAATTCTCCATCAAACCAGAAAGGCCACATATTAGTTGCCACGGATTATGTTACCAAATGGGTGGAAGCAGTAGCTTTGCCAAGAGCCACAGAAGAATCAGTAATTAAGTTTCTCTTTGAACTATTTGTACGATATGACCTACCAGGGGAGGTGATAACCAACGGGGGGGCACATTTCACAGGAAATAAGAACATATCTACCTTAAAAAATCACCATTTCATTCACAAAATTACGTCTTCTTACCACCCGCAGGTAAACGGACAAGTTGAAAGCACTAAAAAAGTCCTGGAGGCAATCCTTACCAAGAAAGTAGCAGCACACCAATAGGACTAGGCCACTAAGTTTCCATAAGCCTTATGGGCTTATCGAACAACCTAGAGAAATACCACTAGATATTCACCATATCAGCTAGTATTTGGGAGAGAACCTATCTTCCCTATTGAGTTCGAAATTAAAACACTAAGAACATCCAAGGAAGTAGGATTGGACTTAACAGATGCTCAAACTAAAATAATTCAATAAATAAACTAAATAGATGAAATTCTACTGCTTGCCTTACAATGCACAATGATCATTCAACAACAACAAGCCAAGTGGCACGACAATCTAATAAAAAATAAAGTATTCCAAAAATGAGATTGGGCACTCCTATATGATTCCAGATTCCAAGACTTTCCAAGAAAACTGCAAACAAGATGGCTTGGTCCATATGAGATTCAGGAAGTACATAGCAATGGTACCCTCACTTTGACCACGATAGACGGATCCGGCTCAACATTCTGAGTTAACAGAAACAGAGTACGCCTCTATCACAAACCTCTCACGAAGCAACATTTTTGTCAACAAGCACGAGAACATCCCACCATCCGAGTTGTGGCACAAGGGGGTGACAACCCCACAAACTCAAGTACATGAGATTTTTGACAACATCACTTGTAAATTATGTATATAATTGTATATTCGTCCCATTTACAATTCATTCTTTTTTCATTACAAAGTTGTGTTTTTTTTTTCAGTTTATGAACAATTGTTGTTCAATTCTTGAACAACAGCTTCTTGATTGAATTTTTATGCTTCGTTGTTCAATTTATGAACAGTTGTTATTCAATTCTTGAACAACAGCAGTTCAATCAAATTAAATAGCTTTTTGATTGAGTTTTTATGCTTTGATGTCTATTTTATGAACAACTGTTGTTCAATTTTTGAACAGCAGCAGTTCAATCGAATCAAACAATTTTTTGTTGAGTTTGTATACTTTTTTGTTCAGTTTATGAACATCTGCTATTCAATTTTTGAACAGCATCAATTCAATTGAATTGAACAGCTTGTTGTCAAGTTTTTAAGTTTTGTTGTTCAATTCCAAAACAACTGCAGTTCAATTTTCAAACAACATTGATTCAATCGAATTAAACAACGTTTTGACCATGTTTTTAATTTTTGTTGTTCAAATTCAGAACAATTGTTGTTCAATCCCTGAATGGCAGCAGTTCAACAGAATTGAACAGCTTTTTGCTGCATTTTTAAATTTTGTTGTTCAATCCCGGAACAGCTGCTGTTCAATTTTCTGAACGACAACAGTTCAATCAAATTTTAAACAGCTTCTTTTACCACGTTGCTTTTGTTGTTCCATTCTAAAACAACTGTTGTTTCATCTTTGAACAAGTTGACTATTCCTTCAACAAAAATACCCATTTTTTGAGCATTTTTTAGTGTTTTTTTTAGCATTTTTAGCATTTTTTATCATTCTTCAACATTTTCTTTAAAAACAGCTACTTCTAAATGTCTTAAATAGCCATTATTTTTATTGAATAACCTTGAGCAGGGAATGGAACTTGAAAGAGAGAAGGAAAATGATCAAATTCCAAATATAATGTCATGTGATACTACAATTCGCAAACATGAAGATGATATTATAACACATCAACATAAAGGCTAAAATACCCATAGTTCGAATATTATATCAAACAATTCAGGACCTTATAATGAAATGTGTTTTTTCACTATTTAAGTAATATGACCTTACAACATAAAGAAATGGAAGAAGGGATATTAATGGAATTAGTCTTTACTACTTCTTTCACCATCCCTCACTCTTAAGGAGTCAATGAGCCTCTCTTATAAATCATGGTGTGACATGTAAATTTCAAAAGAGGATAGGGGGTCTCATCATGAGCCAACCTACCATGATCATAGGAATTGAACAGGTGACATGCCCATTATGGCCACTAGACCAGGGTAATGACCTTCTCATACATTCGAAGGATAGGAGGTCTCATCAAGAGCTGGCCTAATCACTCTGTTACATTTCTAGTGAATGGAAATGTAGTTATCTGGCTACCATACCAGCACAGTGACCTCCGAATGGATCAAATTGTTAAAATACAAAAGCAAATACTACATTTATATATCTTAAGAGAGGATAGGGGGTCTCATCACAAGCCAACCTACCATGATCATAAGAGTCTAAGAAATTGACATGCCCATTATGGCAACCACACCAGGGTAATGACCTTCTTACTAACTTGAAGGACAGGAGGTCTCATCACGAGCCAGCCTGATCATTTTGCTACAACTCTAGTGAATGGCACCATGATTACTTGGCCACCATACCAGCATGGTGATCTCTCCATCAAGATGATAAAATAACTATTCTCACATAGGGATCATGGCTCATTTTTTGGGTTAAAAAGCAACTCTGTCGAGGCTATGAACGACTGCTGGCAGTAGTGGCCCTGCTTGTGGTATGAAAGAATGCTTCTTTAATGACAAAATACTATTAAATTCACCTTGTTTTCTATTTTCTTACTACAAACCTATTACTCAAATTAGTGACAATTATGACTTACCATAATAATAAATAACGAAGATTTGATTACATATTTCAAACTTGGGAAGGATAATGCCAATCAACACTTGATTAAATCTTGCTTCCATCACAACATTCTAATCATAATAATAACAATAATGACAATATTGTTTTCTCTCACGTCTCGGCCTTCTCCGCACAAGATTCAATGATGAAAACTTTTAAATTCAATTATTTTATGCACATGAAGAAATTACTTAACCGTCAATCCTCCACACAAAAAATTACTAAAGTCTAACATCCCCATGCTTGCATTCATCACTGGTCGAATCTCTCCAGTACCTAAGGGCATGGGTGCCCTTTTCTAAAGTGGGAGAGGTGTAATTGGCTTTGATTGGCTTTAATTTGGCAAGCAAATGAAATCCCTACACAAATCACGTCAGACGCATCGGTAAATGCTACAATTAAGGCATGGAGACTCTTTATATAGAATCACAATCTCTTTTTTGGTTACACTCAGCTACTAGAAAAAAAAAGCAAAGCCAGGAAAAATGATAACCAGAGGAGAAAAGCATACTAGCCACGGGCGGAAATACACTTCGAAATGAGCCGTTGAATTTCCTAATTTCAGAGGCAGCAAGCGCCATTCTTCAGCGAGCAGGATGGCTGACATATGTGCATAGATTACAAGGACACAACATAGAAATTGAAATTGAATTCCTACAAAATTTGTGGGATGGGCAAACCAGAGTAAACGACTGAACCATACCTGTCACAGAAGAAATCATAGTAGCAGTTTCTGGAATACCAGCACAAGGGGAGAGATGGGCAGAAAAGCATCTACTCCTGCGAGAAGCAATAGCGCTATACCAGGACCCAGATGAACCACTAGAACAAAGAGCTAGAGGGTTTTCTCACGCTTCCTTACACTAGCCATGGTAAGAGTTGGTGGCAGTCATCCAAATATTCATAACATGCAAAGGACGTCGGGAAGTGGTAAAACCTTGACAGCTTAAACTCTTAGCTGCACTCAAACAGAAAATTTTAATTAATTTGCCTACCTTTTTAAATTTTGTATTGCATGATACCATCGTTAGACTAAGAAAAGCTAAGAGGCCCCAATCAGTGGTTAGTCACCAAGGCTTAATAAAGTTAATCGTTATTCATGAGCTAGATAGGCAGCATCTAGCATGGCACAATTTTTTCAACCTAGAAGTGCATGAACCAGAAGTTAACCCAGAAGTGAAGGAACCTAAAGTTAACCCAGAGGGTACTGAAATCGAGCCTCCTAGGGTAAATCCTCCAAAAATAAAGAGAAGTCGAACCTCAACATTAGAGTCAAATAGACAAAAACAGGCCATAACACCCCAGGGAACTTCGAACACCATAGATGGAGAAAAATCCTCCCATGCACCCTTGCATGAATTTGAAGAGGAAATGGCCCTAGTCCTAGGGAAAATGAGGACAAGCTTCAAATTAAGGAACTCATCAGAAGCAGGGGAGCAAGAATAATTTGATGATAAAACTGCCTCCCCCAGCAGCTCTAGTCACACTAATATCCTACCCAACCAAGAGGAACTACAAGAGAACGAAGCCCTATCTCCTATTGATAATTATGAATTATACGGTGAAGGACAGACAGACAAAATATTGGAATCACAGGCTGATTTAGGTGACATTGTCCTCGTGGAACAAAGCTCTCACACAGAGAGAGTTTCCTTGTCACTAGGAGGTAGCATTGCTCCTCCCTGTCAAGACCCTCATACTGAGGTCAATTCTGAAGAGGTAATTAGAAACACCATTCTAGACCTTACCCCTGAGCAAGAGAATTCTACTCCCCTACCACCTATTGAAGTAAAAACAAGGGAAGGTTCAGACATGAGAAAAACTGAGAATTTGAGAAATATCTGTAAAAAATTGAAGAATTTGGTAAAATACCTGAAGAAGAAGTTGAAAAGAAAAAGGAGGGTCGGGAAGTCAAAAGCAGAAACTTCCACTGTAGGGACCCAAACAGAACCAACAATTACTATGGAAATTTGAACACAAACCACTTTTACAACCACCACCGAAGTCAGAGTACAGATAGAAGTAGAAAACAACATTGAAACATCCACCCAAACTGAGAAGAAAGTTCTAGAGAAAAAAGGGATCCAAATAGAGGAAGTCCTTGCCTATGCCCATTTAATAGAGATAGCTGCTACGCAAAGAGTACAGAATGAGTTAGTGCAATTACGGCATGAACTGACACAGTACAAGAAGGAGGTAGTGCCATTACAAGAGCATCAGGCACTACAAAATAAATTCATTGACCTCTCTCTTATAGAAGATGAGACATTTTCCCAGCTTAGAAGTGAGCAGGCAAAGGTTAAAGCAGTACAAAGGCAGATAGAGCAAGCCAAAGAGCAGATCTCTGCAATTTACTCTCTATATGATGATGCTTTATCATGTAGGTCACCGACAACTAACTACGCCCTATTCCTGATAGAGTGGTACCTACTTCTGAAAGTTAAAGCTGTAAGAGTGGGAAAATCCACTTCCATTAAGACTATAGAGGAATTTGTCCAATGTTGTAATGACCAGGATGAGCAGGTTCAACACTTCTTATGTGAGCTCTACATGCACAATTTCTTTTTAGAAAACGACACTGATAGCAACCCCAGCCCCTTCATAGGAGATGTACAACTAAAATCTTTCCTTTCATTTTCCAAAAACTAGATCAGGTGAGCCAAAGCTTATGGCATCTTTCAGAAAAGAGAACATAATCTGAAACTATGGGTCAGGGCGGAGCCTATGAAACCCATGCAGTTGATCATCCAACATCAGAATTTCATGAGAAGGCCAGGTGTGAAGTCTATATTGGGTCCTTTCCATAAATATGTCATTGAAAATGCATGAGATTACTTTGAAGACATCCGTGAAGCAGCCCTAGCAGTAGCTAAACAAAGGTGGATGGCCTCCATGAATAATGTGAAAAATAGGGAGCCATTCAATTACAGGAACTTCAAGGCTGCTGCTTCCAGATTCTGTTTATATAGCAGCTTAGTCTACAGTATGGGGCCTACCTGGATGGGTTGTAGATACCGGAATCCCCTCCTCTGGCTTCCCCCTGAGGAGTATAATCACGACTACGAGTTACTAGAAGGAGTCAGAGGCCCTGCCTTCACACTCATAAAAAGAAAGCAAGGCTACAGGGCACCCAATGAGAGACCCTACCCTGCCTATTCTTTAACACAGTTACATCTTAATCATTTATTTTCATGAGGACATGCAACAAGGTAAGAAGGGGAGCATGTTGGGCCCAGACTAAGGTATGATTTTCACCCATTAAATACTACAAATCATATTGTAATTTAAAGAAAATCCCTCTTCATATTAAAAAATAAGGAATAAAAATCATGAAAATGGGAACAATCAGACTAATGATAGAAAGGATGATTTATAATAAGGAACTGACTCTTTCTGTCTTTACCTGCAGGAAACTAGGAATGCCTAAACTAATAGTGAAAGAAAGCCAATTGACGGACGCAAGCACAAGAAGTCCTAATCAGTCCAAATGGCCAATAGAAGGCGAACAAGCATATTGAGTCTAAGAACTCAAACAACAGCCACACGTAGCGGGTTGTCGTTTGAGATACATTCTCAAAATTTCGAAGATCGCCTTTAAAGGGGAAAAGAACGGAATCAGAGGGAAATCCGATAATAGAAAAATCCAGAACAGTTTGTCTAATTACATTTTGTAGCATTCCTGGATCTAACAAAGAGTTTTGAGTAACTATCTTCTGAAGTTTCCTCAGTGCTGAGGCTTCTGTAGGTCTAGGCCCAACCTCCAGGAGCTCCATGCACGTTTTCATGTTCTAAAAAGTTACAGAATCGATATCTATGAATTTGGTGCAGTTATAATGCATATTTCCATTTTATATAATTACAACTCTTCATCTTTAATGAATCATTGGCAGTCGCGTTCTTAGAATAATACAAGTGCAATCACGTTTCTAATAACTTTTTGTTAATTCCAGTTCTTTTGTTGTTATGATAATTAATTTCTAGGTCGTAGGAAGATTTATTTCAGCCTTCTGCATCTCCATGCATTGCGTGGTATAATAAAGCAATTAATCAATTGACTAGTGTTGTTTAATTAAGTCTTACAGAGAACTCCACTGCAAAATTACTTAATAATAGTTGTATGAGTTATTTGACCCGTTTCGGTTATATTGTTGTTCATTACTACCGACTTAGTTATAATGTTGTTTGATTATTGCACAGCTAGTCATATTGCTTATATTGATGTTTCATTATTGCACAGCTAGTCATATTGCTTATACTATTGTTTCATTATTGCACAGCTAGTCATATTGCTTAGTTATACTGTTGTTTCATTATTGCACAGCTAGACATATCGTCCCGTTATACTGTTGTTCCACTAGTGCACAGTCATTCATATTTCTTAGTTATATTTATGTTTCATTATTACATAGCTATTCACCATTCTAGTTATATTTCTAGCCATATAGCTGCTTCATTACTGCTTAGATTGCTAGGTCATCGATTCAATTCAATTCCATGTCTGAAACAATTTAGTTAGACTATTGTTCTGCTTAATTTCATTATTTTCATTTCAATTCTTTCTTGATTTATCTCGATCGTTGTTTAGTTTAATAGAACTATTTTTTTACTTCAATAAGAGAAACATCAAATCCCCTTACTCAGATTTAGGCTAAAATATCCATCTAAGACACCTTCTCTAGGATCAGCAAGCTTCCAAAGTTAGTAATTCCTTCTGAACATTGACAAAGAGCACTCGTAGACTAGTTAACTCACATATATTGTGTTGATACTCTTGAAATAAAAATACTTACCCCAGGTTGATAATTAAATGAAGGTGCAATAGATTTGTCACAAAAAGTCACCTCTATCCGACCCAACACCAATGACAGCAAAAGAACCAAATATTCAAATGCACATACCATGCATGCCAAAAAACAACTAGGAAATCATGCATGCAACATGTTACCTGCAATTATTCCTATAGAAGCCTCTTGATCCAACCTTTCCTTCCTTGATCCTTGCTTTCATTTTCCTTAATTTTCCTTCCTTTGATTTCCTTGCTTTCTTTATCCTCTTTTTGTTCTTCTCCTCTTTGAACCAATTCTGAAACTAAACTAACAAAAGGCCATGAATTGATGCTCTTATGTATTTTTATTATCGATTCCTCTAATTTCTTTATTTTTCCTCTATTTTCCTACAATTTCCTCCTCACATGTAACCTGTGACATTTCACCTTCATTTTCTCCTATTTTC
Organism: Pinus albicaulis; assembly: GCA_034641835.2. NCBI lineage: Eukaryota > Viridiplantae > Streptophyta > Pinopsida > Pinales > Pinaceae > Pinus > Pinus albicaulis. The sequence continues at coordinate 174,824,261 of CM076579.1, forward strand.
CTTTATTTTCACAAATAAATGCCAAATAATGCCTCTTTGCATTTTTAATTCCTTTTCCATTTCCTTTTTCAATTTCCCCTTAGCCATAATAAACAAAATGTGATGCCCACTAGGATATTTTTGCCAACGTTCAGCTTGTAATATGTGTCCCATAATCTTGGTCTTATTTTTCCTTATTAGCTTTATTAAATGAACTTTTAACCTGAGGCCATTACATCCTACGATAGCAAATTGAAATAATTTCATGAGCATAAGCTAGGGAAACTCAACACCAAAAAAAACTTGGAACTATTGAGGTATGTGTCATACATCAGAGTTGAGAAGGTGAAGATTCAAAGGTACTTTAGCGGTCTACCACAATCCCACTGGGATAGAATTTAGTTTGATGAGCCAAGTACCCTTAGGGAGGATACTTTCTGAAAGGCCAAATATTGATATGAGTAGTCTAAGCATAAGGTTGAGTTTCAAACATACTTGAAAATGGACCATAAGACCGAATTCAAGGAGAAAATGCTGACACCCTCAAGATATAATCCAGGAGGGAAAAATGTGAAGTTCAACCCTCCCATCAAGGGTTATTTTTAGAAAAACATCACTACTTCTAGTAGATACTAGCCCTCTAAACAAGCAAGAGAATTGGTCGAGAGGTTTAGAAAAGGGAATTTGTAGTGTTGGAAATGTGAAGAGAAGCAAATGAAAAGAGACTATCCTAAACAATAGAAGAATGGCATAAGTTTTTACAATATGTGAGAGGTAGAAATGGTGAACGATGTGGCTAAGAACATGCCAAAAAGTTATGTTTCATTAAAAAACAAGCAGGATGTCTTGGGTGTGGAGCCTAATTATCTTTCTGATTGTTTAGAGGTTTTTTGTTTCAGTTATGTTGGATCCATGTTCCTAACAGGGTCGAGACATCGCTCGTATGATCATCTTCAGGGGGAGATGGGGGCAGTAATGATTTTATGAGCCTCCCCTCCCCCCCCTAACGGGGGTTTGGGAAAAATGCCTTCAAAGCTAAAAATAGATCAAAATTTTCCTTGTAAAATATTGTGATTTTTTATTCAATCTAGGTCGTTCATTAGGCGAATGATATGATGGTAGAAGTTATGCTAATATAGGGTTTTTTTCCCTAAAAGGAAACCCTCGATTTATATGAGGGGATTGTATTGTGGTTGGGTATTATTATTCTAAGTGAAAAAAGAGAGAGGAAATTGTGTGAGAACGAAGAGGAACTTACATCAGATGTGTTGTAGGTTGTATCTCTTCATTTTTTTGGATAATATAAAAGGAAGAACTATTTTTTTCTCCGTGGATGTAGCCCAAATTGGGTAAAACACGTAAATTTTTGTCTCTATTATTTTATGTGTTTATGTGTTTGTGTTTCCACAATATTTGTATGTGTTTCATTGCTCTATTAATTAATTTCTAACATGTCAACCATCAAGCTTCAGTAATCAAGATGGAAGGTATGGTTGTTAACCAAACTATTTCAATTTTCATTTATCTAGGTTCTAATTTCAACTATATTAGCATGAAGGTCACAAATAAATGTGCTCTAGAAAATAAAAACCCACGAGAAATCCTGGTTGGTTCATCTAGCCACGAGAACCCAAAGTCGAGTGGCATAATTGGTGGAATCATGCCCTATGAGGATACACAACATTTCCACTTCTGCCACCCTCCATATCTTTTCATTGGGCTCATATGATGTCCTAATTGGAATGTATTGGTTCGCATCCCAATAACCAAAGTGGATTGTTACAAAAATTCATTGGAATGCTCGAGTGATGAGGGTGATGAAGTGGTGCCCCAGGGAATAAGGAAGTATGTCACTATTATGGAAATATTAACACTGCAAGTAAAAATATGTAGCAAGGAAGGGTGTGTTTTTTATGTGTTCAATGTGACCAGCGAGCCTCGAAGAAGTAAGCCTGGAATGAAAGCTCACCCAGTCTTAAAGAATTTTAGAAATGTGTTTCCAAAGAATATATAAGGATTGCAACCGAGGAGAGGGATCAACTTTTCCAACGAATTACTTTCAGGATTGTTACCAATATTGAATGCCCCATATCATATGAGCATGCTAGAACTAGTGGGGTTCAAATTACAACAGAAATAAATGTTGGACCAAGGGTATATCAGACCCATCATGTCATCCTTGGGAGCCCTATTGCTATTTTTAAAGAAAAAATATATCATGTTTCAGTTGTGCATCGATTATCAATAACTTAATAAAGCAACAGTAAAGAAAAAATACCCACTACTTATATTCGATGACTTATTTGATTAGTTTAGAGAGGTTTTAGTGTTCTAAAAAATAGACCTGATATCTAGTTATCATCAAGTCCAAACTAAGGATAAAGGAATCCATAAAATAGCTTTACGGAAAAGATGTGGACACTATGGAATTTTTGTGGCGCAATTTGGGTCATAAATGCCCCTGCCACATTTATGCATCTGATGAAAATTTTCCTTCACACATATTTGGATAAGTTTGTATTGGTCTTCATTTATGGCATCTTGGTCTACCCAAAAACTAGGGAAGAGCATGAAGAGTATTTGCAAGCAATATTGCAATTGTTAAAATAACACAACCTATATGCCAAGATCAACAAATGTGATTTATTTTTATCACAATTTCAATACTTAGGGCATGTTATCTCAAGGGAAGGAGTGGTTGTGGATCCTGAAAATATTAAGGCCATCATAGAGTCGCCCACTCTGAGGAATTTCACAGAAGTGATATCTTTCAAGGGATTATCTAGATATTATTAGAGATTTATTTGATGTTTTCCAAAGATTTAGCATCCAATCATAGCTCTATATAGGAAAGGAGTCAAATTCCAATGGACATTGAAACCCATATCTAGTTTTGAGTGACTTAAGCAACTACTCATGTGTGCAACTATTTTATAGATAGTGGACCCAGAAAAGGACTTCTTAGTTTGCACAGATTCCTATAAGGAATTGTTATGTGGAGTCCTAATGTAGGAAGACATGTGGTCTATTATGAGTCAAGAAAATTAAATAAGCACGAGAAGAACTATGTCACCCATGACTTGGAGCTTGCAGCAATAGTGAAAACATTGAAAATGTGGAGGTACTACTTTCTTGGGAGGAAGTTTGTGTTGATGTGTTGAGATAATTTTTTTACTAGCCCAAGTTAAACATTAGGCAAGCCCAATGGTTGGAATTAATCAATGAGTTAAAATTTGAGATAAATCACATTAAAGGTATTGAAAACAAAGTATCAAACAAACTTAGAAAAAATCTGCAAGTGGCACATTTGGAATCCATGAGCACTTAAGAACTCAATATAAAACAAAAGATCAAGGAAGCATTGGTACAAAATGACCACTTTCATCATGTGAAATATTTCTTACAATGAAATCCATAAGGGCCATTGAGTAAGAACTGCATGTTCATATACGATTAAATGTTGAAATTCATAGACAAGTGGTATATATCTTGCATGGGAAGCTCATCTTGGATGAAAATCAAAAAGTACCTTATTCAGGTCATTCAAGTTATCTAAAACTGATAATATCCATAAATAAAATATGTTACTGGCCAAGTATGAAAAGGGAATTTTTTGAATACATTTCTAGGTGCCTATAATGTTAACAAGTCAACGTAGAATACATACAACCAGTGAGATTGATAAAACCAATCCCCATTCTTCAATAGAAGTGGGAGGTTATATCTATGGACTTCATCACAGGATTTCCAAGGACATCCAAGTAGCATGATTCCATTATGGTGGTTGTAGATAAGTTGAGTATGGAAACGCATTTCGTAGTTAATTCCACCCACAAGGCAATTGACATATCTCATATTTTCATGAAGGAAATATTCAAATGCATGGAATACCTAGGAGGATCATTTCAAATCATGGCATCAAGTTTACTTCCAATTTTTTGAAGGAATTTTTTGTTGGTTTTTGAACCCATATAGATTTTAGTATGATGTATCGTACTCATACTGATGGAAAAACAAAGAGAGGGAACATAATTTTAGAGGAAATTTTGAGGATGTATGTCATTGATGAGCCCCAGTATTGCAACAATAATGTTGCAACTCCCAAGGCTACCAACTTAAATTATCAACCTGGGGTTCATACAAACTTAAGAGGGGTCAACACTATATGTGCAACAGACACCTTTTGTAGGTTTTAACCCTGTATAGAAATTATCTACAGAAAAATTCTTAAACAGAAAATAAACAATAGAAAGAGCATAAAACATAAAATACATATACACGGAGATTTTCCCTTGCATCTCAAACCGGGACTACCAGCTTGATTTTTCATTATATTCCTTTTAGTGTTACAACACATATATATACATGTTGAAGCATTCATAAACCCCAATCCATCAACCCTAGAATAGAACAAAACTTTAGTTCCCTTGGTCGGATCTACAAAATAGCAGGAGCAGAAAACCATCATGCCCCAAAACCATGTTCAAACCCATGCACAAAACCATAGGCAGGTCCACCCACCTAATATAGGGTCCAAAAAAAAATTCTCGAGGCGCTACTCTAGACCCTGTGTAGGGAGGCTACCGCCCCCCTGCTAACCCGCCTATTGCGCCCGGCGCAAGCGAAGGGTGGCTCACACCCCCCGCTTCGCACCTACTTCTAATCATGGAAAGAATATAACACACACCCAATAGCTTCCTCTTCCTAGTATGACTCCCTTTGATGCAATTGAAAGAAGGCAATGAAACAATTTTAATCGATTAAATATCTAGGTAAGGCGCCAATCCTAAGGTAAATAACAATAAGAAAACCTATTCTACCTTTCCTAGAAAGTAAGTGGCAGAAAGGACATCGATTCTATTTTAAAAAATTTAAATCATAATGACAACTTAAGAAAATCTAATCTACATTTCTAGAAAGGAAATATATTCTATTTTGCACGAGAGGAAAGTCCTATATTATTTTTGCAAGAGGGAAATCACACTTTGCATGAAGTAAATTGCAAGAATGAAATCCAAGTTTCAAAAAAGAGTTAAACATATCAACAGAGAATTATAATTCTCCCTTCCACAGCCTTTCTCTTCCTAGGTTGTGGGAGGTGTTACTTTTTTCTAACCCAACCTTCATGGTCTCATTATGAATATAGGGTTACAAAAATCCCCCTTCTCCAAAACTTGCAGAATTAATTTTTGATATTTCCATTATGTCCATCTCATCAATATTTTTCCAATGATATAAACTTTACCTCAATTTGACTCCTAGATTGAGAGTTATTCCCAATCCAAGTTCAACTAATCATATGGCACCATGTTAGCAATACACTACCATGTGGGGTCCATGTAAATTCAGAGCCATAGGTCCCACCAAACCCAACCTCATGGTGTTTTTAGCCTCGAAGGAAAATTTGGTGCACACAAAATTTCCCATTGCACATTATTCTCAACCCCCATATCACCCAAACTCCAGATCTCCTCCTTCGCGACACCTACTATGGATCCCACAAGCATCCATTTCGCCTATCCATCAAATTTGGAATTGTCCACTTAAACTCCCTTCATAGGTCCCTTAGCACCCATGACTTCACAGTTTAAATTATTTTCCATGAAATATTTTTACTAGATCCTCCTAGATCCTGGATGAAATATTGGCAATAAGCACAACCTCCTAGATCCTGGATGATCTTTAGGCTAACCTTGACATTCATCTCCACAAAAATTTGTGATATGTGCAACCTCCTAGATCATTCAAATCTCTAATTCCCCAGTGGATTATCACTTGATTCCGCCTAGGTAGTGCCCTCACCGAACATTGTAATTCACTCGCCTTCTTCACAAGACATTCAGATTATTTCAAATCTAGTGCATTCTAAAAAAATACACGATGCATGATCAACCAGACTTCTATACTCGTAGATACATATTATAATTCCAAAGTTTATCTTCCCACTTTGGATATCCAAATGAACTAGAGGATAAGGCCTAAAAATGCATCCCAACTAGATGCATGGCCCCCACCAAAAATCCATCCTGATTTGGATACAAATTTGATGTTGAGTCAATACTTAGACTTATAAAATATGAGAATTTCAAGGTACATTGCCAAGGTTTTCCTTCCAGCAGTGGATTTCCCAAAAAACCCATTTTATAAATATAGAACCCTTATTTAAGCATAGAACGTTCTAAACATTATACATAACCATAATATGTTCCAAATATATTTCCATTATATAAATTCAACTATACAAGCATCATATAATATCACAAGGACTATTCTATGCAAATACTCTCATATCTATTGATTTATCATGCATTGCACAAATCATATCCCTTTCTCATGAAAGACAATCACAATATTTATACAAATAGGTAGCACATCAAATCGTCATACATGTCTATGAATAAATATTTTCACTTCATGAACATGTCAGCAAACATAGAGACCTTTGAGCCCCTCAAAACCATGAAAAAATATATACATAAATAATATCACCATGGACAAATAGGAATAAAAGATTCCTCCATTAGTAGTGTTGATACATACATTGTCATATATAAGACATTATTCATCATCCATAGTGCAACACATGCACAAGTAGATATAGTTATTTGATCAAATTTAATGATTGAAAATTGAGGGAGGGACTTCAACTCTCCACCCATTCATAGGCTAGCTACACTGAAATTTTTCTTGCATTTGACCACCCCCGAGATAAATTCAAAGCTTTAGGAGTTACTATGCTCAAGGAAATTCACACCATTACTAGTTAACCAAATGAAAGAGTACATTGTCTAAGTGGTTCACAAACTTACTCCAATAATAAGCACCATAATGACTCTATTGGCTCTCAAAATAGATCACATGTATTCACCCTTAGGCATAATGAAGGTTTGATCTAGGAGCATGATCTCATTATAAGGTGGTTCATTGTTGGATTTTCAAGACAAGCACTACAGGAATCCATAGCACATTGTCCAGGTGGTTCACAACTTCCTCCAGCAGTAAGCACCATAGTGTTTCCACCTACTAAGTGGTTCAAAACCTTCCAATAAGAACCCTAGTGGTTTAATCACCCTTCATCCAACTCTAAGTGCTTCACATCCCCAAGGCAAGCACTTAGAGGTTCCAAACCGATACACACATAACCGATACACATAATTGAGTATTAACTATCCCATCACATAATCATTAAACATCATTGGTCATACACCATAAATCATAGGAAACATTGTCCCATATTCTCTTATCTCTTAACACCACACTCATTTGTGTTCTCATGCATTCACTGTGCCTTGTGTTCTCTTCTACATGCTCTCTCTCTCACATTTCCCATGTCTACATATGTGCTAATATATATTTTTTTTCTTCCTTTCGTTGGTATTTTTTTGTTGCAAACTATAGTGTATGCCTATTTATTTCTAACCGCACCAACACATATTACAAGTACATATGTGGAATGGGGTTCATCCTTTCCCTCAAGAAACAAATACTCACCTCCCTGTTTGTCGTGTAGACCATTAAATTCAGTCAGGAAATTGGTAACAATAATAAATGAAGTAGAAAGGGTTTAATCACTTCCAAAGCACTCCTCCTCATCAGTATATGAATCTGTTTCCACTCCATGCCAATCATTATTTACATGAATTAATATATACAATGAAATTTCATAAGAAGGGTAACAGGAAGGGTTGTCATAAGAATGCATAAGGAATTCCAAGTGGGATACCATGTATATCTTTGCATCAAACCAAGAAGGAGCTCATTGAGAGTGGCGTTTTGTGCTAAGTTAGCACCCAAATTTTTTGGACCATTTCATATTTTTGAAAGTGGGTCTAGTGGCATATAGATTGGAGCTACCAACCACATTGAAAGCGTATGATGTTTTTCACATTTCTTTTCTTAAAAAGTATGTACATGAAACTAATCATATCTTGGATTTTTCTATGATACAAGTGGAATCAAAGGGAAAGTTCCAACCAAAACCTTTTTTCATCTTGGACCAGAGGTAGATTGTGCTCTAAAATTCAGTAATGGAGAAATTCAAATAAAAATGGAAGCTCTTTAGACCAAATGAAGAAATCTGGGAAGTGGAAGATCAAATGAGGGTATCTTACCCATTATTGTTCAATATATAAATGAAAGTAAAGAGTTGAAAATATAAATAGAATTGTTTAATTTTCTGATTTGTTTATAGAAATTGAGTATAGTGTTTCCTTAAGGGGGAGGGGTTTGTAACAACCATTTTTGGTACACCCCACATGTGAACATGTAACTATATAAATATTTTCTTCTAGGAAAACATGTATGAAAATGGAATTTATGGTTGAACAAGGGAGGAAACATGGATCTAGAGCTCTGAGGGGAAGGTTCCGTGGATTTTTGGATGGTTGGTGGGGGCTTGTGAGCAAACCCATACCCATCACATTGCACATACAACACACTACATGACCACAGAACAACCACGTTGGAAGCCATTAAGTGGTGGAGTTGGCATAGGAGTAAAAAGGACAACACCCACCCCCATACTTCTTGTGGGTCGAGGTTGAGGAGGATGGTTGCCTCGAGAAGAGGAGGAAAATAAATGATATGAAGGGGGATTAGCAGAAAATAGTAGGAGACTGGAGTGAAAAATAAAGGAGAGCATCGGTTATTTAGCAACATAACATAGAAAAAGGATACTTCCAAGAGGCAGAAAAAGCGAAAACTTATGAAGAGTGCATATAGTGTAATATTCCCAAATTTTCACATCATATTTGGAATATTAGAGTCCTTGATTTTCTTAATAAATTAATAAAAGGGTGGAGGGACCCACAAACCTCAAAGATGAATAAAATATACTTTTAATATGTGTATGTGGATATTTTAGATCTAGATCTAGAATCATGGAGTAGTGGAGCAGCTCCATTAATGGAGATCATGTCTCATTTATGAGATAGATTATGGAGGATGAAATAGTAAAATAAGATCATGGATCTTAAATATAAAATCATGAGGATCTTTGATCATTTCAACTGAGATCATAGTGCATTTAAGAAGATCATGAAGCAGTTATGATAAGATAGTGGAGAAAGTGGTGCATTTAATGCATACATGATGGAGAGGGTAATCACCACATGTGAACATGATGGAGGACATGGATAAACAACACAGTCAACCTAGGTTACTTTTTTCCACGTGTACAACGCAATATTCGAGTGGGCATAGGCTATCGAAGGCTCATGCATATACTGAAGGTGAAGGCATGATTTGGATTATTCATTTCTTGATATGTTTAGATCTATAATTGTCTTAGGACATTTCTATGTAGACTTGGGTTGTTTAGAAGACTTTGTAGTTCTGTTTAGCAAAGGTGTTCCCGAGCGGGAATCCCACCTCTTTCTTTGAGTAGCTCTGGAAAGAGGATTGTTCTGTTGGGTCCAGATTCAGGTACGATTTCCTCCTTTAAATACTCTGAACTATCTTATAAATTTGAGGAAATCTTCTTTCATATCAATAATAAGGGATGAAATAGCATAGAAACAAGAACAATTAGACTAAGGAAATGGAGAACGACTTATAACAAGGAATTGACTCCTTTTTGTCCCTATCTGCAGGAAACCAGGAATGTGAAGTCCAAGATAGATGACGACCAATCAACGAATGCATGTATCGAGGTCATCAATGATTCCAGGCGACCAAACAAAGAACAGACTGGGAAGGAGAGAGACAGTTCATAGGGAAACCCCAGGACAGCCTGTTTAATTCTTTTTGAAGAGCATTCCTGAATGAGTTAGAATCTTGAGCACTTCCCTCTTGAAGCTTCGGTAGTGTTATAGCTTTTGTAGGTCTGGGCCCGACCTCCAGAAGTTCTATGCATATGTTATGTTCTAAAACTTTTCAGACTTAATATTTTCCAGTATTATGCAGTCGCAACATTTACCTTTGATAATATAACTACAAATTTTTCTTATAGGACTCTTAACAGTTGTGTTCCTAGCAGTAAACACAATTCTGTGCATATGTTTTGTAAGTCTGGTTTATTTGTTGATTATGATTATTAACCTCTGAGTAGAAGAGGACTGACCCAGTGTTGATACTTTTGGTACCACACAGCGAGCAATTGGTAGATCACTGATGATTAATTAGTCTTTATAGAGAATTCCATTGCAAAATTAATTGAGTTAGGAAATTCATAGCTAGTTATATTGATTGTCTTATTAGTGATTTACTTCTGCTATTCTTTCATGGTTGCACAGTTAGCCATACAGATTAGTCCTCCGTTCTTTCTTTATCGCACAGTTACTTAGATTATTTGAATTATGTTGTTTCTTCTATACCACACAATTGCACACATTGCTTAGTTATATTGTAGTTTTAGAATTTCACAACTAAATTCCTACGTCTTGGATTCTCTAAGTTCATTCAGCTCTGTTCTTGAAACAACTTAATTAGGACTTTGTTTTTCCTATTTCGTTTCCATTATTTCCATTTATGTTGATTCTACTAGATGTATGCTCAATTCAATTTATCAACCACCTTGCTTCAGCATAATTGTTCAATTATAGATTAGCAGCGTTTTCCTTAAGACAACATCTTTCACAGTTACGAACCTTTCCTTTGCATTAGCAAGAGGCACCCATAGACTAGGTAACTCACACATACTGTGCTGACACCCTTGAAATAAAAAGATGAACCCTGGATTGACAATTAAATAAAGGAATGATAGAGCTGCGAAAAAAATTTCCTGTACAGAACCAAAATTTTTGGCACCGTTGTCGGGGAGTGTGTTAGGATTTATCTTCCTTAGTCTATCATTTATCTCCTACTGCAAGGAGGTAGGTTTTAAAAATGGAAGGTAATAACCTGCATACAGGCAAGCAACATGCTTGCCCTAGTTTCCCACCTGCCAGCAGAATTTTTTGGAAATCATAGGATTAGTGCTCTTATTTTATGACTAGGGGAAAGAAGATAGAAACAAACCAAAACCATTCTCAACCACAACCCAGAGGACCGGTGATCGTTGGGAGAGAAACTTACATCGATGAAATCATTAAGAAAGCTGAATCTCATGCATATGTAGGACCTAGAACTATTTCCATCCAAAATATTAATCTCATCCCTCGGGTGAAAGCCACACCATCTGAAGCCTTTGCCGAGATTCAGAGCAGGACAGAGGGATCTGAGCAAGGTCTGCAGAATATTATTTATCAAGAAAGTAAATTTTTAAGGAATGAAGGTTCTTGCAATCTACAAGAGGGGAGGGGAGAAATCAGAAAAGAAATTCATATAGATGTACCTAGGTCCCCCGTGGGGATAATCGGAACAAATAATCCTAGCATCTTAGATTAGGGTAGCACTGTCAGACCCCTGCCACCTTCACCTTCCAAACCTACCAAAATCTCCACTCCAGATCAAGAAATTCTGGAAGACTTTTGGCACCTTTTCAATCAAATGGAAAATAACCAAAATCAAAATTAGAGGCAAACATCCACACTGGAATACCCAATTTTTGATAATGCTACCAATGCCCCTATGAAAGCTACTCCCTTGCATAGCATCCCCACCTTTCATGGACTAACCACATAATACCCTGACCCCTAGAAACTAAAATTATTTCCCTCCACATTGAAAGGGGCCACTCTTCGCTGGTTCATGGGGCTAGTTGGGGGAACTATAAACAGCTAGGATGAGATCAAAAATTCTTTCCTCACCAAATATCAAGACTATTGCCCAACCAGGGGCTTAAAAGATGAAATCTTTAACATGACTGCCAAAGATAATGAAACGCTAGAGGAATATGTAGAAATATTTCAATATAACTTACAAAGATCACCGTACACTACATTATCCAAGGATATTCTCAAAACTACACTGCTTAAAGGGATGAAGGAAGAATGGCTAGAATTGCTTAACATAATGGGGAAAGGAGATGTTTCCCAGGAAGGGTATGATGAAATTATATCCTTATGTATCAGATGTTCCAGGGGCAGCTCGCGTAACAGACCTATAGGGCGTGAGCTTAAGCAAACTAGTAGTAATGTACCTAGGGCTGAATTTGGAAACCTTTTAGAAAATTTCAAAACTGACATCCTAGGCACTTTAGCCATGCAACTTGATATCTTGCAGGCTAAGAAAAAACAAGCTATAGCTGAGCAAAACCTCGCCATATTTTTCCCAAAATGTCGAAAGAAGCATAGCCAAAGGGAATGTCCTCTGGACATGGTTCAGACATGCGCCATTTGCACTAAGGATCATGCTACAAACCAGTGTCCTTCTCTTCCCGGAATGAAAGCCATTTAAAAAGAAGCCGAGGAAGAAACAGAACCAGTTTATTTAATAAATCAAAGTCGGCAGTGGCAAGCAGGACCAAGCACACTGCAAGACCTTCCTCAATACTTTCCATTACCCCAGTACAACCAAAAAAATCCTGCAACAGCCTGGCAAGCTCAAAACCAATACCCAACTTGGCCAAATCAAACCTTTCCTATTCCTCCGTGGCCTACACAAAATCCATCAGGAAGTCATTGGCAAAAATTTCCTAATCCCCCCTTCCCTAACTCTCCCCTTTATTGGCAGAATATCCCCTACCAAAATGAATGGCCAAACCCTCCTACTCAACACAATAACTGGAAATGGCAGCGACCCATGGGGGTGGGAAATAAATTTACCAACAGGGGCAGGAGCTCAACAGCTACTAGCCCCCTTCCCTATTCAGAAAAACCCACAACCTCCTATACGGCCTCAACTACCAGCCAACCCAACCCCAATCCCAATAATAGACCAGTTCAGTTAATTCAGATCATAGAAGATCCACTGCCTAATACTGAACAAAATCAGTGCAATGAATTAAAGCTAATATCGGGACATACTATATTACCCGTGGAAGCCACACCCCCATCTCTATCCCAAGATGAAACTTCCATAGGAACTATCTCAACTGAATCAATAGAAATAGATAAAAACAAAGAAACAAATGACCAACAAAAGCCTGGAGAACTCAAAATAACCTCCCCTCCATTTCCATAAAGATTGAACATACCTAAACCCATAACCAATTCTGAATTTGACATCCTGGGGGAATTGAGAAGTCTTTGTGTTAAAATTCCCCTTCTTCGGGCCATCCAGGATATTCCCATTTACGCAAAAAAAATCAAAGAATTGTGTGGGAAAAAGCAAACTAGGAAAACAATGACTATACCTATTGTTCATGTAGTAGGAACTTTGTCTGATTTACTGTTAGGAAAAGAACTACTCGTGAAATATGACGATCCAGGAAACCCCATCATCACTATACAAATTGCAAGACATTCATTCCCAAATACACTAGTCGACCTCGGGGCAGTCATTAATATCCTGATTACAGGGGCTTGTGAGAAGTTAGGCATATCAATTCTAGAACCCACAGCCACACTCCTGGAATTAACTGATAGATTTGTTATTAGACCTGAAGGTGTGGTGCAGGATATCATGGTCTCAGTAGACTCATGGGAATACCTTGCTGATTTTCTGGTAATTAATCCAAAAAATAGACTGGAAGGCCACCCATTGATTCTGGGACGGCCTTGGCTGGCCACAGCAGATGCCTACATAAGTTGCCAAACTGGTAGCATGATGATCAGAAAAGTTAATTCTATAAATAAAATTGTTATTTACCCCCCTACCAAGCCAAGCCTTCCCACAATCAAAATCCACAAGAACCCAGATACATATTGGGAGCACAATATCCATTCCCCCCTCACACTAGTAGAGGCCCTTGAATTCAAAAATCAAACCGAAGACGATATGATTACTAACGTTATGAATCAGCACCCCAGACCTGAAACTTTGAAATTCCAAATGATGGAAACCATCATTGGGCATGAAGGACAAGAAACTCCTGTGACAGATTTTAAGATCCACCATGATTCCACGGACACTGTCTATAATATTATTCCAACTGAAATCGAACTAGGCAAGACTCTGAACATTAATAGCAACCTGGATGATATTCAGAGGTAAAAACTTGTAAAAATCCTCAGAAAGCACCAAGGTGCATTTGCATGGGATTACAAAGATATGAAGGGCTTGGACCCACAACTATGCACCCATCATATCTACACCGACAAAGATATGCACCCTGTCAGACAACCTCAATGAATATTGAACCCCCATCTCAAGGAAGTTGTAAAATAAGAACTCCAGAAGCTCCTAGATGTCAATTTCATCTATCCTATTTCAGACAACAAATGGGTCTCCCCTTTGGTAGTTATCCCTAAAAAAAATGGAAAATGGAGGATCTGTGTAGACTATAGGGAATTAAATAAAGCAACTCAGAAAGATCATTTCCCCCTTCCCTTTATTGACCAAGTCTTGGACACATTGGCTGGAAAACACTTTTTCTCCTTTCTTGATGGATTCAGTGGGTACAATCAGATACAAATAGCCCCTGAAGATCAAGACAAGACAACCTTTACCTGTCCATGGGGCACTTTTGCCTACAAAGTTCTACCATTTGGATTGTGTAATGCCCCAACGACATTTCAAAGAGCCATAATTAGCATTTTTTCTGATCTAATAAATGAGGGACTCGAAATTTATATGGATTATTTTACACCCTATGGAGAAGATTTTGATCAAGCATTAGAGACATTAGACAAAGTACTGGAACAATGCATTGCTACTAGATTGTGTCTGAGCAACAAAAAATGTCATATGATGATGAATGAAGGGGTAATTCTGGGTCATTACATTTCTGCAGTAGGAATACAGGTAGACCCAGCCAAAATATAGGTAATCCTTTTATTGGCCACACCTTGCACACAAACAGAGGTACGCAGCTTTCTAGGGTATGCAGGATATTATCGTAGATTCATAAAAAAAATCGCACAAATAGTTGCACCCTTGTATGCTTTAACTGGCAATGTTGAATTTCAATGGACTGACAAATGTGACTTTGCTTTTATAGAATTAAAAAAACTAGTCCCTACAGCACCTATTCTCCGTGGTCCGGACTAGAAACTACCCTTTCATATTTCCTCTGATGCATCTGATACAGTAATTGGAGCAGTCCTTGGACAGGAAGAAGACCGCAAAACATATTCCATTTATTATATTAGTAAAAATCTTACTCCTGCTAAGCTCAACTATACCGTGACTGAGAAGGAATTCCTGGCTGCGATCTATGCAATCAATAAATTCAGGCATTACATAACTGGATATCAATTTTTTCTACATACTGATCACTCTGCCATCAGATATTTAGAAAACAAGCCCATTACAAATGGAAGAATAACCCGCTGGATACTACTATTACAGGAATTTGACATAATGATTAAAGATCGTCCAGGCAAAGAAAATTTGGTGACAGACTTTCTGTCAAGAGTTCCCAAAACAAATGACACATTAACAGTGGATGGAAAATTTCCTAATGAACACCTGTTTGCAGTAGTAGTCAAGACTCCATGGTACGCGGATGTGGAAAACTACCTGGAAGTTGGGAAGTTACCTAAACATTTATCAGCAAAAGAACAAAAACTAATAATGCAACGCAGTGCACGATTCTCCTGGATTGGGGGGTATTTATTCCATACTGGAGTCGGCATGCATATCCATAGATGCATAAGGGAAGATGAAATCTATGACATACTTCGCGCTTGCCACGATGAACCCTGCGGTGTCCACTTTGCAGATCGACGAACGGGACACAAAGTACTGCAATTGAGCTATTTTTGGCCTACTATCTTCAAGGACGCAAAGAAGTATGTGCAATCCTGCGATAGTTGCCAAAGGATGGGTCGTCCTGGCCAAACAGATGAAATGCCTCTGCAATCACAATTCGTAGTAAAACCCTTTTAGCGATGGGCATTGGACTTTGTTGGCCCATTTAATCCACCCTCAAATCAAAAAGTGTACTAGTTGCCACAGACTATGTTACAAAATGGGTCGAAGCAATAGCTCTGCCAAGAGCTACAGAAGAATCAGTAATTAAGTTCCTTTTTGAATTATTTGTATGATATGGCTTACCCAGAGAAATAATAACGGACGTAGGAGCGCAATTCACAGGAAATAAAATCGTATCCAGTTTAAAAAACCACCACGTAACACACAGAATTACGTCTTCTTACCACCCGCAGGAAAACGGGCAAGTCGAGAGCACCAACAAATTCTTGAAAGCAATCCTCACCAAGAAAGTAGCAGCACATCGCCGAAACTAGGCCACGAGACTCCCGGAAGCACTATGGGTCTATCGAACAACTTGGAAAAACACCACTGGACACTCACCATATCAACTAGTCTTTGGAAGAGAACCTATCTTCCCTATCGAATTTGAAATTAAAACACTGAGGATAGCCCAAGAAGTGTGATTGGATCTATCAGATGCTCAAATCAAAAGGCTCCAACAAATAAATGAGCTGGACGAAATCCGACTGCTTGCCTTGCAGCGCACTATGATTTTCCAACAACAACGACCCAAGTGGCACAATAATCTTATAAAAAAGAAGGTATTTCAAAATGGAGATTGGGAACTATTGTATGACTCTAGATTCCAAGACTTCCCGGGGAAATTGCAAACAAGATGGCTTGGGCCATATTAAATTCAAGAAGTACATAACAATGGCACCCTCACATTGACTACAATCGACGAATACGGCTCAAAATTTAAATTTAATGGACACCGAGTATGCATCTATCACAAACCTCTCACAAAAGCATCGTTCTATCACCAGACACGAGAAGACCCCACCATGCAAGTTGTAACATAGGGGGGTAGCAACCCCACGAACTCAGGTACATGAGAGGTTTGGCACCATCAATTGTAAATTATGTACATAATTGTATATAGATTCCTTTTTGCATTCCATCTTCGATTATTCTTGTTTTTTTGTTCAATATCTGAAAAGATGTTGTTCAATATGTGCGTAGCAGCAGTTCAACGGAATCTCGAACAACCCCTGTTTTTGAGAGTTTTTGTTTTTCTGTTCAATTTTTGAACAAATGCTATTCAATATGTGCACAGTAGCAGTTCAACGAAATCCCAAATAGCCCCTATTTTTTAGAGTTTTTCATTTTGCTGTTCAAATCTCGAATAGTTGTTGTTCAATGTTCGAACAGCAGTAGTTCGGTAGAACTCCAAACATCTTTTTCAATGAGCTTCTTTCATTTTCGCTATCCAAATTTAGAACAGCTGTGCTCAATCCTTGAACAGCAGTGGTCCAACTAAATTGAACAACCTTCCTTCCATTTCACATCATTATTCAATAACGGAACAGCTGCCATTCAATATCTGAACAGTTGTAGTCCCTGCAGCCTTCGAAAGCAATCCTTGTCGTTATGTTCTATCTTTGAACATCCTTACTGCTCTTTCTTCCCTTAAAAAATTTTTTTGAAATTCTTGTCAAATACCTTTTTCTTCCATAATTGTACGACCTTGAGTAGGTAATGGCACTGGGAATAGAGAATGCAAATAGTAACACTTCTAAATTTGATGTCCGATGATATCTCTTAATCAGGAAGCTCACATCATATACATCAATACTAAGGTAGCAATTCCCTTAATTCGAATAGGGAATCAAACAAGTCTGAACCTTATATCGATACGTCTTTTTACATTATTCGAGTAATATCTAACTAAATGAAATGGAACAAATGGTATTTTTGGCATTACCTTTTTTCACCATCCCTCACTCTTAAGGAATTCAGCAAGCCCCATCATCATTGTGTGATATGCAAAATCTTGACAGAGGATAGGGGGTCTCATCACGAGCCAGCCTACCATGATCATAAGAGTTGAGCAGGTGGCATGCCCATTATGGCCACCACACCAGGGTAATGACCTTCCCAGAAGGACAGGAGGTCTCATCACGATCTGGCCTGATCACCTCACTCTAATTCTAGTGAATGGCACTATTATCATCTGGCCACCACACCAGCGCAGTGACCTACGAATGAATTACATTACTAAAATATACATCTCAAGAGAGGATAGGGGGTCTCATCATGAGCCAGCCTACCATTTTCATAAGATTCTAGCAAATGGCATGCCCATTATGGCAACCACACCAGGGTCATGACCTTCTTGCTAAATTCGAAGGACATGAGGTCTCATCACGAGTCGGCCTGATCATTTTGCTACAACTCTGGTGAATGGCACCATGACTACCTAGCTACCATACTAGCATGGCGATCTCTCTTATAAAAAAAAAAGAAAAAGAAAAAAGGGACGAAAAAAAAAAAATATATATATATATATATAATAAATAAATAAATAATAAATGAATAAGGGAATGTTTTTTATAATTAAATACCATTATATACACCTTGTTCCCATATCATTATTTACTCGAATAAATGCTAATTATGACTTATCCCAGTAATCATTAACGAATATTTGATAAACCTATCTCGAACAATGGGAATGATAAGCCTATCAAAATCTAGTTACATCACACTTCCGTCATCACTTCATAATTGTCTGACAACATCATGTCAAATTAATGATGAAACCGTAATTCACTCATGCCTTGGTCACTTCTGCATGAGCCGCAATTATGGAAACTTCTCTGATATCCGCCACTGTACAGCCATTAATTACTTAACGACTGATTCACCATGCACAAGTTTAGAAAAATCTGATATTTCCATCTCGTCTGCATGAACCAGCCATACCCCTCTTGTACCTGAGGGCGTGGACGCCCATTCTCACACAGGGGGGAGGTGGTTTACTCTGACTGGCATTGATTTGGCAAGTAGGAAAAATCTTGCACAAATCACGTCAGGACGCCTCGGAAATTGCTACAATCTAGGTATGGAGATAACTTATACAGAATTAGAGTTTCTCTTTCAAACATGCATAGCATTTGGATGAAACAACAAGCCCAGAGGGACGAACAACCAGAAACGAGAAAAATTTAGACATGGGTGGAGGACCGATCAGGAATGAGCCACCAAACTTCACACACTCAGACAAGGCAACCGTTGTTATTCAACGAGTGGGATGGCTCACATACATACATAGACTTCAGGGGTACAATAAAAAGGTTGCAATGGAATTCCTAAGGAACCTGCACGAGGGAAAAACCAGAGTCAAGGGACAAACGATACCTGTCACAGAGGAAATAATAGCGCCAGTATCAGGAAAACCAGCGTAAGGAGAAATATAAGCGGAGAAGAATTTTCTCCTAAGAGAAGCAATAGCATTATACCAAGACCCAGAGGAGCAGCTGCAATGGAAATGCAAAGGAATTGCACCTACATCCTTACACTAGCCATGGCAGGAGCTGGCAAATTTCATCCAATGGTTCATACCCTGCGAAGGATGTCGAGAAGTGGTAAAACCCCGAAACCTTAAGCTCCTAGCTGTGCTTAAGCAGAAAATTATAATCAATATTCCTACATTTTTAAACATTTTTTTGCATGATACCACTGGCCGACTAAGGAAAAAAAAGAGGCCCCAGGCAGTGGTGAGCCACCAAGCCTTAATTAATCTAATTTTCATCCATGAGTTAGATAAACATCAGATAGCATGGCATGATTTCATTAACCCAAAAGTACAAGAGCCAGTGGCCAACCCAGAAATACCATAACTGGGAATTCACCTTGAAAATGCTAAAGCTGAGCCCTCTAGGGTGAACACCCTGAGAAGAAAATGAAGTCGAATCACAACTTCGGAACCCGGTAGGCGAAAAAGGGCCAAAATATTTCAGGGAGCCTCAAGCATTATGAATGAGTCCGAATCACCCCAGGCACCAATTCAAGAAGAGGAATAGATGGCCCGAGACCTAGGGTAGACGGGAGAAAATTCGGAAACAAGAAATGTGCCAGAAGCAGGGGAACAAGAATAATTTTTTGGCAAAGTCACCTCCCCTAGTAATTCTGGTCATAACACTTTGTCATTCAATCAGGAACATTTGCAAGAAGAGGAAGCCCTGTCTCCCATTTACAATTTTGAAGTTCACAACACTAAACAAGTAGGGGAGGGACGAGGATCACAAGCAGATTCCGGTGACACCATCCTCTTGTACTAGAGGACACCCACGGAAATCGAACCTGAACATGGCACCGCATCCCTTAGCCAGAGTCCTCATGTTGAGAACAAGTCTGAAGAAGTATTCGAGAAAACCATTCTGGAGCCGACTCCAGAAAGGGAGAATTCTATCACCATACGAATATCAGAAACAAGAGAAGAGGAAGATTTGCACGTGAGGAAAATTAAGAAATTGAAGAAGAACTGTAAGAGACTGAAAAAGCTGGTAAGGAACTTTAGGAGACAACTGAAGAAGGAAAATATGGCAAGGAAGCCAAAAGTGGAGACTTCCATCATTAGAACCCAAACCGAACCAGCAAGTGCCACGAATATTGGAACACAAACCAACCTAGCCACTACCACAAAGGCAGAAACACAGACTGAAAAAATAATTCATACTGAAGCGTCTGCCCAAACAGTGGAAGTCCCAAGAAAGGAAGTGGTTCCACTGAAGGAACACCAGGCACTACAGAAGAAGCTCGCTGACCTCTCCCGCACGGAGGACGAAACATTTGCTCAACTCAGGAAAGAACAGGCTAAGGCCAAAGCAGCACAGAAGAAATTGGAGCAAGCTAAGGAACAAATAGCCGCAATCTTCTCTCTTTATGACGATGCCTTGTCATGTAGGTCCACTGCGACTAACTACGCCCTATTTCTAATGGAACGATACTTACTGCTAAAATTCAAAGCTTTAAGGGTTGGAAATTACATTTCTTTCAAATTAGCAGGGGAATTTGTCCAATGCTACCATGAGCAGGATGAGCAGATTCAACAGCTCCTATGTGAGCTTTTTATGCACAATTTTATTTTGGAAACTGACAACGATAGTAACCCGAGCCCCTTCATAGGGGATATCAAAGCTGCAAGATTTTTTATCATATGAAAAAAATCAAGTTAGATGGGCCAAAGCCTATGGCATCTTTCAAAAAAGGGAGCACAACCTGGAACTATGGGTCCAAGGAGAACCCACAAACCCATTACAGACAATCATCCGGAATCAGAACTTTATGAAGAAGCCGGGTGTGAAAACTAAACTCGGACCCATCCATAAGGATGTCATAGCAGGAGCCCAATATTATTTCGAAGATATCAGAGAAGAGGACTTGGCAGCAGCCAAACAACGATGGATGGCCTCCATGAACAATGTAAAAAACCGAGAGCCATTCAACTATAGAAACTCCAAGGCCGTTGCATCCAAATTCCACCTATACACCAGTCTAGTCAGCTGCATGGGACCAACCTGGTTAGGTTGCAGGTACTGGAACCCACTCCTTTGGCTTTCCCCCAAAGAATATAACCATGATTATGAACTATCGGAAGGAGCCACAAGCATTGCCTTTGCACTGATAGAATGAAAGCATGGATTTAGAATGCCTCAGGAGAGACCCTACCCTGCCTACTCCATAACATGGCTACACCTTAATCACTTGTTTGCATGAGGACATGCAAAAAGGTAAGCAGGGGAGTAATGTTGGGTCCAGATTCAGGTACGATTTCCTCCTTTAAATACTCTGAATTATCTTATAAATTTGAGGAAATCTTCCTTCATATCAATAATAAGGGATGAAATAGCATAGAAATAGGAACAATTAGACTAAGGACATGGAGAATGACTTATAACAAGGAATTGACTCCTTTTTGTCCCTATCTGCAGGAAACCAGGAATGTGAAGTCCAGGATAGATGACGACCAATCAACAAATGCATGTATCGAGGTCATCAATGATTCCAGGCGACCAAGCAAAGAATAGACTGGGATGGAGAGAGACAGTTCATAGGGAAACCCCAGGACAGCCTGTTTAATTCTTTTTGAAGAGCATTCCTGAATGAGTTAGAATCCTGAGCACTTCCCTCTTGAAGCTTTGGTAGTGTTATAGCTTCTGTAGGTCTGGGCCCAACCTCCAAAATTTTTATGCATATGTTATGTTCTGAAACTTTGTAGACTTAATATTTTCCAGTATTACGCAGTTGCAACATTTACCTTTGATAATATAAGTACAATTTTTTCTTATAGGACTCTTAACAATTGTGTTTCTAGCAGTAAACACAATTTTGTGCATATGTTTCGTAAGTCAGGTTTATTTGTTGATTATGATTATTAACCTCTGAGTAGAAGAGGACTGACCCAGTGTTGATACTTTCGGTACCGCACAACGAGAAATTGGTAGATCACTGATGATTAATTAGTCTTTATAGAGAATTCCATTGCAAAATTAATTGAGTTAGGAAATTCATAGCTAGTTATATTGATTGTATTATTAGTGATTTACTTCTGCTATTCTTTCTTGGTTGCACAGTTAGCCATACAGATTAGTCCTCCATTCTTTCGTTATCGCAAAGTTACTTAGATTATTTGAATTATGTTGTTTTTTCTGTACCACACAATTGCACACATTGCTTAGTTATATTGTAGTTTCAGAATTGCACAGCTAAATTTCTACGTTTTGGATTCTATAAATTCATTCAACTCTGTTCTTGAAACAACTTAATTAGGACTTTGTTTTGCCTATTTCATTTCCAGTATTTCCATTTCTGTTGATTCTACTAGACGTCTGTTCAGTTCAATTTAGCAACCACCTTGATTTAGCATAATTGTTCAATTATAGATTAGCAGCATTTTCCTTAAGACCATCTTTCACAATTACGAACCTTTCCTTCGCATTATTAAGAGGCACCCATAGACTAGGTAACTCGCACATACTGTGCTAACACCCTTGAAATAAAAAGATGAACCCTAGATTGACAATTAAATAAAGGAATGATAGAGCTGTGAAAAAAAAAACCGCCTCTACAGAACCAACATGTTCTTCATTCCTTATCAGGCATTGGTGCCATCTTCAGGAGGTTGTTTCTAGCATTCAGCTAGGAAACCAGTGGAGGATTCATCCTACCACTTTGTTCTTCAGATCAAGCATTTCAGGAGCAGAAGATCTACATCCAGCATTCAGGACATTAGGTTTTACCTCCATGCAACATCAGTCCCTTCAAGGATTGTGCAGTTCAGTCCTATAGATCTATTGGAGGAAGGAAGTTTCCAGTATTTCAGCTATAAATCCTGTGGGGGATCACCTCCTCACATTGGATCTATTGTTTCCATCACTCGGGAGTTGATTGACATATCTAGCAGTAGGCTAATGAGCCTCCCTCTCTGATAGCGCAGTTTTCTAAAGTTGTTGTTCATCCAGCAGCTATTTTTAGTGGAGGATATTGGAGGAGCTAGATCTTGAGATTTTAGCCCAAGGATCTAGTGAATGGGTTAGCCCTTCTTGCATAGATATGATTGTACATCATTGCAGCCATCATATCATCATATCTAGCTTCAAATCTGCATTCCCAGCAGCATATATGTGAAGGCGTAAGAGGGTGGTTTTCTTAGACTTACATATCTGAGAAATCCCTTCTGGGTTATCTTGGGAATCCATCACTGAGCCCAGACCTACAATTCCAGCATCATCGGAGCTCCCATTCTGCCTAGATCTGAATTTCTATCTTTCAGGAAGTTGTAGTCCCAACAGTTGCAATAGGGACAATGCAATTTTCCTTCTATCAGAGCAGCAGTTACGCAATCCCTCTTGGGACATCATTGTAGGTTCATTCTAGGCCGCCCTTGTGGCGTGAGTGTCTCATATTTTGAGCACTATTGTACTTTCTTATTCACCTCCAATATAATAAAATGGCTCAGCCATTTTTGTGCATTCTGATGTGTATATAGATTTATTGTTTACTTTGCTGTAGTTCTTATATTGTGTTTTATTATTACTGCATTCTCCCTTTTGGGATATTACAGTGGTATCAGAGCATGATATTTGGCTCAGCTTGTGGACACTTCATATTTTACATCAAAGGAAGAAGTAGATAGATGAGATCTATCATGGAGGAGGACAATTCTGCCACTCATTTATTTATATCCATGCAAGATCTCTCCAAGGAGGTCTATCAAATGAAGAGAGAAAGACAAAAAGAATATCCAAGAAGAATATTTGATGAGGAAGGCCCAAGGACTCCCTATCAGCAGAAAAGAAGAAACCCAGATGATCATTTATCTCCTCATAGATCTATTATGCCCACTTTATTTGGAGAAGGTGAAGGGTATATCAATGAAGAAAGAAAGGGACCTGAGACTCATGAGACTCTCAGTCTGTATCTTAAAGAGTACAGAGCACAATCTAGAGCATTCAAGGAGAAGCTAACTCTCCAACAATTCTTCAAAATCAAAGAAGAAAGAGGATCCTATAGCAGCAATAGAAGAAAGAGACATAATATATTCTATTTTCCTACATTTTATGGATCTTCCTCAAGCACTATTAAGGCTTGGAGGAAAGAGTTAGATGCATTTTTCAAGCTACATCCTGTAGCTGAAGGAGAGGTTGTCCAAGTTGCAGCACTTCATATTTATGGTGAAGCTATTGATTGGTGGTTTGGTCACATGGAGCATGCAAAGGTGACTAAATATTCAGATTTCTTTCACAAGTTGAGGAAGAAGTTTGATGTGAGAAAACCAGAGATGTGTCACAGAGATACATTTCCTAAGGAAACAAAGGAGGATGTCAATCTTGTCACTCTGGACAAGAAGTCACTACATTCACCACCAGTTGCAAAAGTACTTGCATCCAGAGAAGAGACACTTGCAACTTTTCAAGAAAGTCTTGAGCTCCTGACACATAGAGTCCCATGTATGATTCGGGAGATGCATGAGGAAGAGGAGGAAGATTCCAGCACTGGTGCAATTGGAGAAGAGAAACCATCACTCTTACCAATAGTTGGAGACACTTTTGTCCCAGTTGGAGGAACTCTTGTGTTCTCGCAAGAGGTTTCCACACACCAATTGATCCAAGGTATGCATGAACTTTCATCACATATTGTTTCAGTAGATCTTATTGAAACTTTTGAGGACATGCCATCAGGGCTGATGCATAACCAAGGGTTAGAAAAAAATGCTGATCTGAGGCGGTAACATATCACAGCGTAGAGGACCCTTTATCTAATCAAGGAGGAGATTAAGAACTATCCCAGTTCATGATTTTTGAGCTACATTCAACCCTTTGAGTTGAAGTGTAGAGTTTCAAAAAATGGGATGAGCCTAATCCTATGTACAATAACTGGTTATGAGATTAGTATTCTGCCTTGCTTTGAGATAGCACATGTATTACCATGTAGATCTACAGTGTTGTCACATAGTAGATGTGAAAATGAAGAGGCCCCATCATTCTTGGAGCATTATGAAGGTAGCTTCATTCATGAAGCAATGGAGGTAAAGATGATAAATGGTAGACATCTTGAAATGAGAAATATCTTCTCCTTTCTAGATGACCCTTTCTCAATGAGCATCTCACATCTCAAAGAGAAACTTCTACCTGCAACATATCCAAAACTTCAATGGTTTTGGAGGGCCTTTGGTGAAAAGAGAATCTCATTGAGAGATCTCATTGGAGGTGCACTTCAACATTTCATGAAGTGTAAAGTTCTTTAGCAGTTTGGGGAGGATGGTATTCTACAAAGGGAGGATACCATGATTATGCAGCACATCATTCATCATCCACATTGGGGTGAGTGGGTGAGGATGATAAGCAAGGGGTTGCATGACCAGTTGAAGATTTATGACATGGGCCAGCAATTTTGGTTATGTTGGTTGCCCTTGGAATATTTTTGTCACTGCCCAAAGGCTCCTATTTCTTTGATCCATGCCTTGAAAAACACTTATGAAATGAAGAAGGAGGCATGGTTGTGCTGGCTGCTCTTGGGTGAGTATGGTTACCACCCAATAGCTCATATTTTTCTGGTTCATGCCTTGTGTATCTATGATAGAATGCAGCAAAAGAATACATGTTCATTTTGGTTTCCCTTTAGACAGTTTGGCCATCACATGACATCTCCTATGTCTATGTGTTTTGTATTGGGTAAAGCTTGGCATGATGCTCCCATGATGTGCATTGATGGTGTTTATTTGTATTGGGCTGATGTGATATTCCACATGTTAATCAGTATGTTTTTTCTCCATGATGCACATGAGGAGGAGAGAAAGCAGCAAGATCTATTATTGCTTTAGTTGATTTTTGGGGAGTTTGGCTTGTCCATCTTACATGGAGGAGATGGAGGATGGCAGCAAAGGGCCTTACTCTGGTGGTTACTATTGGGAGAATATGGTTTGACATCTTTGTCTACCCATATAACTCCTTTCCTTCTTCTTTTGCATAAGTTTGGAATGATGCTTGGATCCAACAAGGTCAATAGGGCTAAGGATGAGAGCATATCAATGCTCAATCAAATTCATAAAGCATGGGATGAAGAGATGTATTGTGAGATGGAGCTTTTCCTTTGTGGGAAGAGCCACTTTATTTTATGTATCTCATGTATTAATGATGATGTTGGACATCATATGGTTGCCACTTGGTAATTCATGGTGGAAGGAGGACATCTAACCATGCAGTTGGAGGTCATTATATATATTTTTGAAAGGCAACTTTGGAACCAAACATGCATAACACATTGCAGCAAATGGAGGAAGCCTTCCTTATGTGGATGCCATTTGGAGGGGAATAGATGGCTTTGCATCTACTTTTGGAGTTGCTTGAGGACAAGCAAAATTTTCCCCGGGGGGGGGGGGACTGTAATATTCCCAAATTTTCACATCATCTTTGGAATATTAGAGTCCTTGATTTTCTTAATAAATTAAGTAAATAAAATGGTGGAGGGACCCACAAACCTCAAATATGAATAAAATCCACTTTTAATGTGTGTATGTGGATATTTTAGATCTAGATATAGAATCGTGGAGTAGTGGAGCAGCTCCATTAATGGAGATCATGTCTCATTTATGAGATAGATTATGGACGATGAAACAGTCAAATAAGATAATGGATCTTAAATATAAAATTATGAGGATCTTTGATAAGGTCAACTCAGATCATAGTGCATTTAAGAAGATCATGAAGCACTTATGATAAGATAATGGAGAAAGTGGTGCAATTAATGCACACATGATGGAGAGGGTAATCACCCCATGTGAACATGATGGAGGACATGGATGAACAACGCAGTCAACCTTGGAGACTTTTGTCCACATGTATAGTGCAGTATTGGAGTGGGCGTAGGCTATGGAAAGCTCATGCATATAATGAAGGTGAAGGCACAATGGAAGGCATGATTTGGATTATTCATTTCTTGATCTATTTAGATCTAGATTTGTCTTAGGACATTTCTATGCAGACTTGGGTTGTTTAGCAGAGTTTGCAGTGTTGTTTAGCACAGGGTGTTCCCGAGTGGGAATCCCACCTCTTTCTCTGAGTAGCTCTACAAAGAGGATTGTTCTTGATTCCTTATTAGGCATTGGTGCCATCTTCAGGAGGTTGTTTCTAGCATTCAGCTAGGAAACCAGTGGAGGATTCATCCTACCACTTTGTTCTTTAGATCCATCCTTTCAAGAGCAGCAGATCTACATCCGGCATTCAGGCCATTGGGTTTTACATCCATGCAGCAGCAATCCCTTCAAGGATTTCCCAGTTCAGTCTTGTAGATCTATTGGAGGAAGGAAGTTTCTAGTATTTCAGCTGGAAATCCTGTGAGGGATCACCTCCTCACATTAGATCTATTTTTTTCATCACTCAAGAGCTTATTTGACATATCTAGCAGTAGAATAATGAGCCTCCCTCTCTGACAACACAGTTTTTTGAAGCTATTTTTCATCTAGTAGCTATTTTCAGTGGAGGATATTGGAGGAGCTAGATCTTGAGCTTTTAGCCCAACGATATAGTGAAAGGGTTAGCCCTTCTTGCATAGATCTGATTGTACATCATTGCAGCCATCATATCATCAAATCCAGCTTCATATCTGCATTCCCAACAGCATATATGTGAAACCCTAAGAGGGTGGTTTTCTTAGACTTACAGATATGAGAAATCCCTTCTGGGTTATCTTGGCAATCCATCATTAAGCCCATATCTACAATTTCAGCATCATCAGAGCTCCCATTCTGCCTAGATCTGACTTTATATCTTTCAGTGTAATATTCCCAAAATTTAGACCTCATCTAAATGGAATATTATAGTTTATTTTATCTTTAGATTAATGAATAAATGGGTAGGAAGGCCCATTGACAGGAAGAATAACATTCCCCATGGGAAAAGAGGAAGAATAAGCAGCTAAAAGGAGCACATTTAGGTGTGAACAAGGAAGATATCATGTTGATTCAATCATCTTTGACCAAGTCAACACATGCTATCAAGATACATTGCATCTCCTTGATGAACAACGCAGATTTGGTGGAGGACAACTTGCATGAGCTTGGAGGAAAATGTGGATGGGACCCAATGAGAAGAGATTCACTTGCTATATATGAATAGGATGGAAGCCTTTTCCATTCATGTTATGTTATATTATTATTTGGTCTGTGTATACTTTTGGCTTCCTCTTGCTGTTTAGTAGGGTTGCAGTGATGTTGAGCACCGAGTGTTCCCGAGCGGGAATCCCACCTCCTCCCTTGAGAGGCCTCTTAGGAGAGCTTGTCCTGTATTGTTCCACATCTAGGCTTGAGGCCAAGTAGAAATCTTCAGTCACAACGTTATTTCTGTAGCAGTGTAATGTTGTGTTGCAGGGTGTTGCAGTGGAAGAATGATCATTCCACTCCCGGGGCTGTTTCTCAGTAGAGGGTGCCTTCCTTCTCTTAAGAGAACATCAAAGGAGATTTCTGAGCTTATTTTCAATATTAGAAGCAAGCCAAAGCACCTCTTCTCTTCTACAGCGCAATCCCTTTCAGGAACTGCATCCTTTTCGAGGGAGTTGTTGCAGTAGGGTTTTAACCCTTTCTTTGGAGCTAGTTTCCCAGGGAAAGGGCCAACCCTTCTCCCAGAAAGATAGAGGAAGGGATATTTATCCCTCTTTGTATTATTCAACCACATTCATGTCATGTTGCAGTGATACTTCATTATTTTGAGCTGAATAAATTAGATCTGCTCTTTTTTTGTACATATGTCTCAAGAAACCCTTGTCGTGTTATCTCTATAATGCAATAAGGAGGCCAGATATTTATTTTCTTGGCATATTGTGCCATCAATATCCAGATCTATGTTTTTCTATTGAAATTTTGTAGAAACCCTCATAAGATAATGTTTTACATGCTTCATTTTTTCTGCATAATCAAAGTCATGGGATTTGGGTGTTTTTAAGGCATTGTAAGGCCAAGAGACCTATTTAACATATCAAAAGGGATTTCTTTTTTATCCCCTTTTGTAAGTGAGGTCCTAAATATATATGCTAAGGGACCAAACCATTATTTCCCTTTGTTATCACGCAGTTACCTAGGGATAACGTTTTTATGGTTCATTTTGTTGCTTTTCCCCACTATGAGATAATGTATAAAGGCATGCTTTTGCTGATATGTCCTTAATCTGATGGAAGAGTGTCTAAGACACATTTTATGAGATAATTTTCTTCATTAATTCATTTTTTCTCATGTATTGATGTAGTTCCACATTTGGAATATCTTAAGATATTCCCAATAGTGTATATTTTCCCTATTTTTGGATATTACATTCAGGCAGTTGTAGTCCCAATAGTTGCAGCATGGACAGCGTATTTTACCTTCTAGCAGAGTAGCAGTTACGCAGTCCCTTTTGGGACAACATTGCAAGGTCATTCTAAGCCACCCTTGTGGCTTGAGTGTCTCATATTTTGAGCACTATTGTACTTGCTTATTCACCTCCAATATAATAAAATGGCTCAACTATTTATGTGCATTCTGATGTGTATATAGATTTATTGTTTACTTTGCTGCAATTCTTATATTGTGTTTTAGTATTACTGCATTCTCCCTTTTGGGATATTACATATAGACTGAAGACAATTGAGGAACTATGTAAGCCAATGAAGAAAATTGGCACATGGATGATATTTCTCTAGACCAATGTTGTGTATTGCAATTTCATTCCCTATATGGTGTTCATACGACCCTAAATTATGTGTGTCTAGACCTATATGTCCAATGGGAAGTTAAGTGGAGTATAAGACACTTGGGTGCTTGTTGTGAGGTTGATAAACCACTACACATGGTAAGCAGAGCCACTATGGTGTTGTTCAAAGAGATGATAAATCACTAAGTATGTGTTGAGGAAGTTGATAAACAACTTAGTGCTTGTTGAGTAAGTTGATAAACAACCTAGATGGTAGGCTATAATATCCTATAGTGATTTCCTTGAAAATACAGTTGATAAACCATCTAGATAATGGATTTGGTCTCCTGGAACTAAACAATACCCTAGTTATGCCTTAGGTAATTCCTTGAGATGGATTTTAGGATGTAAGGGAGTCATTTCTCCTAGACAATAAAATCCTTCTCCTAGGTGTTTCACCAAGCCTTGGTGTGAATTTGCTTTAAGAAAATACCCCTTAGAATTTGTTCCAACTTGGGAGTGATCAATTGCAAGAGATTTTGCAGTGTTGCTAGCCTATGGTTGGGTGGAGAGTTTAAGTCCCTCCTTCAGTTTCCAGACATCTTCAAACACACAGATAAGTGTAAATTTCTTGTGCGTAATTTCTTTTGTACTGTGATGATTTTCTCATGTTATGAGTGGTGTAAGACTTGTGTGTTATAAATGTAAATGAATGTATGAGTCATGAGGCTCACTATTATGTTCTTGATTTGGATTATACATTTTGTATTCATGATTTAAATGCATTCTAGAATATGACGTCCATTTTTATGTTCAGGATGAATTTGAGAAAGTGTGTATTTGTGTGCAATTGGTTGACTTCCATGCTTGTCAATAATTATATCTTAAACCTATTAATGTGTTAGTTTCCATTCCACATTGAGGAAATGTGATTCAGGACCTTGGGCCATAGCTCCCATAGGTTAGTTGTTCGAGGGTCATCCCATTTGTTACAACATGAACACATAGCGAAGAGCTTGGGTTTTAGGCCCTTAGTCCATAAGTCTCATTAAGGATGCAAATAGCCAAGAGTGTGCGAGGCAGTTGCCTTCCCACATTATGACGCAACCTTGATTTCTTGTTTTATATGCACATATAGCACCAAAATTGGTTGGAGATGGAGTTAAGAATCTATTTAAATATGGGCAGGGCCGACACCAAGTGAACGCCTTTGGAACCCTATCCCAACAGAACTTTTCGATGTGGATTGATATGAACAATTGTTTGTAGGATTGTGTGCATATAAATGATTTAATTGGTCAAATGCATGTGGTAAAATCCTAAGAAAATGACCCAAACGAATGACAGTTTCCTTGGACCGAAACATGGAATATGAGAACCTTGTTTTCGCCCATCGCTCGCTGTTGTAAGTTGCTTTTCATTGAACATAAGAGCGGGAATGCCAATAAGGGTTAGGCTGATATAGCCTTGGTTATGATGTGTAACCCTATAGCTACCCACCCCCTGCCACCTTATGAATGTGATATGTGTGCATTGATGGAGTGGGACCAACCCAACCATAATTCTAGTATGGGGACCTCCGTTGCCCATTTTATTTGATTGATGATAATACAAGCAAGCGGTCAAGTTGGCCTGCCATGTAATTTGCATGGCGAGACCCACTATGATTACCTATAAGGGCCACATAGAGGCCACGTAGATTCCTCATGGATAGTGTGATGGCATGGCCTTTTTCGAATAGGCCAAACATGGAATGATTATAACTTTTTATCTGGGCTCGGATCAAGATAAATTATACATCGCCAAAAATATCTCGATTTTCTAAATGTGATGGTCAGGTCAAAATATGATTCCACATACTTGAGAGAAGTGGAATTTTATATCCCCATATTCATAACAAACCTTGGGGATCGAGTTAAAGCAAGCAAGTATATGCAACATGAGATAGTAATGTTGGGTATGTGTTATATTCTCTCCACGATTAGTCGTAGCACGCCATTTGTCCCTCCGAGATCTACCTCAGGCTCCTCCTCTGACTCTTTTTCTGCCTCCTTGTCTATTTATTTTTCAGCTTCCTTTTCTACATCTTTCTCTGCACCCTTCACAGCTTCTTTTTCCTTTTCGGTTGTTGTGGTCTCCTTGCTGAATGTTGAGGCCGTGATAGGCGGGGTGGAACCGAGCCCAACCTTCCATGTTTCTGGCCAGGTCACAATGACATGTTCAATTTATGCCTCTGATACCATATATAGCAAGTTGTACCATATTGGGTCCTTGCGCACCCGGATCTGCACATGGTGCATTGTCACCTGGAATTCTACAATGGTTTTGTACTTTTTATAAGTGGTTGGGGACAACCGAGGCTACGAGTGGATAGATGTTTCCAGAACTCCTTCGAATAAGACCCAGAAGATTTTATTCTCTTTCACTCTCTTCAGGTCTAGTGAGTCCCATAAATTGGCATAGCGTGCCCCTTCACAAACACCAGGTTCAACCTCTGGGAGGACTGCACCCTCTGGCGTCTCCCACGCAATTAGAGAAATTAACAGAAGAAACCATGAATTAAAAAACTTATTTCCTTCTTCATGTGCCTTGTGCACGTTCTCCAAGAACTTTGTGCACAGGTACCGGGACCAATTATAGCTGACACCCTTCTCGCATTGTCCTGCTAGCGCGATGATGTGCGCAAGGAATACTTCAGGTCAATACTTGTCCATCAACTTACATCCCAAGACTAAGGTTCCAAGGTGTACTGATGGGTCATCAATCTATTGCATTAGGAACCCCCCACCAAAAAAAAAAAAAAACCACGTTATTTTTGGTGCCTGGACCCGCCTATGGTCTTGTTCACGGGTATGCACATGGTTTTGGGGCATGATGGTTTTCAACCCCTAGTATTTTGTAGATCCGGATAAGGGAACTACGGTTATGTTCTAATCTAGGGTTAATGGATTGGGTGTTATGAATGCTTCGACATTTATATATATATGTGTTGTAACATTAAAAGGAATGTAATGAAAAATCAAGCTGGTAGTCCCGATTTGGGATCTAGGGGAAAATCTCTGTGTATATTTTTTTATGTTTTATTCTCTCTCTACTGTTTATTTTATGTCTTTAAGAATTCATTTGCAGATAATTTTTCTATAGGTTTAAAACCTACATTTGGTATCAGAGCTATTTTTGGCTTCAAGGGGATGCCTTTGTTGCTAAGGGGTTTTCTTTTTGCTCGGGCTTGTGGTAGACCCTATTCAGTGGGAGATATGTAGGATCGATTATTGCAGTGAAAGAATATGGTGAGCAGTGGAAATATAGAGATCGAGAAATTTAATGGTCAATTTTTTTAGTTGTGACAGCTCAAGATGGAGGATCTATTGATGGATAAAGATCAGTGGATCACGGTAGATCCAGGTACTAAACCAATGACAATGTCAGATGAAGACTAGGCGAAGTTGGATCGGAACGTAAAGAGCACAATGTGGTTGTGTATCTTATATTAGGTATTTTTTCATGTATTTGGGGAAGCTACGACGAAGACTTTGTGGGTCAAGTTAGGGGCTTTGTACCAATCTAAGTCTCTGGTGAATAAAGTTTTCCTACGGAAAAGTTGTATAACCTGAGGATGAAGGATGGAGACTTGGTGACAGAGCATCTGAATGCCTTCAATACTGTGTTAAGTTAGTTGTCATATGTTGATATTAAAATCTCAATTGAATGTAAGTGCATCAGTTTGTTTTGTTCTCTACCAAATTCGTTGGACAGTCTGGTTGTTGCAATAGGTAGCAATACAACTACCTTGAATTTTGATGAAATTGTCTCAGCCTTGTTGTTGAAGGAAATGAGATGGAGAAATATGGAGGTCCAGAATGGAGATGCCTTATCTGTGTGAGGAAGGTCCCAGAACAAAAACAAAAATTATTTTTCAAGTGGGAGATCTAAATCTAGAGGGAGATATAAATCTCCAGGAAAGCATGTAAAGGTGTGTTGGAAATGCGGAAAGGAAAGGCACCACAAAAGGGATTGTATATCTAAAACTCCTGAGAAAGAAAAAGGATCTGATGATGCTCCTTCTGTAGAAGCAAAAACCACCTCAGATGAAGGTGGGGATGTGTATTTGGCTTCTTCTTTAAATACACATGTAGATCATGAGGCATGGTTGATTGACTCAGGTGCATCGTTTAACTTCACTCCCCATAGGTTGTGGTTCTGCGAGTATGAGAAGTATGATGGTGGTGAGGTCTTGTTAAGGGATGATAGGAAGGCCAGAATTTTTGGATGTGGAAAATTCAATCTGAAGCTACAAGGTGGAAGGATTAGAACACTTCTTAGTGTTCTTCATATTCCTGCATTGGCCATAAATATGATTTTTGTAAGCAAGATGGATGAAGTAGGTGTAAAAACAGTGTTCGAGAAAGATACCTGCAAGATGGTTCAGGGAGCACCGATATTAATCCATAGAATTTGGATTGGAACTCTGTACAAGCCTCAGGGTAGCATTGTTATTGATGGGTGCAACAGTTCTGTGGTTCCTGAAAGTGGAGCAGAAAGCCTAGCAGCCTCTAGAGAAAAAACCATTCTATGGCATCAAAGGCTTGTACATATTGGAGAGAAGGGCCTTCAGATATTGAATGGTAATGGTATGGTAGAAGTTATGTCTAAGTCCTCTCTGGATTTCAATTTTTGTGAACATTGTGTATATGAGAAGCAGAATCGGTCGAGTTTTCCTTCTGCTGCTAAGAGGGCAAACAAGATATTAGAGCTTGTGCACAGTGATGTGTTTGGACCTATGTCGGTTCCATCACTGGGAAAGTATGTGTACTATGCTTCATTCATAGATGACTTCTCAAGGAATACATGGATATATTTCTTGAGGAAGAAATCTGAATTCTTTGACAAATTTAAAGAATTTAAGGCTTTGGTGGAAAACCAGACAGAGAATAAGATAAAGGTGATCAAGACAGATAATGGTGGAGAGTTCTGCAAGAAGGAATTTGAAGATTTCTATAAGAATTGTGGTATAGCACGACAAAAGACTGCTCCATACACACCACAGGAAAATGCAGTTGTAGAAAGAATGAACAGAACGTTGATGGAAAAGGCAAGAAGCATGCTCAGTGGTACCGGGTTAGGACGATAATTCTGGCAGAGGCAATGGAGACTGCATGTTACCTAGTTAACAGATCACCTTCATCATCGTTAAAGGATAAGACTCCACATGAGGTATGGACTGGTAAGAAACCCTCTCTTTCACATCTCAATGTATTTGGATGTGATGCATATTTACATGTTCTAAAGGAGAAAAGGACCATGTTGGATAATAAATATGAAAGGTGCATCTTTAATGGGTATAAGGATGGTTTAAAAGGTTACAAGCTTTGGAACCCAGAAACTAGGAAGGTTGTGTACAATTGAGTTGTTGTGTTAGAGAGGTAAAAGATGTTGTTAAACATGAATTCCTACCAAAGGAACCTGAGAAGATATAGTTTGAGCTAAAGGAGGATGAATCAGACTCTACAACAGATCAATATTCAAAAGAGGAAGAGCCACAAACTCTAGCTATGAGAAGATCAGTTCGGGAAATAAGGCAACCAGAAAGGTATAGTCCATCTGCTTTCTGCCCTAATTTTTCTTTAACTATCACTGATGATGATCCTGGAAATTTCAGGGAGGCGGTGGATTCAGAGGATGGAAAACTCTGGAAGGAGGCCATGGTTGATGGAATGGTATCCTTGCACAAAAATGAGGCATGGGATCTAGTGGAGTTGCCGGCTAGAAGGAAGCCCATTGAGAGAAAATGGGTGTTTAAGAAGAAGATGAATATATAAGGAAAGGTGGAGAAATACAAATCTCATTTGGTGGCAAAAAGTTATTCCCAGGTGCCGAGAATTGATTTTGGTGATATATTTTCTCCTGCTGCCAAGGTTACTTCTATTATATTACTTTTATCGGTTGTCGCTGCATTTGGTTTTGAGATAGAACAGAGGGATGTGAAGACAACATTTCTTCACAGAGATATAGAAGAGGAGATCTACATGAAGAAACTTGAAGGATTTACGGTGAAGGGTAAGAAAGAACTAATATGTAGGTTAAAAAACTCTCTGTATGGGTTAAAACAGTCACCAAGGATGTGGTATCAGAAATTTGATGCCTATATATGGGGACTTGGTTTCACTAGAAGAAAAGAGGATCAATGTGTATATTTTAAATTAAATGGTGAATGTGTTATTTATTTGGTCTTGTATGTGGATGATATGTTGTTGATTGGAAATGACAAAGAAATTATCCAAGATTTGAAGACACTATTGTTCTCCAAATTCGACATGAAGGATCTTGGTGCTGCAAACTATATTTTGGGCATGGAAATTAAGAGAGATCGGGTAAAGAGGAATCTTTGGTTAAACCAAAGGAAGTATGTCGAGACAATATTGCATAGGTTAAATATGCAGGATAGTAAATCGGTGAAGGTGCTTATTCTTATAGGTTTAAAGCTATCTACTGAGTAGTGTCCCAAGACACAAGAAGAAGAGGAGGATGTATCCCGTGTTCCATATGCAATTCGAGTGGGTAGCCTGATGTATGAAATGGTATGTACCAAACCAGACATTGCACATACAGTGGGAGTATTTAGCAAGTTTATGTCAAAACCAGGGAAGGAGAATTGGACAATAGTGAAGCGGATTTTCAGATACTTGCGTGGCACTAGTGATTATGGTTTGTGCTACCAGGGAAGACTAGGATTGGACCGATTTTTGAACATCCTTGGTTTTGTTGATGCATACTGGGGTGGATATATGGACCAAATAATATATACAAGTGGGAATGTGTTTAGTTTATTTGGAGGTGCATTCATGTGGATGAGTAAAAGAAAGTTTGTAGTGGCTCTTTCAACTACAGAGGTAGAATACATGGCAGCCAATCATGCAACCGAGCAAGAAATTCAGGTGCAGAGATTGTGTTAAAGTATGGGGTCGGTGTAGCGAGCTATAAGGATAGACTTTGATAGCCAAAGTGCATTTTTCTTGGCTAATAACCCTGCTTATCATTCAAAGGAAAAGCACATTAATGTTCAATATCACTTTGTGAGAGATATGGTTGAGGATAGAAAGGTTTTTTTGGTAAAGGTGGACACTTTGAGCAATCATAATTTCTCTTGGTGTAGAGAAACAATGGGCATTTCAGGATTGGACTAATGACTAAGCTCTCCTGTGTCCCCTTGTGGAAAGAAAACAACAAGTGGGAGAATGTTGGGTATGTGTTATATTCTTTCCACGATTAGTCGCACGCATGGGGGGGCGGAAGCCTCCCTGTCCAGAGGTTCACAAGGGGCAGGTAGCCCCCTACATGAGGTCCGGGGTAGCGCCCTGGGAAATTTTTGTTTTCCTTATTTTTCAGTGGGTGGACCCGCCTATGGTTTTGTGCATGGGTTTGTACATGATTTTGGGGCATGATGGTTTTCGGCCCTTGGTATTTTGTAGATCTAGTCAAGGGAACTACGGTTACGTTCTAATATAGGGTTAATGGATTGGGGTTTATGAATGCTTCGGCATGTATATATATGTGTTGTAACACTAAAAGGAATATAATGAAAAATCAAGCAGGTAGTCTCGATTTGGGATCTAGGGGAAAATCTTTGTGTATATCTTTTTTATATTTTATGCTCTCGCTATTGTTTATTTTCTATATTTAATAATTCGTTGCAGATAATTTCTGTACAGGGTTAAAACCTACAAGTACAAGGGGGTGGGAGGGAGTGTTACAAAAGTAACCATAACCTGTTACCATAAAATAAATTTAAATTATCACTTCTAGATTCATGACAACCCAAATGGATCTTAAACTTTATGACAACCTAAATAATCTTTAAGATTTGAGACAACTTAGGATATTTAAACTTCCCAATTTGAACATGGATAAG
The DNA here is from genome assembly GCA_034641835.2 of Pinus albicaulis. NCBI lineage: Eukaryota > Viridiplantae > Streptophyta > Pinopsida > Pinales > Pinaceae > Pinus > Pinus albicaulis. Next base: position 174,862,010 of record CM076579.1, read on the forward strand.
CTCCATGGTTGTCTCAACCAAGGCATTCACCATATCCTTTTAAGGTCACCACTCAAGGAAGACCTCAAGTGTTCCTAACCTAATTCATAAATAAATTATAATTGATTTTTTTGTCCCAAGAAATCTATTCACAATACATATTTAAAAGGCTACAAAGGCCCCAATTTAGTTTTACAACAGAGTTATAGGCTTCATGAGTTCATCGATCATTTATTTAATTGGTTAATTCAAATGTTTTGCGAAGATTCCTCCCATTGAATATTCATTGTAAAAAATTGGCATTCTAAGAATTACTCACATTACTACTTGCATCTTGAGATTTATATTCAATCCCCCTCCACAGGAAACATTCAACCATTCACACATGACATCAAATTCTAGCTCGACAAGTTATTAAACACTTTGATCAAAGGTATTTTTAGTAAGAAATAAGCACCTTTTTTAATGTAATTCACATGATTTCAAGTAGATAACAAATCATAGTTTTGAAATATAAATACTCTTATCTAAGTTTATTTAAGATTTGTGAGAGATTGAATAAATGTAAACTGCTATCCACCAGACAATGGGCTCAAATACATTGTGGATTTCTTGTAGTTGGCCACCCTTGATCTAGATCTAATGCCCTCAAGAGAAGTTTCAATCAAGGTTCAATAAATTCAATTCAGGGTAGGACATGAAGGCCACTCTCCTTCACATATTGGAAATCAATGTTCAACCTTTCAACTCTTGAGTGTGCACCTATTAACCTTCACAACATAGCCACTACATGGTTGTATAATACAAAGGGAGTCCTTCACTAATCTACCTATCACTTGGTCCTTCCATTTTCTTAGTGCCTTACATGTTGAATTAAGACTAATTATTTAGACAATCCTTCTCGCCTCTAACTCAAACTAAATCCTTTAACATTGTTTTCCTTGTCCAATTTAAGCAAGTTCACAAAGTTCGCACAAGCCTGTTGTGACTGAGAGGTTCTCTGTCACCCCTAATTACAGTCACACTTTCAGCCATGCATATGGTTCAAGTTTCTTCTCACAAGTTCCACTTTTTCACTAGCACACACTTTTGTATCTCTCTCTCACACCCAATCCCCCTCCATTGCATGTTGTTATCCTTTTCTCAGCCGCACACTCCCAACATGAGAATTCAAGGTCCCTCCTTGGGTTGTGTGGTCAATCAGAAGTCTCCATAATGGATACATAGCCCATACTCCTGGAGAAGTTTAGCAACAATCCCATTCCTTACCATAATTGTTGGCAATTGGGTGGTTCAACTACAAAATCAGAAATCATAACATTTAATTGATGCAAGATAGAAAACTTCCCAAATCCCCCCTTACAACTTACCCCTCACTCATCAGGATCTATGTTGGTTGTGCTCTTCTTAAACTTTAGCAATATATTAAATAAAAATGAGTATTTGCATTAAATGAAGTTTGTTAAAATATCCATGCTATCCACTCCAACATTATCAATATTAATTACACATTAAAAAACTTAGGGTTAGAAAAGGGGTGTTACAAAGTATAGTTGCAATAGTGATAATAAGAGTCACATGGACCTGCAACCCTAGCCACAATTGCATGGTAGCCATCTCAAAGGGGCCCTTGCTTCATTGTAACCCTTATTAGTGAGCTTATGCTAAGGAAAACTAAAAGCCACATGGTTACATAAGCATTTCACCCGGTGGATTTGATGGGATAAAATTGGTATGGAAACAATATGCATCTCTACATGGCTATGGTGTGGCATCCATAGAAGTCATCATGGGGCCAATCCATGCAACCTCTCTGTGTTGTCATGAATCCATTTTGACATGGAAGGATAACACACTTCATTTGTTAATACATTATCATGTGTATTTTACCGAAGTTGCACAGAAAATGCATGAGAAAAGACTTAGTTAATGGCCTTGCTTGAAATTACGTTGACGAGGCAAATAAAATGAAATATGACTACTAATTCCTTAAGGCCTATTGGATTTTTAATTTATCCCTAACACTGATGTGAAATATGTTTAACCATGTTTACAAGAATATATGAAAAAAGAAACATATTGTATTCTCATAATTATTATTTTCATATCCTTATCATTGCAACTTATTTACAATAGTCGTAACATTTTTCTAAAATGTTAATTTCATTACTTTAAGGCTTATAAAACTTACAACATATTACAAAATACACATATTAATGATTTTATTAATTACATAATAACCATAATTTTGATGATTCTATCCATTCAATAATAACCATAATTCCAACTTAGACTCCTAAAAATCCATATAATAATCATTTTATTGAAAATTAATTATTTTTCAAAATAATTATTAATAACCCGTATTAAAAATTAAGCTAATGATTATTTAACTCCATTATTCAAATATCGAAAGGTTATTAATATCATCCACACTTTTACAATTTCCTTCAAAAACATCCACTTAATTAGTACCAAATCCTTAATGCGAGGGCATCTTTTGCAAACCAAAATCATATTTCTATACTTGTTTCTGTAATTCAATTTTGGTCTATGTTATTAAAAAATTAAAAATTAAAAGCAGCTGCTCATGAAGAATAAATTTAAAAGGAGAATGCTTTGTCTTTTGATACTTGTGATTGTACACATAACTATTCGTCATGTTTCCGTACTGGATCCTCTAATTGCAAAACCTTAATGTACGTCTGAAACCGCGTAGTTCCATAAGCGTTTTACATTTATGCAACAAATTTTTCAATGTTTAAGTTTTTTTAGTTTAAAATTTAGGAAATGTTGGTACATCAAGAGCTTTTATACCTTTTGGTATTTGATAGATTCGGATTTAAGATTAATATATATTAAAAGATTTCATTAAGTTTGAACCTATCATATATATATATATAATTTTATTTTTATTTTATTAAGTCAAAATGTTTACAACATTTTTTTTATGTTGGTGAGAGAGTGTCTTACATAACATGCATACGTACTTGTATTTTATAAAAAATAGATGTTTTTTCCATTGAAAGTTCGCATCATATTTTATTTTTTTGTTTTAATATAAATCTTTATCTTATGGTTATAAATGAAAGATGCTAACATATTCTCGTCATCTCTTCTTCATGAATAAATGGTATTTCTAATATTAACTATCTTGCATCTCTAAATCTATGTTTACTATTTCACATTTACCTAATATAACTAGGAATTTCACCGATACGTGCAAAGGAACGCTGAAAGGAGTGGGGGGAATGTGGAAAGAAACTATTTCTTTGTGCCACATGTCAAGCTACATCATAGATGTCACCTTATGGGGTGCACAATGCCACACTGAAGGGAAAGAACTTTCTAACCTCTGCACCTCAGGAACCACTTCATTCCTTGTAATCATAGGGGGCCATGTCAAGGGAGATGGTTTATTATGTGGAAGGTGAGTGAGCGATGGTAATAGTGATGTGGTTTGGGTGGTGCAAGTGTCTGACTTGCATTTAAGTGCTTACCATCAAGAGTGATCAGAGGAGTTGAAGAAATTGTTAGCCAAAGTTGAAGCATATAGATAAACAATAGTGAGGTAAGCATACATACACAAGGACTTACACAACGGTTCTTGATTCTCGCTTTTGTGCATCATTGTGAAATGTGTTGTATGAAATACTTCTAAGTGGTGCAACCATGAATTTGTGTATATATTTTTCTTTTCATGGGTGGAATTATGAAAGAAACCATAAATGCTTCTCCACCATTATCAAAATGGACAAGCATTCCATGGAATCCATTACTATGAGTTATTAGCTACACACATTGTCATACACACACATAATTTTTCTTTATCCAAGGGTTCAATGTTCTTGGATTACTTAATTGACCCCATTCTTCCTCTTACCTCTATTTTTCGATTGGAGATTAAGGTTTTGCTTGAACTATCATTGTCAAATCTAACGCCCACTTCATTTTCCAAATTGATTGGAATCAACGTGATACGATTATCTAACCCTTTTGCTCATCCTCTTTTGAGGAGGCATTTTTCTTTATGTTGATTCTAAGTAGTTTCTTTCTCTTTGCTAGATTTCCATCTACAGTTTTGTTGAAATAATCACCAAGTTGTCAATGTAATACCATTAGCAACCCCTTCATTTAAGCTTCATAATTCCCTCCAAGAAAATTTACAAGTTTTCCTTTGCAATCTTCAACATTTCTGATTGTCTTAACCTCATAAGTTTACCTTTATACTTTTTACTTCTTCATAATTGTATGAAATAAAGTGGCATCACCTCAAAAGTTTACATTTGGATTTTTTACTTCTTCATAATTGTATGAAATAAAGTGTCATTCTCTTTGATATTCTCTTTTTAATATATTAATCTTATTGCATTACACTCTTTATAGGACTATGAATGTAATTTAAATTATTTTAACGTTACTTTTCGTTTATTTGAGGTTTTAGCTTTGCCACTTCCCCAGATTATTTTGAATCTCCGCCATTAACTTTTCACATAGATCTATTTTTTCATTCATGATTAAATATGAATTGAAGATTGGACAAACACTATACATCCAATAATAGAATAATAAATGTTATATATGTTGGAATATACATTTTTTGGTCTAATATGATCTATAGGATAAGCTGAAATACAAACCATTAATATGAAATGTTGAAATCGACACTATTGGATTTGAAATGTTAAGATATATGCCATTATACAATAATTTATTTTAAAATATTTTTTTGTTTTAAATCGTTTCAGGTGTTAAAAATTTATGAATTTTAGATCATGAATTTTAAAAAACTAAACAAGATTGTAACATAAACTAAACAAAGAGGTACTTTCCAGTAATGGTGGGGGGGAATTGGGAAAGAACATTCATTTTTGTATTATTAAAGGCAGTATTTCACTCTTGAACATGACACTCAGTCACATTTGTGTCCAGGTTGGGAAATCCATTTGTCTCACAGTTAATCGAACCTCATTGAAATTCTTCAGTTGGTTTTCAGTATTATCGTTGAGTCAAATACTTCCAAGTCTATGTGTCATGTTGCCAATCTGTTCAAGAGGAGTCCAACCTCGGTCAAAATTACCTTGCAAATCATAACCTTCAATTGCATCGATCATCCCTGAGTTAGTCCTGAATCACTCCATTTTTTTCTTCAAAACTTGACATGAGTTTTTGTGTCGTAGGCCCTCATGCGACAAATCACTTCCTATTGACTTCAGCTCATTATCTAGGAAGTTGATCTAGAAACCATTTTCAGTACCTTAAGGCATGCATGCCTTAATGGCATGTTTCTCGCTTTCGACGATAGGTTCTCATCATTGGCATTTGATCGAATGATTCTATGAGTGTTTAACTTCAAAACATTTAATCACACTTGATAGTTTGTATTAGGATTACTTTGAGGACCATTGACATTAATGGTGGTTTCTCTCGCACTTGTTAACGGTTCACATCATTGACCGGTAATCAAGCGATCTCTACCATGTTTGACTTTGAGACATTCACTCGCATGATTAGATTCGTATTATGGATCGAGAGATGGAGATCAAGACCCTCGATCAAGTTTCATCAATCCAAGTTGCGTGGAGTTATTAAATATTCATGATTGTAAATATAGATCCATTGATGGTTGCATCCATACTATGTCTACTACTGACATCGATCTTTGTGTATTTCCCTACTAGTTCATCGAGTTATGTTTACTCTAAGTATGGGAATGCCTACCGCAATGACGTTTATATGAAAGCATGATATGGTAATCCATGATTGTTTGTTTCAGGTCCTTATCCAATTAGTCTCTAATCCGAAAATTTGACATGATAAAGCGCTTCAGTTATCAAACATATTTTATGGCTTTTCACTTTAGGGGGGAATCTATTACACTAGATTTTGTCACCATGACTGTCGATTCAAATATCTCGCCATCCAATGGAGTGTCTCAAGTGAATCCCCTATGAAGCTTTAAGTAAGAAATTACTAAGGACAAAAGGAATTTTGGGTTACACTGCTTAAAAACCATTTTTGAGAATCTATGTTGTTTTCCTAAACAAAACCTGCGCATGCTTATTTTCTTCAATTGTAAACTGCACAATTTCTTTCCCTAAAAACTGCACAAGTGTTTTCATGCAGGTAAAAATGAAAAAGTAAGTTCTAGAATCTTTGGTTGAGAAATCTTATCCAAATAAGAAACCTCGAACCACTACATACCTGCGCCTCATCTCTTGGTACATGGAACTAACCTCCTTTTCTTAAGGATCATATCCCTTGAGAAGAGGGGCTAGAAACCTCATCATCCTTCCTATAAATTGATCATAGGACTAAAGGAATGGGGGACTTGTACTTGTAAACTCATGTTGTTATTTTTGGGTCTGAAGAGTTTGTCATCAAGGGAAGGAAAGGAGACCAATGGAAGAGGCTTGTGACATCAAGGCAACCAGGTCGTAAGCCTGATTTCCCTTTGATTTTAATATAAAGTAATTGTTCTTTCCTAATTGCATCTATTGTTTATGTTATTTGTGGGATTCCTTGATCACTCACATGGTTTATAACTAATTATTGATTCAATTATAAGTTGTATGCTAGATTAGGGATTTCATTTACCTTTGATTTTATATGCAAGATTATTTGATCCCTTTGAATTTTTTTTTTCTATGCAGATCTCTTTTGGAGCATCATGGAGAAGTCGTGGAAATAATTCAGAAAGCCTCTAAATCATAGAGGAAAAGGTGGTTGTGGAAAGCGATGAAATGCCTTCTACAAGCACTTTGTTAATAGGTAAGTGATCCTTCGCATACTACATGTTTCATGTTTTAGTTATAGCCTAAGGAAAGAGTTATTGTTTTGTCTATTTGTTTCTAGTTTTCCTTTAGGATTCTAGGGAGATCACTCTTGCCCACAAGAGGGATTTATCCATGTAACACGAGGACAATAGGATCTTATGATATAAGTGAGTATATTGTAGTTGTAGCTATAGGTTTTGCCTCTTCGGTTGTCTTTCTAGTTTTTTCAGTTTCCCCCCCCTGCTACAACTGCTACATTATTTGTTGCTTCTACCACTGGTTTTGGATCAACACCATCATATTCAAGTGTTTTATGGGTTTTCTGAGTGACATCTAATGCAACCAGGGAGGCTATCTTAACTGTAGAATCATAATCATTTTGTATGTATGGAATTCCATCATCCATTACAGTCGTCATGGTCCTGATAGCTTGTTCAATGAACTCCTTTGACTGCCCATAGGAACTTGAGGTTACTCCTTCAAGTTTTTGGTATGTATCCTCCACCTTTGTCAATGTTGTGAGAATATCTCCTACAAAATTGCATCTTATAAATATTACAATATCCACATAAAGAATCCCAAAATCAAAAATATTGACTGCTACAATTTTCCAAAGGATTGGTTGTTACAATTTAATATATTTAGTTATAAGTAACACATAGTTGTGTATCTTGGACACTCTAAGGATTTGAAACTTTCTTTAGACTTTGAAGTATGACCTTAAACTATTTTTATTGGCTAAGAGTTCATATTCGTTATATGTTAAGGAAAAAGATTAGAAACCCAATATTCAGAGACATTTGGCAGGGTTGGAAGTCTTACACTTATAAAATACCAATAAGTTATTTCATATGGTTAGGATTTGTATTAATATGATGATGTAGTTGCATGTTGAGGTCTTCAGAATCATCATAAAAAGGAATTTTAATGTAAAACTATTGTGAATATCCATTATTTTAAGAAACCAAATATTTTCCAACTCTTTCAATTGAAATGACTGAATACACAGAATATTCCCCATCTTCCTCTTACACTTGTATAACAAAGGTTTCCATATTTAATACTACAAATGTACAAACACAAATATTAGTTAGTTCCATTTAGTTTTGAAGTTGTAGAGCTATGTTGAAATGAAAAATGAAAGAAAATTTCATTGAGAATACATGAAGGCACATTAATATTTACAAATTTATGATCAATGTCATGACATCAAGAAAAATACACAACATCGAGAAGAAAATTTTTATTCAAATATTTATATTTGTTTTATTCATCGAACTACACAAAAGAATACATGAACTTTGGAATCATCCTTCTAAAACATAAGTGATATCCCTTGGTGAAGTCTCAAACAATGATTCCCTTGCTGATGCTAGTCCATGTAACATGTTAACCACTTCAACAGTAATAATCTAGGTATATTTAGCCTTACTCGGCTTCTGACCAACATTGCATGCAAAGACCTCTCTTTTTGCAGTTTTACGTAAGGTTGTCATTGCACTGTCAATAACATCAAACATGTCTTCATATGAAAAATCATCTCCTATGCACGAAAAAATCTGGAGGATTCCCCTGGCTAGCCAACATTGTTAAAAGACATTCAATTATGACACCCTTGCTCACTCCCTGCACGTTTTGAATTTAAAAATTTAATAAACTTCTTATTTTGAAGATCTTCACGAAAGATGAAAATGACATAAATAAAATTCATATCCTTGAGAAAAATAGCCCTAGAATTCTTAATTGATAACAACAGTATGTAATACCTGAGGCTTGAATTCCATAATTTGTTGACCGCTCTTGACAACAATTGGCTCATTCGCTCCTTTGATAGCCAAGAACTATAATATGGATCTACATCCTTGAAGTTCCAGACAATGCTACTCTATTTGGCCTCAATAAATGAACCATTTGTTCTTTTTGTGTAAAACTTCATAATGAGGCCACAACTACTTTCCAGCAAAAATCCATCGTTGGCACAAGTTTTCCATTCTTCATCATTATGCCACCTACTCTAACAATGTAAATGAAAAAGGTTGAAATGTAATTTGAACCTAGTAAATTTATATTCCAGCTGCTTGTAGTAAACATTTGAAAGGTGGGAAAAGGCTTGCATGCATTTCTGATGCAAAATTTTCAAACCCAACAAGTGATGCGAATGGAAAATATCAAAAGATATGATATATAGTGAAAGCATAAAGTGTAGTCTGAAGATACCTAATACATGAAATTCCATAATTAAATAATGTGAACTTGTACATACAAGATTATACTCATGCAATTCATTATGCCATATAAAAGTTTAGAACAAGAAGCAATTCAACTCACCTGCTACATTTTTATGTACAATAAGCTACTTTAGCTTCAGACAAGCCACGGGGAAGAAATGTCAACGTCTAACCACAACAAAGAATACAAAAAAAAAACACTGAAGCAAGGTCCTCTTGTTACTCAAAACTATCTAATAGTAGTTCCGAGAATGTGATTATTGAACACACTGATATGAGCATTTTTTACATCTATTAGGATGCAACACAAACTCTCATTTGAAATTCCCTAGGAACATAAGAAGTTGTGACAATTTAGCCCAACTCTCAAATGTCCTCTTGTCAAACCCCATTGCATGCAGACTTCAAATCCACTAAGAGACAATACCTTGTTTCTCATTGATAGATTGTTTAAACAAAAATAGCTATGGTAAATAATTATAAGGAATAGTTCTCTACTTTAAAACAATTTCAAACTGGGATGCTACCAAAGGCACTGTACTTTGACTAATCTTTAATAACAAGTATTTGGAAATGGCCCTTACAAAGGTATATTGATTAATATGCCCTTTTAATGAAATTTCCTTCATTTCACACAATATTTGGTTAGACTCGCTAAGATTTACTATATCCCAAATATTTTAGCACTATATTCCAAAACATCAGCCTGTGAATGCCCATTTTTCTCATTTTGTGTTTATTTTAATTCCTTTTAACTTTGTTTGATGCCTACGTGGTCCCTTCTTGTAATCAAGTTGCAATAGAAATTGGAAAGCATATTTTATTAGGATTTAATAGGACAAATTAAAATAATTTTTTACAAGATCTTCTCCCACTTGATATAAAATCATATTGTGTTGTTTTGTGAAGGGTAAAGTCCATTGAATGTGACTAACTTATGCATAAATTATACCACTGGTAAAATACATCTGGATGGGCTCTAACATATTGACCTCCTAATGTCTATTAGACAAAAAATAATATAATATATTTTGTACCTCATTGTTTATTGAATGATCAAATTATTGTATGTAATCAAATGGATTGTTGTCTATAGAACATAGAAAAGTGACTCTATCAAGAAATGGAAGAGAAGTTGTGGCTAGTGGTCGTTCATTTTAATGAGATCTCTGTGGTTGAGGTCAGGTGTAACTCCTTAGTGACTACAAATTATATACCACTCACTTGAAGCATCATAGCCAAGGGTTTTCCGGGCATAAAACTCATATAGGATGGAGTTTGGCACCCTCTTCAATCAAAAGGGGTTTATCTGACTAAAAAAATTATTAAATATAAATTTTTGGATGTTGGTTCACAACACTAACTATCATAAAAGTGATTGAAAAAAACAAAGATTAAGCCCCAAGTTGGTTCACCTCTTCTTGCATAACTTTTAACAGAAATTACAAAAGACTGCTCTCATTCAATATGCAGTGAATTGTTTTGTTTATTAAAAGGTAGAGGGCATGGCAAAGCCACCATAGGTCTAAAAATGAAAATATCATAAACCTGCCTTGATAAAGACCAAAAAAAAAAACTTCCTTACTTTGTAGCTTTGGGATGACTTATATCAAATATTGTATTGAGATTAAGAATGCCTTGACATAAACGTTAAACCATTCCTTGACATAAATATTAAAGCCTTCCTTGACAAAAATAATAAACCTTGCATAAAAGAGCTGAAATTTAGTTTGTTAGAAACAAAAAAATATTCTTCAAACTAAGAACCTCCATTGTGAACCGACCCTGAATTCCCCATTTAAGACTTAGAATAACAGAGGCAAGCTCTTAAATCTATGTCAATAGTGTTGATGTTCAAAATACAACTTCCTCACATGTAATCGTGAGACCCATCTAGTGAGAAAACCCATACTCTTCCTTGGCCTTCTCCAGTGATACCCTAAACAAAGAATGATTCAAGTAAATCATGGGGATGACAAATCAACTGCGTTCAGTTCCAACATACACTACATAGTATCCCTTGGGAACATCTATAGGCATAGAACTGCACGTTCCACCCATAATATCATCTTTAATTATGAAATACCTTGCCTTTTTGGGGAAAGGGGCATATCCAATTCCCTTATGTCCATGGGAAACCTTGAAAAATGCTATGCTTATCTTCCTCAAAAGAAGACCTTGAGGATTCCTCATGCTTCTTTCCACTGAATTCAGAAACAAAGTAACTATTGCTAAAAATTAGGGATAAAAAATTTTCATTCGTTCTCTATATATACCACTTGATAATGACATTCACAAGAAGAGTAAGAGTCTACCAATGCTAAATAAATACTGAGTTAAAAAATTCGTCAATGCATTCAATGTCAATTTGCAATAAACCTAATACTCACTTATAGTTATCCTGATATCTCTGCCAGGTCCATTGAATTGCGATGAAGGAAAACACCAGTCCATATCAATGACACGTGCCCTGCAGTCTGTTATTTTACTAGCAAAAAAAATGGCTTTCGAAGATGTGCTTGCTGGAAACTATAAGTATATATTTTATGAGATAAGTAACATTGTGTTGCGATACCAAGTTTTGAGTAAAAGCAATGAGTTGGAAAGCTTGATTTGAAATGGGTTTTGGCTATCCTAGTATTCGACATTAAATATGAATTTCATATCGACTTGCTTATCCAAATAATCATAACCATGAGAACACTCAATGTTAAAAGCTTGATTTGAAATGGATTCCAGCTATCATAGTATTAGGCATCAAATATGAATTTCATATTTACTTGCTTCTCCAAATAATCATAACCATTAGAACACTCAACATTAAGATATTGCAAGCTTGCTACAAGTTCTCATATAATTGACTTCAATAGTTTTATCATACTCATAATCACAATTCTCTTTGGGAGTTAGTGTAGTTTACTACAAATCAGATGATGTTCATCAGGCATTTGAGATTATAAGTTTGCCGGATTCCTCAAAGCTGGCACTTCTGCCTCAAAGTTTTTAGATCTTCTCAACACACTTCTCAATTTATTGGGAAACTCTTTTTGACCTTGCATTTGACCATAAGGATCATGGTTTATAGAGGCTCCAAACAAGGTTTTTCATAATACCAGTAAATGATATTGAAATTTGTCCATAATCTGTGCATCCCGCAAACAGGACATAGTGTTGTGTCTACATTGAAAAGGTGAGATGTTGCATCACGGATTCCTAACAAGCCTTTTTTTTAAATCGCAATTTTTTTTCCATCTTGTTTCCATATTGTCAGACCATTAAGTGCAAGGTGGTCAACTAGCATTAAGACTTCACTTGTCATCCCGTCATGTTTGAAGGTGTAATTACCAACATGATGTGCTTGTTCTTTGACCAACAGATTGATAACATATTATTTTGGGATATATTGATTTATCCTCAGGATATCATAAGCCAACTTTAGACTCGAGAAATCTATCTCCAGACACCTCATAAATGAAAAAAAGGTATAGCGCTCTTGATTCTCCATAGATGGATTTTAAATGGATGAGATTCAGACACCAATTCATAGTTCAGCTACTCTGAATGTTGATATCAGCTAATTTACAGTGCCTTTATACACAAATTGAAATGCCCAAAATTAAAATATGAACCACAGAAAATTGGTAGGTGTTAAACAATGATCTGCCATTATAGGTCCCCTCACTAAAAGGAAAACACCCTCTAGCAGATTTTTTTAAGGAACCCCTTATAAAAATAGCCCAGATATCCATTTGTAGTGGAGGTCTCTAGAGGAGGTTGGCAAGTGGAGGTTTTTGTGGATGATTTTTGTCCGGTGCGTCTCTCATCATAAATGACATTGGTGTCTTTAACCCTAAACGCACCAGTGTGTACTAAAAATTGGCACACCAAGACACCGTACTCTATGTACAAACCCACCCGGTGCATCTAATTACTATAACACACCGATGTGCTACGCAAAAACAAGCCTAGTGCATCTTAAAAACCTGCTCACCGCTCAGTGCGTCTCAAAAAACTGCACACCAAAAAAGGGTTAAATAAAAAAAATTACAAGCCAAAAAATCCACATTTTCACTTCTTCAATGCTCCAGAGCTCTCACGCACTGATGTGAATTTCTCTTGTGTGAGGCGCCCTTCCATCAGTGCTCCCATTGCACACATTGTTGTTGTCCATTTCCCACCTTATGGAGTTCGAATTTTGGAAAACAATGGGAAAATTTGGTTTTTCAAATTCCTCAGCAAATATGCCTCCTCAATGCCCAAATGTATAGGTATTTTACTTGTTTCTCAATAAATAAATTCTTTAGCGAATTAGATTTGTAAAAAACCTTAAAATTTACCATTTAAAAAAAAAAAAAAATTGTGTGGTGCGCTCGAGCCATTCGGCTCGCACCGTTCGCGATTTTGCCTATAAATTTACAGGCCGCACCACGAACAGTGCTAATGGAAACCGCACCGGGTTCTGGTGCAGTATCGAAGAACGTGCACCGTGTTTTTTTTTTTAAACCTGACATGGCGGTGCAATCATTTAAATGACCGCACCGTTGACTATGTACCAGTGTCCGAAGGGCGATGCATTGACCAAACTATGTGCCCAGGGTGGATATTTCAGTCAGTGCACCACCCTCCTGACATTAGTACATAGTCAATAGTGTGGGCGTTTATGGCACCGCAAACGGTGTTAACGGAAACCCCATTGGTTTCGGTGCGGTACTGAAAAACAAGCACCGTGTTTTTTTTTTAAACTGACATGGTGGTGCGGTCGTTTAAATTACTGCACCGTTGACTATGTACCAGTGTCAGGAGAGCGGTGCATTGACAACACTACGTGCCTCGGAGCGGATAGTTCGATCAGTGCATCGCCCTCCTGATATCATAACATATTCAACAGTGTGAGCGTTTACAGGACCACACCGTTGACCATGTACTGATGTCGGGAGGGCAGTGCACTGAGCGAACTATCTGCCCTGGAGCGCATATTGTGGTCAACGCACCACCCTCTCGACACTGGTACATAGTCAATGGTGCAGTCGTTTACAGGACCGCATCGTTGACCATGAATTATCGTTGGGTGGTGTCTTGACCTAACTATTCACCCCGGGGTGGATAGTTTTGTCAACGCACCACAGAAGAAAGTACATTTTATATTTTACAGTGTGTGGACAATTTCCATGCGCACCGAGGGTGGTGTGCGATAAAAAGGGTGCGTTGGTACCGAGGGTGGTGTGCGATAAAAAAGGGCGCGTTGTAATATTGTCACCCTTCTCCATTTTGATTTTTTTGAGCTTATCTTTCAGCACCAACTTCCTATCGTCACTGATACTTTGGAAAAGATCTGTCAAAGCCTTCCACATTGCAAATGGAGTGGGTTTCCCATGAAGGCTTGACACAATATGGTCCTTCACACCTTCCAATAGAATTCTTCTTGTCTTTGCTACTTTCTTTTGTGATGCGTCAAGTAATGCAACATCGCTAGAAGTAGGCTTAAGAACATCGCTATCGATGAACTCCTTCAGACCATTATCTTCAAGCACCGCCTCCATCTTGTCCTTCCAGGCTATGTAGTTCGAGCTACCCTCAAGGGCATACTCCAACCGCAACCCATTGAAAGCCATTTCAATGAATACTCAACTGTCGCACCAAGAAATTATTGCAGCAAATTCGAATTGTCCACCAGCACAAAACTCAACACCGCTTCAAGATTTCAATCTCCAGTGATTAAAACTACTCCTATACCATGTAGAAATTATACAAGATGCATGTATATTACCAGACTCTCGTGATCTAACAAATTAACTTATCTTAAATACAAAATCCATCCCCTTAATTCTTTGCGGAAATTAAATCGCCAATTGCAAAACACATATGAAGCAAAATCAATCGCACATAAACACAGTTGTTTAACGCAAAAGCTTAAAGCTAAAAACCCCAACTATCATATATTATGTATATAAATGGATCATGTAACAATATTATACAAAGCTTAGTACATCAATCTCTCAGTACAATCAACAATCATTACACACTGTCATGTAGAAATTTGCATATCTATGCACCAATTTCTTGCCTCCTGACAGCCTGTCTCCACTGCGCAATCCCTATTGAACTAAACCCTAAATGAATTCGAATTGGCCTTGCCTTAACTGTGAAATCCTCAAGGGAATATCCATTGTGTGTCAGATGCATTGAATGCATCATTATAGTCACAAAAGATAGTCCATCTCACCCTTTCACCTATCTCTCCATTGGGTCTCCACTGGAACTGACATGCAAGTAGTTAACTGTTGTATTTGTTCAGTTGCAAGTGAGTCTTTAGTTGTGAATTAATTAAATAATTAATTCACTAAAATCTCACTAGTGTATCTTTAGTTAGAACTAGATAAAACTAGCACAACTGAGTTTAACTCGCTTAACTGAGTTTAACTAAATAATAGCTCACATAACTACTCTTCCAACTCTGTTACAACTTGCCACTATCAGTTATAACTGAGTCCTCCATGCATGAGTCACCAACCACCCTAGGAATTGTGTAATTCCTTCTGCCCACTAATTTGAAAAATATGTTCACTGAAATAAAGTGCTCCAAGAGAATAAGTTGATATTTATTGTCGGATTATTATTAAGGGCTAATAATAATCGACATGCATCTATTTTTAGATTTGCGATATATAAATAGACTTCTCCCAATCTTCTAAAAATAGAATCTCATCTATTTTTCAACCTTGATCAACCATCTACAAATATCTTCCTGCTACTTATATAATATGCTCACCATGTCTAAAAATAGACATACACCTAAAAATAGCCTGCGAGCCCCACTTAGTGAAGGTGCTTAATATTCACTAAGCTCATCATCTTGTTGAATCTCAACACTCTTCACATAGGATGAGCTGCTGGATGTGAGAGGTAATATCAGTTTTCTCTTTAAATCCTTCATCTCAAACTCCTTTGCAAGATCTTCCTTGCATGAGTGTACCAACTGTTGAAAATGGCAACAAGAAACAGTGAAGGAGGCCTCCTGAAACATCTTTCCTGATCCTAGTTGGAAAGTGATCACCTAAACTAGGTGGGGACCACACGTGATTTTTGTCGAAAAAATCTATTTTTAGACTATGTCTATTTTTAGACATACGGAGCATGATTCGGGGATTCTAGTTGGAGATTCTTGAAGTATGCGACATGTCGGTAAAAATAGATGAGACCCTTATTTTTAGGACCCAGGCTATTTTTAGACTGCCTCTCCTAAAAATATGGAAGTCAAATATTATTTACCCTTAATAATATTTAGACTATAAACAACAGTTTATCCTCTTGGAGCACTTCAGTTTGACCCCCAGAGGTGGGGCATGCAGCTGACATAAGGAAATTCGAATTTCCTATGAGTTAAGTGAGCTATTGCATGTTAGACTTCAGTTAGACTCATGTGGCAGAGTTTTGGTGGAGTTGATTGAGGAGTTAATGGAGGTGGTGTTCTCGTTAACTAGTTGAACTAGTTGTATTTAGTTTAACTGGCTAATACACTAGAGATGAGTTGTGTGAATTAAATATTATTTAATTCACTAATTATTAACTCATTATTCAACTAAAGAACACATCAGTTTAACTCAATGCATGGACAGTTCAGTGGCGACAAGTGAAAGAGGTAGATGAAAGGGTTGAGTTAGCTATCAGTTGCGACATTAGTTGTGCATGAGATTTGCACTACACTTGGAGGAAATTACCAATGACAATTGTGCAGTTGGAGCCAGTGAGATTCGAACTTGGATCTCTATTTAGACCAGCCTTGATTGCGCAATAGAGGCAGAGAAGTAGTGGGTGTGTTTTGAACCTGTGACTTGTTCAAAACCAAGCTAGTTTTTGTGTAGCTTTGGGAGATAGTACCGAGTACTTGTGAGGAGTTTGTACTATGTATTTGCTGCATGTTCTCTCCATTTATAATATACTATAGCTGGGGGTTTTCAGCTATAATCTTTCCCCATACATACTATGTTAATGTGTGTGATGATTTGATGTGCTATCGCTTCTATTCTTTCCGCATGTGACAATTAATTGTAGAAGAGATTATGTGTTATGCATGCAATTCGAAATTGATGTGTGATCAGGTTAATATCCATTGAATAAGTGATTTATTCAGAAAATTTCTACATGGTATCGGAGCAATATTAATTGTCGAGATCTATTACGGTGATTGCAAACTTATTTCCTCGGACAGAGCCTGCATACGGGCCAGATAGCCTCCGGATTCATCTTTCTTTGGAAAGTGAAAGGTTTGGTAAAAGCCCGTGCAGTCAATATCTGATTTGGAAATAATTTGTTCTCAAGTATAGATCGGAAGAGATTGAGTTATCAGCTGGTGGTGAAATTCGAATTTGCAGATTTTTGTTCTCGGTGCCGCGGCGAAAATGTCTTTCATCGGGTTGCGACTAGAATATGCCTTGGAAGGCAGTTTGAATTATGTTGCATGGAAGGACCGCATGGAGGCTGTATTAGATGATCATGGGCTGTTGGAATTCGTGGAGAAAGAGATTCCAAAGCCTACTTCTAATGATCCTGCTGAAGTCGAAGCATGGCGAAAGAAACAAGCAAAGTGTCGAAGAATCATGTTGGAGGGCGTAAAGGATCACATTGTATCCAGCCTGCATGGAAAGGCTTCTCCATATTTGATGTGGAAAGCTTTGACGGATCTATACCAAAGCAAGAGTGACCAAAGGAAGCTGGCGCTCAAAGATAGACTCAGGAACATCAAGATGGAGAAAGGCGACAGCATCGCAAAATACCTCACAAATTTCACTCAATGAAGAGATGAGCTAGGAAGTGTGGGGGTGACTGTCGAAGATGAGGATATGGTGGACCTGGCTCTCCTTGGTCTTCCGAAGGCTTGGCATTCCTATCAGGATAGTGTCAATGGTCGGGAGAAGTTGCCGGGATGGGAGCGACTATGGTCGTATCTCATGCAAGAGGAGATCAGGAGGACTACCAGAGATGGATCTTCATCAAAGGTATCTGATGAAGAAGACTGCGCTTTGGCTGCCAAAGCAAGGAAGGGGAAGGGCAAGGAGAAGGCTTCTCAATCCGGTGCGGATGGTAAAGAGCATGACATGTCCAAAGTGAAGTGTTTTCACTGTCACGATCATGGACATTATGCCACGAATTGCCCAAAGAAGAAGAAGAACAAGCAGGCTGCTGGAACTGCAGCTGGTGAGGCTCTTGCCTCGCAATTTGAGCTGGACTTCTCATTGATCGCATGCATGTTGTCTAGTGCATTGGGGTCGAGGTGGTATATTGATAGTGGCGCTTCCTTTCACATGACGGGAGATGCAAATCTTTTCAGTGACTTGGTGGAGAAAGGTCTCGAGATGCATGTTGAGTTGGGCGACGGTGGACGATACAATGCGACCGGAATTGGTACCATAACCTTTCAGAGGGAGTCAGGTAAACTCATTCTTTTACAAGATGTATTGCATGTACCAGGTCTAACAAAGAATTTGATCTCAGTCGCAATGTTAGAGGATAAAGGATATGAGGTTGTCTTTAGAGAAGGAAAAGTTTTCCTTCGGCACAAGGCAACGGGACAAGTCAAGAAGGTTGGGATTCGAGCAAAGAATCTCTACAGACTTGAAGTAGATGGGATGTCTACGGAGCTTCCTACTGTTGGGAAGCGGGAGGAAGACATGCAATTGAAGCTTGAGAGGGAGCGGGTTTTGCATGCAGGTGATAGTGAACCTCGGGATGTGGAGCAACCACAAGAGGATCATGGAGTGGAAGAAACCACTCATGCAGAGAAATTTCGTGCCAGACGGGCAGAGGGAGTGCATGCAGCTATACCACCAGGTATGAGGTGGGGCGACATGCATGATTAATCCCATGAGGATATTTCTGGGCAGATTCATGAGATGGTGTGGATCTCATGGATTGAACCCGGCTACGAGGTGCCCACAGCGCAGCAATAGCAAGATCAGTTGGAGTGATGCAGGCAGATCAAAGTGACAGTGTCGGATACTGGAGTGCGGATCAGAGTTGACAGCAAGTGCAAGAGTGCATGGGTGCAAGAGTTCAACAATGCAGTGGTTCCTGATGACATGTGCAGATGGCCAAGCAAAATTCAAAGACTTTGATGATAGATGCTAGATGCATCAAGACTGATTGAGTTGTTTGGAGCCTATTCAGTTTCAAAAGAGTTGCAGAGCAGATGCATGGAGTTGCATGGCGCTTGTGAAGGTTGCAGGGCGAATGCATGGAGTTGCATGTCGCATGCAAAGACAGTCCTTTCTTGTTGAGAGGGAGTGTTGAAGATGGCAACAAGAAACAGTGAAGGAGGCATCCTGAAACATCTTTCCCGATCCTAGTTGGAAAGTGATCACCTAAACTAGGTGGGGGCCACACAGGTGATTTTTGTCGCAAAGTCTATTTTTAGACTATGTCTATTTTTAGACATATGGAGCACAGCTCCTGGGATGCCATTTGAGATTCTTGAAGCATTTGTCATGTTGAAAAACAGATGGGACTCTCTATTTTTGTGACCTATAGGTCGAAGAGGTTTAACTATTTTTAGACTGCCTGTCTAAAAATAGAACAGTCAAATATTTTAGCCCTTAATAATATTTGACCAGAAAATTGTTAGCCATCTCTTGGAGCACTCTTAACTTGACCCCGCAGGTGGGGCATGCCTGCATGAAACATGCTTTACAGGTAGTTGATCTATTGCATGTTTGACTTTGGGCTAGACTCATGTGGCGTAGCTTTTGTGGAGTTGATTGAGGAGTTAATGGAGGTGGTGTTCTCGGTTAACTAGTTGAACTAGTTGTCATCAGTTTAACTGGCGATTACACTAGAGATGCGTTGGGTGAATTAAATATTATTTAATTCATTGATATTAACTCATTATTCAACTAAATAACACATCATTTAACTCAGTGCATGGACAGTTCAGTGGAGATCAGTGAAAGAGGTAGATGAAAGGGTTGAGTTAGCTATCAGTGGCGACATCAGTTGTGCATGAGATTTGCACTACACTTGGAGGAATTGCCCATGATGATTGCGCTGTCAAGCCAAGGAGATTCGAACCTTGGATCTCTATTTAGACAGGCCATGATTGCACAATAGAGGCAAGGCAATTAGTGGATGAGTTTTGAACTAGTAACCTGTTCAAAACCAAGCTAGTTTGTGTGTAACTTTATGAGAAAGTACTGAGTACTTGTGAGGAGTATTGTACTGATTTTGTTACATGTTTTCTCCATTATAATATACACAATAGCTGCGGGGTTTTCAGCTATAAGCTTTCCCCATACATACCGTGTTAATGTGTATGATGATTTGATGTGCTATCGCTTCTATTCTTTCTGCATGTGACAATTAATTGTAGAAGAGATTATGTGTTATGCATGCAATTCGAAATTGATGTGTGATCAGGTTAATATCCATTGAATAAGTGATTTATTCAGCTAATTTCTACACCAACTGCTCATCACCCGTTAGTATTAAATCATCAACATAAAGAAAATGATTAAAATCTTACCCTCCACCACAATTTGGTACTGGTTTACATCCGCCTCACTCTTGGTGAAGCCAATTCCAATGAAATAGTTGTCTATCCGTGTGTACCAAGCATAGGGTGCTTGCTTCAGCCCATACAACACTATTTTGAGTCTGCACACATGTGACTCACTGCTGAAGATCTCAAATCCTTCATGATGCTCAATGTACACTTCTTCCTCAATGATCCCATTAAGGAACGTAGTCTTCTTATCCATCTGATGAATGTGCCAACCCATCTGCGCTGAGAGAGAAAGGATGGTCCTTATGGAAGAATATCGTGTGATAGGTGCAAAGGTTTCTTCATAATCAATCCCCTCGATCTGTGAGAAGCCCTAGGAAAAAAATCTTGCCTTATACTTCTTGAAGTTCCCATCAGCAACTTGCTTTACCTTGTAGATCCATCTTGAACCTACTCTTGATTTACCAACCGGCCTTGGAACAATCTCCCAAGCATTGTTTCTAACAATGGAGTCATACTCCTCCACCATGGCATCTACCCATGTGGGCCCCTGTGCTGCTTCCTAAAAGGAAGATGGTCATGTCACGATACACTTGCTCATGAGAGCCATGTATCCAGTGAATCGGTTAGGTGACTGTCTCTGTCTGCGCTGTGATATAGGGACTCCTACATTCTGTGCTACATCAAGCTTCAGTCTCTCAGCTTCTGTGGTATGCCTAATGCCTGTTCTGATGTTTGGCTCTGTGTGAGTGGACTCCTCCACTCCATGATCCTCCTCCTGTGGCTGATCCACATCTTGAAGCTCATCTTTGGGAACAAGAAGTTCCTCCTCTGCATGCAAGTGTAGCTCCCTCTCAAGCGACAACTTCATGGCTTTCTCCTCATTGAATTTTATATCCCATTGCACCACAGTCATCCAACTATTTGGCATATACACATGATAATTATGGGGTGTTTCTGTGTACCCCAAAAATATCCCAACTTCTGCATTCAGCTCCAGCTTCTTCCTAGCATCCTTTGTCACATGAATGTAAACAGATGAGCCAAAAATATTCAAATGAGAAATATTAGGCTTCTTACCAGTAAAAGCTTCTTCAGGTGTACTCATGCTAAGTACTCTATGAGGATAACAGTTTTTCACATAAACCACAGTGTTGCATGCTTCCTCCCACAAGTGCATTGGTAGGCCCTGGTCATGCAGCATAACTCGTGTAGCACCCATGATCGTTATGTTCTTCCTCTTCGTGACCCCATTCTATTGTGGGTTATGAGGCGCTATGAGTTCTCTTCGAATTCCTTCTTTGCTATAGAAGTCTTTGAATTCGTTCAAGATATATTCACCACCATTATCGCTCCACAGAGCCTTCACTTGCTTCCCCGAATCCTTCTCCACCAATGCTTTAAACTCAGAAATTTGAGAATGTTTCACTCTTCTTCTGCATGAAGAAGATTCAGCATCTACGAGAATAGTCATCAACAAATATAACATAATACCTGTGTTTTTCTATTGAAGCAACCAAGAAAGGTCCACACACATCTGTGTGAATTCTCTCCAGGATCACCGAAGCACGATTCTCCTTCTCATGAAAGATGGTCTTCACAAACTTACCCATAGTACATCCCTTACACTGATCTGACTGTGCAAGAGTACCCTTGGGAAGTCCAGTAGAAATATGCTGCTAAATATTCAAGACACCATGGTGAATATGGCCCAATCTCCGGTGCCATAATTTTCCCTCATCCCGGCTCACCACTTCTTTTGCTTTGCCCATCATTGCAGCACAGCCATCTACCTTCAGCTTCTAGAGATTATTAACTTGAATCCCTATCCTCTTGGTTTTACCTGTTGTTTTATGTCGTAGGAAAGCTTTTCCCTCGCTGAAAACAACGTCATAACCTCTATCCTCCAACATCGCGACCGAGACCAAGTTCTTCTTCAAACCTGGAACATGCATAACATATTTCAACAGAAATGGTTTACCTGACTCCCTCTCAAAGGTAATGGTTCCAATTTTGGTCGCACTGTATCTACTATCGTCGCCCATCTCTATATGCAGTTGGAGATCTTTCTCCTCCAAGTCACTAAACAACTCCTTGTCTCTCTTCATGTGGAAGGAAGCACCACTATCAAGATACCACACTAATCCCATTGCACTTGAAACCAAGCATGCGATCAAAGAGAAATCAAGTTCAAATTGCAAGGCTAAGGCCTCACACACTGTAGCTCCAACAGCCTTCTTTTTCATCTTTTTCTATGGGAAGTTAGTGGCGAGATGCCCATGTTTGTGATAGTGAAAGCACTTCACTTTGGACAAATCTAGCTTCTTGCCTTTAGCCTCAGATTTTGGATGGGATTTATTCCCCTTCCCTTTCCTTTCTTTGGTAGCCAAAGCGCAATTCTCTTCATCGTCATTCTTTGATGAAGATTCATCCCTGGTACTTCGCCTTATCTCCTCCTGCACTAGATCCGACCAAAGTCGCTCCCAATCCGGCAGTTTCTCCCGTCCATTGATAGAGTCCTGATAACGTGCCAACTCTTCAGTAGTCCAAGGAGAGCTAAGCTCACCAATTCATCATCTGCAACTGTGATTCCCAAACTCCCCATCTCATCCCTACATTTGACAAACTTCGTGACATATTTTGGAATATTTTTTCCCTTCTCCATTTTGATTTTTCTGAGCTTATCTTTCAGCGCCAAATTCCTATGGTCGCTACTGCTTTGGAAAATATCTATCAAATCCTTCCACATTAAAAATGGAGTGGCTTTCCCATGAATTCTTGACACAATATGGTCCTTCACACCTTCCAACAGAATTATTCTTATCTTCGTTACTTTCTTTTTCCATGCGTCAAGTAATGCAGAATCGCTAGAAGTAGGCTTAGGAACATCGCTATCGATGAACTCCTTTAGACCATTATCTTCAAGCACTGCCTCCATCCTATCCTTCCAGGCTATGTAGTTCAAGTTACCCTCAAATACATACTCCAACTGCAACCCATTGAAATTCATTTCAATGAATACGCAATTGTCGCACCAAGAAATTCTTGCAGCAAATTCGAATTGTCCGCCAGCACAAAACTCAACACCGCTTCAAGATTTCAATCTCCGATGATTAACAATACTCATATACCATGTATAAATTATACAAGATTCATGTATATTACCAGACTCCCGTGATCTAACAAATTAACTTATGTTAAATACAAAATCCTTCCACTTAATTATTTGCGGAAATTAAATCACCGATTGCAAAACACATATGAAGCAAAATCAATCGCACATAAACACAGTTGTTTAACAGGAAAGATTAAATCTAAAAACCCCAAATATCATGTATTATGTATATCAATGGGTCATGTAACAATATCATACAAAGCTTAGTACATCAATCTCTCAGTATAATCAACAATCATTACACACTGTCATGTAGAAATTTGCATATA